>CM067858.1:47313581-48563581 GCA_034642435.1 Megalocaria dilatata | reverse complement strand
AATACCCACGGAGTTGAAAACTTCGAGCCACTAATCCTGATGAAGTTGCTTAATTTCTTATCGATCTAGGTATCCATAATATTTTCATGGGGAATTTCGGATCTTAAATTCAGGACGGAGTCATGTTTATTTCACCCATTTGCATAATATTTTCGTGAATTTTGCTGGAATCATTCAAATACTTGCTTCTCGCGGCATCATATATCGGGTGTTTATTTTAGAGTCATAGAAATTTCGATAAGGATAACTGTGATTTGAAGGTAGAAGCCATGTTGTTTTGACATTTATGTTCAGTAAGCATTGACAAATTATCATGGAAAGACTCAGTGTTCTATTCTCCAAACTTATAGAGCACTTCGTGAAATTTATGGTTCACATAATCGTCCATCAGAGCAGCTTATTCGTCGAACGATCGATAGATTTCGGACAACAATTTTATACTCGATGCAACAACAACAAGAGAAAGAACTGTACATTCAAAAACAAACATCGCTGCTGTAAGTCATAATGTAAATGATGATCCAGATTTGTCTATTCGTCGACGTTCACAGCAAGTTGGACTCTGCGCATCCACCACATGAAAAATTTTGCGTAAAGATCTTGGTCTTGATCTACACCCATACAAGATCCAACCGGTTCAAGAACTAAAGCCACTTGACCATAATAAGCGTCGTTTGTTTGCTGATTGGCCCCTAGAACAGATTGAGGTTAATCCACTTTTTTATCGTAAAATTGTGTTTAGTGATGAAGCTCATTTTTGGTTGAATGGCTATGTAAACAAGCAAAATTGCCGCATATGGAGTGAAAACAATCCTCAACAAATTCTGCAGGTTCCATTGCATCCTGAAAAATGCATTGTATGGTGTGCTTTATACGCTGGACGCATCATCGGTCCATATTTCTTCAAAATCGATGCTAGAGCTAATGTTATAGATAAATGACCAACGAATATTTGTTGCAAAATTTGAATGGTATTGACCCAGGAGTGTTTTGATTCCAACAAGATGTTGCTACACTCCATGCTGCTACCGTAATAATTGATTTATTGAAAAAAATTTGGCGATAACATTATTTCAGGAAATGGTCCAATTAATGGGCCTCCAAGATCATGTAACATAACTCCACTGGATTATTTTCTTGGGTTTTATGTCAAGTCATTGGTTTATGCTGATAAACCAGTAACAATAGACGTTTTGGAAGCCAACATAACTCGTGTTATTGAAATAAGGCCTGAATTACTCGAAAAAGTGGACCAAAATTGGTCTGGTCGAATGTGGTTCCTCAGACATATGCCGGAAATTATTTTCAAGACATAAATGTCATAAAAGTATCTTTCCAATAAATTTAAATGTATTTTATTTCAATTAAAAGTTCTATCACTCTAAAAAAAACACCTGATACCTCGACATTTAGTCAAGTGTTTACAGTTAAATGGAGGTTGTATAACTAAATAAAATGAATATCCTTATTCCTTAATTCAAGAATTAAAAATATATACTACATAATAACAATTGAGCTTTGTTCTTTCCGGATACTTTCTAGACGTAATATATTTGTATTCCTTATAAAAATTGCAGTTGGAATTATTTCATAGTATAATTTGATTTTTTTTGATTTCGAATTTTCATTGAAAATAGAGCATATTATGCTGTTAAAGTATAAAATTCAATGGTCACTGAAACGACCATGTTTTAGAATAAACCTCAAAGTTTGTCAGGCTGCGTTTCCCCATTAAATAGGGATATAATAAATAGCGCAGGGTTCTATTCACTTTTTCATTGCTGGATATAAATTTATCGCCAATATTTCAGGCCCTGAATAAAATTTGTTCCAGATGAAAACCAACGGATAAGCTCGTGGTTTTTTCATGTAGCACAAAGGGGCCTGGACGGGTTGTCATGAATTTCCCACATCTTCATCCGACGTATTGCGATAAAACGAGTTAATTTACATTTTGATTCGTTTTTACTTCAATTCTTAATATTTCGCTTCCGGCCTGCTTGATGAAGCAACTATTAAATATACCCATTCGTGTTTTTGATGTTTCGAGCAGAATGAGTCGAAATAAATGGCTTGCAAAAAAGAAAATTCGGTTTTTACATTGACGACGTCTGAATTAGAAAAGGATGAAGAAGTCGAGACGCCAATTCAGTTTATTATGTTTTGAGTTAATTGGACTGGTCGACTTCAGGTCGAGATGGAAAATTAGCAGGCATTTTGCACGTGAATTTTAATTCTCTTCACTTCAACTGGAATGGCTATTGTGCTTTGAATTCAATTATGCCTGTTTTGGTTGCTTTAGCCATGTAATTTTTCTACGATTAAAAATTGAACTAATCTGGATCATTCCCGAATTTAGTGGTTTAAAACAACGGTAAGATTCAACTTGAGAATGTTGGAGTACATTTAGCCATATTTTTATGAAACTTTTAATCCACCTGAATGCATTAAGTTTTGAGACATTTTTGCAAATTGCATGAAAATTCCAACTGAAACTTCACTTTGTACTTATTATTTATGAGATATTGGAAAAAAATCAAATGGTTATAATCTGATAGATAATTATTAATTGATTTATTCCGCTAAAAATATTAGAAACGATTTGTGACATAATCGACTATATATTATAGAAACAAATTTCTTATTTATCAGATGGACATTTCAAATGTAATTTCCTTTATTTTTTTCGAATACTGGAGATCTACAAAAAATTACGTTCATGTTGGTTTATTTTTGTAAACAAATATCACATCATTGTCGAATAATTTTTTTTCAAATTTGTTTACTGAATGAAATTTTCACCGTCCCAGAAATTTCATTAGCCATAGTTTAAAATAGAATTGAAGATTCAAATAAATTCTGAAGAGAAAATCCTAGAGGTTGCCGTTTTAATGTACTGAAGTAAAACTCTCATATTTTATAATCACTTTAAAACCAGACATTGCATGTGTTTCACGATTAATTAACTAATAGATTGCAGGTTAACAAAAAGACAGTGAGTGAAAAAGATGAAAGCACAAGGACGAGGAAATCCTTGATAAACGTTAGTGTAAAATTTCCAATATTTTGCAAACTCAAGTTTTCCCCATATACCATTTTTCAAATGATAGAATTTTCACTATAGGTTATGAAATTGAGAAATGATCCATGTGTAAAATATAAAATTAATGCTTTGGTAGTGCTTATCCTTGATGATATACAAATTATTTAATGAAATGTTAAATAAGGAAAACACCTAATATTCGATTGCGAGAATACGATTTCAAAACGATCAGGTATTTTTATTTATCGAAAAAACCCCTATACCTTCAATTTAGACTACAGTTAATCATTTTTTAAATGAACAGCTGTATCTTCACTTTATCGTCATTTAAATTTCTAGTTCCATTATATATGTAATGAATTTTGAGTCTAGTGGAAGTTATGATTTAAAATTAAATCTCAAAGCCAGAATTCTGAAAAAATTTTCGCAATGTGTTGAAAAATATAAATGAAATTTATATAAAATTTATACTTCATACCTTATACTAGAAAATATTTATTTTTATTTTTTTAACATTGTATGTAATATTGTACGTAAATTTATTCATTGGTGTAAAAACTGGAATGAAATTCAAAAATATTACAAAAATGATAAAATACTTGATTCAAAATACAGGCCCCTATACGTATATTGTTATTATGGTCAATTTCAGATAACTCTAACATTTAGAATTCAACCTAATAACAAAATTAGAAACCTATAATACTTATTCAAAGAATGTTCGGAACAAAACCCGAATACATGTAATGAATCATGCGCTTCCCTTCTAATGTCTGGGACATTTGTATAAAAGTAACTATTAGGTATTAAACAATTAATGAAAGTGTGGTAAAACTTCTATAGACACAATTGTGCCTTCAGAATGTTTTGAATTCAAAACATTTGACTTTTGATTTAATGATCTGTCAACATTTGAATATTTCCTAATATGAAAAAAACCGCATTGAAAAATTGCTTGTCTATCATATCACAGAAATAATGTATATCAAGGTTTCGTTTCCAAAAAAATATCATGTTATTGTAAAACGGAGAGAACGAATGTTTTGTAGATCCAGGTTATTCGAAAAAAATTGATGGTGTCATTTGAAATTCTCAATGTGGGATTAATCTTGCAGAATGGAAAACAATTTTTTTGATGATGTTTTATCAATTTATAACTAATTCAATGTTATATCGACTTTTTAAAAGTGAAAATTTTCTATAAGCAAAAGTCTTGTTGAAATAAATGAATGATGGGTCTTCCGTTATATCGTGTATGAATAATATTTTTAGGATTTGTGAAAGATAAGCATTCTTTAGTCGTTTATATGGTGTTGAACATAAATTGATTTGTGAGATTTAAAACTGTGATATCTTCAAAGAACTAAAAGGATATTTTTATGTTCAATTTGAAGTGTGTTATTCACAAACACATTTTTTTTGTTTTCAATAATAACAACTTTTAAATGTACTGGTTCATAATCATCAGCCATTTTCGTGAATAATTAAATAGAACTCACAATAATGGGAGAAAATCCCTTGATCAGGGATTATTTAAGTATAAGAGTATTTTAACTTAACTTAATCACTGAAACTGATGTGTAAAGATCCTATGTAAGAGGATTTTCATACATTTATACTGTATTTTGTATTATTTTCCTATCGATCTTAAATTTGAACTGAGTACTTATGAGTTGATTAGATTCACGTCAAATCATTTAAAACCAGAGCATGACACAACTGACAAATCAACAAAATTGCACTTGACCACATATAAGTAGAACAACAATCAAATTCAAGAATTTGTGAATATCTTTTTTGTAACTTGTATGTGTTTGTCTTTCGCCCGCATCGCGCATGATTTGTATAGAAAACAAAGGTATGTAGTTCTACAGAAAAATTTCTTAGTATGAGAATGACTATCGCCTCCATATTGTGATAGTTTTTGTCGATGTTCGATGTGCTTAGTTAATTGACAACACGATATGTACTACTTAAACTTGTTCGGTGTTTTTTGCTTCGTTGTTGTGATTTTTTGGAGTGTTCATTGTGATGAAATCAAAGGAAAGTTAAAAATGATGTAATCCACTTTTATTCCCTAACTTTGTTGTAAAAAAGAGAAGCTCATAGTTCATACTAGAAGAAATTTGATAACAAAGACAGTAAAAGATTTAACACGATAAAATTAATTAAACATCTTAAAATTAATAGAGTGGAGAAAAATATCGGGTTTAATTTTATTATGTATATATGTTATTGTTACACGTTTCGGTTTTCAATCCATTTTCAAAACTGAATAACACTTAAAAACACAATTCATACTTATCAAATCAAATCGCGCCAGTTTTTGGTCGATGGCAAAGAAAATTGTCAATAAACTTCTCAAATTCAAGTTATACCCCTCTAATAGAAAAGTCTTGCATTTTATATCGGTCCAAACACATAAGAGTAGAATAAAATAAAAACTCTATACTATATAATGGAATAACGACTAGTTTTTTACAATATTGTATATAAGTAAACCAATTTATAGACTTCAGTGAAACTGAGGTTTAATATGCATCGAAGTAAATGATTCCACCCAATAGAAAGTTTTGGAATTTCTTTCGCACAAAGGAGACATTTACCGGTAACGAACGACTAGTTAGAATTCAGTTTGTCTCCATTACTTTATCTTATTTGAAGAAAATCTTATTTGTAAGAGCTTAAATATATTTCATCTGTGAAATGTGTGAGTCTATCAAATATCTTTCAACCTTCTCCTTAATTTCAATCAGTTTGTTGAGTATAAATTGTATTGTATAGTGTTCCTTCAGTTTTGAAAATGAATTGAAATCCGAAATATCTGTCAACAACATGAATAAATAGTGAAACTGTAGTCCAATGGTTTTTTTGAGCGTATTAACAGGTATTGAATTGGCTACTTTGCCAATTTTGTTGAGTTATGATTTGTCTGCCAATAACAATGAGGTGTTATTTTAAGAATTTGGAAGATTCGTTATTTCTTTCATTTAAAATTATATTACTTTAAAAGTTTTGTAGTTAATCTACAATTATGTAAGCATATTCGAAATGAGGTTGTTTAATAAATTATAATGGTTTCTGTAGAAAAATTTCAACAGCTTAAAAATGTAAACAACTAACAGAAATTATTTTCAGACTTTTACTTTCATATGGACTACTAAGATTTACATTTTGAATTGATACTAAATAAAGAGGCATCAAATCTTAAATAAAGTTGGGCAACTTGATAAAATTCGAAAAGGGCTCAACAATATTTTCTAGTGATTTATCATTTTAAACTCCTTTACAATGTCATTCATTGACTCGATTTTTATTTATAATTGTTTCTTGAAATACACTGGCATCATTTTTTCAATTTCTGATCATGAAATGAAAGTTTCAAATTATTTATCGAAATCAGATATGTCATACTTTGGAATTTTCTCTATTGTCGATTATTACAGTACCCATTCCTTCAAAATATCATGACAGAATGAGCTATCTATAATTTTATGTGCAAATTAACTCCATATTCTTAAAAATTTCGAATGAAACTCTTATTATATCTTCGATTACTCAAATCGAAATGGACACTCCAAAAAAGCGATTGTAAATGCATGGTTAACACATTTAGATGAAAACGACGAAGAGTGATATTACCACACCTTACAAAAGAGTCATGAGACATATATTTGACACATTCATGTGAAACAACCCTTAGGTGAAAATTTTATTTGCGGACATAATTGAAGAAACGGAAATTTTGCATGTGTGCATATTGAATGTACTGCGTCCAACTCAAAGGTTGCATTCCATGAACAAAATTGAAGATGAAAATAATCAATGGATAGTAATAAGCGAAATGACTGATTAAAATTTTATTTTCCAACAGGTATTCCTGAAGGTATGTAATATTACAGCGCTATTTTAAGTGAAAGTGATCTTTTATCTCTCTATTTCTATCTCTGGCTTTGTAGAATGGGCCCTTACCTTTCTGTCTCAGTCTTTCATTCTATCTTTTCGCTTAGTTTAGTAGCATAAAATCATTCAGTATGATTGAGCATACACTATAATTGAACTCGTTATATATCACGGAATGAAGAATTGTTTCAATTAATCACCAATAAGAAATCTGGAACTGTATGAATGGAAATCAGGATGATTAATGAATTAACCATATTCAGTTTTTATTTAGATATTCATTGAACATCTTGAACATCAAATCTGCGAGATGGCGTCAAAATTTTCGATAAATTATTTTCTCATTTGAACATTTCTAAAGAAATTCATAAATTGAGATACTTATTAAAAAAATAATACTTTTGAATCTACAGAATTGAATTTTATCGCTCTCACACCAAAAACTGTATGGAAATAAAGAATTATCACTCTTCTTTACCCCAAGTAAGAGATTAAATCATAAAAAACATTATTTTGGTGGATGTTTCTGATTCGATTATTACTGCAAATGCTTCTATATAAAAAAAAAATCATAATAATTTCTGAAACTTCTGAAATATATATTAAATATCATATATAAATAGTAAAATGATATATATAACTAGGAAAAATATTTTCCTTATGATATAAAACGTATATATACAATGTACCAATACAAATTATTTTAATACATACATAAACACACATATACAGAAAAATCTACTATCCTAATATTATAAAAAAAATCCTAAAATAAAGGATAGAATAAAGAATAAATGAACCAGAACATTAACATATGACAAATATGTTTCGCCACATATTTGTCTTATGGATAACTATGTAGTAAATTTATATCCAAATAATCCAATATGATTTATTTGATTCTGAATTAAGTACATATCCAAAAATCTTGGACTTGCCAAAAAGTTACAACTCGGAAATGAATCATGTCAAATGTCATCAATATATTGGCGACCTAATTGGATCTGCAATATATTTACTAATACTAAAAATACACAAGACTATACAAATATACAATTCGTTATGACCACCAGGGTGAAATCTATAATTATAATAATTTATTTAATCCCTTAAGACACCACAGTGTACAGGACAAGTCAAGTGAACAAAAATATGTTAACCATCATAAACAATTAGAGAGCAATTCCTATAAAATTCTGTTGTAGAATAATAACATTTGATTAACAACAGATGTTCAACTTTTTTCTCAAATGCTACATAGTTGAGATATTTTAAAGATGTAGGAAGGCAGTTATACATTTTTACACTCTGGTACATTGGACAATTTTCAAACTTATGAGTTTCATGTTTAGGGTCAAGTAAAATAAATGGATTTCTAGTATTAAATTCATGGTTTTTACTTAATTTGGTTCATTTTCTTAAGCATAGTAAACATTTATGTATGTAAATACAAGCATATTTTTTGCAATGAAAGTTGGTCTGCAAGATTTGTGAGATCCTAAATTGAAAGTTCGGTGAATAATACGCTTTTGAGCGACGAGAGCTCAGTTGAAGTCAACACATTTACTCTTTAGTATGATGTTGTAGGAAAGGTTACTATAAACAAGGCTATAATAGACCTGAATTAATGAGCTGAGGGATAGCATATCCCTTACTTCAATGATGGCAAAAAATGAACCACTGAGTTTTTTGCAAAAAAACCATATCAATATAATAATACAAATTCCTATCAATATATTATATATACCCAAGAATTCACTACTGCCAGTTGATCTTATTGAGAAATTTGAGTAGTGTTATTCCAAAATGTCGTTATTTTTTTTTTAAACCGAAGTGAATGCAAACTGTTTTGTTGACATTTACCACTACTCCGTTTGACTAGCACCAACTCACGAACTGGCTTTAATTACTTCGCAAGCGTAGCAAAGTTCCTCAAATCTCCGAGCCTTGACCACAACCGAAATGTCATCGGCCAAAAGTACTAACTACTACTAGCATATAGAGAGCCAAATAAATGGGTAAATCATTTATGAACAGTAAAAATAATAATGCTCCTAGCATAGAGCCTTGAGGAAACCCGGAAACCCAAAATCGATATAGAATCCAGACGAATAAGTGCATCCAACCTGTACACGCATAGTTCTTTGGTTAAGATAGCTACGCAACCAATCGAAAAATATTCCTCTGAAACCTAAGCTGTAGCATTTGTTTAAAATGAAATCAAATGAAAGTATATTGATGGCATAAATGAAAAAACAAGTCAGCAAACAAACCAAACATTCAACCCTTGCCAACAATCTGCGACAAATAATGAAAAGGAAAAAATACTAATTCAACCATAATATAAAATTCAGAATTCAAATAAATTAATTCGACTGATCTGTACCAAAAATCATTAACAAGAAGCATGAGCTATGGTAATAGCAAGTTCTAGAAATTGAGACAGTGTAACATACATCTGCATCACAATTCTATATTCAAACAAACTCGAATAGGTTTTGTTGATAACAGAGGCAAATTCCAGACATGCTCATGTTTCAAACTGCTAGTGACTCCAAATCTGCATTCGCTATTTACAGATACACTCAGTTATTAATAATACACTAACGTCATCTAGAGTATGCAAAATACATACAAGACATACCTTTGTGAGTTAATTCAAGTAAAGAAATGTATTCTCGATATTTTCACGTTACTAACGCAGGAAAAACTTTCCTCGGCTTAAATCAGACCATAATTTGCCTCAATGCCCATAATTAGCATATTCATATTCAAATAAATTAATTCAGATGCTCTGTACCAGAAATCATTATCAAAGAGAAGTTTTTTCTGCGTTAGTAACGTGAAAATTTCGAGAATACGTTTCTTTACTTGAATTAATTCGCAAAGATATGTCTTGTATGTACTTTGCATACTCAATGCGTTGTTGAAGCACATATCGTTTCATTTTTAGTAATGGTGTAGTTTTTATATGTCAAATGTCAAAAGATGACAGCTGCTTAGATAGCGGGCTTTAGAAAGCAATTACATTTGATTGCGACAATATCCTATAGACACTTTCCTTTTATTTCATTGGATGAATCAAAAAGCATTGATATAATCGTGAAGCGTAGCAAGAGGCATAAAAACTGAATTATTACATTTATTATTATCCCAAAAGGTTCGCAGACATTGTTTCTGGCTCATATTATAGAAAAGATATTATATTATAGATGAGATGGCAGAAATGAAGTTTTAACGTCTCTCTTGAGGCAAATAGAAGTGCGAATATTTTCCTTTTACACTGGTAGGTCTTTTCAATCGACCAGTATGTATGTTTCAATATTTTCATTGGATACCTACCTCCATCTCGAGAGGGTGGTTTTATAACAGGGAGAGCAATATCTGGAAAATTGCTCTCCCTGTTATAAAACCACCTATGCTAGTGCATAAAGTTATTGTCGACTGATTGCAAATGAAACTTCGAACTATTGAAAGATTAATTTAGAGAAATTTGTTTTCCATATTCATAAATTAATTCGATGTTGGAATTTTAATTACGATAAAAAATATACTTTACTAATTATTGATACAGTTATCTCTTGTTAAAGTTGAATCGAACATTTGAGTGTTCAAGCGATTATAACGTTTTTAAACAAAAACCTTGCACATTTCGCAGAATAGACTTTTCAGGGTCATCAATTTTATTCAAAAACTGTCAAACCAAGCTCAGTAGTTCCAGAGTTTCTCCCATTTGAAAATTTGTTTCTCAAATAGCTTCGAAGATACAAATCCGATCGAGTTCAAATTAAGTATTTAAAATAGTAATGAACGCTGATGTCCAATTTCGTAAAGGTGAAATGCGAAAACCCTTGTTTCTTCAGAAGACCTACTCTGAAATTGCAAAAAAATGAGGTTTTTTTGACTTTCAGATGAAAATTTCAAATTTGCTGCCTCAATATATCAGTTCGGTTCGTTTAAAGACAAAATCTGTTCAAAAGTTTTGCAGTTATTTGTTTTTCCTTTTGTCCAGATTCAAAAAAATATAATTTTTGGGCAGAGCTGCGTTGGGTGCTACCGGAACTATACCAATAAATTTGCTATCGACTTTAAATTTAGCATTTGTATATCAAATTAGGACATGAAGGTTAATGTCGAATTTTTTGAGGATCAAGCAGCCGACTGGAGGTGGAGATTTGAAAGAAAAGAGTTGAAATATTAAGGTTGAGGTTAGGGGCTTAAATATAAGCGAAAACAACTAAGTTTTTCCCGAGTTTTATCCACTCAGAATCCCATTTTTTGTATATTTTCGAAACTATAAATTCAATCTAGTTCAAATTTGGTATTTAGATCTAAAATAACTACACGAAAAATCATGCAATATGTTGTGGGAAAAAATAATGAGAATTTTTCAAACATTCAAATCAATAAAAGCTGAAGTTTAATATTTTCGAATAATTTATGTAAATGGAAATCGACAAATCTATTAACTGCGTCGGTGGCCGCGCAAGTAAAGGCGTAGGGTTCGATTCCAGGAGCTGAGTAAGGAGAGTATGCTTGAATTTTTCCGCCAAATAATTCATCTGCATATCAAGTATTGAGAAACGATACGGAAAATTGATTTAAAGGACAAAATCGGACCAATAATTCCGCAGTCCTTTAAGTTTGAATTTTTCATTATTTTTTACAATATTTTCGAGAATACAGATCCTATCGATATGAAATTTTATGTTTTGAAGTAAACTAATAGCGCACAAGTTCTCTAATTTTCGTGAGAATCGTATAATCTCAAAATTAAAAACAAATTGTTATCAAAGCAGCTTTGAACGCTACCGGAACTGTAGAAACAGTTCAACCACCGAGCTTAAATTTAGCATGTAGATTCACGTCAGGGCTTTTACAGGATATTTTGTAAAAATCCAGTATATTGTGAATTGATCAATTCATCTGAAGAAAATTTTTAAAACGGAATCATTTTCTTGATTGTTTCGGTCTCTTCTTGACGAAAATTCATCGTAAATGATTTGAAGTAAAACACTTAATTTCCGCTTATAATTATATATTATAAGCGGAAATTGAGTGTTTTACTTGGAATCATTTTCGTAGAAATACTAAACCACTGTTCGAAATTTACAGTGTTTTCTTCTTAGGTTTTTGTGTTCGTGTTGAGTATAAGCTGTAGAAAATGTCCATTACTTGAGAAAGGGAACACTAAAACTGAAAAAAAACTAAGGAAACAGGTGAATTCATCATTTTCAATTTCATAATTGCTTGTGCGCTAGGTCTGTGGTTCCGAATTATAAATCATGAATAAGACACAAAAAAAAATTGAAGCACGCTTTCAGTGGTCGAGAATGAAGTAATTTATCGCCTGCAGAAGTGTATTTATTTTCCGAGAACAGAATTCTAGCAGAAATGAGGAAAAGTTCATTATATCTTCATTTAGTTCCAGTGATAAGTCCCTATTTCATCCGATTTTTAATATTTTTCTTGAACTGAGTATAATCAAATTGATACTGAATTCATCCAATCCGAAAATGTTTGCTCTGAATTACTGTGTATATTATGCTACAATACTGAGAAAAAATTTAATATTCAACTTGTTGCTGAAGTGTAATAAAACAACATTAAAAATTTTCAAAACTGAAATAGATGTCATTCTCTGAAAGTTTGCCCTTCAAATAAATTCGAGCTGGGTTGCGATAATCAGTCATTAGTTGATTTTAAATTGATATCAATGAAATTTAAGTGAACACAGAATTAATTTGATTCCAACAATTTAGTACAAATTCTTGAAAAGCTCACCGTAAAATTCTTACCCAAGAAACGAATTTTTTACTTAAAAAACCGGTAACTATCTGCATATAAATTTCGAGGAAATTATAATCATGAACATATAATACAGTGTTTTTCAATAATTGATGTTGAAATGGAATTAAATAAGCTTTGTGTCAAGAAATAGAAATTATCCACAGGGTGTCCTAGAAGTCGACGTCAAGTCAGAACCAGGTAACAAGTTAAGTCCTAATAGTCATCAGAAAAATTTGAAAGCAAATCCAAGTCATGAATTTTTCAAATTATATTGCACTTTTTTTTATTCAATAAACACACCCTGTGATGATTTCTGAACTCGTGTTGCTGCAATTTTTCACTTTTTTCAAATTTTATTCTTCCTATATTATCCCGAATAGTGTTTTTGTATTCTATAATCTTCAATTCTAAGCCAATTGCTCCAGCTTGGAAAATAATGTCAGTTTTTGCCGTACCAAGTATTCAAAATTAAAATTTCGCTGAAATTCAATTGAATGTACTGAAAAAAATTGTACTAAATAAGTTTGGCAAGTTACTTCAAAAGTTAGCACATTTAATAAGGATTCTAAACTACACTAACTACATTCTTTTTTAGATTGGACAATAAAAGGTTTTTCTCAAAGAAATTCAATTTCGTTTTATGACAAGATTTAATAAATTCACAAAAGATGTTCAAACTGACCTCCTTCAGCCGCAATAGATGCACAACATCTTCTGAAAAAAGATGGGGATATCAGACAGGCGAATCTTCCATTATTGACAAATTGCATTGCTTCCCTAATTCCCTCCCGAAGCTCAGCTTTATTTTCAATTTGCTTTGAATAATTTTTTTCCTTCACTGCTCCCCAGTAATAAAAACTGAGGGATTGAAATCAGGTGAACGGGCTGGCCACGAGATTGTATCAGATCGCCCTCTGCATATAGCCGGATATTCTTCATTTACATATTTTCTAACTGAAAGGGCATAGTGCGCTGAACAGCCATCTTGATGAAACCATATTTCTCTGAAAATACTAAGTCACGTCTTCAAGTAAATTTGGCGACTGATTTCGTGAAACATCTAAATATATTTCAGTATTTAAAATCTCTGTCGATTCAAAAGGTCTTATGTTACAGTGAATGGTGCTCGTTACAGATCGATGATCAATGATTATTAGTTTGAAAATTTGAATGGTATCCACCCAGAAGTGTTTTGGTTCCAACAAGATAGTACTACACCTCATGCTGCTACAGTAACAGTTGATTTGGTGAAAGAAAGATTTGGCGATAACATTATTTCGAGAAATGGTCCAATTAACTGGCCTCCAAGATCATGCGACATAACTCCACTGGATTATTTTCTTTGGTATTATATCAAGTTATTGGTTTATGCTGATAAACCAGAAATAATAAACGCTTTGGAAGCCAACATAAATCGTTTTATTGATGAAGTATGGCCTGAATTACTCGAAAAAGTGGTCCAAAATTGGTCTGGTCGAATACGGTTCCTCAGAGCTAGTCGTGGTGGACATATGCCGGAAATTATTTTTAAAACATAAATATCATAAAATTATCTTTCAAATTAAAAAAAAATTTGGCTGCAATATTAATTTTAAGATATTTAAATGTGTTTTATTTCAATTTAAAGTTCTATCACTCTAAAAAAACACACGATAGTAGTCCCCCGAGGTTAAAATAATTTTCATCGTCAAATATGATTCTTCTGAGGAAATTCTCATCTTGGACCACGCGATCAGTAGCTGATTGATCTTGTTTCTTATTTTCACAGATTCATGATTTGTATTTCCTCACAAGTACTTACCTCAACTCATCACGTACTTTTCTATATGATTTGTCGTGTTTCGTGCAGTCCTAGATAGTTGAAACTATCTTTAAACATAGATTTAATGTGGTAAACAAAGAATCGGAACAACCAGATCTAGAGCGTTAAAAAGTAGGAGGAGAATCAACAAAGCAAACTTTTCTGGCCCATTCAAGAATCATGAGTTATTTCGTCTTAATTCTGGTCTCTTTTTGGCGATATATGTTACTTGTCAATCGTTGTTATTTTATAGCCATAAACCTCACTTTTATATCTCTCCAGAGGACGAATTTTCGAGGAGAATATTTCCTCGGCGTAAAAACTGTTTCCTTCTGAACATTTCGTTTATAACTGCCAATAAATGATTACACGTATGGTTTGTGGAGCCATCTTGTTGAACCTATCTCCTGGTGTTATAGGCTTCAAATTGATGACAAGATATATTTGAGATCTGCGAAACGATAATGCGGTATAATATTGAAGAGACGTCTGAATTCCGCTAATAGTTTCAAGGTAGGTTTTTTAACAGAAGATAGAACTCATAAAATGGACCAATTCAACAAAAATAGCTTGTAAAAAATATTCAAGAGAACAAAGTTATTCCACCTATAAATTTGAATTCAAAATCTAAAATTTCAATTAATTTCTGTTTTATTATTTCGGTCATTTCAAACGCTTCAATGGCCATAATATGGCCAAGGAAGCGGTTGTAATTTAACGTATTTTGTCGAATATCACTCCAGTGTAATAAACATTCCTGTGATAATTGAATTATATTCATTCAAATATTGAATATTTGGAGAGTTCAAGCAAAATTTAGCACAAAGAAATCCTTTAGGAAATCCTCGATATCGATAAGTCCTTAGTTCATTGAGTGTGATTAAATTGGATCAATTTTATTGGCGAGTATTCGAGCTTCAATATTTAAAATTTTTGTATACGGGTTTTATCAAAGACTGTTCTTTCTTGAGTTACAACATAAGAAAATTTCGATATTCCAATATCCCAATAATTTCGATATCCTGTCAAAAATCGAACAAGTTCTAAAAGTTTTTTTAGAGTGAAAGAACTTCAAATTGCAATAAAACACATTTAAATTGAGATTGGAGCCAATTTTTTTTTATTTGAAATATAATTTTATGACATTTATGTTTCAAAAATAATTTCCGGTATATGTCCATCACGACTAGCTCTGAGGAACCGCATTCGACCAGACCAATTTTGGACCACTTTTTCGAGTAATTCAAGCCTTACTTCATCAATAACACGAGTTATGTTGGCTTCCAAAGCGTCTATTGTTTCTGGTTTATCAGCCTAAACCAATGACTTGACATAACCCCAAAAAAATAATCCAGTGGAGTTATGTCGCATGATCTTGGAGGCCAATTAATTGGACCATTTTTCGATTTTTATGTTACCCAATCTTTCTTTCAATAAATCAATTGTTACGGTAGCAGCATAAGGTGTAGCACCATCTTGTTGGAACCAAAACACTTCTGGGTCGATACCATTCAAATTTTGAAAAAAATAATCATTGATCATCGATCTGTAACGAGCACCATTCATTGTAACATTAGCTCCAGCATAGTTTTTGAAGAAATATGGACCGATGATGCCTCCAGCGTGTAAAGCACACCATACAGTGCATTTTTCAGGATGCAATGGAACCTGCAGAACTTCTTGAGGGTTGTTTTCACTCCATATACGGCAATTTTGCTTGTTCACATAGCTGTTCAACCAGAAGTGAGATTCGTCACTAGACACAATTTTTCGATAAAAAAGTGGGTCAACTTCAAGCTGTTCTAGGGTTCAATCAGCAAACAAACGACGCTTATTATGGTCAAGTGGCTTTAGTTCTTGAACCAGCTGGATCTTGTATGGTGTAGACCAAGGTCTTTACGCAAAATTTTCCATCTGGTGGATGAACAGAGTCCAACTTGTGAACGTCGACGAATAGACAAATCTATGACTTACAGCAGCGATAATTTCTTCTGTACGTACAGTATTTTGTCTCGTTTTTGTTGTTGCATCGAGTAGAGAAATTGCTGTCCGAAATCTATCGATAGGTCGACGAATAAGCTGCTCTGATGGACGATTATGTAAGCCACAAATCTGATGAAGACTCTATAAGTTTGGCGAATAGAACACTGATTTTGAAAATAAATTTCAACAATTTGTAAACGTTGTTGCGGCGTCACTCTTCCCATGATAATTTGTCAATGCTTACTGGACAGAAATGTCAAAACAACATGGCTTCTACCTTCTGTCAAATCACAGTTATCCCTATCGAAAGTTCTATCAGTCTGAAAAAAAACACCCGATATATGGGAGATTCAGTCATCCTGTGATAAAGTGAAATATGCTACTCCCGATTTTTGCATGTACACGCATTCGGAATTATTTAAGTATGTGGTATCTTTAGAAAAATTAACGGAAGTAAAAAACTCATAATTTTTTTGAATGTTTACTTTGCAATTGTTATCTCGATTCAATATTTGAATCGATACATGCTGGAGTCAAAATTAATGGAATTTGAGGTTCGTTGTTCCTTCGAATATTTTATACGAAAGATTTTTGTTATCCTCATTCCATTCATCTCTACACTTCATCATTCGAACGTTACGATATTTCAGAATTCTTTCGAAATTCGGTCAGTTGTGTAGAATATACAAGAATCCTTACTAAAAATTATCTACTAATCACAGTCTCGAAAATAGCATGTTGTGAAGTTTTTGCGGCAAACTAGAAAGTAACTTTCTGTAAGTGTACACAATTGGCGCTTACTTCTGAATTTCAAATTATGACAATTAGGTATCGGACGCAGTAATACTCGTAGATTGCAGATTTGTTCTGCATTCATAATGCTCAATCTATTTCTCATTTCAATCTAGCGACCTATAAACGTGAGGTAATATAATACAGCCTTGAAACTCTGTGCTTCTTACTTTAGGTTGAGTGAACTAATCCAATCATTATAAAACTGACGTTACATGGGGTTGTAATAATTGAATTAGAAGAGAAGTTGAATTATTTTGCTGTTCACGTGAATTCCTATGTGCTCGAATGAAAAGGATGAAATAAACTTTCACGAAGAGTGTCCTAGAGTCAATGGTCAAGCAGTGATTAAAAAAAACTAGCAATGATCACCAGCAACGTCTTATCTTTGCTGATTGGGCCCTTAAAATGCATCAAAATGATCCGGATTTTCATCGAAAAATCATCTTCAGTGATTATGCTCATTTTTACCTCGGAGACTACGTTAATAAGCAGAATTATTGCATTTGGTGCTCGGAAAATCCAAGAATGATTGTTGAAAAGCATATCCATCCTCAAGGTTTCACTGTTTGGTCCGGTTTTCAAGGTGGCGGTGTGATAAGACCATGATGCAACTATAGTGGTGAATGGATTGAGCTACCGAGCTATGATTAATAATTTTTTATGGCCGGAATTGGAAGATATTTATGTAGTCGACGTTTATTTTCAACAAGAAGGTGCCACGGGCCACACAATCAACGAGATCATTGCAATTTTACAAAAAAAGTTTCATGGCCGTGTTATTTCTCGTAGAGATCATCACAATTGGACACAGAGGTTTTGTGATTTAACACTTTTAGACTTTTTTATTCGAGTTCACGTGAAAGATAAGGTATGTGCCAATTCTCCACATCAAAGTTTCATTAAAAGGATATGGTGACCATTTGCCTGATATCGTTTACCATTGTTAATGGTATACCTTCCTCTTTACAACAAAATGAACATCCATTGATTTCTCTTAAAATATACTCGTTTTTTTTTCATTATAAAAATGAAACCTCTTATTGGAAAACTCTTCATATTCAGACTCCAAACCTTCCATGAAAATTTCAAGTCTCAATATGAATTCTTTCAAAAATGAACATTTTCCCTCCTGTCATCCTTATGAATTCATGAAAGTTGCCTCGTTATTACACCAAAACTTAAAGTTTGATTCTGATCGTATAAGTACTTTTGTAACTAGTGATATCAACAGAAAGATTCAAATTTGAATAATTGCTTCACTATTAAACCGATGGTACCCATTGAAGAAAGAACTTAACGGAGATATTTCGGCTTCAAACCGACTCTGAAATATTGAAGTCTTCAGGTCTTTCCGTTCGAAAGAAGGAATGTTTATGGAATGATCGATATGCTAAACAAAATCACTTTTGACCTTGAATTCTCTTCATCGGTGAGTCCAACCTAGAATCCAAGAACACCAAAGGAGTTACATATCGGATTCCATACATTCTACATATGCTAATCAACTTAAGGAATTCACATGATTTCAACAATAACTGAAATTATTCACGTCGAAAGTGAATGTTCTAGATTAACACTCTTAGAATTTCTCGAAATCAACAGGTACAATTAAAACAAATTGTAGAAATAACTATGTTTTACTACCAAAAAAATATATATTACACATTTTCGACTCGAGTTTCGAGAAATGAACTATCCCATCATCAGACAACTGAAAACCTAACAGTGGTACAGTAGTATTTGAACAAAAGTGATAAATATTTTGAATATTTCAACAGATTCTAGGTAACACCTTATAGTAGTACAGAGCTTTACAATCGGAATGTGATAAAAAACCGGGTTAAAAAAGAGGGGCCTTCTAAAAGATATCGGAATGTCGGCAATCGACAAAGAAGGTTGTTAAACAGATGGTACCCATTTAAATATCTCAAATAATTTTTGGGGTTACATAGCTCCGTACAGTCATTCATTATTTTTACATTATTTTGTTGTATATCTCAAATATTTGTATTTACAAAGCTCCATACAGCCATTCATTATTTTTAACATTGTTTTTATTGTGAACGAATTTGAAAATTTCAATAATCAAGTTTTTTTTCTTTTGAATCTACATGTAAAATTTTCTTGAGATTTTCTTTGTCGGAAGGAATTACTGTTTTCTAAAGAATTAGTGGCAAAAGTTGAATTTTTGTTTACTTTTCATTAAATTCATTTTATGTTCGTTGAAAAAGGTTTTAAACAGATGTTACTTTTTAAATACCTCAAATATTTTAATGAAAAGTAAACAAAAATTCAACTTTTGCCACTCATTCTTTAGAAAACAGTAATTACTTTCGATAAAAGAAAATCTTAAGAAAATTTTACATGTAGATTCAAAAGAAAAGAAACTTTATTATTGAAATTTTCAAATTCCTTCACAATAAAAATAATGTAAAAAATAATGAATGACAATATGGAGCTTTGTAAATCCAAATATTTGAGATATACAACAAAATAATGTAAAAATAATAAATGACTGTACGGAGCTATGTAACCCAAAAAATTATTTGAGATATTTAAATGGGTACCATCTGTTTAACAACCTTCTTTGTCGATTGCCGACATTCCGATAGCTGTTAGAAGGCCCCTCTTTTTTAACCCGGTTTTTTATCACGTTCCGATTGTAAACCTCTGTACCACTATTAGGCGTTACCTAGAATCTGTTGAAATATTGAAAATATTTATCACTTTCGTTTAAATACCACTGTACTACTGTTAGGTCTTCAGTTGTCTGATGATGGGATAGTTCATTTCCCGAAACTCGAGTCACAAGAAAATGTGTTATATATATTTTTTTGGTAGTAAAACATAGTAATTTCTACAATTTGTTTTATTTATGATCAACTACCAAATAGTAATGGCTGAAACAATTCAGTATCTGAACAGGTACAATGTCCGTAAAATTCTTCTGAATGAAGAAACAGATGTCGACGAATCTCCATTAATGAATATCTTTACCTAATGATATTTTTCACCGGCAAACCACAATAATCACCTTAAGTTTTTATGACTTTCATATATTTTTTAATCCAACCTAGACGTTTGAGGCGCGTCCGGCTCAAAATTCGAAAAGTACGGACATTCGGGCAAAATGATAGCATTTCCTAGAACAAGCGCACAAAAATGAAGACCCATTGAAAGTTGGCACTAATTTGAGTGTATTAAACAAGGACAATTCCAACAAACCACAGAATATTCTGAAGGATGTTCATTAAAAGTCGCGAAAAATGAATTTTACATATTGTATCCTCAATTCTTTTATCACTTTAATACCACTATTTATGAATTCAATGAGAGCTCAAAAGACTGATCAAAATTTCAGCATGACACGAACAATAAATTGAACGTTTATTTCATCGTAGATTTTATTGCAAATACGATATTTATGACCAATTTTACCCGAGAATTTCACGTGTAAAAATATATCCCTATCTCACATTGAATAAAACTCCAAGCTTATATTTTACCTGTAGATTTACCTGTAATAAAGCACAGATAAAGAGCACGAAATATTAGAATGTCTCACAGGGTTAAAGAAAACGAAACTCCTGTAAGTTGCCCTTATTTATGTATTTGTGTACTGCGGTCACGCGAGGCGCATTATGATGAAACGAAAGCAACCCCACAAACCCACATAACGATCGGCAGTAGTGAGGAAGTTTGTTCTGAGTATCCTGGATTTAACACAGTGATTTATGATCGAAAAGAAATAACAGATGAATATCGGAAATACGGAAAAATAAACGAAATTTTAATATTTCTTGAATATACAATTTTGGCACAATAAACCCTAATGAAAATAAGTCTTTTCGTGGCATCAAATTCGCCATATCGATTATCTGGAGGTTTGAATGATTGATATTCTCTTTCAAGATTGGAGAAATGAATTCTTTTCAAAAAAAATCAGATATGTTTTGGACACCTTTCGAAGAATTCATCTCATCTTTAGCAAAACTAAGACTGAATGATTTAAATTACAAAAAGATGTGAACCTCAAAGAATTTATGAAATCAAAAAGTTATATAATTTTTGAGTTTTATTCATAAATGAAATTATTTCACTTATTGAGGAAATAAAATGAATTAATTGAGCAAATACTTACATATATATTTATACGCTAAGAATGTTACAACAACTTGAACATAAACTGTATCTAGTATCATGACATCAACTTGATTGTTTAGGCATTTACTTTAAAAAGAGATGATGAATTATTTTCCTCCATCATTTGGTAAAGGTACTTTTATTTATGATTAATCGGGTTTCCTGTTGAACTTTCTATATGAATAAATAAATAAATGTGAAATAGTGAAAATCACTCACGTAAAGTCGGAAAATTTTACGTGCTTGTAAGCCCCACATCATCGAATTCCTTCTTAAAAAAGCTATATAGTATGAATTAAAAAACAGAATTCTTTGTTTTGTCAGCTAAAAGTCAAGCAAAGGTTATTTTTTGAAATGAAGGCTCCATCCTTCTCCCTTCGATCAGAATCCTTACATATTGACAAACAGGATTGGGAAAGGAATATATAGAAAAAAACGTCATATATTTCCATACTTTTTTCCAAAATCAGGTAAGAACAAAATTTTAAAAAAGTCATGGTTAGAAATTTCGAAGTATGACGCGTTAGCCATCTTTCTACCTGATCTATTACAATTTGCATGTTTCTTTATATCGAGTGTTGTTTTTAGAGTCATAGAACTTTAAATTTAAATAAAACACATTCAAATTAAGATTGAAGCGAAATTTTTTTTGAAAGATAATTTTATGACATTTATGTTTTGAAAATAATTTCCAGTATATGTCCACCACGACTAGTTCTGAGGAACCAGATTTTGGACCAATTTTTCGAGTAATTCAGGCCTCATTTCATCAATAACACGAGTTATGTTGGCTTCCAAAGCGTCTTTTGTTTCTGGTTTATCATCATAAACCATTGACTTGACACAACCCCAAAGAAAATAATCCTGTGGAGTTATGTAGCATGATCTTGTAGGCCAATTAATTGGACCATTACTCGAAATAATGTTATCGCCAAATCTTTCTTTCAATAAATCAATTGTTATGATAACAGCATGAGGTGTATCACCATCTTGTTGGAACCAAAACACTTCTGGATCAAATTTTGAAACAAATAATCATTTATCATCGATCTGTAACGAGCACCATCCACTGTTATATTAGCTCCATCATCATTTTTAAAGAAATATGAACCGATGATGCCTCCAGCGTATAAAGCACATCATACAGTGCATTTTTCAGGATGCAATTCAACCTGCAGAACTTCGTGAGGATTATTTTCACTCCATATATGGCAATTTTGCTTGTTCACATAGCCGTTTAATCAGAAATGAGCTCCATCACTACACACAATTTTACAATAAAAAAGTGGATCAACTTCAAGCTGTTCTAGGGCAAACAAACGACGCTTATTATGGTCAAGTGACTTTAGTTCTTGAACCAATTGGATCTTGTTTGGGTGTAGATCTTTACGCAAAATTTTCCATGTGGTGGATGCACAGAGTCCAACTTGTTGTGAACGTCGACGAATAGACAAATCTATGACTTACAGCAGCGATATTTTGTACGTACAGTTCTTTGTCTTGTTGTTGTTGCATCTAGTAGAGAAAATGTTGTCCGAAATCTATCGATAGTTCGACGAATAAGCTGCTCTTATGTAAACCATAAATTTCACGAAGTGCTCTATGAGTTTGGCGAATAGAACAGTGATTTTGAAAATAAATGTCAACAATTTGTAAACGTTTTTGCGGTGTCTTTCCATGATAATTTGTCAATGCTTACCGAACAGAAATGTCAAAACAACATGGCTTCTACCTTCTGTCAAATTAGTGTTATCCCTATCGAATGTCCTATAACTGTAAAAGAACACCTAATATATATATTTGCAGGTTGTGAACGTATTTTGCCCTCATTTCTTTATTTTACACCTAAATATTAAATTTGAACTTGATCGAATTCATACTTTCGGAAATATTTGGACCTTAAATAATTTGAAATAAGGTTATTCTGATTTTCACAAATTTTTATTGTTAAACTCACAATAATTGTTTCGCTATCACAGTAGCATCATCAGGCAAGATCACATTTTGAATAACTTAGTTATTCTGATTTTCACAAATTTTTATTGTTAAACTCACAATAATTATTTCGCTATCACAGTAGCATCATCAGGCAAGATCACATTTTGAATAACTTAGTTATTCAAAATGTGATCTTGCCTGATGATGCTACTGTGATAGCGAAACAATTGTTATGAGTTTAACAATAAAAATTTGTGAAAATCAGAATAACCTTATTTCAAATTATTTAATATGGATTTTCACTAGGTAAGGACTGATACAATTCAATATTTGGACCTTGTCTGAAATTTTCAAGTCTTTAGCTTTTTCCGTTCAAAAGTTGAAGTGTTTACGGATGGAACCGATAGAATTACTTTTGGCCTCAGATTCTTCATCACTGTGTCTAAGCTTTATCGTTGGAGACCATTTTTGACTCTTAACTGAAAAATGAGGGACATATGGGAAAAAAATTAGCAAATAGTTTGATATTTAAGATATTGAAAAAGCCCCCCATTTTAATTAAATATAATTATATATTATGAAACCATATCATAGGATTTGGACAGATTTTGTGCATTCACGAACTCCGTTTCCTTACTTTAGCTTGAATCCCTGTTTATATATGGTGCTTTCCATTACACAGTATCTTCTCAAAATGCTTTTAAACAACACTAAGTTTTTCTTCCGAGATTATTGTGCCCGTATATAAGTCATATGTTAGGCCTATTATGACATATTCTATCGAGACGAGAGCCGATACAGCGGAGACGAAGAGGATTCTAAGGACCACGGAAATGAAAACGTTAAGAGCAATAGCTGGGAAAACATTACTGGACAGAATACCAAACAGTCAAATGAGAGAGCGATGTAATGTTCAGGATGTTGTGAAATGGGGAAGACAGAGGAGAAGAGAGTGGAACCAGCATGTAAGCAGAATGAGCCCTCAGAGATTAGCCTGAATAGCGAGGGATTTGAAACCAACTGGGAAAAGACCACCAGGACGTCCCTTCAAAAGATGGCGAGTTGGCAGTCCACATCACAAATACGGCTGCAGAACTAAACGAGAGGATGAAAAAAATCGTGAAGAACAGGCCTAGGGCCTAATATAAGTGAAGAAGAAGAAGAAGAGATTATTGTGCCGAAAGGACGGGCAGAAGACTGAATTTGACAAATAATTAATGATCTGCAGGACCAATATAAAAAACATTCCAGTCAGTTAGAAATCATACCCAAAATTGAAGGTCATGTAAGAGAAAAACTAAGACCACATACAAATCACAAAATGAAAATAACCATCGACCACAAAACTGTGATAAAAGAAAAAATCCAGGAAAATAAATTACAACACGGCGGAAACAGGAAGATAATTGCGGAATCAGAGCAATTCCAGTCAGTTAGAAATCATACCCAAAATTGAAGGTCATGTAAGAGAAAAACTAAGACCACATACAATTCACAAAATAAAAATAAACCATCGACCACAAAACTGTGATAAAAGAAAAAATCCAGGAAAATAAATTACAACAAGGCGGAAACAGGAAGATAATTGCGGAATCAGAGCAATGTCAAGTCGAGTAGGAATTATGCAGTTCGGTTCATCCTCGTGTTTTATGAAGAGCTGACAAGAATAAAAATCAGAGATGATAATAGGATGGTATTCTGATAATAAATCTCACAACAAGCCTCGTTTAAAGCTGGATTAAGACAAGAGGAAGGAGGGTATAATCCTAATTAACGTAACGGATTGTAAGAAACGGACATCATAGAGCTCACCCCTTTTGATATACAGATTGTTTTCGACAAGAAGTATGGTAAAGTCGGATGATAGCCCCGTTTTTGCACGTAGGTTTATTGCGAGGTTCAAATAATGAAGTATATTTTTTGCCATTGCTTAACTATCGTTTTCTTTATGTTTATTTTCATGAAAATTAGCTTTGAAAATCACAGAATTTCCATAGAAACAAAAAAAAAACATTCTTCAACATTCATTTTCCTCAAGTTAAGACGCATTTTCAACGCAATTTTGTCAGATGTTCAAACAGGAAGAGCAATGTCATGAAACCATTTCCGACATATTATACATTGCAACCAATCTTGTTTTTTTCGGGTGTTCCTGTAGTTTTCTGTATATCGTGCTAAAACATGGCTAGATCTATTATTCAATTGAAAGTCTGTCTCATGACGTTATGGATGCACATGAGTTTTTCGAAAAGCTCATTTTGTTCCAGTATTTCTTGCAAAAGTATAAAATAATTTCCAACATTTACATGGTATATACCCTTACCTCCCCTTAGTAATACACCATCAGCTTTGCGAAAAGACAAGTCAGGAGTTTTCCTGGGAAAAGACCAATACCAGTCGGCATTTTTTCTTTATTGAACTGGTCATCGATTTTTAGAGTTTCAGCGAAATTATAGGCAAGTTTTCGAACATTGAGTATCATTTCCTTTTAAGGAGTAGCACTAATTCATTTTCATTTACCTCTCCTAACATGCTATTTGGTCCATTCAACAGTTGTGAACAACTCATTTTTATTTTCCTTCCAAAGGTTTTCATCCAAAACTTTTTGAGTTGCTTTCACAGAACAACCGTTTTTGGCTGCTTCAATTGACAGCCTAAGAATTGTTTCTGTATAATTACCACGAGTCGAATTTTTTCTGTTCTTCTTTGTCGGCATTTTTAACAGCAAACTGTAAAAGACGTCAAACTGTAGAGAAACAAGAAAAAATATGGCCATTTTTGCCAAAATGTTTGGAAGAGATGACCAACAGAAAAAACCATAGGTTTTCAAATCATTTCGATGTTAGAATTATGTGTATAGAAGTCAAAAAAAACCTTGAAGGGTTTTTTTTACTTCTTTAACATCATTTTGATGTGAACGAAAAAACATTGATCGTAATCATACATAAATGATTATTGCCGGATATGGTAAGCAACGTCATCGAATGACTCTTTATTAAATTTTTAGCCGTTGGTCTTCTTTGTCGACCAACCATATCACCCGACTAACTATAAAGTTCATTGAAAGATCGAAGACATCAGAGTGATTCGACATATTCAATGACTTTTGTCTCAACCGTCCAAAGTCAAATTTCTTCAACTCAGAAATTGAGTTTACTACTAACTTCGAATCAAAAATAATTTTATGTCGAAAATAAGGATGGTAGTTTAAAATTTCATTTTCAGGATACCCGAATTGAAACTAAATTGATATTCTTAAATTTCTCTACAACAAAGTTGTGGTGTTTCAGTGAATTAATCAAGGTAATTTCTAGTTTTCAAACTTGCTGAATTGTTCATCATAATAGAACAAAAATCCTTTATATGTAAAAGTAATTCAATTTATTTGATGGCTCGGATGTTTTCGTAGAAAATTTAATTCATACGTGCATTCTCAAGTTCATAACATGAAAGCTACTTCAATTCCTTAACCCTATTGAAAAATTTGAACATAGACTCTATCAACTTAGTTTGTATTTGTTCATGCTGTTATCCAGAAAACTATTTCTATCATTTTTATTATACTATTTCAAAATAGAAATGCTGAAGAAACGGAATATCTCATGAAGATGAAAACATATGGTTGAAAAGCTCCTTCATCCTCCAATCTGCATCGAAGATATTTAGGCTTCCCGTTCGAAAGTTATAATGTTTACGCACGACTAGTCGGATCGGATGTATAGAATTATTTTTAACCTCGATTTCACCAAAGTCAGTTCAGATCATTTTTTGAATAAACTTCGAAAATAACAGACATCAAAAGTTGAACGCATTCGCCATTTTGCAACTTACTAATTGCGGAATGCGTTTTTAGTGTTGTTTGGAAACTAGATGTTATGTTTGGAAATATGTGGTGCTGTTATGATGTGAATTCAAAATGGATTCATATAAATCTATCAATTCATAATGCATATATAATAAATGGAAAAGGTTGATACATTTGTGAATTTATTATTTCTTACAAGCTACTCTTAAGTAGAGAGAAAAATGGGTTGTAATATAAAAACGGGGATGTAATAATGCAGATTGGTTAGTAATTTACTATCAAATGGTTTGCATTGGAGACTTATGGCAATTGTTCTTCTGTTCGATGTGATTCTGCGAGTACTTTCTGAGGGTGAAACTGTCCAAAATGTCGAGGTGTGCCCTCTAGGTCTTTTTGTTGAATGCAGTTTACACTAGCTCAAAATTGTCTGACTACTTTGTTCTTTAACTCAAAAGCCAAAAAAACTATAAACTCATTAATGAAATGTAAATAAACTTAAACTACATTTTTGCGTGGTTCCATCAAATCAATAAGTTCAAAATCTTACTTGCGTGCGTGTCTAAGTGCTAGAGTCTCAAATTGCGAATATTATTATATATTTTAATTCGAGTATTACG
This sequence comes from Megalocaria dilatata, assembly GCA_034642435.1. Taxonomy (NCBI): domain Eukaryota; kingdom Metazoa; phylum Arthropoda; class Insecta; order Coleoptera; family Coccinellidae; genus Megalocaria; species Megalocaria dilatata. Next base: position 48,535,763 of record CM067858.1, on the reverse strand, counting down.
TATATTTCTTACTTATCCAGCTTGAGTATTTAGAACTAACTAAATTAATAATGCGTATACACCCCAATAAATTTTTTCATCAAGGATACGTATACAATCGATTACTCGAATCGTCTCTGGTACAATATCTATATCAAAAAATTTATGAGACTTTCCACAACACAGACTCTTCATAGTGTTGTTTGGAAAGCAAGTATTGTTTCAATTTCAGAGAACTCGTTAATCGAGTTTGCAGTTTTTCATACCCTAAGTCCTGCTTGTCAGAATAAAACTAAAATCAACAATGCCGAAAATCGTCAGCCCAGGGCATTTAGGTTTTTACAAAAAATTGCACGGTGGCGAAAAAGTTTTTGCTGCTCCATCTCCATATCGACAGACATGGGATGCATGCATGTTCTAGAGTTAACTAACGTCCTGAAATATGGGAAGCGGAGTGTGTTCGTTTCGTTCCGAGCAAATTGAGTTATAGGAGAAGACAGAAAAACTGAACTAGCACTAACCAGATGGACTACAAATGAGCGTGGGATTCTCTCTCTACAAATATCCCTCGTAGAGTCTTTCTATCATTCCACAAGTTGATTATATTGCAAAATTTGCCACCGGGTTTTTTCTAAAATTGTTTGTTGGAAAGTTCAGGATCTTAGTATATTTCAGGATATAAAGAATGTCTTAAAATTATATTAATTAAAATTTTTTGATCGAAAATGTAATCCTTCAATACTTCGGTGACAAAAAAACTAATTTGAAATAAATTCAAAATTTTTTTATTCAATTTTATTTCGTTAACAATTGAATACAATTCTGCTTTCGAAATATGGACTCTATCGTTAAAGGCTCGATATTCTTGTGTTCGCCCGGAATGAATAGATTTGTGAAAATAACCCTGGCATCTAATGAGAAAAAGATGTGTGGGAAAAGAGAAATACAAATACGATTGTATGTTATTTTCCTGTTCTATTTTATATTCTTGATAAAATAGACAAAAAAACAATCGTTAGAAAAAGTTTAAAAAAATTGCTTTAGTTATATATTATTGCCAATATATTACCAATTTTATAGTAAATCTACTCTGGATACTGGAAAAAGACGAGAGAAAATTATCCATTCAAATGTACAAGATATAACACCAAAATTTACTCATAGAAGCTGCTAGCCATCGATTCAGGGACCGTAAGGTCGCTTCTACAGAGTCATCATTTCCCTCTAACAACTGACAGAGATTTTCAATACAAAACAAGCCAAGTTCCTTTGTACACCGATTTATTTTTCTATAAACTTAAACATGTCGAATTTATGTCTAGTAGCTACGATTTGCGGACAGCATTCATTTTCTGTGATCATTTGAAAGTAACTGCTGCACAATAACATCGAATGCTTGTAGAAACTTACGGTAAATATTTTCATGAAAAACACACCGTTTCGAGTGGTTCAAAAAATTAAAAAATGGTAATTTTGACGTGAGAAAGAAAGAGCGAAACTGATCGACTTGAATCGACCGTTACGTGAAAAATGTTCGAAATATGGAAAAAGGTAAAACAAAGTTATTTTGTTCTCTGATAATGACCCATCACACACAGCAAAACGGATTAGGCAAACGATCCAAGCGTTTAGTTGGGAAATACGAGCGCATGAGGCGTATTCTGCAGTCTTGGGTCTGTTCGATTATCATTCAATATCCAATTCATATAAAAATGTACTAAAATGACTCGATAACTGGTTCGCTTCTGAAGAAAAACTGTTTTTTGACGAAGCATTCATAAACTGCCTTTGAGGTGAAAAAAATGTATAAAAAGCAGTGACATATCAAACGGCTCTTCTATAAGAATAATACTCAAATAACATTGTATATATATATTTAATGTTATGATACTGCATAGAAACATGTTTGGAAAAATCTAAAACTTTTAATATTTTCATATCATCTACGAAAGAATTTGTAATATTTTGGAAAAATACAGACTTGTATAGTAAAATATAGAGTACATTTCCTGCAAATATATTCATAGACTTTCTAAGTTATTTATTCGCACATTTCTTCACACATTTATTTGTTGAAAATCAAATTTTTATACTCCTATTATACTTGGTTAGTTCACTTATGTTCATCTTTATAGTATTATTGGTTGATTTTTATCTGTCTGTTTACCTGTAAGTTAACGTATTCTTTAACATATTTACAAAACCGAGTAAAGATCGTGAAGTCGAAGTTATGATAAAAAAAAACTTAATTAGGATTTAATCAGTAATTAACTTTGAGCGAGTGTGTAGCTGTTAAAGCAATTATTTTGCACTGTATGAAGTATTTTAGGGGCACTTCACGTAGTTAATATGACTGAAATAATATGATAAAGATATTTCGCCAATATAAATACATTATTGTTTTAATACACTTACTACTAAGATGATCAATCTATCGATCGAATATTGATATCGGTGAAATAATATAAACAATGTTAAACCGCAAATTTATTGTCTGAAATAGATATTAAATACAATAACAAAGAATATTTTCGCAATTTATTGAATGAACTAAAATTATTTCGCCAACATAGTGGCTTCGTCACGTTTACATTTTGTTCTTACTCTGAAAAATGAGCTTCACATCTTATATACTTATGATTTAGGCAAAAACTTGAAAAATCGGGATACAAATGAAAGTCAGTTATCGGAAATACCTATATAAATGAAAATATTCAATAAGGGAGATTTTCCGACATTTTATTGCCCATTCAGAAAAATTCCAAGTGTTTTGTACCTATTCATTTCGATTGCCTCTAACAGAGTAAGTCTGCTACTTTCAATTTCATTATGAATAATTATATAGTTTATATAATTTTGTAAAAATTCTTTCAAATGACTGACACAGATTGCTTGTTAATTGTCTGATGTATAACTCTTCTGGTTTTCAGATATTATTTGACTAGTGTGTACTGTAGAGAAGTAATTTCATGTCAACTTACAAACTCCCGATTTATTGTGAACAACAGAGATAAAAATAATAAAGATAATAAATCTGGATTTGTTAAGTTGCAATGTTTCCTTCTGGTATATATTGATCAAATCCGTAAATTCTTTAAGAAAATAATATATGAAAAACAGAGGATTTAAACGTCAGACACCTCAGACTCAACTTACGCCAGACATTTGAAGTAAGTTGGACATAATGTCAACAATATCTATGAAATTATACATAATGAAATCAAAAGTACCAAACTCACAGCAGTAGAAATCAACAGATAAAAGACACTTCTTCTCAATGAGCGAACAGATGTCGATACCTCTCTCCCTGTTGCATATTTTCACTTAGTTAGGTCCAACAAATAACTGTTATCTGTATCCCCAGTCTCCAACTTTTTGCCTGAATCTCACCTATATAATATGTGATATTACTTTTTAAGAGTTAGTTCGAAATGTAAACCTGATGAAGAAACCGTTTTGGCGAAATAATTGTAACTAATTTGAGAAATTGTGTAAATATTCTCTATTGTTTTTTCAACTGAAATTAATGTACATCCAGTAAGGACCGATTCAATTAAATTCAGAATGGATATCAATTCAATAATATTGTGACTGAGTTGAGATTCTTTTTTAGATGCAAATTTAACAATAGTTGGTGCTGATAAAAATGAACATACAAATTCTCTTTCACTGAAATGGATTCATTAATTGATTGTTCATTTAAGTGATACTTTCATGAACGTTTCTCTTGAAACAAATAATCCAACATGAAATATTGAATCATTGGAGTCATCAGACTTAAAAATATGAAATAGTTAGAGAATTCATGATCAACATTCAAACGAGGAAAATTATTCATAGTCATTATGTGGAATGATGGTATCGAATAGGGTAGTTCCTTACTTTGTCACAATTCATTTAAAAAATGAAATTACTTCGTTTTCTATATTTTTTTATTATTGGGGATAAAAGTGACCCGAGTGTTCAAGTCTTACAACATTTTCAAACTATTTGAAAATATGAGTAAAACTGCGAAACTGGGATAAGTGTGTACTCAATAATGAAAAAGTACTAAAAACGAAGTAATTTTTTTACTCCATTATGAATGATGGTAATAAATTCCTCAGAAATTTTTGATATTTTCAATTGCAGCATATAATTCGAAATGTTTTGTATTATATAAGTTGATATATGTGATTTTCAATAATCATCTTTGTCAAATCTTAAATATCATACAGTTTTATTCTGTCAACTCCACTATAAAGTTTAATTTTTTATTTTATAATTTTTTTTTGAAACCTTTTTAGAATTAAATTAAATAAATATCTTAGATGACACAGTTTCAATTTAGTACACATATAGCATTAACACTTATTACATAACACCAAAAGGAATACACTTGAGGTGTTTATTTAATATTTTTAATCAATAATTTATATTATTTATTTAAATATTTTAATATTAGCCTTCTACGTCTTTGTTGTTGATTTATGTTATATTTTATTGAAAATAAATTATTTGAATACTTACGAAGCAAAGTCTCTCTTAAAACTTGTTTTTCAGTAATGCTTTTACATATCTTGAGATTTTATAGAAAGTAACTTAGTTAGATATCCAATAATATTGAATATTCTAAGTAAGATAGTTTTATGATGAAATTCTTAAGATTATGTCAAACATTTTTGAAAGATATTTGTTTTCATAAGATTGATCAGCAGAAACAAAATTTTGTCTATTCAAACTATTCAATTTATAGGATTTCGGTTAACAATTTTTATTTATCGGATTGTGTTATATCATTTGGATGTCTTATAATGAATGTTTATTTTATATGTCGTTTGATATAAGTGGTACTTATATGACATTATTTTAATTTAATTGCTGTTATATAAGTTATAATTATTGAATATTGAAATTAAATATGTAGAAGACTAATATTAAAATATTTGAATAATTTTATATACCTTCTATCAAGTATTAACCTCTATTTAGGTTAATGATTTATATTATTTGAATTCTTTTATTCCTTTTGTTGCTGTGTAATGAATTCTTTATGTCAACTAAATTGAAACTGTGTTTTCTGAGACATTTCTTTTAGTTCATTCTATAAAGTTTTTGATTTTTTCATAAAATTAAAGTTAAAATTTGTAGCGAGGTTAACAGAATAATCTGTATGGTAAGATAATAAGAAGAGGTTTTTCCTTGATAGAAGGATTATTACAAAATTTTACATCATACAGATTTATTCTTTTAACCTCGTACAAATTTGAATTTCAAAAAAATTTTCATTTAAAATTTTTTAGAATTTAATTAAATGAATGTTATCAGAACACACTGTGTCAATCAAGTAGACATAGAATCAATACTTATTACACAGTACCAAAGGGAAAGAAATAAAAAGAAATATAAATTGTCAACTGAAATTTATTAAGTAAATACTTGAAGAGTACAAAATTATGTTTCGTTCCTTCAGGTATTTATTTAATAATCTTTAGTTGACAATTTATATTTCTTCGAATTTCTTTCATTCCCTTTGGTACTGTGTAATAAATATTAATTCTTTACGTCTACTAAATTGATACAGTGTGCTCTAAACACATTTATTTGATTTAGTTCTGAAAATTTTCGAAAAAAAATTTTTTTCAAATTAAAATTTAAAGGAGGTTAACAGAATAAATCTTTATGATAAGTTCTCTCAATTAAAAAACCCCTTCTTATTATCTTTGTCAAAATTAAATGTGAATTTATGTTATTGAAACATTCAGAAAGATTTATATTATGACATTATATAGCAAGAAATAAAGAGAAAATATGTAGGGAAAATATGTGAAAGGAAGGGAGAAGTCTTTTTACATCTTAAAAAGAATTATTCTCTGGAAAATTTCAAAAGTAATTGTGTTTCATTAGAATCTATTTATTCTTATACGGTTCTACTAATGTGAAATCAATTGAAAATAGGTTTCATTTGGTATTCAGTTACCTTATCAACATTTGAACTTATATTTAAGTCTTAAATGAAGTCTTCATTTAAAACAATACTTTTGATAGTTAGTTCACAGGTCCAAGCCTAATGAAAACTCAGAACAGAGGTTATAAAATATTTTTAAAGATGTTTGTATTTATAATACAATATTTGAAAGACCAACTTATAGTTAAATTTTTTCAAATCTCATTCATAAAAATCTATTCCGAAAATGGTTTATATTTTCTAAGTTTTTATTTTTTGTTTTTACATTCAACCGTTCCACCAAAGGTATCCAAGTGGTGGAAGATCAAGGTGATGAATCATCTCATCTTATTCGATTAAATCTACTTTCAAGTAATATATCAGAAAATTGAGTTATTTCCCACATAATCACTCATGATCTAGAATTAAAAAAAGTATGTATTTTGTGCATGCATGGTAGTTCGCTTGATAGATTTAGCACAAGATTAGATCCTTCAAGCTTGGAATTCCGAGTGTCTTCAAAGGTATTCCCAAATTAAATTGGCTAATCCCTCATATAAAACACAGAAAATCATTTCAGTTTTGCAGGATTCAAAAGAGGTACGACTGGATGGCGGCAATTTTGTGCATAACCTCAGTTGAATTATCAGCCCCGAAATGGAGGATTCGTGAATTTGAATTTCATTTCATAATCCACGAATACGTGCATTAGTTGAATGTTCATGAATATTTATGATTAAATTTCGCTAATGACATTTTCTTGTAGCTTTGAATCTAAAACAGCAGTTGTGATATTTCCATCGCATCTTGATATTTAAGATAACGGAGTACATCAGTAGAATAGAGGTTTCAATTAAGAATTTATACACTTTAGTAACTATTAATTTTCTGATGTGTTAGAGTCTGCCATGAAAATAGTGCAGAAATCATGGTTGCATGCATTGTAAAGAATTACATAATTCAAAAACCATTAATTATATTTGTGAATACAGAGTGTTTCACGAATGATTTACAGGCTTTCAGGGCAGATGCAGGACATTTTGGTGAGTCTGAATCAGTACTCGAAATATGTCCTTATTATATTAGGAGTACAAATAAGTTTCCGCCGTTTTTTAACACAAATTAAATATTTATTATAGAAGAACGATGTGAGACTGTTGCTGAGTGACTTCTAATGTTAGAGCAAGTTCTTTTTGTGTTTGAGATGAATCTTCCTCCAATAATTCCTCCAATTCTGCATCCTCGTAAATTTTTGGCCTTCCACTGCGATCTTTGTCTTCTACGTCGAAATCACCGTTTTTAAACTTTTGAAACCACTCTCGACACGTTCTCTCACTCAAAGCACCCTCACCATACGCTTCTACGAGCAATTGATGCGCCTCAGCAGCAGATTTCTTTAAATTAAAGAAGTAAGCTAATATTTCCTGCAAATGACGCTTACTTGGCTCAAACTTTGACATTTTCAACTTATAAAAATTATATTTTACCAATATAAAATCAATGATATCAATAGGTTATGTTGTTTTTGAATGTCCAAACTATTTTTTTAAGCCGGTTATCATCTGCGAAAGCTAACCGAAACTCCGTGCCGCGCCATCTACAATAAAACGGCGGAAACTCATTTGTACTCCTTATATTAGTTTCAGAGATGGAGGATGTTTTATGTATGTAATCAAAGATTTCAATCGGCAGAACTCTTGAACGCCTGCATAGATCTTCATGAAAATTTGAAGGAATGAATATAGGCCAATTTCTAATATTTGCACCTAATCACTTGTCGATAGCGCAGATCCGGACTGAGAAAATTAAATTCTCCATCCCACATCTTGTAAAACACCCTGTACATCGAATTTTCGAAAAGATCGAATGATTTAAGGCAGCATTTCTAACCTGCGGGGGCGCCCCCTAAGGGGATGCGAGCATACTGAAGGGAAAAATTTTATATATTAAAAAAAATTAATAACTGACTGAAATCAGAGACACGCATACAAAACGAAATACTTTTCGACATCTTTTTTACACTTTCGCAACTGAATTCTTTTATACCCCTTCCCCCATCAATTTTTATATGTGATTTATTCTCGAAAATTTCCCTATTTGTTTTTGACACCTGCCAGCTCTTGTAATGAATGTTTCTGCAGCTTTCATTAGCCTTTCTTTCTGGTCCACTATTTATCTTCTCACATGCTGCTTGAATCGATCTGAAGCTTAATTTATTTTCAATGCTATGTGAAAAATCACAGAAGAAATTCGTTCACTCTGAATTCAACCCATTTGAAAATCTAAGTGGCTCATGCTAAGAATTTTGACATTTCAAACCATTGTCGGGTAATAATTGAAGAGCAAGTGGTAGATTGTTGTGTTTTCATAGAATTTTCATTTAGAGAATTATCGAAATGCCGTCATTCACGGATACTGAGTATACTGATATGTTGTTAGTTTATGGATTTTGTAAGTGAAGCTGCTAGGGAATATTGAAGGCTACATCCGGATCGTTAAATGCCTAAACACCAAACATTCGAACATGTTAATCGCTCACTTCGTGAAAATGGATACTTTCCGTGAAAAGTGGCATCCATTTTATTTACACTCCGTCCAACCCTTGGAGCCAGGCGATGAACTACCGAGGTTGCGATTTTGCAGATGGGTTTTGCGGAACCAGCGAGCTATCTTCAGAACGCTTTTTACTGATGAAGCGACCTTCACAAAAGATGGCATGGAATGTTCGCAATGCACATATTTGGGCCAGAATAAATCCGAAAGTGACTAGGAAACGCAATTCACAACATCGTTTTTCAGTCAATATTTGGTGTGGAGTTTACGATAATCGCCTAATTGGACCATATATTCTTCAACACAGGCTGAATGGAGTGACATATCTACAATTTTTAATCGAGCATTTGCCAGGGCTCTTGAGTGATGGCAGCAATATTCCAAGAGGAATGTACTTTCAACATGATGGAGCTCCGGCACATTTTACCCGTGAAATTGTAGCGCATTTGAATGAAGTTTATCCAGACCATTGGTTTGGTAGAGGGGGCCTGCAAGATTCCCAGATCTTACATGCTTAGATTATTTTCTCTGGGGGCACTTAAAAATGAAGTTTACTCTGAAGAAATCATAGACAGGGAGCATCTGATTAATCGTATTCAAGCTGCATGTGAAGCAATACGAAATCGACCGGAAATTTTGAAGAAAGCTGTAGCTCATTTAATCACAAGAGCTAGAAAATCTTTAGAAGAGGAGAGGCGGGGGGGGGGGTATTTTCGGAAACAAGTTATAATTTTTTCTCATTTTTATTGTCGATTTTTTTCAGTTCTACACATGTTTATAAGATATATTTCATATTTTTATTATCAAGTCCATTTTATAATAGTCCAATTAAATGTTCAATGTAAATTCGAGTATTCGGTTAAATTTAGTTTTGCAAAAAATATTTGATATTGCCCCTACATTCATGTATTGGATGGAATAAAATGCAGCACAACACCTAAGTCATGTTACTGGAAATTTCAATCGATTCAATATGAACAGACGCATTATTCGGAGATTCACAGTTCCGCGTTTACTAGAAAATGGAAAATTTCTAATATTCGATGGTTCATAAAATGATGAAGCGAAGTGTTGATTCTAATAGGCTTGTTTGAAAGAGTATTTATTGTATATTCTGAAGACAATTTTGCTGTTTGAAAATTGAAGGTACAGGGTGCTTTACATGATGTGGCATAAAGAATTTAATTTTCTCAGTCCCGACCTGTGCTATCGATAAGTCATTATGGGCAAATATTTGGCATTGGCCTTTACTTATTCCCTCAAGTTTTCATGAACATCTATGCAGGCGTACAAGAGGTATGCCGATTGAAAGTTATTGATAAAATACATAAAAAATTCTGTATCTCTCAAACGAATATAGTTAGGACATATTTCGAGCACTGATTCAGACTCACCAAAATGTCCTGCATCTGCTCTGAAAGCCTGTACAATCATTCGTGAAACAACCTGTATAATTGCTGTTGGAAGAAAAGATGAACTAAATTGACTTCATCAACTCTTTTTGCAGAATATTAAATATATAAAAACGAAAGGAATATTGAAGAACTGTTTTTGGGATAAGGAAATCCTTGGCTCCTTGAATGCATGAAAATTTCTGGACGGACTCAATTTATTTCAAATATCAAAGAAAAAAGATTTCCCTATTATGGTTTTTTTATATCAAATAGCGTACAAGAGGTATGCCGATTGAAAGTTATTGATAAAATACATAAAAAATTCTGTATCTCTTAAACGAATATAGTTAGGACATATTTCGAGCACTGATTCAGACTCACCAAAATGTCCTGCATCTGCCCTGAAAGCCTGTACAATCATTCGTGAAACAACCTGTATAATTGCTGTAGGAAGAAAAGATGAACTAAATTGACTTCGTCAACTCTTTTTGCAGAATTAAATATATAAAAACCAAAGGAATATTGAAGAACTGTTTTTGGGATAAGGAAATCCTTGGCTCCTTGAATGCATGGGAATTTCTGGACGGACTCAATTTATTTCAAATATCAAAGAAAAAAGATTTCCCTATTATGGTTTTTTTATATCATAAAATTTCACCATGTGAGGAGATGTCATATCACACGAATTTGTATTTAATTTTTAATATAAAAACAGAATTATTCTGTTAAACCTCTTCATTATTTTATTTCAAAAAATTAAATCAAAATATCTTAAAAAAATTAATGTAAAGATGATCTCCTCTAATTGAAAAAAAATTCTGTTCAAAAACAATTATCTTGATATCTGAGAATGAAAATCATTCAATCACGAATGTAATGTATAAAATAGGTTGTGAAGATAGTCGGCTATGGACAAAGTTGTATGGCTATTTGTCAAATACTGTTGATTGTCAACAGGTATACAATTCATGACATAATGTTGCAACTAGAAAAAAAGCAGGTAGAATATTTGTATAGAGAAGGTTTTCGAAACGTTAAAAAATCAGTGCAATTGACTGAACTGGGAAAAAGTGCTGTATATGAGACAATAAAGAGTAAAAAAATGGCATGTCAACGTTTTCCAGAAAATAATTTTGATAATGTCTTTATATCTGATGAAAGTTGTTTCCATCTTGGGGAGGAAATCAAATTTCCAAATTTCCCACCAAAATAATGGTTTGGGGAGCAATATCTCAGCGTGGTGCTACACCTCTCTTGATAGTACCTTTAATAGTGAAAAGTCCTGTGGCATTCTAAACGATTTTCTTCTTGAAAAGGAACATGCTTTATATCTAGAGGGTTGACGTTTCAGCAGGATTATGCAAGATGCCATACTTCGGCCTATACTCAAGCTTGGATGCAAGAACACCAAGTGACAACCATTTCATGGCCAGCAGCTTCACCAGTCCCCATTGGAAACATATGGGGACTAATGAAAATAAGTTGAACGAGCAGAGCTCCGAAATAAATCACCGAAAATTATGGAGGTGATCTAGTTCCGGGTGTACCTCGACGTTTAATCAAAGTTAAATGGAGGTTGTATATGTAAATAAGATGAATATTTTGTAATAATTTTCTGATTCAAGGATTTAAAATATATACTAAATAACTTCAATTGAGCTTTGTTTTTTCCGGATACTTTCAAGACGGACTATGTAATATATGTTCTTTCGGAATCCAAAATAGTCAAATTTCAGTTAAAGTTGATATGATTTGGCATACTTTCCAAGAGAGTCATTGCCACTGTTGAAGAAAACCCACTCAATTTTGTTTCAGTCAACTCAACTGCTACTCATTTTCAATCTAAGAGAATTTTTCCAGTTGATGCATTCTAAATATATCAGCTTTTATTCATTCCACTGTTATTCTGGCCAATTCCCACCTTTCGCGTCCAAAATTCTTGGAAACGTAGGTTTCATGACACCATAAATTGAGATTTAACGAGTTGATTTGAATTTCTCTGCAGGAAATGTATAACGGAAGGTACACCGACAAGTTACGTATTTTGAATGATAACGAATTTGTTACACTGAAAGGGAGCTCATTCAATATCGCGACTTGTCTAGGGACAAACGCAAACTCGATTAGCTCAGCGAAGAGAAAATTTAAAGCAACTGGAAGTTGACATTGTAAATTTCTTCTGACGAATAAGCAGAGATCTGACTAAGTTGCATTTTTGTCAATTATATACTAGTGTCCATTATTTAGAATTGTTCAAATGGGTAGTAGACAGAGATAGACAAACTGGGTGAGCAGCAACATTCAAAAGAGAAATTTAGTATTAGGAGTGAAAATAACTTCTTGTAGTTTTGATAACACATGTCGAAACTAGTTTATTATTCTATTTTTTCATCTGGCAACACCTTTATTTTTAAGTATCATCATTAGGCTTTCTTCTCACTATCTATCATTTCCCTGAAGTGTAAATAACACAGTTTATATGTACTCCGAAAATTTCAACTTTTGTAACGAATAATGTGTTATTGTGAGTAGTTTTACTTCATAACTCTAATATGAAGAAGAAGGCTGCCGTAATAAATCGTAGTTTAGTGCATACTTGTGAAATTATTTGCCCGATTTGAAAACGGCCATTTTGATTCGGAAGACTGAGACCGACCAGGAGCACTACCAAAGCTTAATTAGAGGTAAATCTCAATGAAGATCCATCACAAACTCAAGAGAAACTTACAAAAATACTTGAAGTCACTCAACCCGGCATTTACCATTTAAAAGCAATAGGAAAGATTCAAAAAGTAGGAAATTGTGTGCCGCACAAACTGAAAACAACAGACATCGAATGCCAGATTTTCACGTGTGAATAACTGTTCCAACGGCAAAAACAAAAGAGGCATCGAATTGTGACTTGCAATAAAACATTGGTTCATTATGACAATACAAAACGTTGGATAATGTATCACTAACTGCCAAGCCAAATATTCATGGCAAGAAGATCATTCTGTGTTTTTGGTGAGACCAGCTGATTGTGGTGTATTATGAGCTGCTAAATCGTGAATTCTACTAGTTAGGTTACTGGCATGTGAGCATGGCTCTTTCACCAGATGACTACTCAGTAGTCTCCACGATCTGCCCACGAAGTAGATAGTGTGATAAGGATACACCTTATCATCGCGCATTAGCGAGAACCACTCCGAAGAGTTGAATCCACCAAGCCCAGTCCGAAAACCTACACCGTGACTGGTAGCAGCTAAGCACTATACAAGTTCTACTGGCTCTGCAGTCTCAGTATCCGAGTTGTTTGGGACGCAAATCACATGCCATAGGGGCTTCTTATCCAACCAGCCGAACGAAGTCTCATGAAACATGAACGGTCTATCCATATCGTTGAGATCCACAAACCTCAGAAACCTCTTGCAATCGATCCTAGTTCAGGGCGAGGCCGGTCGAACCATCAAGTCCAGCTAACCCCTGAAGGACCCCTCGAGACATCCTGAACATGAGTTTCTGCGAACAGATGGATGGAAAATCCTTCTAAACCAGCATGCAGACATTCAAACACTGCGCCCTGGAGTCCAACACCAATTGGGTGGCTAGATCGTACGAATATTTCCCGAGGGCCTCCACCCTTCCGAGGTAACGCAGTATGCTACATAACGCACTCCATTAGACCATTAGGCCATTAGACAGAAAAATCAGGAGATTTACTGCAATATGGTAGAGTACATTTGATTTAAGGGAGAAGCCTTGTGATGCGACAGACAAGCTACAATGTCATGGTGGCGTATGAGCTGCTACATACATTGTACATGTCGGTATGTGAGCAAAGCTCTTAACCCACGTTGAAGTATCGTTGTCATCTTTGTTTTCCCGGGTTTCTGCTCAAGTTTTGACATTCCAGCAGACTTCCGATAAGCTGAAAAAGATAGAAAGGATGCTTGAAGGAAATAATGGAGAATCTGCGTCAGTACAACGGAGGAGGAACCACCCCTCCCAAAGGGATCGCCGTGTATACCCCAGCACTCAGCTGCATGAGCAGAGTGTCCCTATTTGGTGGTAGTGAAAGACCGAAGCATAGAAACAACACAAATAGCAGCTTTCCAGCAGTGATCCCCCTCCAAGGACCGCTGTTCGACTGCTAAAAGCGAGGCTCCGAAGCATAGTAGAGGGGCGGTTTAAGGATCCAAAAAAGGGGCCGAAGTTTGGGGTGAGCAGAGGGCGAGTCTTCCCGGATCCCACCCAGGTCGAAACGGCGTAGTCTCCCTTTTTCCTCCAGCGGACCATTTCGGATCCCGCAGCGGATAAGTAGCTTAAGGATCCACGAATGGGACTGAAGTTGGAGGCGAGCAGAGCGAGTCTTCCAAGATCTCACCCTGGTCGAAACGTCGTAATCTCCCTTTTTCCTCCAGCGGACTATTCAGGACCCCGCAGCGGAAGCTTAAGGATCCAAAGATAAGGCTGAAGTTGGGGGCGAGCAGAGCGAGTCTTTCAAGGTTCAACCCAGATCGAAACGTCGTAGTCTCCCTTTTTCCTCCAGCGGACCTTTTCGGATCACCCAGCACATAAGTGACGAAGGTTGGAAAGCCCGCGTTGAGTTTCAGCAGAGTTTCGTCTGCGCCCGTGTATGGATTACAAAATTCTAATCGATCGCAAGATAGCATGACTCCGTCTCAACCCAGGGCCACAACTATCTCGTACGATTCCAAGCTTTGTTGAAGGATATGGACGGTTGTGGGACAAAATGATGCCATGATATGCAAGAAAGAAACAAAGAAGAAGAAACAAAGAAGAAGAAACAAAGCAAGAAAGAAACAAAAATGAAAGTCTCTGCTTTAGGCATCATAACTTTATCCTACATTTCTCCATAATGTCCATAATGAAACTAGGATTTCACTCATGACATGCACCCTCACCACGACAAGGTACATTATGGGGGGTATTAGCTGCTAAAATCGAACGAAAGCATTATAGGGAGGTCTACCGATGACGATTGATGCGTTTGAGCCGAGCATTGAAAGAAAAACCGCCGCATACGCCGACAGACTCAACACAGTCAGTTTGTAACATGACACCTTTTGCATCGCCCACTAAAACGTACTTAGAAACTCATTTATACTCCAATAAATTAATGTGTTTCCTATAGGAACGATATGTTTCCAAAACTTAATGACAGTGACATGGTAAAATGTCAATATATATTATTTGTACTTACCTTAATTTGATTATTTATCATAATAGTGAAATAAGCAGACCAGAAAAGTTTGATTATCAATTAAAAATGAAAAACAATAAAAATCGTTCATCTGTTCGAACCCTGGAAGTATTAAAACTAAGTGTAATGAGTCCCTGGTTCGAACTCAACGTGATCTTCGTGAAGATTACGCTTACAAGTTACATAATTTGAGAATGAGTTGGCAATCGTATAAGATTATATTGTTGACTCGAGTATGAAGCATAGTATGTGTACTGATTGGGCTGCAGAGCAAATTAAAGGTGCTCATGGGTAAAAAAAACATTCAGTGTGAGTTAATTGCTGCTTTGTTAACAAACCAAATATTACTGGACATGAGGAGTCTTGCTTCTAAAACATGTTACTTTTGGTGGGGTTTATTGTGGCACTATCGGACTTTTTTTGTTTCAAGTATGTAAATGAAGATCAGTGACAGTAACTTGTGAGCGAGTATTAGTCAGAATTTTATGGTCAGCATCGATATGTTTCTTCAAGAGAATGATGGAGTCCGTAGTCTCCATGAATGAAATTATGAACCTCAAAAATTATTGGTCTTACACCATTGGACTGTCCCAACAATCTCTAGTTAGAGAACCTTTGAAATTATGAAATAACAGTCAATCTGTTTAATTTGTTACGAAAAGTCATAGGAAATTGAATCTATCACTTTTATTTTTAGTAAACCGAGCCATAATGTAGTACAACTGAGAATTATGTATTACAACACTAGTAACTATATATTAATTATTCTTTGAAACAAGGAAATATTTTGCTCTCATCTCAATTAATTGAAGGACATCACGGTACTCGCAAATTGTAAAGAAATGATAGAATCATATAAATTAAATTATTTAAGACTCTAGAAATTTTTTATATGCTTAAAATAAATAGTAGCCAACAGCTTAGGCTTTTCTGCGATTCCAAAAACAGTTATATTGAGCAATAGTTAATTCTATTTCTACCGAACAACGCTATTTGTGATCCGTGAAAATTCACACACAAACTCAGATCTCTTCAAGTTTTTGGACTTTATTTGTGATGTTTTTGTTTTAAACGAACCTCTAATGATTACTTGATATGTGAAGCCTTTTATATCGATAATAAATATTACTTCACCATATTTCATCTATTGTTTTATTTTTCACATGATTACAGCCGCTAACAAGGCAAACAATTCAAGGTTTTCTTAAAAACAATATCCAGCTTATCTAATATGTAGAAATATTTCAGTTTTTTAAGAATTCACTCTATGACAATTTAGATATGTATTTATATATAAAAAGTGTTTACTATTAAAAGAGCGAAACTTCAAGGGGAGATCAAACAAGTTATTTGCAACAGAACATGTTAGATAACACATGGTCGAAATGTTGATGGTAATTCTTCAATTTAAAATTTTCTGATTTCACGAAATATTTCAAGTTTTTCCATAAAATGAATTATACTTCAGTTATCCTTGTAGCCTCATCAAATTTGATCACATCTGGAAACGGCATTAAATTTGCTACATGATAAGAAGTTCTGCGTGCCAACAAAATCTTATTGCGTGCGTGGTAAGGAGATTATTATCACGATTCTGAAATGAACAAAATCAGTCATATTTCTTCAACGGTTTCTGAGGCATTTCTGCACAACACAATTTTATTCTTTCGATCAGATCCTCTCGATTCTGAACTCGAATTTGATATACTTTTTCTTTCAAGGTGTTCCAGGCATAAAAATCTAAAGGCGTAAGGTCGGGGCTTCTTGGTGGCCATCTTACCGGACCATTGCACACCAAAATATTCGGTCATTAAGTACCGTACTTTCCATTTGAAACCAGACAGTTTGTCTGTTAGGTTGCTTTGGATGAATGTTGTATAAATGTTTTTCTATTTGGTTGTCGTTTGTTGGGAAAACGCAAACCGTACTCTCGAACCACTGCGCGAGCTTTTCCATTCGCAAATCCATAAATGAACAACATATCGCGATATTCGATGTTTGAAAAAATAGCCATAATTTTCTTGATTTTTTCTATAATTATTATTATAAATAGGGTCAATTCATTAGATTCAAGAAAATATAATAATAAACAAAATTTATTAAGCGACAGAAATTGTCAGATTTTAAATGTTCACTTTGGTATTCAATCAAAAAGAGCTTCAAGATGGAGCAAATGTAGGTTAGGAATATTTCAAATTTTCGTTGTTATCTGCTTAGCCATGATATAATGGCAGAGAACAAGCAGCTAGCAAACAAGTTGATATGTCATTCTAAAGCACACTAAATGAGGTATTTTTGGTGAAAAGAAAACATATCCAAAATTAATAATTTTTCATCGATAAAACCGTTTCATAAATTCGACTGATTTTGTCTATTTCAGAATCGTGATAATAATCTCCTTACCACGCCCGCAATAAGAATTTTTTGGCACACAGCACTTCTTATCTTGTAGCAAATTGATTCTATCGAAAAAATTGAAATATTTCGTGAAATCAAGAAATTTTAAATTGGGGAATAACCTTCAACATTTAGACCATGTATTATATGATATTTTTTATTGCAAATAACTTGTATGATCTCTTCTTGAAATTTGAATCTTTTAAAAGTAGTTACCCTGTAAACCCTATAAACAAATACTTTTAATATGGAAAATGGAACTATAAAATAATTTTGCAGACAAAATGTGGACTAAAGATAACGTAAGGAATAATAACCAAGAATAAGAAACTTGAATATCATAATTTGATCTAATCGACTCATTCTTTTTTGTCATTTATTTCATTTCTGACTGAGAATACCCTATTCAAAATACTTTTCCGATACTCATCTGTATCCATGCATCAGTAGGATGAATCAGAAACACTTGTAGACAATCTTGACAGCTTATTTTGCATAAGAGTAGCCTTTGATTGGTAATTAGTAGCGGTAAAGTACAATTTGCTTGTTATTGTCTGGCTGCTTGAAATAGATATAAATATTTCGGGGTAATTAGTCTGATTGACCCGAAAGTATTCGGAGGAATCTACAGCTATCTGTCTTCTTTTATAGAAACGCCACTATGGTTACTTTTACAAATTTCACCGATAAAGAACGAGAGGGATTTGGTCGTGCTGTTTCTACTGACTTTTCGAGACATAACTGCTCTAAAACAGCCAATAGAGACGGACGACACAAAGGGGGGTGAGTATGATTTAAGGTTCCTTAGTTTTAACGAAATTATAATTAAAACATCCTGAAAATCTTACAACATATAAACCTATATATAATTCATAAAATAAACGTGTAACTGATACTCATATTATAGTTAATTAGGAAAACATAAAGGGAAATTTGCAATCCCGTTTAGTGACAAAAATAATACATTATTCATCATTTATAAAAATTTCCAAATAAGAATTAAAATTTTAAGGAAATATTTAAATCTGAGTACAAACTAATAAATGTAATTAAATCTTTTAGGAGATACCTGAGATTAGAGAATATCAATAAGAAACTGAACTAACATAAAATATTAGTATGAGACTCTGAACCAAAAATCATTATCAACATTTATGCTATACCGTAAAGTTTAGTTCACTCTAGAAATAAAATAACCGTCAATTCAGCATGGAACTTGAAGCACAAATGTAGACTCAAACAGAAAATAATTTATTTTGTAGGTTCAGCTTTTTATTAATATTCTTAGAATTAAATTCAAGAACTCACTAAAAATAAAGGAGTTGAGGACAAATACTGATTTGAATATCAAAACAGATTTAATCTGTTAGTCTTCTACAATTTTAATTTCAAAAAAATTTTTATTCAAAAAACTTTTAGAATTAAATTAATGTCTAATTTTGTTATATTTCTTCTATCAAGTAAAAAACCTTTTTCTATTTTATTAAATACTGATTTTATTCAAACTTAAATATATTTAAATAATTTATTTTATAGGTTCAGTCTTTTTATTACTATTCTCAGATTTAAATTCCAGAACTCACTAAAAATAACGAAGTTGAGAAAAAATACTGATTTTATTCAAATTTAAATATATTCATATTATTATTTCTTCAACTGAGAAATTCTTATGATTATAAGATACTGTATATATTTATAATATAAATACACATTCTTCAATTCATGATATAATATAATTCATCAATTTTAAGTCATTAAATGGGAGTGTATTATGTGAATACACTATATTATGTGTTGTAAAATTAGGATGATTATAGATATAAATTTTAATAAATTTTGTCAGGTTATTCAAATTTGATGCAGTTTTAAAATTATAAGACACATTTATGAATATTTCCACGAAACTGACTGAAAATTAGAAGCTCCTCCACGGCCACACGAGGTGAGTTGCCTTTCAAATGTTCCTTTGACGCAGCTATCGTCGTTACTAGGCAACACTAAGTTAGGGAGAGACTTTTGGGAATTTGGGAAAACTCGATGTGATGCCACTAATGTATTCTGCAAGAAAATATTTTGTTGTTATTCGCAAAAAATATGAGTAGTAACAGAGTTCTTGAGCATGCCAAAAAAAATCATTATCCTGCATTGCTCCAACTGATTTCATTTATGTGAATAATATGAAGAAATAGTCCTTATTAATTCCGTTTAAAATTAGGTGGTAATTCCAGCCGAATATTATTTTGCGATATTGATAATTGAGTACGAAGTACTTAGATATATTATACTATAAACTGAATAAAGGTTCAACAACCTTGTTTATCGTTTAATCCAGTACCAGCTTCCATGGTTTTTATTTCGACGATAGGAATAGAAAACATGAAATCGTATGTTATAATTTTACAAGAAAATTTAAGCTAAAAGATCTCTAGTGAAAATATCCTGTGAATTCATTTTTTCAGTGAATTCACTTATTCTCTTCCAAAATGAAAAAAGTTCAATGTTCTATCTAAATAAGGATAAAATGAGATATCAACATTCATGTATTTGAGTGTCGATAGCTCAGCGGTTACACCCCTCAAGTCCCGTCAAGTGAGAAAGAAATTTTCTAGTTAGACGGGCATAACATGCTTCAGAAACACTGTTTCATTTTATAGACATATACAAACACATAAGAGAGGAAGTTAAACAATAAATAATCAATAGAAAACATAAAGTACTGACCATAATCATCCAATTCCGTCATCCAAGGTAAATTTGTTTCGATTGGATATTCAGAAATAACAGAGTCTATCTAGAACTAAATTCAACCTCCACAAACTTTTTATTATTGAACGACAATTGTTTCGCCACACTGTGGCTTAATCATGTTCTACATTTGAACTGCTACTGTGTAAAAAATTACAGAGGTTCTTATATATCGGGTGTTTTTTTTAGAGTGATGGAACTTTAAATTGAAATAAAACACTCCTTTTTTTATTTGAAAGATAATTTTATGACACTGTTCATCACGACCAGACCAATTTTGGACCACTTTTTCGAGTAATTCAGGCCTTATTTCACCAATAACACGAGTTATGTTGGCTTCCAAAGCGTCTGTTGTTACTGGTTTATCAGTTTAAACCAATGACTTGACAAAGAAAATAATCCAGTGGAGTTATGTCGCATGATCTTGAAGGCCAATGAATTGGATAATTTCTCGAAATAACGTTATCGTCAAATCTTTCTTTCAATAAATCCATTGTTACGGTAGCAGCATGAGGTGTAGGTAGCACCATCTTGTTGGGGCCAAAACACTTCAGGGTCGACACCATTCACTATAACATTAGCTCCAGCATCGTTTTCAAAGAAATATGGACTGATGATGCCTCCAGCGTGTAAAGCACAGGATACAGTGCATTTTTCAGGATGCAATGGAACCTGCAGAACTTCTTGAGGATCGTTTCCACCCCATATACGGCAATTTTGCTTGTTTACATAGCCGCTCAACCACAAATGAGCTTCATCACTAAACACAATTTTACGATAAAAAGTGGATCAATTTCAAGCTATTCTAGGATCCAATCAGCAAACAAACGACGCTCATTATGGTCAAGTGGATTTAGTTCTTGAACCAGTTGGATCTCGTAAAGATCTCGTAAGATCCTTACGCAAAATTTTCCATGTGGTGGATGCACAACAATTTTCTATGTTGTGAACGTCGACGAATAGACAAATCTGGATCATCATTAACACTATGACCTACAGCAGAGATATTTTCTTCTGTACGTACAGTTTTTTGTTTTGATGTTGTTGCTGCATCGAGTAGAGAAAATGTTGTCCGAAATCTATCGATATTTCGACGAATAAGCTGCTCTGATGGACGATTATGTAAACCATAAATTTCACGAAGTGAAATATAAGTTTGGCGAATAGAACATTGGTTTTGAAAATAAATTTCAACAATTTTTAACGTTGTTGCGGCGTGAGTCTTTCAATGATAATTTGTCAATGCTTATTGAACATAAATGTCAAAACAACATGGCTTCTATCTTCTGTCAACTCACAGTTATCCCTATCGAAAGTTCTATCACTCTAAAGAAAACACCCGATATATATTGACAGGTATTACAGCAAATGGGAATAAATGTAGGAATACAGTTATTTGGGTATTCTCAATTAGGTTGAATTAAATAATTCACATGAATATAGCATATTTCTTAAACCTACAAACACATATCACCATAAAAAAACTTCTAATCATCCCTTCAATCAAAAAATGTCAGTCTGTAATAGATTTATCCATAGATTACTGAAAGTACCGATGAACCCCCATAATTTTTCCAAAGAACTCACTATAATCAAACAAATAGCATTTAACAATGGTTTCAGCCCAACCCTTATAGATAATATGAACAATAAACAGAAAAAGATAGCTTTAATTCGCGGTTATCCTACCACAAAAGACCCCATTCCAAAAAATCATACAAATTTCATATATAAATAGATTATTGAATAGCCATTTTGTTATTTTTCCCTTTGTACTTCATTTGTGAGATTGATTTTCACTGTTGTGTATTTGAAAATGTGGATACTATTTATATGTTGTAAATTCGTGTGTATTCCTAATGCATAAATAAATATCTGCATACCTTCATTCACCAAATACTCTGTTCGAGAGTGTACTTTAGTAAACGAATAAAATTATATAAAATGAATTACTACGTATAATCTTTAGTAAATATCTAACAATATTTTTACATCTGACGATACACATTTTGTCAAAGAAGCACTGCTCTGAAAATAACAAATTTAAAATTTTATCAACTGAAATAGTTCGGTGCTTCTTTAACAAAATGCGTATCGTAAGATATTTAATAAAGGTATTACGTAGTAATTTATTTTATTCAATTCTTTATTAATAAAAGCCTTCAATAATAAGGCATTTCACTTTAATATTGATTTAGTAAACGTGGTAGAGCACCATTCGTTTCCGAACAGAATATTTGATGAATGAATGTATTTAAAGTGTCTTTCAATGGAAAAGCCCCATTTTTGAATTGATATTATTCACGCATGGCAGCCACTGTTTATTTGTGACATTGGCAGTTGCATTTGTCAATATCTGCCATTAATCATGGAAAGATATATTCTCCAACAACGTCCACAAAAAATTCCAATTTATTTTTAAAAATCGCCATCTGTTACTCTAACTTTACCTACTTTAACTCCAATTTTTAGTCGTTTAATCATCCGGATGAAAGAACGGTTGAACGTTTAGTGAAGAAGTTTGAAAAAAATTTTACATTTCATAATGTTACAGTGCCAATGAGACAAAGAAATACAAGAAGTAAAGAGAATATTGCTGCCGTACGTGAATGTGTTCGTGAAGACCAAAATTTATCGATTTCTCGACATTCACAAGAAGTAGGCGTCTTTGTAGCGAATTTCATGAAAAAGCATTGGTTTACATCCATACAAAACTGTTTTAACCCAAGAACTCAAACCAAAAGAACATTTAAAGCGTCGTGTATTCAGTAATTGGTGATTAGAAAAAATCGAAAATTATGCAGATTTTCATAAGAAAATCGTTTTCAGTGATGAGGTTCATTTTTGGTTAAACGGTTATGTTAACAAACAGAATTACCGTATCTGAATTCTGGTGATGAACCTGAAAATATCAAGAACTGCCATTACATTCAGACAAACATTTTATGCTGGATGAGTCATTGGACCTCATTTTTCTTTAACGAAGCTCATGAGGCGTAACTATCAATGGAAATCGTTATCGTTCAATGTAGAATGATTTTTATGGCGTGAATTGGTTCGTCTTTGCAGAACCTGTGGTTTCAACAAGACGATGCCACTTGTCATACTGCACATGATACAATGACTTGATTGAAAAGAAAATTCGGTGATTCGATAATTTCAAGAAATGGAGCGATAAATTATCCGCCTCGTTCCTGCGATTTAACTCCATTGGACTTTTTTCTTTGGGGTTACATTAAGTCATTGGTTTACAGCAATCATCCAGCAAATTCAGTCGATTTACAGATCAATATTCAACGAGTAATTGCTAACATACGACCTGATTTGTGTGAGAGAGTCATGGAAAATTGGGTTCAAAGACTTCATTCCTGTTATTGTTTCCGTAATGGACATTTAAATAATGTTTTGTTCCATAACTAATTGAATCCACTGAAATACCCTTTATATATAATTGGTAGATTGTTTTTATTTAGGATCCAAATAATTTCCAACTGAGGAGAATAACAATAATAACAAAATGGCTATTTTAGCAGAAACTATCCCTTAAGGAGCAACTTTAAACGTGAATGGTTACAATTAAACAAATCAACAATTATCACGTAGTTCGTTGCAGGAACTCTCCCAATCATGGGAGAGTTTTTGGATGCGTTCGTTTTCCTTAAAGGTATATAGAAAGTTTCAAATGTTCTAGGATTGAAATATTTTATTGATTGTTTTTGTTTAGCATACAAGAATAACTTCCAATTGAGGAAAGTACGGGTAAGAATGTTAGATTCCTTTTCTGGAGAATGTGCTATCTTTTTTTTAAGAAGGAAATAAAAAAGACCATTTTTTGGTGATAGAATATGTTATTTATGAATATCCAATCCAAATAACTTTGTCTTGGATGATGGATCTGGATAATTATGGTCAGTACTTTATGTTTTCTGTTGATTCTTTATTGGTTAACTGCTACTCATATGTGTTTGTAAATCTATATATTTATAAAGTGATACAGTGTTTCTGAGGCATTTTATTTCATTTAATTCCAAAAAGGTCTGAAGGGATTTTTTAGATTAAATTTGTAGAGGTTTCGGAGAATTACTCCAGCTATTACATGTAATGGTGAGCAAAAAAATAAGTCACTTGATCATTACTGTTCGAATACCTTTCTCAGTTAAAATTTTTACTAGAATCATGAAAAGAGAATTGCCCAAAGAATAATTAAACTTTTAATTCGATTTGTATACAGATAATAAGCTTTCTTTTGAAAAATCAAAAACTTCGAAATTGAAAAAAGTATCGTAACTGTGAAAATTTAAATATCAGTATGAAGTGTGACCACCCCTAGCTCTGATTACAGCTTCCAAACGTCTTCGACTACACACGATGAACCTTCGAATATTCTCTTGTGGAATATTCTCCCATTCGTGACGAAAGGCTTCACGGAGCTCTTGTGAATTATTGGAGTATGGAACCATAGTTCTGACTCACCTTTTCAGTTGGTCCCATAGATGTTCGATGGAATTCTAGTCAGGACTTCGTGCTGGCCAGTTGATCCTTGAAATTCCAACCTCATTCAAGTACGCTCTGACTATTAGAGCAGTATGTGGGCGTGCATTTTTATGCATAAAAATTCCCTGCTCTCCTAGAAATGGTATATAAGGTACAACATGGTTCATCAGAATTTCCTCTATGTACCTTAATACTGTTAAATATCCATTTATAAAAACAAACTCCGTGCAGCCCTCCAAAGACAGAACTCCCTAGACCATAATAGATCTCCACCGAATGGAACTCGCTCCTACATACAGGCATCGGCGTATCTTTCTCTTGGACGTCTATAAATGCGTCCACGGCCACCAGCTCCTCGAATGTTGAATCTGGATTCATCATAGAAAAGTAACTTCTAAATGAGCTTTTAACCAGTTTATGTGATCTCGTGCAAATGAAAGACGCGCAATTCGATGCTCTTTGAGAAGTTTTAGACCTGTCGCAGGTCTGTATGGTTGTAAATTCGATTCTGAGAGACGTCGTTTCACGGTCCATTCACTTACGTTTACCTGACTTACCTCCATCAATCGATTTCGAACTTCAACAGCAGAAAGATGGCGATTTTAAAGACTTGTGGAAACCATGATTCTGTTATTCCTCAATGATGTGTACTGTCTTCTTCCAGATCCAAGTCTTCGTGTCAGCCTATCTGTCTTCTGATGCCTTGTAATTATTCTTTGGAGTGTAGTTAGGGTAACATTCATTCTTCTAGCAACAGATTTCTGGCTCAGCCCATATTCAATAAATGTCACTATTCTCGCATAATCTTCAATTGTTAAACTTATTTTATGAAATTGTATCTTTCAGAGAGTGAAAAACAAACTTTTCAGTCACCAATGTTGAACGCAACACATAAACGATGAATTTATTGTGAAGAATTATTTTAAGGTTTCTTTTATCAAGTTTGTTAGCCAAATGTCTACATTTTGAGCATATTCAGTTGATTCTCTTATGAAAGATAGATGATGAACAAAATATTATTGAATCTGTTTGAACACGTGAGTCTATTAGAAAAAAACAGTGTAAAATCTTAGTGCCCCTTTTTTTTGCTCGCCAGTGTATTTGATGAGTAATATGAAGTGGATTGACGATAATATAAAGAAACGTATAAATATCCGTCGCTACAATCCCTATATGTAGAAAAATTAATTAATTACAAAGAATTTTAGGCTTCTGCATCTCCATTCTATCCAAAGAATAAATAAACGAAAATCGATATCAGCGAAAGTCGCAAACAAGTAGTATATGATTTATCCCGTCATCCAAAACACATTCACGAATACTCTCACGAAGTCATTTTCCTTTACAGGTCTATCGAAGTTTGCCAAATTGGCGAGGTCGGTGACAAGAAGTCGTTCCGTTCTTGTTTCTCAGTTCTCTTCGCATCTTCCCAACCTCAAGGACACAACGAAGCAGTCCCATTTGGCGCAAGTCAGTCAAACTAACGTCTAGATCCTTCCGAAATGAACTAATGGATGTTCTCTTTTTCATGCTGCTGGATTATCTTCTTTGCGGATCTTCTTCGTGTTTTGTTTCAATCCGAACAACTCACGTTTAATTGGAAATGTATATCCCTTTATTTTCAAATATGATCAATCTTATCGAATGCGGGATTTTTGTTATTATTCTTTGGTCGTTTCTCGACCCACAAAAAACGACTTTTAATTCTTTTTTTTGGATTTAATCATGTATGTCCTTCAATTAAATATTTTTAATGCTGTTTGTTAATTTTATTGTTGTACCATGTTTTTATTTTTTTGTATTTTTTTATATAAAAGATGATGAGTTTGAGTGCAGATATTATGCCACAATACCGTCAAGAAGCTCCAAAGACACCACCTCATATCCTTCTTCACTACTGCGCATTCAAGGCCATCTGGGATTGGATAATTCTGTGCTTAACTTTCTACACCGCCATAATGGTTCCTTACAACGTAGCCTTCAAGAACAAAACGTCGGAAGATGTGTCTCTATTGGTTGTGGACTCAATAGTAGACGTTATATTTTTCATCGATATAGTTTTGAATTTTCACACAACTTTTGTTGGACCTGGTGGTGAGGTGGTTTCCGATCCCAAAGTCATCAGGATGAACTACCTGAAGAGTTGGTTTATTATCGATCTTTTGAGCTGCTTGCCTTATGATGTTTTTAATGCTTTCGATCATGATGAAGACGTAAGTAAAGTTTGCTTCTTATTTTATGGTTTACAGAAAAATCTCAACTTATCAATGTCATTCCATCAGAACATGATTCAAAAGAAGGTTACAAAACATGAACCTTCTTCATATGTTGATTTGGAAAATCATAATATGAAGCGGTGCTGACCAGATGGGAATCTTTCTATCTATAAAAAATAGTATAGGACCTTTCAATGTAATTTGTTTCTCAATATGTACATAATAAATATGATTCAAATACAAAATATATCACAATAATCTAATTATTCACTCATTTCAAGGTGATACTTATGACAATTACATCTTAAATCATTGAACTTTCGACATCGGCTTTAAATGCAAGGCAGAATTCAAAGAACAAAATTTGCGTTGACTTTCTGCAAAAAATCACTGCTGTAGTTTGTTCCATTCTCTCATATCCTCCAGTACATTAGCTATAAATAGATATACAAAACCATCCAACAAATCTGATATTATTTAAACTCCCCCTGTAGATTGATATATTCAAATTTCATTTAATACTCAAATTTACTTAATATCACATAATGTATGTACAAGTGTACCAGAAGTCGACGACAAGCAAAATGACTTAACCTGTTAAGGTTAAGTCATAATAATTATCAGAAAAATATAAAAGAAAATCCAAATCCTGTTTTTTTCAAATTATATTGCACTTTCTTTCGTTTAATAAAATGCACACCCTGTGATGATTTTTCAACTCCTGTTGCTACAGTTTTGTACTTTTTTCAAATTTTCTTTTTCCGTTGTTATTCCGAATAGTGCTTCTGTTACCTGTAATATTCAATTCTAAGTTAATTACTTCAGATTGGAAAATAATATCTCTTTTGCCGAACCAAGTATTCAAAATTAAAATTTCGCCCAACTTCAATTGACTGTACTGAAAAAAAATTGTATTACGTCAGTTTGTCAAGTTACTTCAAAAGTTAACATTCCATAAGGATTCTGAAATGCTATAACACTAACTACATCCTTTTTAAGATTGGACAAAAAAGGTTTTTCTTAAGGAAATTCAGTTTCGTTTTATGACAAACTTCAATAAATCCACAAAAGATGTTCAAACTGCCCTCTTTCGGCCGCAATACATGCACGACATCTTCTTAAAAAAGACCGGGATTTCAGACGGGGTTCCTATGACCCTTCCGTTCAAAATTCCAGTCCACATATTCACTTTAGAACGATACTAAGATTCATCTTGTCTCATTAAATTCGGATTTTCTACGTACCACTCGTGTAAATTGTGTAGGTTCGTGTAACAATCTTTTTTGAATGTTGATTCATCCGACCACAAAATTTTTTCTAAGAATTGTGGGTCATTCCGGGTCTTTTTGTAGCACGGTTTGGCAAAACGCAACCTCAGGTTCATAATCCCTAAGTTACAGAGCTTGTTTGTACTGGCTGTACATGATATGGGTGGAACTTATGTTTTTTGAATAGTCGGTGAGCTGTAGTTTTGGGCAGTCCTGTGCTTCGCTGAATTTCACGTAGCGAAGTACTTGGATCTTCCTTAACTACTTGAAACACAATATCGTCGTAAAGTAAGGAAATTTTTCCTTCAACATGCACTTTGTTTGGAAGTCGGCCCGCTGTGCAGAGTAAACGGTGCACAATCGTGAAAACTCGATGATCTGGAAAACGATCAGCATTAGGGTATTTCTCGAGATACATTCTTGAAGCTGCACTAGCGTTACATCTGCATTCCCCATAAATGAGAGGCATGTTGGCATATTCAGGTGTGGTATGCACAGACATGATGGCAATACACAATCACAGGTAGGTCCAGGCAAAATCAAAGTTCGTTGTAAAGAGATCAGAACTATCCAATTCACAAGCAAACAAATTCAATAAACGAAGCCAAAAGTCGTATTTACACAAATAACATGATCAAATCAGAAAAGATGCGCAGTAGACCAAGGGGCGTAGAGTTCTTATCTGTATTGCGTTTACGTGTTCCAAAATCAAATAGTGGCGTCACTATCTGTCTCACTCACACTTTATGAAAGGACTCACCCCATCTCATTAAAATCAGATTCTTAAAGTATTAGATGCACTAGAATCGTTTTTAGAAAGTTCGAAGAAATTGTTCGAAACTGTGTTTCGTTTAGAAAGACCGTATTTTTGGCCGCTCTAAGAAATAATATAGTGAGTGTTATACCATTCTAGAATCCCTGATAAAGGCGCTAACTTTTAAAGTAATTTGCCAAACTGATGTAGTACAGTTTTTTTCAGTACCGTCAGTTGAAGTTGTGCGAAATATTAATTTCGAATATTTGGTTCAGCAAAAAGCGACATCATTTTCCAAGCTGGAGTAATTGGCTTAGAATTGAAGATCGCAGTTTCCAGAAGCGCTATTCGGGATAATATAGGAAAAATAAAATTTGACGAAAGTTAAATATTGTAGCAACAGGAGTTAAAAAATTATCAAAAGTTGTGCATTTTCTAGAATAATAAAAAATGCAATATAATTTGAAAAGCACACGACTTAGATTCTTTTAAATATTCTTCTGATGACTACTACAACTCAGCCTGTTACCGGATTCCGGCTTAACTTCGACTTCTTGGACACCTGTTTATAATGAACATTCAAACTTGTGCAGATGAGAGCCTATCATTCCTAGGAGCTCATAAAATGCCTAAACAAACAAGTTCATTGTTCATTATCTCCAAATTAATGAAAAAAGGAAAACACTTTTGACTAATTTTCACTGGAACTTTATTTTTCGATGAGTACTGCGGGTTTTTTTTCTTCATTCATTATGAATTTCCTTCTTGAAGTTACATTCGATTTGAAACCAAGCTGATAGTATTATCATTATGCTAATGATGTATTTCTTAGGGAATCGGAAGTCTCTTCAGTGCTCTAAAGGTGGTACGTTTGCTGCGCCTGGGCCGCGTAGTTCGAAAACTAGACAGATACTTAGAATATGGTGCTGCAATGTTGATACTTTTGCTGTGTTTTTACATGCTAGTAGCCCACTGGCTTGCTTGCGTATGGTACTCCATAGGAAGATCGGATGCTGACAATGGAGTTCAGTATAGTTGGCTGTGGAAATTGGCGAATATAACTCAAAATCCCTACTCATACGTTTGGCCGAACGACTCTAGCACTCCAGAGCTGATAAACGGACCATCAAGGAAGACAATGTATGTAACTGCCTTGTATTTTACAATGACCTGTATGACGTCTGTTGGATTTGGAAACGTAGCTGCTGAGACTGACAACGAAAGAATTTTTACTATTTGTATGATGATTATAGCTGGTGAGTATAATTTTTTTAATTGCTGCTTTCAAAACTCGTATCGCTCATGTCATCGCAACATCTTTTCTTTCGAATTTTCAGACAGCAAACGTCTTGAATGGTTATATGGAACCTGCAGATGTACAAATTTTGTGCAGAAATTATATTTTGTTTGTATTTAGCATGATAATTTTCGCAAGTAGTAACTTCAGTATTTCATATTGAAGCAGTAGTCTTCAGTCAGATATAGGAAAATCATGTTCGTGAATAATCACCTACAGGCCCAAGGAACATGGCCGTTGGAAATTAAGTTTTTTCGAAATACGAAAAAATCTCTTATAATTTTAGATTAAAAAGACTATTGAATGTTGTATATGAAGCTTTGTCACACTTTTCTGCAGATTATCACGTAATTTATTGACATAAAAACAATTTTGCGATTATGACAATCGATAAAAAGAGTTGGCTATCTAGAGTTTATATTTTGAATGAGTAGTTATTCGTTAATAAAATAGGAAAAGGCTTTTTACTTAATAGAAGGAATATAACAAAATTTGAATCTCATAACAGATTTAATCTGTCAGTCTTCTACAATTTCAATTTCAAAAAAATTTTTATTCAAAAGACTTTTAGAATTAAATTAATGTCTTATAAGCACGGCTTATATAAATAAAATAGAAAAAGGCTTTTTACTTGACAGAAGAAATATAACAAAATTTGAATATCAAAACAGTTTTAATCCGTTAGTCTTCTACAATTTTAATTTCAAGAAAATTTTCATTCAAAAAACTTTTAGAATTAAATTAATGTCTAAAATAAGTTAAGTAAAGACCGAATCTATCAAATATCTAAAATAAGCACCTATTTTATTTTATATGTAATATATAATTACATGTAGGCTTCAATAAATCTCATTATGGAATGTCAATGATTTTAAATATAACCTTAAAAATAACTTACACTGTTCTGTGATTTTGTTAGAACATAGACCATCTTAAATTTTAAAGTTAGTCTGTTTGAAGCATTCATCCTTGACACGTGTAAGTTGTGATATAGTGATAGTTATTTGATTTTGATATTTGGACTATAATTTTGGACCGAGGAAGAGGTTACCTAAAATTATATTTGTTTTTTGAAGATATAGTGCATGTTTTGGGAGATTTCTGAATTAATTTATTCGAATATTCGAATATATTGAATATTTCAAATGAATTATATTCTTTGAGAAGTCCTTAAGTTGTGTTCATGTTTTTAAAAGGCAATTGGTGTTCCTAAAGGTAAGATCAGTAACAAAATTTTGTCTCCTTTAAATATTTATTCATTAATTTTAATGACTTTTTTATATCTGTTGGTTTATTTATTCTATTGGACATTATATATTGAGTTTTGATTATATACGTCTATTAAATATAAGCGGTGCTTATTTTAGACATTACTTTAATTCTAAAAGTTTTTTGAATAAAAATTTTTTTGAAATTAAAATTGTAGAAGATTAACAGATTAAATCTGTTTTGATATTCACGGCTTATATTTAATAGACGTATAAAATCAAAACTCAATATACAATATCATATGGAATAAATAAACCAACAAATATAAATTGTCAATCAAAATTAATAGATAAATATTTGAAGGAGACAAAATTTTGTTTCTGATCTTACTATTATGAAAACCAATTGCTTTTCAAAAATACAGAAAAAAATTCAAGGACTTCGCAGAGAATATAATTTATTTGAAATTTTCAATATAGTTAAAAAGGTTAATTCAAAAATCTCCCAAAACATGCATTATATCTTCAAAAAACAATTAGAATTCCGATAATCTCTTCTTCGGTCCTAAATAATATTTGAAAAATCAAAATCAGCTAACAATAAATATAACTTACCTAAAAGTGGTTCTGGGATTATCGTTTGAACAACTAAGTTTAAAATCAAGATATTCTATGTTCGTCACAAAAATCACAGAAAGCTTTAAAGTATTATAAGGTTTTTTTAAACCATTGATATTTCATAATGAGATTTTAATTCAAGCCTAAATATAATTAAATATTATGTATAAAATAAAATAGGAAAAGGCTTTTTACTTAATAGAAGGAATATAACAAAATTTGAATATCAAAACAGATTTTATCTGTCAGTCTTCTACAATTTTAATTTCAAAAAAATTTTTATGCAAAAAACTTTTAGAATTAAATTAATGTCTCATAAGCACGGCTTATATTCAATAAACGTATAAAATCAACACATAATATACAATATCAAATGGAATAAATAAACTAACAAAAATAAATTGTTAAATAAATAATAAATAAATATTTGAAGGAGACAAAATTTTGTTTCGGATCTTACCATTATGAAAACCAATTCCTTCTCAAAAAGTTTTCTGAATAAAAATTTTTTTCAAATTAAAATTGTAGAAGACTGACAGATTAAATCTGTTTTGATATTCAAATGTAGTTATTCGTATTTTGACAGAAAGTTAGTTTGATATTTGACATTAACGAAATAGTTCGGTTTCCGCTGGAAAAAACTGGTGAATATCAAAAACTTATTTCTAAAGTGGCGAATATTCTGTCCAAATTATGAAAAAATTATTATTAATAACGAGTGTGGGCTATGGTAAGAAAAATTTCTACAAATCGAGACAGTGTAACATATGTATAACAATTCTATACTCAAATAAACTCTATAAGGTTTTTTTGATCACAGAGGCAAATTTCAGACATGCCTACGTTTCAAACTTGTTGGTTTTTATCAGTGCAATGAATGACAGCGACTATAAATCTGTCAAGTATCTACATTCGCTATGCTCAGAGACAATAAGGTATAAATCATACACTAGCACGATCTAGAAAATGCAAAGATCATACAAGACATTCGTTTACGAGCAAATTAGAGTAAAGATATGTATTTCCAATATTTATTACTTAGCGGTAAAAAAATTTGGAAATTAGAATATCCACGTAAATTTTTCGAAGGTCTTTATAAAGAAAAATTTAATATGTACATGTGAATATTCACTTCTCGCAGTTTACAAAGTATATAATCAATTTTTGAGGAAAAAATTAATAATTTAACCTGGGACTTAACTGTCAACTTACATTGATAGCTCAGAGAGATGTTAATTTCTGGATACCTGAACGAGAACTACAGCCAGATGAAGCTATCATATGTGGACACCTTTAGTGAATTATTTCACCCTTGTTCGAGACGGTGGGTTAGCAATTTCCCCCTGATAAATTTATTTACAATCGGAACTAAATACCAAGAGTAATAGTCAAGAGTTAGAAGTTCTGGATTGCCATGCTACATGGTATCGATTTTGAACGCACATACAGCGATAAGGAACTAATTGCACCTCATTAGCATGTTATAAAATAAGTAGCATAATATATGTGCTTCGAGTATATCTAAATATTGAATTAAAGTCGATAATCCAAAATAAAGGAGCTAAAGAAAAACTTAGGGAAGAGAAATTATCAACATATTCAATTAATTATATTATTATTCATAGGCGCATATAATATTATTATTTATTCATTATTTTTCATACACCGACGAGGCTTAAAAACGGAAAATATGGAAGGTAGAGCTTAATAACAGTAATCCAAAGGTTTAGTTTCGATGAAAGATCATTTTTAGTCGTTAAATAAACTAAATATTCTCTGAAAATCAAGGAATGAGGAAAAAAATAAAAAATAAACGGAATTGAAAATTAATTAGACTGAATTCATTAATTTCACTGATGAACAAAATTCTATCAGAATAAAAGATGAACGGTTAGAAGATCAATACAGTGCTTTTGATGCATCTCTCTTGACACTAGGTTCAAAATATTAGTAACCAAAAGCTGCATTCTGCTTGAACTTCTCCAGTTTTAAGATTATTCAAGGTTTATAAAACATCATTTTTACATGATTAAAATATAGATAATTATCGGGTGTTTTTTTAGAGTGATAGAACTTTCGATAGGGATAACTGTGATTTGACAGAAGGTAGAAGCCATATTGTTTTGACATTTCTCTTCAGTAAGCATTGACAAATTATCTTAGAAAGACTCACGCCGCAACACCGTTTAAAATTGTCGAAATTTATTTCAAAATCAGTGTTCTTTTCGCCAAACTTATAGAGCACTTCGTGAAATTTATGGTCTACATAATCGTCCATCAGAGCAGCTAATTCGTCGAACTATCGATAGATTTCGGACAACATTTTCTCTACTCAATGCAACAACAACAAGACAAAGAACTGTGCGTACAGAAGAAAATATGGCTGCTGTAAGTCATAGTGTTAATGATGATTCAGATTTGTCTATTCGTCGACGTTCACAACAAGTTGGACTCTGTGAATCCATCAAATGGAAAATTTTGCGTAGAGATCTTGGTCTACACCCATACAGGATCCAACTGGTTCAAGAACTAAAGCCACTTGGCCATCATAAGCGTCGTTTGTTTGCTTATTGAGCCCTAGAACAGTTTGAAGTTGATCCACTTTTCTATCGTAAAATTGTGTTTAGTGATGTAGCTCATTTCTGGTTGAACGGCTATCTAAACAAGCAAAATTTCCGTATATGCAGTAAAAACCATCCTCGAGAAGTTCTGCAGGTTCCATTGCATCCTGAAAAATGCACTGTATAGTGTGCTTTACACGCTGGAGGCGTCATCGGTCCATATTTCTTTAAAAACGCCACTGGAACTAATGGAACAGTTAATAGTGCTCGTTACAGATCGATGATCAATGATTATTTGTTTCAAAATTTGAATGGTATCGACCCAGAAGTGTTTTGGTTCTAACAAGATGGTGCTACACCTCATGCTGATAAACCAGAAACAATAGACGCTTTGGAAGCCAACATAACTCGTGTTATTGATGAAATAAGGCCTGAAATACTCGAAAAAGTGGTCCAAAATTGGTTTGGTCGAATGCAGTTCCTCAGAGCTAGTCGTGGTGGACATATGCCGGAAATTATTTTTAAAACATAAATGTCATATCTTTCGAATAAAAAAAAATTTGGCTTCAATCTTAATTTAAATGTGTATTATTTCAATTTAAAGTTCTATCACTCTAAAAAAAAACACCCGATATTATAATAAGCAAAAATTCAATTGATGCTTAAAATTCAATGAAAATTGTTTGAGAAAACTTAACGCACTGAACTCGTATAATTTTATGCTTATTGCAACATCTGCAACGAAAATATTTCATTAATTTGGACCATTGAAACACTGAATTCTATTTGATTTTCATCAAATGTCTAATTGTTTTTACTATAACATTATACACGATTTTATCATTACTCATTCTCATATCGAAAACTCTATAATTATCCTAATTTTCATAAAATTTATAACTGAGTTAAATGAAACCACTAATCACTGTGAACGCTGTGAATTATTAATTCTCTGGACATAATCATGCGTCATTGCATATGCCAATAAGCAAGTACGGCAACGTAGGTATAATTTGACTCAAGGCTCAGAAGGGGATCCACAAAAATAGTGCAATTTCTTGAATTTTTAACAGATTTTGTAACACTCAATGTTGAATAACTCAAAAACGATTTCAGGAGGAATGACAAATAAAAACTCAATTTCATAAAATTATAAAAATTATGGCTCAAATAAATATTTCACCTGAAGCTGCAATATTATGCCAAGTAGAATATTTCAGAGCAATTTCTTGGAATATCAATGAAAGTTATTTTCTTCAGCCTTGCTCTACGCTACGATATTTGGTCATGTGACTACCATCATTCAACAGATGACATCCGCAACTGCCAAATACCACGACATGTTGAACAATGTTAGGGAGTTCATGAAATTACACGAAGTCCCCAAGGCACTATCGGAGAGGGTAATGGACTATGTGGTTTCAACCTGGGCTATGACGAAAGGCCTAGATCAAGATAAGGTATGCATACAGAATTTAAATAATAAAATTTTGAAAAGTTTATACCCTAAGTTCAGCTGTCGTAAAACATAACTGGGGATGTTTACTCGATCTTGTTTACAAATCTTGCCGAACACATTTGGCATGAAGCAATGGATGAGGGGGTTTGTTTTCTTCCTTTAATTCAATAAAGTTTGTTTTTCCTACAATGTAGGTAGTTTCGTCCAATTGCATTATTGGACTGAGATCAGGTTAGTGCTATTCGACTTAATGGAAATATTGGGGGTTGTTCGGAAAGTAATTTCGGGAAAATTAAAGACAATTTCGTATAATGAAGAAATATTTTATTAAGTTATATAGTCTCTCTTGAAAGTATTCGAAAAAAACAAAGCTCAATTGTAATTATTTAGTATATATTTCGAATTCTTGAATCAGAAAATTATAACAAAATAGTAATCTCATGTATGCAACATCCATTTAACTCTAAATACTCAACTAAACGTCTAGGTACACCCGAAACTAGATTACCTCCATAATATTCGGTGATGTAAGTCCAGGACTGTAAAACTGACTGAATTAAGTGATCTTTATTTCGTTTAAATTCAACCTTCATTAGTCCCCATATGTTTTCAATGAGACTAAGATCTGGTGAAGTTGCTGGCCATGAAATGGTGGTCGCTTGGTGTTCTTGCGTCCAAGCTGGAGTATAGGTCGAAGTATGGCATCGTGCATTATATTGCTGAAAACGCCATCCCTCTGGTTATAAAGCATGCGCCGTTTCAAGGAGAAAATCGTTTAGAATTTCTTAATAACTATATAGAGAGGCGTAGCACAACGCTGAAAAATTGCTCCCCAAATCATTATTTTGGTGAGAAATTTGGAAATTTGAACGGTAAAAGGTTGTTTTGATAGGACTTTTAAGTGATTTCCACCAAGTTGGAAACAACTTTCAACAGATATAATAATAATAATAATAATCTTTATTTAACATTAATCAGTAAATAAAATGAAGTGTCAACAGAAAGGAAACAAAGACTTCATTAAAATTATCTTCTTGAAAATATTGACAAAATTTTATCCTTCGTTCCTCTTGTAAAGGTGTCATTATGGGGATTTTTTTTGTTTCCTTGATATGTAGCCTTATCTTTTGCGTGACATACGGACGGTTTCTGGACATACTTTAAATTTCGTTGATTTCCAAATCTGTTAGTCAATTTGCGAAACCCCAGGCGTTGATTGTGTCGTCCAAAGGCCAATAAAGCGTTTGAGTTGTTTCCTTTAATCTTACGCGGTCTATGCCTCATATCCATCCCGTTTTTTACCCTATTTATTGTCTCATATTTTTTCCCAGTTCAATCAATTGTAATAATTTTTGAACGTTTCGAAAACCTTTTCTATACAAATATTCTACTTGTTTTCTTTTTTCTAGTTGCAACATTATTTCATAAATTGTACACCTGTTGACAATCAACAATGTTGGATAAATATAGTTGCTATTCAACTTTGGCCATAGTCGACTATCTGCACAACCTATTTTATACATTACCTTTGTCGTTGAATCTTACAAAATAGAAGTTTATTAAAAATATGAATAATAATAAATTCCGGATACTTTTTAGACGGACTATATATTGGCCACTCTGGTCCATCACCTTTTGCCATCTTTCTGATAGTAGCACTTTTTCGCTCCATGATGTCTTGCATTTCACAATCGTTATATACAACTCATTCTTCGTCCCCAGTAATGAATCATTTTCGTGACGTTTGAGACGCGAATCACAGACGTCAAAGCGATGATACACATTTCTCTCCGTGAGAAAATGGGGAACCCATATATCGAGCTTCGAGGTTGAATCCAGGCCTTGCAAGTTGTCATAGATATTTGAATTCGATAAATTTAACCTCTCCCCGATCTCACATGTTGTTATTCGCCGATTTGCATTAACTAATGACTTTATCGTCTCTTCAATTCCAACCGCTCTTCCGGAACGTGGTGCATCTTCGACATCAAAATTGCCTGATCGAAATTAAGTAGACCAGTTCTGGCACTGGCGTACTGTCAACACATCTTCTCCATACACATCGGTTTAATTTCTTTCTGGCTTGAACATTTTTACCTTTTCTATAGTAAGAAAGTAAAATATGACGAATATACTGCTTATTGCTGTCCATATTTGACAGTGCATCAACCAAAAACTACTGCGTAGAATTAATTAAACTTTTCCACACACAAGCCCTGCTGTATCAGCTTTCAAAACATATAATGATTATGAGGCTTAACTCTGAAGTTGAGTTCGAAAAAATACAATTAAATCCTCTGTCATTACTTATTACTTTCCGAACAATCTTATAGTTTTTCTAAAGGCGCCTTCATGCTTCCCGGATCTCATTGAAGACCATTATTATTGTCGTAAATTTCGTAGTGTTCATCAATATTCGTTTAATCATATGCTAATCTGAATATAATATTTTCAATCGTGGTCTTATTGAAGTCAAACGAAAATGTATTTAATTCAATTATAAAACAATGGTGAGGCTCTGACGTGACGTCAGGAGCTTTTGCGCATTTGTTGATATCACCCAGGATCCTGACGAAATTTGGCAGTAGACTTCTTATCGTTATTTTACACATAGATGTAAACTCGATCTATTACTTATAACAATGTGTACAAACGTGTATATGTGAATTCATCCAATGGTGTAAGAACCCAAAAAATACTACAGAAAAGATAAAATGCCTGATTCAAAATAAAAGCTATTCTACGGATTTAAAGATGATTCTCAATCATGACACATCTCTAACATTTGAAACTAAACATAATAACAAAATTTTAAACTTACTTTTTCAAGATAATTTGGAATCCATAAAAACAGTCAAATATAAGTACGTTATTCTACCTGATAATAACTTTTGAACTTAAAACACAGATCATCTATACTCAATTTATCTATAGCGGTAAAAATCCAAAAATATTTTTCAATCTATATGGTGAAAGTTTTCCAGAATTCTGATGTAAATTTGTAATATTGAAAAAAAAGACTGCGTGAATAAGGTTTTCAGTACCTTTCAAAGGTAATATAAAAACAGCTCAATCTCACTCAGACTCCTAATTCTATGCAGAAAGTTCTGAAAATTGGTGATAGCGAATTTTAAAACTTTTAGCTTTTTTTAGCTAAAACAGTAGTAGACTAAAAGACCGTAAATATCGAATCTTGACCGTTAACTCTCGAACATTATCTATTGGCAATGATAATTGAAGATTAGTCTTGTCTTCAGGTGCTGAATTTCTGTCCAAAGGACATGAAAGCTGACATTTGCGTTCACTTGAACAGGAAAGTCTTCAACGAACATCCGGCATTTCGATTAGCATCTGATGGTTGTCTCCGTGCATTGGCGATGCATTTCACGATGTCTCATTCTGCACCAGGAGACCTGCTCTACCACACTGGAGAATCGATTGATTCACTTTGTTTCATTGTCACGGGCTCCTTAGAAGTTATACAAGATGATGAAGTTGTTGCGATATTAGGTGAGATATACATTCGACAGTTTTTTCAAGAACCAATAAAATACTGTATCTTTTTTCAGGTAAAGGTGATGTGTTTGGTGATTCCTTTTGGAAAGATAATGCTGTCGGACAATCTGCGGCAAACGTTCGTGCTTTAACCTATTGTGATTTACACACGATTAAGAGAGACAAACTTTTAGAAGTTTTAGATTTTTATCAAGCTTTCGCTAATAGTTTCGCAAGGAATTTAATACTAACTTATAACCTGAGACATCGCCTTATATTCAGAAAAGTAGCTGATGTGAAAAGAGAAAAGGAACTAGCGGAAAGGAGAAAAAATGAACCGCAGTTGGACCAAAGTCAGGATCATCTAGTCAGAAAAATTTTCTCGAAGTTCAGAAGAGATAGATCTCAGCATCAGTCTAATTCCCAGCAGTCTTCGGATGTCGAGAAGGGAGACGAAACTGACAAGGTAAACGCTAAGCCTATACCTACTACCAAACTCTCAGCAGTGGCCGAGAAAAATGGTAATGGAGGGGCGGTTAAAACAACAGTTGCTAGACCGGTAACCGGAAGGCCAGCTAGTAAATGGGGAAGACTTCTAGGTTCTGCTAGTTTAGACTCTGGTTCCGAAGGTACTATACAACCACCTCAGGGTTTCACCAGAAGTCTGAGCGCTAAAGATTCTAAAGAACGTCCAGGTTCATCTTCTTCAGGAAGTTCTGGCGGGCAGTCAGCTGCCGGTAGTGGCAACAAGGTATTTCCGAAATTACAAAAAGTTGCATCTACCTCTAGCCCTGGTATAACCAGACAGGACACGATAGACGAAATGGTAGAATTGGACCCTCCCAAAAACCTATCCCTCCGAAAAATGTTGAGTTACGATTGTGGCCTAAGAGATCCCTCCACAGCGTCCATGTATCAAACGCCTCTTCCTGATCCAATCGCTCCACCTGAATATAAAGAATTGATGACAAGCCTTATGGACTTTAAAGTAGATGTTAAGTTAGAAATACAAAAACTCAACCAGAGAATGAGTAAGATGGAGGACTTGCTGAGCGAAGTTATCAGGCGGCTTACTCCCCCTGAGAGTAGTTCCAGTTCTCAGTCTCCACAAGGGGAACCTGAGAACAAAAAGTCTTCCACAACTATAATTGAACGACCTACAGATCTCTGTACCAGGTCTATAGAAGGAACTGGCTTAGGTCCAGTAATATTAAGAAAAAGAAGGTCGAAAAGTAGAGCTAAGGGAGCTGCGCCCCAAGTTCCTACACCTCTAGGGAGTAAAGTAACTTCGCCAGAAAGCCAAGCTTCTAGTCCTACAGAATCAGGAAACATGATGGAAGAAGCAACTCCGTCCTCAAAAAAGTCTATTGAATACCTTTAGCGTTTACATAAGCCGGAGTGAATTAACTAAAATCGTGCTTATGAAAATTTTCGCGTAGATGAAGAGAGTTATGAGTAAGTTCTTGCAATTAAACTACCTAATTCACACAATTTCGACCTGTAATTGTGGAAAGTTCAAAAATATTTTTCATTGGAAGTGGAGGATGGTCTGTTCAAAGTGATTTCTTCACCGTGGTTTATAGTTTTTACTGACAGAAAATCTTTGGAATATAGCAGGAAAAAACATGTTCCAAACTTGTTTCTGCTTAGATATTTGTTATATGCCACATATATAACGAATTGTTGAATTATTTTGGCCAGTCTTTGAAACTATATCAGTTTATTCAAATGAAACAAGCTCTCTGTTTATTTTATCGATCAACGTCAATATTTTTATACCTAACTTGATAAAATTTTCGTGTAGACATCAATCATATAGTTGGTGAAGAAAAAATAAAATGGAAATGAATAATCTTTTTAAAATTTTCTAACGATAATGCATATAATAATTCTCATAAAAGAAAAGTCTTGAATACGTTCAGTAAATAACTTTGGAAAAATATTTGAGAGATGCGTGAAGACGATAATTACGTCGTTCCTTTTTGAATTTAATCTTCTGAGTAATAAACAATTTGTAATAAAAGAGAATATTCCAACTATAAACGCATTCCAGGGGCTCATTGAAGGCTTTTTTCTGTTTATGAATTATAACAAAAATATTTTAACCGTGTTTTTAGACTAAGCTAAAACATTTGACACTGCTGATCGTTTTTTTTTATTGATTGAGCTGGAGATGATTGGTATCAAAAAAATCGGTCTTAATTTATTTCGAAGTTATTCAGGGTTGAAAATGCATTGAGCCAACTATTGATCGTCGATATTGGTATTCCACAGGTTACGGCTATTGGACCAGTGTTGTTTCTTATCTGCAATGATCAGCTACGGAGCTAAACGAATTTGGATATGCAGACCCATGCTGATGACACGGTCACTATAATCAAAGGAAACAAATGGAATAAAATTAACGAATTAGAAAATTTGAATATCAAAACAGATTTAATCTGTTGTCTTCTACAATTTTAATTTCAAAAAATTCTTTGAAGAAACTTTAAGAATTAAATTAATGTCTTTATAAGCACTGCTCATATTTAATAGACGTATAAAATCAAAATTCATCATACATTATCAAATGGAATTAAGAAAAACCAACGAATATAAATTGTCAATAGAAATTAAAATATAAATAAGCAAACATTTTTTGTTTCGTTGCAGG
Source organism: Megalocaria dilatata (assembly GCA_034642435.1). Lineage (NCBI taxonomy): Eukaryota > Metazoa > Arthropoda > Insecta > Coleoptera > Coccinellidae > Megalocaria > Megalocaria dilatata. The sequence continues at coordinate 48,493,540 of CM067858.1, read as the reverse complement.
CATGCGTACTGAACTCTTCAGAGAAACGTACGAAGCCCTGTTTGTTACAAAATGTATTGTTTTCTGATCCTATATTAATGAAAAATAACTCTTTCTCAAAAATATAAAACATAATTTCAAGAACTTCTCAAAAACTAATTTATTTGAAATATTCAATATATTTAAATAAATTACTTCAAAAAATCTCAAAACATGTAGCACATCCTCAAGAAATAATTAAAGTTACGATAAGATCAGTTCAACTTTACATATAAAAAAAAATAATAAAATCAATTAAACAATGTATAGACTTACCCAGTGCCATCTTAGAAATACATGATCCTCAACTGATCTTATCGTAACTTTAATTATTTCTTGAGGATGTTTTTCTTCACTTTATTTCCAAAGAATTATATAAAATAAGAACATGTTTTATATTTCCCTAGTGATATTGAATAAACTGATTTAACGATGGTTATACATAAAATAAAACTAAATTTATTATTTAGCGTTATTAAAATCAATATAAGGTTCCATCTGAAAATTTGAACACAATGGAAATACTCACTTTTGATCAGACCATGCATCCACATTACTGTTGATATTGTTTTGTGTCAACGTTTTGTTGATGCTCAATATATAAGAAATGTCAATATCCGATAGGAACTATATCTGCATTTTTGCAGAATCTTCTCGTTTCAAAGTAGAGCCAAAGAATCACCTTTAATTTTTCCTTCAAGGAAGCATTATAAGCTCAAATAAAAATGCCGGAGCAAATGCATTTTATATAACGGTATTCGACGTCTTTAGGTATTAGAGTTTTAGAGACCACTGCTAGTGATATTCTTGCGCTAGGAAGCCCTATTTTTTTCACGAAATGAATGATCTATATTTAGGAAATTAATCGCTTTCCACCAAATTTCCTTATTTCAATAAGAAGGTTTCACCGAACTGAGAAAAGGTTGTGCATATTTATTGTAATATTTTATATTCATGCAAAGTTGTACATATAATATGAAAATGTATAAATCTGTATAAATTCAAGTCAGAAATGAAACACTCGAAAAAATTCGAAAAACTGAAGTTCTAAGGGTTTATTCTATTCGAAAAAAAATTAAAATTATCACATGTATCGACTAAAATTATTTTCGACTCAATATCATTTTGAATTTCTTACTCAAGAATTTTTTTCTGAAAATTGAAGCGTTTATAGTTACGTTTGTACATCATAATTTTACTTCGAACTCGTTAGAATATGCCTAGGAATAAAATTTCAGGTTTTCCAGACCAAGATATAAGTAATTTTAAAATTTAATTCGCATTTTTGAAAATTTGGCCACTTCTGCCTTTGCTCTTTCTTCGGAGCTTCGAAAAATCTTAACACGCTATGCTGGACACTCATAACACCAATTTTCATTAGGTTATCATTACCCATAAAGCAATGTTTTCGACACTGATAAATTGTGTTGTTCAAAGAGCATAAATCGAGACAAATGAGAAGTTTTTATTGGAAGAGAAACTGTTGATGCTAACTAGTTTTACTTAGAAATCAATTTGTATAAAAAAAGCAATGTCTGAAAGATTTCAAATGGTTTTTTATCACCGGAGAATGAATATTCTTCTTCTTTGAATTAATGAACAGATGACAAACTTTTCGAATTCGTTTCAAATTTACACATATCATTTGGAGAAATTAATCTTTACTGTTATTAAAATTCAGAGTCTAAATGAAAACGTTTATTCGAAACCATTGATACTACAAGGTGCTCACGAATTATATATCTTATCCACATCCTCACGTCTTATGTACCTGTCAACATACTACCTACAATAAATACACTGAACATTGAATATTATTTGCTATCAATCATCTTTTATTTTTTAAACGTGCTATATATTCTTTACACTGTAATATACTATTTTCATCTTTGCTCATAATTGGAGTTCATAGCTATATGCAAGAATAAATTAAGTGATATTTTTAAAATACATGTCAACTTTAATCCAACAATACATAACAGTTGAACAGGCTGAAAGCAATAAATAACTGAACGTCATTATATAATAATAATGATATATGAATTTATTATATTTGTTGAATATTTCATTGACTATTGAATTATTGTTGATTATCTTTGTGTAGATAAATTTCTGAGTGAACTTGTTTTGAATCGAAGTTTATTTAATAAAAGAAGCTTTAAACTAGTTGACTTTTCATTGTATCTTCAGGAACGGAGATAAAGTATTGCAAAAGAGTAAACCTTATCATCTGGGGGAACAGCAGTTTATTTGATGAAAATCCGCATTAAATAAGTTTATTCAGATTTTCACAAATTTTATTGTTCTTATAATACAACAATTTTTTGTCTATCACCTTAGCATCTTCAGGTAGTTGGTATCTTACATTTTTGAATTTTTGAGGTATGTCGCAATTTTCTCAGAAATACCTTTAGTATATTTCAAGGAAATGTATATAAAATTTTCTTTTGTACTGGGATATATCATATTTAAAGCTATTTTCTTATTTTTATTCATCAATAATTCATATATCAGTGTACGATTGCAGTCATTATTGATAGCTATTTGTTTAATGATGTTTAGTTCAGAAATATAATTTCCTCGATTCATGGGGATGTTAACTAATCTGTGGATCATACAATTAAAGGCTGAAAATTTTTGGTTTAGAGGATGATTTGATTTATTGTGTGTAATAGTATCAGTATATGTTGGTTTATGTAATATTGAAAATTCATGTGAATTATTAATTCTGGTAACTGTTAAATCAAGAATACAATTGTTATATTATAATAACAATAAAAATTTGTGAAAATCAGAATAATAATAAAACTGACTCGTACATAAGATCACAGCCAATCTGAGAGAAGTTATTCTACGCACGTTTTCTAGCGTGTCTTACGTTTGAAATGCTAGAACGACCTCATAACATCCTAACCTCAACCTCAGAGTACTTAAACCCATCCTTTCAAAGAAAAATCATAAGAAACTACTTCTACTACTGCTTTTTGAAGTCTTAGAAAACAAAAATTTGTTTTGAATTTCAACTCATTTGTTCAGTGTGCCTTGAGAAAATGATAAGAGCGTCATCGATTTGAAAAAATCAATATTTTACGATGAACCAGTGAAGAAAAAATTCAAGAGGAACTGAGTTATTTAAAACAAATATAGAGAATCCAATAAGTTATCAAGATTGTGCTGATAGCTCAGTGGTTAGAGCGTTGGGCTGGGAACCGGAAGGTTCCGGCTTCTCAAATCCTGTTTAGGTGGAAAATAAATATTCTATCGGGTGTTTTTTTTAGAATGATAGAACTTTAAATTGAAATAAAATACATTTAAATTAAGATTGAAGCCAAATTTTTTTTCATTTGAAAGATAATTTTATGACATTTATCTTTTGAAAAAAATTTCCAGCATATATCCATCACGACTAGGTCTGAGGAACCGCATTCGACCAGACCAATTTTGGACCAATATTTCGAGTAATTCAAGCCTTATTTGATCAATAACACGAGTTATGTTGGGTTTTAGAGCGTCTATTGTTTCTGGTTTATCAGTATAAACCAATGACTTGATATAGCTGCAAAGAAAATAATCCAATAGAGTTATGTCGCATGATCATGGAGGCCAATTAATTGAAACATTTCTCAAAATAATATTATCGCCAAATCTTTCTTTCGATAAATCATTTGTTACGATAGCAGCATGAGACGCAGCACCATCTTGTTGAAACCAAAACACTTCTGGGTCATCATTCACTGTAACATTAGCTCCAGTATCGTTTTTAAAGAAATATGGACCGATGATACCTCCAGCGTGTAAAGCACACCATACAGCGCATTTTTCAGGATGCACTGGAACCTACAGAACTTCTTGAGGATCGTTTTCACTCCATATACGGCAATTTTGCCGGATCTTGTATGGGTATGAGATCTTGTGTGGGTGTTGACCAAGATCTTTACGCAAAATTTTTCATGTGGTGGAGTCCAACTTGTTGTGAACGTCGACGAACAGACAAATCTGGATCATGATTAACACTATGACTTACAGCAGCGCTATTTTCTTCTGTAGGTACAGTACTTTGTCTTGTTGTTGTTGCTGCATGGAGTAGAGAAAATGTTATCCGAAATCTATCGATAGTACGACGAATAAGCTGCTCTGATGGACGATTATGTAAAGCATAAATTTCACGAAGTGCTCTATAACTTTGGTGAATAGAACACTGATTTTGAAAATAAATTTCAACAATTTGTAAACGTTGTTGCGGCTTAAGTCTTTCCATGATAATTTGTCAATGCTTACTGAACAGAAATGTCAAAACAACATGGCTTCTACCTTCATTCAAATCACTAAAGTTCTATCACTCTAAAAAAAAGCACCCAATAGGTGGATGCGTTTCGGCCATCATTTCACTGTTGAGTCGAAAATTAACAGTGGTGTGACCTAAAGTGCCGTAAGGACGCAGTAACAAAGTCTAACCAGAACACAACTGAAATCCCAACTCGTACAAGCTGAAAAAGCTTCTGAGGGATCTTTACAGAAGATCTATCTAGGAGTATCAGGATAATATATTACAAAAAGTTATCAAGATTTAGTAATTATATTTGTACACCAAGCATTCGAAAATTAATATCAGAAATGTGAATCAATATAGGATACCTAATTTCATTACTATATTGTTGTAGAATCTACTTCTTCATGGTTTTCGTGACATTTTCATAGATGATAAAAAAAATTTCTCAGCAAATCTTACCAGCATAATATTCGTAGTTATCCTGAAAATAATAACAAACAAAAGCAAATAATGTTTTCTGGAAACCCCAAAGTTTCATAGTCGTATTTACCATTACTCTTTTTCAGTCTAGGGCGTAGATATGGGGGGGCATTGGGGTAATTACTCCCCTCAAGGATTCCAAAATATAGAATTCAAAAATTCCATTCCTAATAATAAAATATTTGAGGAGTATTTTCATTCCATTTTTAGATAATGTTCTGGTGCATCTCAAATTCCGTTTCCATAATGATGTTTTCGAAGTCTATAATATGAATGATTTGATTTCCTCCAAAATCATTGAATTAAAAGGGAAATATGATTCTACTTTTAAGCTTAATTTTTCCCGATTCGTATCAAAAGTCCAAGAAAATAATGAAAGTACCATTCCTAGTTTGATGGAAATAGAATTAGAGTTGTGGTATAAAAAATGCACTAGTGAGACAGAAAATCTGCCAGATACAGCATTGAGTGCACTAAAATTTTGCGATAACTCAATATATCCGAATGTTTACTTGGCACTATACTTGGCTTAGATTCAGAATGGGTCAAGAAAAGTTGGTAGGTTTGGCTTTATTGTACGTTCATAGGGAGATTTAACTAGATATTGATTCTGTGACAGACAGGTTTGCGAATATGAAGAGAAGATTCTTGGAATTGGTGTTACAGAAAACACGAAAAAGACAATATATAACAAGTAAATGATTTCATTTCCATTTCATAATAATTGTTTTTTAGTCATTAGTTTGTAGGTAGATATGTTATATTTATAACTATATTATTTCTATTTGTTTCGATTAAACATTTATTTAAAATAATAAGAATCGGTTTTTTTACTTGATAGAAGGATTATTACAAACTTTGAATTAAACATATTCCACGAGGTCGTATGGGTAAATTATTTATTGTTAATTGATTTCATCTTTTAAATGTGAAGTTGGACTGACCTTATCTGAATTCTATATGTTTTTGAGGATGTGCTACACGTTCTGAGAGTTTTGAAGTAATATAAGTTCTTGAAATTATGCTGTGTATTTTTGAAAAAGATTTCGTTTTCACAAATATAAGATCAGAAACAAAACATTTTGTCACAGGCAAATAATAATGCATAATGAGTTTTGATTTTATACGTCTATTAAATATAAGCAATGCATTAATTTAATTCTAAAATTTTTTGAACGAATTTTTTTGAAATAAAAATTGTAGGCGACTAACAGATTGAATGTTTGGATATTCAAAAAATTTATTTTCCTACAAGAAACATGTGATTGTTTTGAAAAGTGAAGTGAAGAAATTTCTTGTTATAAATGTATTTTATGTTTTATTAGTATTTATTCTGGATAAAATAATCGATGTATATCTGACTTTTTTTTCGATTCCCCCCTAATAAAAAAAATTTTTTACGCCCTTGCAATTTTTCATATAGCAGATAACAGAGAGCTATAAAAGAACAATTATTAATTAAGTAATGCCTTCCACCTTTAGTAAAGTGTATATATATATATATATATATATATATATATCTTATATATACAACTTAAATTTTCTTGAAACTTAGATAATAATGTTAGAGTTTGTAAGGATATTGAATTCCACAAACAAAACAGAAAAGTACTATTTATATTAAAAAGACGTTTCGTCCTCGGTTGAGGACATTCTCAATTTCATTCTGGGGGGTCGTACACTTTGCGCCATCTGCCGGTCAGAGCGGTATACATTCTCAAGAATAGGAGTAATCTACAAAACCAGTTCGACTCCATAAAAAAGGCATAGATGGCTGTATTTTGTTGGCCGAAATGATATTTAAGCCTTGAATTTCAATATGCAATACATATATTTCAATAATAATAATTTTAAATAAACTAGACCTGTTTAAATATTTCGGAAAAGTTATTTTTAGACTGGTATAAATTATTGAATAGTTGTCCTTATTAATTTAAATATTTTTGCCATCATATGCCTTTCAAACGATATTTGAATTATTTTCAAAGACTTACGAAGAGAAAATAAAAATATCAGAACATATTTAATATTACGACTTAACGCAAAAAAAGGCAAAATTTTTGTTACGTTTCTTTAGTTTAATCATAGACAAACTATCGGGTGTTTTTTAGACTGATAGAACTTTAAATTGAAATAAAACACATTTAAATTGATTTTGAAGCCAATTTTTTTTTCATTAGAAAGATAATTTTATGACACTTATGTTTTAAAAATAATTTCCGCCACGACTAGCTCCGAGGAACGGCATTCGACCAGACCAGTTTTGGACCACTTTTTGGAGTAATTCAAGCCTTATTTCATCAATAACACGAGTTATGTTGGCTTCCAAAGCGTCTATTGTTTCTGGTTTATCAGCATAAACCAATGACTTGACATAACCCCAAAGAAAATAATCCAGTGGAGTTATGCCGCATGATCTTGGAGGCCAATTAATTGCACCATTTCTCAAAATAATTATCGCCAAATCTTTCTTTCAATTAATCAATTGTTACGGTAGCAGCATGAGTACCATCTTGTTGGAACCAAAACACTTCTGGGTCGATACGATTCAAATTTTGAAACAAATAATCATTAATCATCGATCTGTAACGAGCACTATTCACTGTAACATTAGCTCCAGCATAGTTTTTAAAGAAATATGGACCGATGATACCTCCAGCGTGTAAAGCACACCAGACAGTCCATTTTTCAGGATTCAATGGAACCTGCAGAACTTCCTGAGGATTGATTTCACTCCATATACGGCAATTTCGGTTGTTTACTTCGCCGTTCATCCAGAAATGAGCTTCATCACTAAACACAATTTTTCGATGAAAAAGTTGATCAACTTCAAGCTGTTCTAGGGTCCAATCAGCAAACAAACGACGCTTATTGTGGTCAAGTGGCTTAAGTTCTTGAACCAGTTGGATCTAGCATGGGTGTAGACCAAGTTCTTTACGCAAAATTTTCCAATTGGTGGATGCACAGAGTCCAACTTGTTGTGAACGTCGAGGAATAGACAAATCTGCATTATCATTCACACTATGACTTACAGCAGCGATATTTTCTTCTGTACGTACAGTTCTTTGTCTTGTTGTTGTTGTTGTTGTTGCATCGAGTAGAGAAAATGTTGTCCGAAATCTATCGATAGTTCGACGAATAAGCTGTTCTGATGGACGATTATGTAAACTATAAATTTCACGAAGTGCTCTATAAGTTTGGCGAATAGAACACTGGTTTTGAAAATAAATTTCAACAATTTGTAAACGTTGTTGTGGCGTGAGTTTTTCCATGATGATTTTTCAATGCTTACTGAACAGAGATCTCAAAACAACATGGCTTCTACCCCTTGTCAAATCACAGTTATCCCTATCGAAAGTTCTATCACTCTAAAAAAAACACCCGATATATAATTGACACTCATTACACCGTACCAAAAGGGAATGAAAGAATTCAAAGAAATATAAATTATCAATTAAAATTACTAAATAATTACTTACAACACAAAATTTGTATTGTGTTACAAGTCGTTCGTTACGATATCGCAATTGCACTAATTACACTTTCGCAGCCACCTAATTCCCCAAATTTGGCACCCAGTAACTTTTATTTGATCGCTGACCCAGTTAAATTGCCAGTTGGAAAGAGATTTGGCTCGAATAAGGAGATGATAGGCGAAAGAAACACTTATATGAGGTCAAAATAAATCTTTCTTCAAGATCGAAAGTTCAATTCGATGATCGAAGGAGACTATGGTGTTGAATTAAAAAAAATTAAATTTTATAAAAATTATTGTCTAGAACCTAATATTTTTCTTCGGTAAACTTATCAGTCGATGTTTTAAATCATCAGATGGATATGACACAAAATTAATTTTCAGATTACTTCTGAGTTGCAGCGTATTCAATTCTTTTGTGATGTTCTATAAAACGAAAGATATTTTTTGAGTAGCGTTCAAGGACCTACGTTCTAAAAGGTATAAACGATGATGAATTCCGTTCTATCTGTGATTCTAGGGATTAAAATCAAAGATGGGATTTATTGCTAAAGCCGGAACACTGGTTCATTCATTAACCGAATATCTTCTTTATGTTATCTCCTAATACAGACTCGATTTGATAGGACAATATTTGTTCAAAAGAAATCAGTCTCGATTCCCATCATAATTCTTTCATCTTCATCCAATTTCTCCTTGCCTCTTCCCAATAAGAACCGTACGGCAATGAAATCCTGGCATTCCCTTTTAGCTACATTTTCTGCAATCTGTCTCAGAGTTCGAGTTCTAGTTTCGAAATTCGACAAAGTGTGCAGGAAGTTTCTAGATGAGTTTACGCGATTCACTTACAGGCCGGTTCATTCTAATTCCCCTTGGAGAATAGCCAGCTTTCAAAACAGTTGAATTAAACACAACGAAACTTACATGGAATCGCTCAGTTTTTTACATCAAGAAAGAATTCCTGACTAAAATATTGCTAGAGACTAGAGAAAAGATATTAATAATACACTAGCGCTATCTAGAGTATGCAAAATACATACAAGACATATCTTTACGAGTTAATTTAAGTAAAGAAATGTATTCTCGATATTTTCACGTTACTAACGCAGAATAAACTTTCCTCATGCTCAAATCACACCATAATTTGCCGTAATGCTCATAATTAGCATATTCATATTAAAATGAATTATTTCGGCTGATCTGTACCAAAAATCATTAATAAGGAGTATGAGCTTTAGTAATAGAAAGTTCTAGAAATCTAGACAGTGTAACATACATCTGTATAACAATTCTATACTCAAACAAACTCGATAATTTTGCACTAACGAAAATCAATCAGTTTGAAACGTGCGCATGTCTGCAATATGTCTCTGTGATCTACAAAACCTTGTCGAGTTTGTTTGAGTATAGAATTGTTATACAGATGTATGTTACACTGTCTCAATTTCTAGAACTTTCTTTTAATAATACTTTAAGTAAAATTCTTGATTGTTTCGGTCTCCACTTGACGGAAATTCATCATATATGATTTAAAGTAAAACACTTTATTTCCGCTAATATTTATTGTTTACACAACAATTGTTTCGTCAATTACATTTTGACTTCTTCATGTGAGTATGGTAACTGACTTCTTTTACAAAATCGTTCACCTTAATTACAAGTATGAGTAAAAAGAAAAGTGATATAATGAAGGAAATTATCAGAATTTATTAAAAAAGGTTCAATAACGGGGATCGGTTCACATTTGTTTGGTAGTTAAGTAAAATATATTTTTTTATGATGCCGATTTATTTTTAGTGCTTCTAAAAGATCCAGTCTATTGCATTTGTTCTCGATATGGAGAATCTAGCCACCTTGATTCATTTCACCTCTGATCCTGTTGGTGAACAAGTGCTTTCAGGAAGGATTCTATCCAAGAGAACAAAAAGTGTCTAAGGTTATACTGATTTATAAGAAGAAAGAAGACATGAACAACTTTTCAAATTATCGAGCAATAAGCATTACTCCAGTTTCATCCAAGATATTTCAAACAGTTATGAAGAACCGTATAATTAGATTTCATTGAAAAGAAAAATGGTCGATGTAAACCAACATGTGTAGGAGGCATTGGATAAAGAAGAACACGATATGATGCTCAACTTTGATCTGAGTAAAACAGTGTGTCCAAACACTTTTAATGAAGTTGAGCTTTTATTGTTTCAGAGGGGTTACATTATCTGTGTCATTATCTGGCTGGAAGAACTCAGCTGGTCGATCGGTAGGGCAGCAGAATTGAACAGTGAGTTTGAATTGCCTCAGAGATCTGTACTAGCTCCGATTATATGTGCCATCTATGTCAATGACGTACGTACACCTGGATGTTTGAAATGTTTCGATAAGTCACTGTGGAGATGTGGGAACTATATGGCATAGCTTGAGTGGAAGAAGAGTAATGCTTTAGAGAGTGTGAAAGGGTAGTTCGGGACAAAAAACTCAATCCAAATAGTGCAGAAAGACAGTCCTTAACTTTCTCTCGAGTCAGTGGAGAATCAGTCAATTTCTTGGGCACAGAGCTTCACTCAGGACTTGACTGGAGGAAAGACATAGAGAATACTTCAAGAAAAATATATATAGATTAATATACTTACTTAGAAGGTTTAGACAAGTCTCCTTTCTGTGAATTTTGGAGGCGACTTTCTTCGCTATTGCACATGGTCTTTCAACATATGGAATACTGGTTTGGGGTATGTCTTCTATCATTCTTCAAAAGAAGGCTATCAGAGCTATTCAGGGCTGAATATAGCCCATGATTCTTCCAGGAATAGATTCAAAACAGAAAGCATTTTCTGTCAGTTTATATCAAGAAGAACCTCAAATAGCTTCGTGCTAACAAGGATCAATTTCGTAGGAATGGTTAGTTTCATGACAAAAATAGAAGGTTCAGAAATCAGAACAAAATCACATCAAAATAACTCGGCAAACATGGAACAATTGACTCAAGCAGTTCTTGAAAAGTGAAAAGAATTTTCTTGGTAAGTCATCGAAAATTGTTTAAATATCATAAGGAATTATTCTGATAACCTCCTACAAATTTAAATGTCAAATAATTTTTATTCAACAACTTTTAGAATTAAATAAAATGAATGTCTTTAGAACACACTGTGTCAATTTAGTAGACATATAGAATTAACATTTATTATGATACAAAACACCAAAGGAAATAAAAGAATCCAAATAAATATAAATTGTCAACTGAAAATCATTAAATAAATACTTGATGAGTATAAAATTTTGTTTCGTATCTTGTTTTATTAAAACCAAATTTCTTTCCAAAAATGCAAAACATAATCCCAGAAGTTTCTTCAAAAAAAAAATTACTCAAAATAAATTCCTCCAAAAAAATTCATAAAACATGCAGAACATCTTCAAGAGGCAATTTAAAATTAAAAATTAAAATTATCACAACGGAAACTTATCAGCTCTACTTCATATTTAAAAATGAAAAACATCTTACCAGAGAAACTGAACGTAGTTAACAGGACATACAGATTTATTCTGTTAACCATCTACAAAATTTAATTTCAAATAATTTTATTCAAGAACTTTTAGAATTAAATTAAATAAATATCTTTAGAACACACTGTGTGAAGTAAGTAACATAGAATTTACCCTTATTACATAATAACGAAGAGAATAAAAAAATTCAAAGAAATATAAATTGTCAACTAAAAACCATTGAAAAAATACTAGAAGAGTACAAAATGTTGTTTCGTACCTTGGTTTATTAAAGGACAATTCCATAGAAAGTAACGTTTGTTGAATTTGTTCTTGTATTGAGGTTACAGATTGAAATACATATTATCAAAACTACCACATTTCACCTTGAATTTCTAATTTCTAGTAGAGATGTTTTTGAAAAAAATGAGTCATCCTTTACTGCTAATATATTTTATTGTTTTATTGTTTTTTAGTCAATTTTCGTACTAAATCCAAGAATATTTTACTCAAAAACACTCAGTTTCTGTGAAAACTAGGTAATTACATATGAATTGGGGTGTGTATACAACCCAGTCCCATAATTTAACCGATGATATACATTCCACCTAGCTACCCTACACACTCATAGTTTTAGAATTTCGACAAGATCCCCTCGATAATAATTTATAACATTATGGTATCTGCTAACCAAAATCGATACGCTATTACACAGTTAATTATTCAGCAGTGATAACAACGCTGGCACATTTGGGAACCTGAGAAATTAGTCTCGATGCCATTGATCGAGCGCTGAACAAGCAAGGATAACAAGTCAAGCCTTCGAAATGAGGATTCAGCGTAGATTGCGATGGGATATTGAGTCACCTTATGTGACTACCTGTCTCTTCACGTAAAAGAAAAAGAGCGATACAAATACTGAGAAGCTCTTCATATTTTAGCCGGCACCACTTTTTATAATCCACAAAATAATAATAATTGTAGAACATTGCAATCTTCTAAATCTATTAGGAGTAGTATTACCTTCATTTTGAAGCGTCATCATTAGCCTTTTCATCAGTATCTGTCATTTCTCTGAAGTATAAACAACATAGTTTCTATGTGCTTTGAAAATATAAACTTTTGCACCAAATAATGTGTTTTTGCAGGGAATTTTATTTCATTACTTCAATCTGAAGAAAAAAGCTGCTGAAACTCATCGTATTCTAAGGATGTTCACCATGCTCTAGCTAAACGAAGGTGTCAGAAGTGGTTTGTCCGATTCAAAAGTGACCCAGAGCGCCACCAAAGAGTGAGAGGCTAGGCTCGATGAAGATCCATCACAAACGCAAGAGGAACTCGCAAAAACACTTGGAGTAACTCAACCAACCATTTGTTATCGTTTAAAAGCAATGAGAATGATCCAAAAGGTAAGAAATTGGGTACCTTACCTAACCTAATCTAACCTAACCTTACCTAACCCAACCTAACCTAAACGTCGTTTTTTCACGTGTGAACAACTGCTTCAATGGCAAAAAAGAAAGGCGTTTTCGCATCGAATTGTGATTGGCGATGAAAATTGGGTCCATTACGATAATGAAAAACGTCGGGCAACTTATGGATGCCTCATCATCTACCGTCAAGCCGAATATTCATGAAGAGAATATTATGCCTTGTATTTGGTGGGATCAGATGAGTGTGGTGTATTATGAGCTGCTACAATCGAACGGAAGGATCACATGGGAGGTCTGTGGACGAAAATTGATGTGTTCCAGCCGAGAATTGCAACAAATTTGATTGAATAAAATAAATGTCTTACTATTTCTTTCTATCGGGTGTTTTTTTAGAGTGATAGAACTTTAAATTGAAATAAAACACATTTACATTAAGATTGAAGCCAATTTTTTTTTATTTGAAAGATAATTTTATGACATTTATGTTTTGAAAATAATTTCCGGCATATGTTGACTACGAATAGCTCTGAGGAACCGCATTCGACCAGACCAATTTTGGACCACTTTTTCGAGTAATTCAGGCCTTATTTCATCAATAACACGAGTTATGTTCGCTCATCGATCTGTAAAGACCACCATTCACTGTAACATTAGCTCCAGCATCGTTTTTGAAAAAATATGGACCGATGATGCCTCCAGCGTGTAAAGCACACCATACAGTGCATTTTTCAGGAGGCAATGGAACCTGGAGAACTTCTTGAGGATTGTTTTCACTCCATATACGGCAATTTTGCTCGTTTACATAGCCGTTCGAGCAGAAATGAGCTTCATCACTAAACACAATTTTACGATAAAAAAAATGGATCAACTTCAAGCTGTTCTAGGGCCATATCAGCAAACAACGACGCTTATTATGGTCAAGTGGCTTTAGTTCTTGGATCTTGTATATTGTTGTCCGAAATATATTGATAGTTCGACGAATAAGCTCTGATGGACGATTATGTAAACCGTAAATTTCCCGAAGTGCTCTATAGGTTTGGCGAATAGAACACTGATTTTGAAAATGAATTTCAACAATTTGTAAACGTTGTTGCGGCGTGTGTCTTTCCATGATAATTTGTCGATGCTTACTGAACAGAAATGTCAAAACAACATGGCTTCTACCTTCTGTCAAATCACAGTTATCCCTATCGAAATTTCTATCACTCTAAAAGAAACACCCCATAGTTGATATATAGAATTAATACACATCACACAGCATTAAAAAGACATAAAAAGAATCGAAACAAAATAAAGAATATTGGCCGTACTTACTCAACAAACGTCAGTGGATACAGCACTGTTTCATATCGGCAGTGTTAAAAACTTATTCCACTCCAAAAATGCCCGACATAAACCTAAGAAATATCTTGAAAAGACCCCACTTTAAAGAAGCTTTTTCAAAATAATGCAGCAGATTTAAAAAAAAAGGCGTTTGAGATGCTCACTGGCAGTTCACTTTTCTGAGAGCTAAATAACAACAATCAATAAAAATATATCTTGCCAACCACGTTAATATAATTCTCGAACAAAGACAGGGCAGAAATGATCGTCTTACGATTCGACACTGAACTACCATTCACATTCTGTGTTAGCCCACAAAATACACAGAATTGGAGAAAGCATGTTCAAGATTCAATAATATCTAAAACTACTCTGTTCATGTGAAAAAAACAAGTTATTATATACAGAATGAAATAATTGAAAAAGTTTCTCTTCATTGGTAGAGAGATTCTTTCAATACCTCAAATAACAAGCAGAATATTTCTAAAATTAATTCCTGAAATTAAATTTTTTGGTTAATATGAGGTAGGGCGCAAAAGCTCCTGACTACACGTCAGTGGTTTTTGTTTATTTTTTACTACATTTCTGGATTTATGAAGATTTTAACTCTTATATGCAAACATACAACCTGAATACGTCATTGTACTCCTGTTTTAAAGGGTCTCCACCCTTTTAAGAACCATTTCAGATCATCAATGTTGAAGATGATCCACAAATTGTCCGAAACTGGTCTCAATTTCTCCAAAATTCAATTTTTGAGAATTTTAAAATTCAAGAAATTGGAGAGCTCTACTACTCGTCTGAAAAAATATATATTTATCATCGAAACACCTTCAATCGACGACCATATTTATCTGATTCCTAGGTCGTTTTTTTTTAAATCACATTTTTTCTTCTTTTTGCACAAATATTCGTTTTTTCAGACTCAGTGAAATTATCCAAAGTACACAGATTTGCAAATATTGAAGAGTTTTTGCTCATCAGTGGAAGGAAACAGTTTAATACGAACTAACTACATATGCAGTAAGGAGCAAAAAGAGACACAATAAGCTGATGACATAACAAGTATATTCGCTCTTCATTATAGTTTTGACAACAACACACCTACATTGCTTATAAGAAAATGCAGTAACTATGAATTTCACTGATATTCATGGTTAATGCGTTACATAAATTGAGTTTTCAGTTATTTTGTTAAAGTTTTTTAATCATGTTCTTCATTCATGTTTCTTTTCCTCAGCGATGTTGAAATATATTAGTTTTACCCAAGTTTCTCGAGAAAAATTTAAAATCAATTTCAAAACTCATATTCTGATTTGTGCGAATGTGTCCTCGACTGACATTACAGGTATGGAAAAGACAATAACATTTGTGGTCTCAATGTATATAATTATAGATATTTAGTTGAATATAGGTCAAGTAAAATATTCGTTGGAGGTAAATATGTCGTATTTGTCGACGTTTCGACCTAAATTAGGCCATCCTCAGGGCAGTAGAAAATAGGATTTTACAGTGTTACAAGACAACAACGAGAAATTTGTATAAAAACATAACATAATACGAAAATTAAGAACAAATATCACCCACATCCAAATAATTACTCCAGTGTTCTGACTGATAAAATGTGAATGCTCTTAGAAAGCATCATGTTCAGAAATTTTCCAGGAATTGAGGTAGTATAAAATTACTCGAATTTCTTTCAGATGTTAGGAAATCTATAAGTTCTTGCTACTGCCAAATACAATTGACATGCAAATTATGACTAACATGTTCTCTGTTGCAGTGAGGGAATAAAAACAAATGCGTGCACCCGAAAAACAACACATAATCATAAATATGGAACCTACAGCGGGCGTTGAACGCTTTTTAAAATGTCTTGATAGATCATACTTAATTTTTCGACGTCTTGTTTTTTGTTCTTACTGTTGGGATGTTTTTTGGGTTCAATCATTTCATTTAGTAGTCTTTTCTTATAATTGTTCTGTTTACACTAAAATAGCCTAAAATGGAAAAGAGAGAATTTCTAATTATCGTAGAATTTATTTTATTTTCGAGCCAGTGATGGCGAAAAAGAACCTAAGTACTCATTCTCACAGAGAAAATTATTCTTAGCATTAATCGTGGCAAATAAATTCCTCGCATACAATGGAATAAGATTGTCGTATTTATTTTCAGCCGATATGATATAAGGCATCTCAAGTTTGAAGTGCGAATGAAAGCAGACGGCAGCGCCTTTCAACCGAAGCATCCCCACTGGCCACTGCCAGTGAGGGAACAGTCGTTTATTCGTCATCGCTAAAGTTTTGATTCTTCTTCTGCTCCACTGGAACCTGGACGTCGTCTTGATTAACGTATCTTTTCGACTGTTTTTTCCATACTTGTATAGATGGATTTGTTAACTATGCAAATACCGCGAAGAATGAACCATAACGAAAGACGGAAAGTTTCGGTTTCATTGAATCAATTTGTGTCGAGCTTATAAGATGAAACGAACAGCGTATTTAGCTTCCACTCTTTCATCAGACTGCGGCCTTATCTAATGAGGTCACATGAAATCCTAACGATGGTGGCTCAAAGCTACATTTTTGTCGCAAATGAGTTTCACGTTTTTGATACCTTGAAATCTCATAATTTAGCATTTATGCTCCAGGTATATTTGTTTGTCATCTTTTACCTCTGATTTTGTGTATCTGAAGCTACTAATGAATGGTGAAGGAAGCCTGTAATAAAACGTTGCAAATTTTCGACGGATGTTTATTATTTCAAAATATTTCTTCTATTTCTCGTCCATTATTCAGAAATAAGAACTAGAAATACTGAAAAACAAGCAGTACATACTCAGGACCATTTGATCCACAAGATAAATTAAAATGCGAGTCGATACTAGGTCGCAGTAATTGAAATAACTTTTAATTGAGAATTATTCTTCGATGTTTTACAATATATATTGAAAATTATAATTATATACTAAAATATCAAAATAGTATCACAATATATAATCAGTATAAAAATAAAATAATAAGGAACGATTTTTTACTTTATAGAAGGATTATTACAAAATTTGATTATCAAAACAGATTTAATCTGTTAGTCTTCTACAATTTTAATTTCAAAAAATGCAGTTAAGAAACTTTAAGAATTAAATTAATGTCCTTATAAACACTGCTCATATTTAATAGACGTATAAAATCGAAATTCATCATACATCAAATGGAATTAGGAAAAATCAACGAATATTAATTATTTATTGATAATACAATTAAAATTAATAAATAAATAAACAAACATTTTTTGTTTCGTTCCAGGCATGCGTACTGAACTCTTCAGACAAACGTACGAAGCCCTAAACTAAACTAAATTTTTTTAAATTAAAATTGTAGAAGACTAATACATTAAATCTGTTTTGATATTCAAATTTTGTATTCAAATTCAGTATAAAATATTTTTCAATGACTAGAAAAAACTTTTTTCCTCAAAGCAAATGTATTAACAGAACATATATATATATATATATACTTATTATATATATATTATATACATACTTATACAGAAAAATCTACTATTACAAAATTATATCAAATTCTCAAAATAAAGAATAGAATGAAAACAGATGAACCAGAACTTCAACATTTGATAAGTATATATAATTATTTCGGCCTAATTGGCCTCTTCAGAAATGAATTGAATTCAGATTCAGTTTTTAGCTTACCAAAAATTGAAAGAAATCAACTCAAAGTAAATTTAATGTATAGAAAGCATTGTGAAAAAATTGAAAGAAATCAACTCAATGTAAATTTAATATATCGTAAGCATTAGAGAAATGAATTGTGAAAATAAAACATT
Organism: Megalocaria dilatata; assembly: GCA_034642435.1. Taxonomy (NCBI): domain Eukaryota; kingdom Metazoa; phylum Arthropoda; class Insecta; order Coleoptera; family Coccinellidae; genus Megalocaria; species Megalocaria dilatata. The sequence continues at coordinate 48,475,224 of CM067858.1, read as the reverse complement.
ACTCAACGTGCACGTAGAACACAGAAAACCACAACAGATGCTTTTCCCCTCAAACAATGTCCCAATTGACTATATATGAAATTAATTCATAATACACAAAATAAATTAAAATGTGAGTCGACACTACAAGATGTATATGAATAGTTGCGAATAAATTTAGGAGGTGATTCCTTGTCAAAAAATAGGGTGGGTCTTTTATATAAAGGTTACTTTTTTGAACCCCCCCCTGCTTAGTTACAGCCCCCTAAAGATGGCACTCGAAAAACAGTTTTTATTTTTTTTTCAAACTAATAAACTGGCAAGAATAAAATCAGGCAGACATTTTATGCGGCAAAGAAGGCACCCAAAAAAATTTATGGTGGTGTTCTTCTATGATTTCAAGGGGTAGAAACAGCCACCCATAAACCTTCTTCCGCAAGAAACTTTTTTCCATATTCCTATTTTACAATATAAAATTAATTTTGGATAGCTTGATCCATTCTTAACCAATGAGGTCTCTTGTAATTTCTTGCTAAAATTCAAGGTTTTTGAGAAAAAAAAATTATCAACATGATAGCGTGAGTCGAAGAGGCTAGAATTATTTCCGAACTAGAATTTTTCTAGTAAGCGGATGTCATTTTGTTATGACAACTGACCAGTTTTGATTAACTTTGATTCAGTTACAATTATTGTCAGTTTTTTGGTCTTTAAAAAAAATTAAAAACTTTTTTTCGGGCGCCAACTTCAGGGGGCTGTAATTAAGCAAGGGGGCTCAAAAAAATAAAGTTTATATGAAAGAACCACCCTATTTTTAGACAGGAGATCACCCCCTAAATTTTTTCGCAACTATTCATATACATCCTTTATATAGAAGTAATTAAAATAACTTTAATTTCAGAATTATATATTCGAACTTGTACAATATATATGACAAATCATGTAACAAAATATCAGAATTATATCACAATATATAAAAAATAAAAAATACTTTTCAATGTCTAGGAAAAACGTTTTTCTTTCACGACATGAAACGTATTAATACATATGTATTAATGAAATATATATAGGTATATAAACATACATATACAGAAAAATGCATCATTCAAAATTATATAAAATTTTCAAATTAAAGGACTGGACATGCGCACCTGCGCATGTCCGATTATGTTACACTGTCTCGATTTCTAGAACTTTCTATTACCATAGCTCATACACCTTATTAATAAAGTTTAGTACATCTCAGCCGAATAAATGTACTTGAATGTGAATTTTAACAATTTCAGTGCGTTATTGAAGCATCTATCGTTCCATTTTTAGTAATAGCGTCGTTTTTGCTTGTCAAATGCCAAAAGATGACAGCTTCAAGAGTGTCATCTGCCCAGATAGCGGGATATTCAAAATGGAACCTCTTAGTGGAAAACTCTTTATATCCGAAGAATGCTTTTCAACACCCACTAACAACGTTAAATCTGGATGTCAAGAGGGGATGAATAAAAAGTCAAACCTCTTTTAATACCTCTCCCACATCGTTTGACCCCTATTAGTCGCAGCAGGGGTTACTTATTATGAATACGCCCAGGCATAATACTCATCTCCATATATCAATTAGCAATTCTAGTCTAATTCAGTGCTAACACACTGAGCCGTTTGTGAGGCTCTATCTTCTGGCGGTCCATTCCAAGCGCCACGATATCCACTTTATATCGAACGTGAAAGCTTGTCGCCCGCTGCCTGACTCGCTGCCTGAACCCTGAATTTGCGTGCATTCCTGCCAGGGATGTCCAAAATGGAAGATATATCGATTCGGAGTCGGAATATAATAGTAAATCGAATTAGAAGGTATTGTAATATCCCTTATTTTATAGAATTTTTATGTGGCGACGTGTCCCGTCCTTAAATAGAATTCCGCTTTGCTCTGCTACAGCGTATCCCATAGAGGACTCTAGCGCGTTCCGATGATACCTAGCTCACCGTCCTTGTCTGCTTTAAGCAGAGCGAGAGCGTTCCGACAACCGACGTTCCAACGTAGAACAAGGTCATAGGCCTGAAGAGTTCAGGGACAGTAAATTGAGAGGAAGTGCCTATCTCCCGAAATTAAGGGTTAGAAGCTCCCTCATAACACCCGATTCACTCGCGAGCTTCATTGGTGACCCCGACTATCCCATCCAAGTTTCCGAGGCGACTTTCCTTTTCGTTCCACAGTATCCCTCGATTGAGATGGCACCGCGTTCAGCTCAGCGGTGCCGAATTCCAAACCATACCGAGACCCTACCGACGCTCACTGGGAAGGAAGTGTGTGGCGACATGACCTGTCCTTCACTAGAGAAGGGGGTGACCCGTGCTTGTTCCTCCTTGGTTGTACTGGCGCTTATCGGGGGTCTGCTGAAGTGTCAAAACTTGAGCAGAAACCCGGGACAGCAATGATGAAAATGGTACTTTAACGTCGGTGAAGAGCTCTGATACCTTGACACTAGTCCAGAATTACACTCTGCTCTGCTGCAGCTTCCTGGCTCACATAGATGACGTTACCGCTTTCTGATTATCCGTAGCTCACCGTCCTCGTCGGCTTCAAGTAGAGCAGAACAACAAGTTCACAGGCGTCAATGACAGATTTACACCCCACGTCAATCTGAAGAGTTCAGGGGCTGCATGTTAAAACGAAACGCCTCTCGAAATTAAGAGGTTAGTGGCTTTCTTATAACACCCACGTCACTCGCGAACTTCAATTACATTGAAATCAGGATATCAAAAGGATGCAGTGGAACCTGCAGTACTTCTTGAGGATTGTTTTCACTACATATATGGCAATTTTGCTTGTTTACATAGCGGTTCAACCAGAAATCAGCTTCATCACTAAACACAATTTTACGATAATGTGGATTTTACGATAAGTGGATCAACTTCAAGCTGTTCTAGGGCCAATCAGCAAACAAACGACGCTGATTATGGTAAAGTGACTTTAATTCTTGAACCAGTTGGATCTTCTATGGGTGTAGACCAAGATCTTTACGCAAAATTTTCCATGTGGTGGGTGCAGGGAGTCCAACTTGTTGTGAACGTCGACGAATAGACAAATCTGGATCATCATTAATACTAGAACTTACAGCAGCGATCTTTTCTTCTGTACTTACAGTTCTTTTTCTTGTTGTTATTGTTGCATCGAGTAGAGAAAATGTTGTCCGAAATCTATCAATAGTTCGAAGAATAAGCTGCTCTGATGGACGATTATGTAAACCATACATTTCATGGAGTGCTTTTTGAGTTTGGCGAATTGAACACTGATTTTGAAAATAAATTTCAACAATCTTTAAACGTTGTTGCGGCGTGAGTGTTTCCATAATAATTTGTCAATGCTAACTGAACAGAAATGTCAAAACGAAATGGCTTCTTCCTTCTGTCGAATCACAGTTATCCCTATCGAAAGTTCTATCTTTCCAAAAAACCACCCGATAATTATATCATGAAAGAATGGAATATATAATAGAATTCAGTTTTCAATCTTCATAATATTTAATTTGATTATCACCAACGAAAATAATAAGCAAAATGACCCTCTTATATTTAGTTTTGTAGGTGTTTCTTTTACTTTATGATTCAACTTAATAATCAGTATGACTTGTTTGTGATTTTCTGATATAAGATATCTCGGTTTATTCTTTTTTTCAATTCATATGAATCCGTTTTAATTAACCAAATTATGAACGTGATATCAACTTTTCCAAAACGTTAGAATATTTCGATACTTGATTCTAACCAATTTTGTTTGGTCAGCCCTAACCTATTGGAGCAGAATTTGTTTTAACAGGTTATATGCAGTAGGACAGTTAAGTATTCAGCTCAAGCGATAGGAAAGGCAACTTGGTCGACTGAGAGCTAAATTGAATGGGGTTCCAGAATTTATTTGAGATGTTTTAAATGTTAATTTTCCACCCATGTAAAACTTCGGGAGCCGATGTTTCGGCACTTAGGGAAATAGGTTGCGTACTTTGAGACACAGGTTTCTGTCTTGATAACCAAGTGTTATCTTAACAATAGCATCTATTCTATCGGCATTGTAGTCTGCTGTTGATTGGAAAAAGAGTACAAAATGTATATTCATTGAATTATATCTAAGCTTAAAACTATTTGGTATACTGGAAATTTCAATTTGGGAAATTGCTTGGGATTCAGTCTTTATATAACAGCTCAAATTTTCAACCAATTCACCATTGCCGGCCGAAAAGGTGCTTCACGATGAACTAAAAGTGCTTAAGTTTTCCGAACTGTGCAAATTTTTCTAATTTCAATGCATGGTTGAAGTTATTTAAATATTTTAATATTAGCCTTTCACATATTTAATTTCAAAAAATTATATTGAATGATTATAACTTCTGAAAATAAATTAAAATAATGTCATATAAGTACCACTTATATCAAATGACATATAAAATGAACATTCATTATAAAACATCCAAATGGTATAACAAAATCCAATAAATAATAATGGTTAACCAAAATCCTATAAATTAAATATTTTGAATAGACAAAATTTTGTTTCTGCTGATCAATCTTATGAAAACAAATATCTTCCAAAAATGTGTAACATACTCCGAAGAATTTCATCATAAAACTATCTTACTTAGAATATTCAATATTATTGGATATCTAACTAAATTACTTTATATAAAAAAACACAAGATATATCTTGAGTTTTTTTATATATTATTATAATATATATATATTATATATATATTATATATATATTATATGACATTATTTTAATTTATTTTCAGAAGTTATAATCATTAAATATAATTTTTTGAAATTAAATATGTAGAAGGCTAATCTTAAAATATTTTAATAATTTTATATGCCTTCTATCAAGAATTTACCTCTATTTATGTTATTTTATGCATGGTTGAAGCTTGTATCGGTCCATTTTCAGTAAGGATATAGTTTTTACTTGTCAAATGTCAAAAGATGACAGATTCAAAAGTGACAGTTGCCCAAATAGCGGCAACAAAATGAAAACTCTTAATCAAAAACTCTTTATTAGGTTTTAGAAGCTATAGGCAAGTATGAGTTTCATTGTAACTACAAAGATGATTTTTGTTTATTATATGTTTCAGTTATTTAAATATTTTAATATTTACAGATATATCCTGTTACCCTTTCACATATTTAATTTCAAAAAATTATATTTAATATTATAACTTCAGGAATTAAATTAAAGTCATATAAGCACTGCTTAAACGACATTCATTATAAGACTTCCAAATTAGGTAATAAAATCCGATAAACATAAATTGTTAACAAAAATCCTATAAATTAAATATTTTGAGTAGACGAAATTTTGTTTCTGCTCATCCCTCTTATGAAAACAGATAAGCACTGCTTATATGACATTAATTTATTTAGTGAAGTTATAATATTAAATATAATTTTTTGAAATTAAATATGTAGAAGGCTGAAATAATATATCTGTAAATATTAAAATATTTAATATACGTTCTATCATGTATAAACCTCCATTTATTTTATTTTATTACATGTTTCAGTGTCATCTAAGAACAATATCGCATAAGAGCTACGATTCTGTGAATAACTTGCGTATCGATGAATCGCAAATGCGTATTACTCTATTAATACAATTATTATTAGAAATTGTCGACTTAAATGTCACAGAGCATTTTCTCCCCACAATAAGGTATACCTTCTGTCTAAGAACATTTAATTGAAAAAATTAAATAAATATTGTCTCAGAACACTAAGTTTCTATTTTAATTAAATAAAATTAGAAAAAAATTATGAAGAGTAGTTCCAAAATTCAATAATTAACAACAAATGTTCAAAATGTAAACTTGAAGAAGCTGCAGTGTTGGCGAAATAATTGTTGACAATTAAATTGTGGAAATATTTTTTATCACAATTGAAATGAATTTTCATTAAGGAAGGATCGATTTAACTAAATTAAGTTTCTATTTTCATAGACAATGGAATTATTCGAAGAATGCGCTAAATTCTAGGATATATGGAGGAGAAGTTCATAGATTCTTCAAACAAAATGAAATTGAGAGCATTTTCAATTGCTTATTGGAGCCGTACATCAAACACATGCATGGCAGTTTGGTAAAAACTCCAATATTTCTAGGTTGGGTGAATATACGTACACAGCTCCATTGCATTCGTTGAGAAGTAGAGCTGAATCTGATGATCAATGCAACAAGATTCGAAACATGCATGTCTGCTTCTTATTTCCCGGAAATTAACGATACCTATTCGAGTCGAGCTTTGAATTGTACACATATAATACCCCGATTCAAAGAAATTTATTGCTTTTGCAATAACTGCTCATATTTTTGAACACATATCCGTCGGTAATTCAAGTCACTTACTATAGTCTTCAAAAGGATTTTGCCTACGAATCCAAGGACATAACTCAATTTGATGAAATAATAAAAAGAGGCTTTTACTTGATAGAAGGATTATTACAATATTTTAAATATCTAACAAATTAATTCTATTAGCCTCCTACAGAGTTTAATTTTAAAAAAATTCATTCGAAAACTTTTTATGATTAAATTAAATGAATGCCTTAGAAAACACAGTTTCAATTTAGTAGACGTACAGAATTAACACTCATTACGCAGTACCAAAATGAATGAAAGAATTCAAATAAATCATTAATTAAAAATACTAAATAAATAATTGAAGAATACAAACTTTTGTTTCGTTTCTTCTATTATTTAAACTAAATCCCTTTTCACAAATGCAAAACATAACCTCACGAACTTTTTTCAAAAATAACTTACTTAAATAAGTTCCTTCAAAAAAATTCCTAAAATATGTAGTACATCTTCAAAAAGCAATTTAGAATTCTCACAAACGATAAACTCCTCAGTCCCACTTCATATTCAATATAATAAATAAAAATAATTAACAGAAAATATCTTACCAGACCAGTCCAGTATCTTCCTTTAACAAATAATAAAATATTGGATGGAGTAGTCCGTTACTTTGTGATAGTTCATTTTTATGGAATGAAATAAGGAATTACTTTGTTTTCTATTCGTTTTTTATTATAACTGATATACAGTGACTCGAGTTTCGTAGTGTTTACTACATTTTCAAACTGAACGAACAAATTAGATCTCAACTATTATATATGGGGATTGTAGGCTTCGGCAGAGCTTCGAAGAGAGGGGTTTTCCAAAGTTTCGTCTGTAGTTTTAAGTAGTTTTATTATTGGTACGTGCTTTTTATATTTTTCAATTTCTATGGATTCCAGGATGTCAAGTTGTCAAGTGGAAGCGAAAGGGAAAAAACTTGACATCATGGAATCCATAGAAATTGAAAAATATAAAAAGCACGTACCAATAATAAAACTACTTAACGAACAGACGGAACTTTGGAACACCCCTCTCTTCGAAGCTCTGCCGAAGCCTACAATCCCCATATACTACTCTGTCAAGAAAGTACCGGGAATTTTCAATTAAAACAACATTTTTACATTTAATCGTCAAAATTTATTGGGTCGCCTTCAAAATAGGCTCCATTTGCTCCAATACATCTATGCCAATGGCACTTCCAATTATCGAAACATTTTTTATAGGCGCTTTCCGGGATGGACTTAAGCTCTCGCGCCGAATTTTGTTTTATGGCTTCAATCGACTCAAAACGGGTGCCACGAAGGGGCAATTTTAGTTTTGGGAAGAGGAAAAAGTCGCAGGGAGCCAAATCCGGCGAATACGGTGGTTGTTGAAGCACGTTTGTTGAGTTTTTGGCGAGAAAGTCAGTCACAATCGTAGCTCGGTGAGAAGGCGCGTTATCGTCATGCAAAATCCATGAGTTGTTCGCCCACAAATTTGGCCGCCTCTCACGGATACGCTTACGCAAACGTTTCATAACGCCTAGGTAATACTCCTTGTTTACCGTCTGACCCTCTGGAATGAATTCGTATTGCACCACGCCACGGATATCGAAGAAAAGAATGAGCATCACCTTCATTTTCGAGCGGCTTTGGCGTGGTTTTTTCGGTTTCGGCTCATTTTTTGCCACCCATTCCGATGATTGCTGGCTTGTTTGCATATCGTACTCGTAGACCCAGGTCTCATCACCAGTTATAATGCGTTCCATGAATGTAGAATCGGAATTACAGCGATCCAGCATGTCTGAAGCAACCTGTTCGCGATGACGTTTTTGAAGAAAATTCAGGTCTTTCGGTACGAGTCGTGCGGCCACCTTTCTCATGCCCAAAATATCAATCAAAATCGTACGTGCGAACTAGTGGGATATCTTAAGATCATGTGCTATCTCTCTCAAGCTGGTACGACGGTTTTCCAGCACCCTTTCCTTAATTTTATCGACGTTATCTTCGATCGAACGAGGCAAGTCTTCGACCACTTCACGACCGTCCTGGAAGGCTCTGTACCACTGATATGCACGAGTTTTCGATAGAGCATTATCACCAAAGGCCTTTTGCAACATTTTCAATGCATCGGCACACGAAAATTCATTTGCAACACAAAACTTTAAACAAATTATTTGCTCAACGTAATCACCTATAGTAAAAATCGGCACGCACTCTGACATCGACTGACTTAATCAGCTGTTGCAAACACACTAGTTGACAGATCCCGCTCAAGCTTGGCATAGTAATTAAGGACAGTGGTACCAACCTAGGAAAAAAAAATTTTACCTGCCTCATTGCCCCGCCAGATTTAAATCGATCATTCCCGGTACTTTCTTGACAGAATGTATAATAGTTGAGATCTAATTTGTTCGTTCAGTTTGAAAATGTAGTAAACACTACGAAACTCGAGTCACTGTATATCAGTTATAATAAAAAGTGATAGAAAACAAAGTAATTCCTTATTTCATTCCATAAATAATAAAATAATAAAAATAATTGGATTTAACTGGATCCATAAAATAACTTGCAATCTTTGTGTAATTTCTGTGACGAAGATAGAATACGTAGGATTTCACTATATTCTGGTGTTTGTTAGAGGAAGATAGATACTTAGTTGGTCTGGTAAGATATCTTTTGGTAATTATTTTTATTTTTTAAACATGAAGTGGAACTGAGGAGTTTATCGTTTGTGAGAATTCTGAATTGCTTTTTGACTAAGTACTGCATGTCCAAACGATTGACAAGAAATACTATTCCTTGAAAACTAATTACTCCGCACTGATGAGGGATAGGGTTTTGTGTCCCTTTGGGTTGGCGTATGGCAAATGGAACGATTCAGAGAAAGTGTTCACATTTTCAATAGTAGAGAGAAACTGCTGACAACGTTGAATGGGTCCGAATACAAATGGTTTTCTGACCGTTTCCTCAGAATTTTGACTTAATTATTATGACCGCGAAATAAAGGGTTTTCCAATTAGAGGATTCATTTTGAATAGCCCGGTATCAAGACAGCTGTCCCTTTTGTAACTGTCATCTTTTAACATTTGTCAAGTAAAAACTACATCAATACTGAAAATGAAACACTTCATGCATCACCAACGCACTGAAATTGTTAAATTGTTGAAATTCACTACAAAAATGGTGAAAATTTTGCAGTCACAGTTCGCAAAACTGAAGCGCTTTTGGGTCATCGTAAAGCACCTTCTCGGAGGGCAATAGTGAAACTGGTGGAAAAATTTGAGCTGTTGGGAAATGTTAGTGATGTGAACCGTGTGCGTCGCTCAAGAACAACTGAGAAAATTGCTGCTGTAGCCTGTAGTGTTGACGAAAACCCAGGTTTGTCGATTCCTCGTCGACCTTTGGAAACCTTTCCTTTTACAATAATATCAAAATGGAACCTCTTATTGGAAAACCATATATTCTTGATCCGATATCGGAAAAGCAAAAGAAGTACAAATCTCTAAACTAGCGAGAAGTGAGAACATTTCAATGAACCCTATCGAAAATGGTGGCGCTCGAATTTAATTCTGCACCCGCCGCGCAAATTTAGCGTCGGAAAACAACAAGAATAATCATTTGAAACGCAAACCGGTCCATATTTTCAGAGATCAGTTAGGTGTATAGGGAGAAACATAAACCGTTCATTACGCCCTTCAGTAACAATTCATTAATTTGATTGTTAATTTCATGAACAGCGTCGAGTGCCTATGAAACAAATTATCACGAACGCCCGGCCTCTAGCCATCGAGGAATAAAATTGAAATTTAGGTGATCCCGCAGCGCAGCGGACGTTATTTCGCCCAAATTTATATTATCGATTATAGATTATTATAACGACGGCTGCGATAGTTGAAATTTACATTGAAGAGTTTAGGTCTAACAGGTTTTCGCCGCACAAAAGGGCCAATTTGGGAAATGTTTGGTGCATGTTTTTGAATGATGGGACAATCATAAAAATCAATACCTATTTCGACTATTTATATATGAATGATGTACAGGGTGGTGAAGAGTCGAAGCTTAGATAATGAGTTTGCATATTGAAGTAGTGATTGACTTATATGTTTTGGCAAAGTGTTCTGATTATTGCATTGGATTAGGAACCTAAAGGTCCTGGGTTCAAATCCCGCTTAGGTAGAAAATAAATTTTATAGTTGGACGGGTTTCGGCCATTAATTCACTGTTGGGTCGAAAATCAACAATGCTGTGACTGATCCCAAGTGACTTAAGTATGCAGTAACAAAGCCTTACCAGAACACAGTTCAGTTGTGAACTCCCACAAGCTGAAAAAGCCTTCTCGTGGTAGCCTTGTTTCCAAAAAGAAGCCTCTGAAGGCTAACGGTCTGCTTGATACCAGAAACTACGAACACGTCATCGTATCCTTTCCGTTTAAACTAGCATTGATTTTTTATTGATGTATTCGCCCTTATGAACAGAACACCTGCAATCGAGTAGAACTACGACAGATAAACAGTACACAGGTGAGGATGAAAATAGATGGTAAGTATATTCTCACTTGGAAGGATCTTTCTGCAACTGTTTCATATTCTCACAACTGCTTCTTGTTTTATAAACACTCTTTCGCGGTGCTTGAATCCTCCCCAAAGTATCGGGTGTTTTTTTAGAGTGATAGAACTTCAAATTGAAATAAAACCCATTTAAATTAAGATTGAAGACAACTTTTTTTTATTTGAAAGATAAGTTTATGACATTCATGTTTTGACAATAATTTCCTACATATGTTCACCACGACTAGCTCTGAGGAACCGCATTCGACCAGAACAATTTTGGACCACTTTTTCGAGTAATTAAGGCCTTCTTTCATCAATAACACGAGTAATATTGGCATTCAAAGCGTCTATTGTTTCTGCTTTATCAGCATAAACCAATAACTTGACATAGCCCAAAAGAAAATAATCCAGTGGAGTTATGTCGCATGATCTTGGAGACCAATTAATTGGACCACTCCTCGAAATAATGTTATCGCCACATCTTTCTTGCAATCAATCATTTGTTACGATAGCAGCATGAGGTGTAGCACCATCTTGTTGGAATCAAAACACTTCTGGGTTATTAGCATTCAAATTTTGAAACAAATAATCATTGACCATCGATCTGTAACGAGCTCAAGCATCGTTTTTAAAGAAATATGGACCGATGATGCCTCCAGCGTGTAAAGCAAATAACCAGTGAATTTTTCAGGATGCAATGGAACCTGCAGAACTTCTTGAGGGTTGTTTTCATCCATATACGGCAATTTTGCTTGTTCGCATGGTCGTTCAATCACTAAACACAATTTTACGATAAAAAAGTGGATCAACTTCAAGCTATTCTAGGGCCCAATCAGCAAACAAACGACGCTTATTATGGTCAAGTGGCTTTAGTTCTTGAACCATTTGGATCTTGTATGGGTGTAGACCAAGATCTTCACGCAAAACTTTCCATGTGGTGGATGCACTGTGTCCAACTTGTTGTGAACGTCGATGAATAGACAAATCTGGATCATCATTAACACTATGACTTACAGCAGCGATATTTTCTTCTGTACGTACTGCTCTTTCTCTTGTTGTTGTTGCATCGAGTAGAGAAAATATTGTCCGAAATCTATCGATAGTTCGACGAATAAGCTGCTCTGATGGACCATTATGTGAACTATTGGGAGTACAAATAAGTTTCCGCCGTTTTATTGTAGATGGCGCTGCACGGAGTTTCGGTTAGCTTTCGCAGATGATAACCGGCTTAAAAAATAGTTTGGACATTCAAGAACAACATAACCTATTAATATCATTGATTTTATATTGGTAAAATATAATTTTTATAAGTTGAAAATGTCAAAATTTGAGGCAAGTAAGCCTCATTTGCGGAAAATATTAGTTTACTTCTTTAATTTAAAGAAATCTGCTGCTGAGGCGCATCAATTGCTCGTAGAAGCATATGGTGAGGGTGCTTTGAGTGAGAGAACGTGTCGAGAGTGGTTTCAAAAGTTTAAAAACGGTGATTTCGACGTAGAAGACAAAGATCGCAGTGGAAGGCAAAAAATTTACGAGGATGCAGAATTGGAGGAATTATTGGAGGAAGATTCATCTCAAACACAAAAAGAACTTGCTCTAACATTAGAAGTCACTCAGCAAGCAGTCTCACATCGTTTAAAATGATTAGGAATGATTCATAAACAAGGAAATTAGGTTCCGTATGGCGGAAACTTATTTGTACTCCTAATATAAATTTCAGAAAGTGCTCTATAAGTTTGGCGAATAGAACACTGATTTTGAAAATAAATTTCAACAATTAGTAAACGTTGTTGCGGCGTGAGTCTTTCCATGATAATTTGTCAATGCTTACTGAACAAAAATGTCAAAACAACATGGCTTCTACCTTCTGTCAAATCACAGTTATCCTTATCCAAAGTTATATTACTCTAAAAAACACCCGATACTACATCATAGTACAAATTGCTGTGAAAACAATCCAACCACTCTGGTTTTGCCGCTTCTACCTGATGTAAAATTTACCAGACAAAACTTGAAATGTGGAGCCAACCTCGGAAATATTTTCACTTAGATAATAACTCCCCAACAACCATCAATATTCAAATCAAATATCCCATTTATTTAAATTAAAAAATAACCAAAAAAGGAAATGTCTGACCGTTCTTGAATCTTTCTAAATCCTCAATTTTGAACACTGCTGAATACTTTCCTCAATATAAGAAAAACAAATGTTAACTTCCGCTATTTTATTGGTTTTCACAACAATTGTTTCGTCATACCATGACTTCATCAGGTGAGTATTTAAACTGAGGTGTACAATGCAAAACATGACCTCAAATACACAGCTCTGGTACAAAAAATAGAGGGGTGGAAAGAGAGGTATACAATTAATGAAAAATATTAAGTAGGGGGATCTATTTAAATCTATTTGATCATTCAATAAAATTTGTCTTTTATTATATCTATTGATTTCTAAAGTTTCTAACAGATTTAGTTTCTGACTTTTGTTTTCAATATGTTATATTTCATAGTTCATATTAAAATCATGGCCAGTCTCTAACAAAAGGTTGGCATAAGTTGAATTCGGTTTATTATTAATGTAACATTTTTCATGTTCTCGTATCCTTGTCTGGAATGAACGGTCTGTCCCATATATACAAATGGGCAATCACTACATGTTAACTTGTAAACTCCTGATTTTTTATTTTTAGGAATGACATCTTTATTATTTTTTTTTCTTCTTCCTAAAAACAAAACATCAGCAGTTTACAAGTTAACATGTAGTGATTGCCCATGTGTATAAGTAGGACAGACAGGCCGTTCATTCCAGACAAGGATACGAGAACATGAAAAATGTTACATTAATAATAAACCGAATTCAACTTATGCCAACCATTTGTTGGAGACTGAAAACAAAAGTCAGGAACTAAATCTGTTAGAAACATTAGAAATCAATAGATATAATAAAAGACAAATTTTATTCAATGATCAAATAGATTTAAATAGATCCCCCCTACTTAATATTTTTCATTAGTTGTATACCTCTCTTTCCAGCCCTCTATTTTTTGTACCAGAGCTGTGTATTTAAGGTCATGTTTTGCATTGTATACCTCAGTTTAAATACTCACCTGATGAAGTCATGGTATGACGAAACAATTGTTGTGAAAATCAATAAAATAAAAATAAAAAATAATGTCATCATACAATATCAAATAGAATTAAGAAAAACCAACGAATATAAATTGTCAATTGAAATTAAAATATAAATAAACAAACATTTTTTTGTTTCGTTCCAGGCATGCGTACTGAACTCTTCAGACAAACGTACGAAGCCCTGTTCGTTACAAAATGTATCGTTTTCTGATCCTATATTAATGAAAAATAACTCTTTCTCAAAAATATAAAACATAATTTCAAGAACTTCTCAAAAACTAATTTATTTGAAATATTCAATATATTCAAATAAATTACTTCAAAAAATCTCAAAACATGTAGCACATCCTCAAGAAATAATTAAAATTACGATAAGATCAGTTCAACTTTACATATAAAAAATAATAAAATCAATTAAACAATGTATAGACTTACCGAGAGCTATCTTCAGAAATATATGATCCTTAAAAACATCTAAATAGGTACATTTATATCCAAGGTACTCTATGTTCCATGTTCACAATAAATCATACAAAGCTTATAAGGCACTTGGTCTTAGTTAAAACCATTCAACACTGTATAATGAATTTCTTTGTTTATAAAACCTAATATAATTATATATTATATATAAAATAAAATAATAAGGAACGGTTTTTCACTTGATAGAAGGATTATTACAAAATTTGAATATCAAAACAGATTTAATCTGTTGTCTTCTACAATTTTAATTTCAACAAATTTTTTGAAGAAACTTTAAGAATTAAATTAATGTTTTTATAAGCACTGCTTATATTCAATAGACGTATAAAATCAAAATTCATCATACAATATCAAATGGAATTAAGAAAAACCAACGAATATAAATTGGATCAGAAAACGATACATTTTGTAACAAACAGAGCTTCGTACGTTTGTCTGAAGAGTTCAGTACGCATGCCTGGAACGAAACAAAAAAATGTTTGCTTATTTACTCCTCTGTCAAGAAAGTACCGGGAATTTTCAATTAAAACAACATCTTTACATTTAATCGTCAAAATTTATTGGGTCGCCTTCAAAATAGGCTCCATTTGCTCCAATACATCTATGCCAACGGCACTTCCAATTATCGAAACATTTTTGATAGGCGCTTTCCGGGATGGACTTTAGCTCTCGCGCCGAATTTTGTTTTATGGCTTCAATCGACTCAAAACGGGTGCCACGAAGGGGCAATTTTAGTTTTGGGAAGAGAAAAAAGTCGCAGGGAGCTAAATCCGGCGAATACGGTGGTTGCTGAAGCACGTTTGTTGAGTTTTTGGCGAGAAAGTCAGTCACAATCGTAGCTCGGTGAGAAGGCGCGTTATCGTCATGCAAAATCCATGAGTTGTTCGCCCACAAATTTGGCCGTTTCTTACGGATACGCTCACGCAAACGTTTCATAACGCCTAGGTAATACTCCTTGTTTACCGTCTGACCCTCTGGAACGAATTCGTAGTGCACCACGCCACGGATATCGAAGAAAACAATGAGCATCACCTTCATTTTCGAGCGGCTTTGGCGTGGTTTTTTCGGTTTCGGCTCATTTTTTGCCACCCATTCCGATGATTGCTGGCTTGTTTGCATATCGTACTCGTAGACCCAGGTCTCATCACCAGTTATAATGCGTTCCATGAATGTAGAATCGGAATTACAGCGATCCAGCATGTCTGAAGCAACCTGTTCGCGATGACGTTTTTGAAGAAAATTCAGGTCTTTCGGTACGAGTCGTGCGGCCACCTTTCTCATGCCCAAAATATCAATCAAAATCGTACGTGCGGACTCGTGGGATATCTTAAGATCATGTGCTATCTCTCTCAAGCTGGTATGACGGTTTTTCAGCACCCTTTCCTTAATTTTATCGACGTTATCTTCGATCGAAGCCGTCGATGGGCGACCACTTCACGACCGTCCTTGAAGGCTCTGTACCACTGATATGCACGAGTTTTCGATAGAGCATTATCACCAAAGGCCTTTTGCAACATTTTCAATGCATCGGCACACGAAAATTCATTTGCAACACAAAACTTTAAACAAATTCTTTGCTCAACGTAATCACCCATAGTAAAAATCGGCACGCACTCTGACATCGACTGACTTAATCAGCTGTTGCAAACACACTAGTTGACAGATCCCGCTCAAGCTTGGAATTGTAATTAAGGACAGTGGTACCAACCTAGGAAAAAAAAATTTTACCTGCCTCATTGCCCCGCCAGATTTAAATCAATAATTCGCGGTACTTTCTTAACAGAATGTATATTTTAATTTCAATTGACAATTTATATTCGTTGGTTTTTCTTGATTCCATTTGATATTGTATGATGAATTTTGATTTTAAACGTCTATTAAATATAAGCAGTGCTTATAAAGACATTAATTTAATTCTTAAAGTTTCTTCAAAAACTTTTTTGAAATTAAAATTGTAGAAGACAACAGATTAAATCTGTTATGATATTCAAATTTTGTAATAATCCTTCTATCAAGTAAAAAACCGTTCCTTCTTATTTTACTTCCTATTTTATTTTATCACATGAAAATCTCTACAGAACAAGAGGAAGGAGGCTTCTGGATTACCCCATTCATTGTGAAATCTAAAGATAGAGAAGTTATGCTTGTATGTGATCTTGCTTTCAATATCCAGAACTAATTGGTTCTAGAATTAAATTGATAGTCAATAATTTTGTTCTTATTGAATCATATGCCCATATGTCGATATTCCTCATGATAGCCTTGGTTCTGAGTAAGTGACTGAAATATTCTAGAATTAAACATGTAGAATATCTAGAGAACACCAGCATCTTCTCCCCTGTCTTGTTAGCAGGATATTCTGACATGTATTTGTCCTTAAATATCCCTTACTCGCTACACTAATCATCCCACAATAATGCCTTGCTCTCCTCGAACAAATTCATTTAGCAACAAGGCCGAAGAGCATCTTGGTATTTGACGCGTGTTTATCACGCTGGCACTGAAAGAGTTCAAAATAGCGCATCAGTCGGTGCTTCACGGCTTCTTCAATTTAAGCGTTCGAGCAAACATGACGCCTATTTGATGGCTGGCTCGTGGCCAACCAGATCGTGCATAGCTCATTTCGGATGCCGTTGCACATCTGTCGTCTGTGAGTGTGTGAAGAGACATTGATATAGCCATGAAGGAAAATGTCTAATAGATAATTAGAGAAGCTTATATAATGCAATAACTTTTCAGATACTAAAAAATTATTTCGGCCTTTTCTATTTGGTAGGTGATTATAATAAAAAAAGTTTGTAGAAATTACTATGTTTCACTACGAAAACATTCAAAGTTCCCACTTTTTTTGTGACTTTTTCACAAAAGAATTTGTAAATGTATAGAAGTGCTGATCAGCCAGGCCATGTTGCACCGAACGGAAGAGTTATGGTTATAAGAAGCAGCACTGTCTGGGCTGTACAAAGGATAGGATAGTACTTCCCATTTGAGTGCTTCTAAGTATGTTTAACCGGGCGACGCAACATGTGGCCCTGCATTGTCAATAAATTTGTCGTGTCTGTTAGCGTATTGTGGTCGTTTTACTCCCAATTCTTTGCTCAAATGCATTAATTATCGTCGGTAAACCTCTCCTGTGATCCTTTTGTTCGATTTTAGCATATCATAATGCACCACACTGGTTCCACCAAATATACAGCATGATCTTCTCGCCATGAACATTCGGCTTGAAAGTTGATGATGAGGTATCCATACGTAGTCTGAAGTTTTTATTATCTTAATGGACCTACATTGAATAAATAAATATTGCGAAATTCAATAAATCTGAAAAACAACATTTCTCGGAACATCAATTCGTCAACTTATCTGATAAAATTCAACAGTAGAGAATCCAACCTTTAAGGAATGGGATTTAAATTCAACCTAGAAAATAATAATTTACGAAAATCCCTGCACTATTTAGCAATAGATTCAGAACTCGCCATTAGGTCTATTCAATCAGTCAAAAATCAATCAAATTCCAATTACAATAAATATATTATTTTATTCAAAATAATTCACACAGTTTTAATGTTTCACAATTTATTCAGAATCCTGACACGTGTTCTGGTCTTTCGATCATCTTTAAAGGAGTAGAAAAAGTTCTTTTTTGTCAAACATAAAAACTGTGTGAATTATTTTAAATAAAATTGTTATAATGTTTCATTTAGTGCCAATCGCATACTCCATTCATGTTATACATATATTATTGCTAACGTAATCAATAACAAAAATAAAATTTAAATTCACTATTCCTCGATAAAACAGAATTTGGTTAAATCGGTCATGGAAAAAAGAAACACCAATGATTTAATATTCACTCGAGCCGATAAAGTATCGCTGCTATTCCAAAACATGAATATATTAACAAGCTACTGATTTTTTAACCCCAGGTAAATATAAAACTGTTACTAAAGACTCCACTGAACACTTCCAAAAACAAATAAAAAATATAATAGACCAATCTGTTAGCCTTTTCATTAACCCAAAAAAATATTCGCTCACTTTAATGAACCCACAAATCCCAAAATTATACTCATTAATAAAACTTCACAAAAAAAATAATCCAATTATTATTATTATTATCCTGATACTCCTAGATCTTCTGTGAAGATCCTTCAGAAGCTTTTTCAGCTTGTGCTAGTTAGGAGTTCAGTTGTGTTCTGGATAGGCTTTGTTACTGCGATATTGTGCCACTTTAGGTCACAGCACTGTTAATTTTTGACCCAACAGCGAAATGGTTGGACACCCGTCCAAATAGAAAATTTCTTCTCCACCTGAACAGGATTCGAACCCGACCTCCCGGTCACGAGTCCACTGCTGTTCCATTGAGCTGTCCACACCCAATTAGACCAGAAGTTGTTTTTCACATCACCAAATATAAAATAAGTTTTAATTTCTATTATTCAAACTGAAACAAACTTTTTAGCTGAATACGCTATTAAAAATAGCATTCAACTTATGGACAATATTCAATCCGTCCAATTGCCCAAAAATTGTGGATTAATTTCTTTTGATGTACAAAATTTATTCTCTAGTATACCTCCAATTGAAACAATACAAATTGTAAAAAAAACTATTGATTAAAAATAATACCAACCCCATCAAAATGAATGATATTCTTAATTGCCTCGAAATATGTTTTGAACAAATCTACTTTCAATTTAACGGAACAATCTCTATTTCTAACAATGATTTAATAATGGGAAATCCACTCAGTTCAATTTTAGCTGAAATTTTTATGGATGATCTAGAATCAAAAATACACTTAAATCGGATAAGCAAATATTTCCTTTATTGGTATAGATATGTAGATGACATTTATTGTTGTTTCAAAGGCACCGACCGACAACTACATATCTTTACGAAGTTCAGCAATGAACTCCACCCAAAAATCAAATTTACAATCGAAGAAGAAAAGAATCAAAGTATTAATTTTCTTGACCTAACAACAACAAGACTAGATAATTTATATGATTTTAATATTTTTCACGAACTCACACATACAGACATCACAATACATAAAACTTCAAATCACCCCACCAACCAAAAGATGTCAGCATATAATAGTTTTATTCGTAGACTATTGAATGTCCCTTCGAATTCAGATAACTTTTTGAAAGAATTAAATATTATTAAACAAATAGCGTCAAACAACGGTTTTAACCCCTTCATTCGAAAAAATAATCCAAGATCACCATAGGAGTTATATATCTGATTCCATACATTCGACATATGCTAATCATCTTAAGGAATTCGGGCATAATTTCAACAATAACTATGAAATTATCCACGTTGAAAGCAAAAGTTCTAGATTAACACTTTTAGAATTTCTTGAAATCAATGCCCTTAAAGTACTTTTGAACGAATAAACAGATGTTGAGAAGTCTCCATTACTGAATATCTTTCCCTAATGGCATTTTTTAGCGGCAAACTCCAATAAACACCTTTATGACTTGTTCTTCCATTATTTTGTCACGCACCTAACAATGTATTTAAACTCGGTTACACTGAACACCATCAGCCAGTAGAATGTAAATAACTGAAGAAGCCACATCGTGGTGAATCAATTGTTGTATTACAAAAATTTTTGTGGAAATAAAATACTGTATCCTCTATAATTTTTTTAAATACAAAACAGAAGCTGATTTTTTGGAATTTCAATAGCCCATATCTTTTTACTTGCTTTGAATCTGGAACGAAGTATTTTAAAACAAATTGTAGAAATTACTATGTTTTACTACCAAAAAATATATATTACACATTTTCTTGTGACTCGAGTTTCGGGAAATGAAATTTCCCATCATCAGACAACTGAAGACCTAACAGTGGTACAGAGGTATTTAAACAAAATTGATAAATATTTTGAATATTTCAATAGATTCTAGGTAACACCTAATAGTGGTACAGAGGTTTACAAGCGGAACGTGATTTCTGTCGAATTAGATTATCTATTAAATTTAATGGATAATCGATTGCCTACATTCCGATATCTGTTAGAAGGCCCCTCTTTTTTAACCCGGTTTTTTATCACGTTCCGTTTGTAAACCTCTGTACCACTATTAGGTGTTACCTAGAATCTATCGAAATATTCAGAATATTTATCACTTTTGTTTAAATACCTCTGTACCACTGTTAGGTCTTCAGTTGTCTGATGATGGGATAGTTCATTTCCCGAAACTCGAGTCACAAGAAAATGTGTAATATATATTTTTTGGTAGTAAAACATAGTAAATTCTACAATGTGTTTTAATTATGATCAACTACCAAATAGTAACGGCTGAAACAATTCAGTATACGAAGTATTTTGTTTGATAAGAAGAATTTATGATTAAAATTAATATACAAATCAAAGGCTCACCCTGTATATAAATATATTATAAGGTATTCAGGAAAATGTCAATAATTCAATGGTTTAGAATTCGACGTCCCATTCGGCATTTGATCCAGTTCTCTACGTATTTTTTCCGTTTATTCACACTACGTGTCTGTTTCAGAATGTTCAGAAAGAATATCATTTCCACGATGGAACGTGTTAAGCTTTTAGCTGTGAATAATACATGGTCCATATTTCAACCGGAGCAACAGCTGTTCTATTGACAACAAAGGTTGGCCGAAGAATACTTTATAAGCGGACCTTAAGTGTGTCTACATGGACTTGTTGAAGAATGAAAGGTAGCCAAAACAATTCTTACCAGACAGTTCCTACAGCTTTGTAGTATAACTTGGGTTGATTGTATGGAATATAACATCATAGGTGCGTAGAAAATAATTATTTGAGATATAGAACAATGTTTTATAATTAATTAATACTTGAGACGTAACTTCGTTTATTCTTTGTATCTATGATAGATGAATTATAAAATTTACGAAATCGAAACGACAAAGTTTTATGAGGTATTAATATTAATGAACCATGTTATAATAATTTAAAAATGGCGAATGGTAAAAGTAGTAATCTTACACTATCTGAAAAGTTAGTTGAGTGTTTTCGATTCCAAATTCAGCTAGGAAGGGGACCTTGAATAAAGTAAATATTCATACTATCTATATTTAGGGAAACTTTGCCATTTAATGACCCATCTTTGTATAATCGATAAGAATCAACAAACAACTTTCATCAGGTATAAAGACATTATTAAAATCATCTTCTTGAAAACGTTGACACAATTCTATCCTTCGTTCCTTTTGTAAAGGAGTCATTATAGGGATTTCTTTGGTTTCCTTGATATGTAGCCTTGTCTTTTCAGTGATATACGGACGGTTTCTGGACCTACTTTTAAATTTCGTTGATTTCCGAATTTTTTGCCAACTTGCGAACTCCTAGACACGGATTGTGTCGTCCTTAAGTCAATAAAGCGTTTAAATTGTTTCCTTTAATCTTACCCGGTCTTATTGAAACTAGTCTATGCCTCTTATCCTGTTAATTGTTTCATATACATCACTTTTTCCCAGTTCAGTCAATTTCACTATTTTTTAACGTTTCGAAAACCTTTTCTATACAAATATTTTACCTGATTTCTTTTTTATAGTTGCGACGTTATTTCATGAGTTGTATACCTGTAAAAAATCAACAATATTTGACAAAAATGTTGCCATGCAACTTTGGCCATAGCCGACTATCTGCATAACCCATTTTATACATTTCTTTTTTCTTAAAATCTAACAAAAAAGAAATATATTAAAATTATGAAAAATTATAAATTCCGGATACTTTCTAGACGGACTATACATTATTAATGTTGAAAGAATTGCGTGATACGTATGTATATATACTTTTTCGAATTCTTCTATAGAAATTGATTGAACGTTAATCACTTAGTATGTATACTTCAAGAGGAATATAGAAATATAATAATAGACTATAAGTCGTTTACTTACACCCTAAACATTATATAGTACATTGTACAATTTTGAGTTGTCCAACCCTAAATTAGGAGAGTTGTTGCAATAGAGTTTTGATCTGCAGTTGTCGTGAAAACACTATGTTCCTCGTAGATGAGTATATCGCTGTGCTTTCGTCAGCATTGTTCACTTTCACTGAGTTTACTTGGGTTCACTTAACAAATTTACTAAACTTAAGTACAAGAAAAAATATTTTCGATTATACATTAACTTTCAGGTCTTCTATTGCGGTATTGTTTTATCAGGAAAATGTGAAGAGTGGTCACATCAATAGGGACAGAGGAAGTACAGGTTCAGCTACCTGTCAAGCCTTGTTCAATTTCGAAGAAATCGAACAATTGTCTATTACTATTAATATTGACACGAATGGACGAAATAATCAATAAAATGCTTACTTGACTGAAGATGGGCCAACAGTTCGAAACTGCAATCACACAAATGTAAAAAAAAATTTTGGCAGTAAAACATAGTAATTTTTGAAAACTTGACTTAATTCACATCTTATTCAATTTTAAGGATTTATTGAAGAATTTCTTATCCTTAAAACAATTTCTCAAGACAAATATCATAGAATTATTTCTATTCTACTGACTGAGATGAAGCAACAACCCTCAAATGATGGATATACTGAGAAGATATTCACCATACTAGAAATTCAACATCAAAAACATTTTTTACGCAATTTGGGACAGTTATTTACCAATCGGGGTATTTCAGGCCGAAGAATATGATGGAATGCCTACAAAAAAGCACTAAAAGAAATATTTCGCCATTTATTTTTCAGATAACAATTCTGTTTTGAAAGAAAAATGTTCAAGAAACAGCGGGAAACCGATAAGAGAGACAAACGCACTCTGGATATTCGTGTTCGGCGAGAGAGATGGAGAGATAATCGATATTAGCACTTCAAGAGAGCATTCACGGTCTTCTTAAGAGAAATAGGATGCACCTTTTTCTACTAAAATGAAATTTAATTCGGTGATTTCAATACAGAACGGATCAAAATGATTTAGGATCCATTTTTGTATTGAAGTGGGGGGTTTTTATTTGATAGAAGGCTTTTACAATATCATAAATATCAAACAGATTAATTCTGCTAAGCCCACTACGAACATGAAAATACAGGGAGTCCCAACGAAAATTTGAGCCCCGAGAACTCAGAAACGAAGAATTTTAGAAGGTTTTAAAAAACAGGTCAACTTCTGTTTTGAGGGGGACGAATTTCCTTCATGAGCTTGTTCCGAAACAAACACCCACATTTTAGGAATAGGGAAGAATTGTCGAGTGTTGGTTATTTTAAAAGTTATTTATATTCTGTACATAACCCAGTTAAAATTTTCAAAATCGGTTCATTATTCACGAAATAATGTAATATTGAACTTACCGCCAAAAGGTTATGTTGAACAAACAGTTGAACCGCCGAAACTCAAGAACCTAAGAGTTTTGAAGAATCCAAAAAAAAATTCTCAAGTTCTGTATTAGGGAGAAAGAATTTCTATGACGACATTGTTCCGAAAAAACCAACTGAGGATGGCAACAACCCCCAGCAGTTTTTGTATATAGAGGAAATGTTGGATGTGGTTTAGTGGAGCAGTTTTTTCTGTTGTCTAAACATCGCAGTTGAAATTTTCAAATTTGTTTTTTTAATGGAAAAAAAATTTGATTTTTTAATGTTTTTTCTTTAAAAACATTCGATTTTCTTATCGTTCATGATGGGAAAATGAGTGAAACGGATGAAATTCACTACAATGTATACTATTTCTTTGAGGATTTTGAAGATCATTTCAGACAAGAATAAGGGAACACTAATTATTTTAAACTAAAACAATAGAAATTCAACCTATGTTAATCCATTAGTAGACACTGGTCGTTTGAAATCAATTTAGAAATTTTACATATCAAAAACAAAAACCTCAAACATTTTCTACTAAAAACATTAGAAATCAATAGATACAATAAAACAATATTTATTAAATGACTAAAGAGATTTAAACAGAGCACCTCTACTTAATCTTTTTGTTTTTACACAAGAATTCCCCAATAATAAATCATTGATATATAGTAATTCTATAAATTTAATAATATTATATAAATATAATTATATGAATATTTCTGTTAAGTAAAGATCGAAAGAATAAAATAGCGAAAGTGTTGTAATATTTTTAATAAAAATATGGACATTGGAATAACTTCAGATAAACAATTTTTTTGAATGGATTTTCATAGAGTAAAGAACGATTCGATTAAATATTCGAATTAGTACAGACAATAACTGCATCATTTCTCTGAAGCCTCTACAAATTCAATATGAAATATCTCTTGAAAATGTTTTGAAATTGAATTGAATAAAATTTTTAGGAACACTGTTTCACAGTATAGATATATAGAATTATCCACACATATGTGCGGGAGTTAACTGACAAAGAATTAAAAAAAAGCATAAAAAATAATCTCAAAAAATTTTATTCAGAAACTTTTAGAATTAAATTAACGTCTTATAAGCACTGCATATATTTAAATATAAGCAGTACTCATAAGACGTTAATTTAATTCTACTGCTGCTTACATTTAAATATAAGCAGTGCTTATAAGACGTTAATTTAATTCTAAAAGTTTTTGAATAAAATTTTTTTAAATCCAAATTTTGAGGAGGATAACAGAATAAATCTGTTTTGATATTTAAATTTTGTAATAATCCTTCTATCATGTAAAAAAAAACTCTTCTTATTATTTTATTTTATATAAAATATAATTTTATATTTTGGTTTAATCTCATTATATAAACATCATTTGGTTTAACTAAGACCATAAAATATCTTACAAGCTTTGTGTAATGAACATACAACATAGAATACCTTGGATTTTTAAAGGTTTCTAATTTAAATGTTTGTTTTACAAGGATACGACGAGGTCTTACGGGTAAGTTATTTATTGTTAATTGATTTTATTTTTCAAATGTGATGTTGAATTGACGAAGACCTTAATTTGATTTGTAGTTGATTTTTGGGGATGTGCTACATGTTTTTGAGAGATTTTTGAGGTAACTTATTTAAATATGTAAAATATTTCAAATAAATTAGTTTTAGAGAAGTTTTTAAAATTTATTTTGCATTTTTGAAAAGGATTTATTTTTCATAAATATAAGATCAGAAACAAAATTTTGTCTCTCTCAAATATTTATTTATTAATTTTAACTGACAATTCATATTTGTTGGATTTTTTATTCCATTTGATATTACATAATGAGTTTTGATTTTATATGTCTATTAAGAAAGATTAAGACGTTAATTTAATTCTAAAAGTTTTTGAATAAAATTTTTTGAAATAATAATTTATAGGTGACTAACAGAATAAATCTGTTTTGATATTTGAATTTTTGAGAAAATAATCATCCAGTAAACAAAATCCAAGAGGGCCTATTCAGAACGGATATTCAGAAATAACAAATTCTATCACAAAAACTGCTCCATATAGAAATTATTTCCCTTTTTGAAAAAAATATAGCGCATTCTTCAGAAATAAAATCTGAAATTCTCATCCATATTTTCAGTTCGAAGTTATTTGATTAAAAAATAATAAACATGGTCAACTAATTGAGTATCGGTTATTCAAGTAGGCTATTCCATAGAAAAAAAAATCTTAAAACTGCCACGTGCATGTGTAGAAATATAAATTATAATAAATATGAATTGAAAAATACTTTGAAGAGTCTCTTCGCAATATTACAAGACAATAACTAGATTAATTCTCCGAAATCTCTACAACTTTAATAAAAAAAACTCTTGAAAATTTTGAAATTGGATAAAATATCTTAGAAACATTGTTTCACTTTATGAACATTAGAATTATCAACACATATGTACGGCAGTTAAACAATACGGAATTAAAAGAAAACATAAAAAATTGACTGTAATCATCCAGCAAATATCTTCTTCTTCTTCTTCTAGACCTTAAGGTCTGTTCACTGTGAAGGTCTTCCCCTTAGGAAGCGGCTTCCTGGGAGATTGAACTCCAGCTATCCTTCCATCGTTTGGGTGGTCTTCCTAATGGCCTTCTGCTTGCTGGTTTTCCGTCCTTTGCGATGTATGCTAGTCTATTGTGGTCCATTTTTTCTACGTGGTCTCGCCAATATCTTCTCCTCTTCCTTCTCCATCTCACTATATCTTCAACTTTACAGAGAGATCTTATATCGCTGTTTCTAACTCTGCTCTTAATCTTTTTTCTGCGATGGTTCTGAGAGTTTTCATCTCCGCTGTTCTTAGGATGTTCTTAGGTAACGGAACTTCATCACTTGTTCCACTATCTTACCATCTATAACTATTTTACATCTTGATGTTTCCTTCGAGAATGTCATACATTTCGTTTTTTCAATAGATATGGACATGTTGTAATTTCTGCTGATCTGATGAAACTTTTGTATTTGTCTTTTTAAGTCGTCTTCGGTTTCCGCTAGAATATCTGCGTCATCCGCAAGGCATATCATGCCGATTGGTTTGCCGCTCAATCTGTATCCCATCTTCATAGATATTATTTCTTGTATGATGACAAGATTAAAAAGGAATGGGCTGAGGCCATCCCCTTGCCTAATACCGGCTGGTGTTGGTATATCTTCAGTTGTTTGGTTGTTAACTCTTATTCTTGTTGTATTGTCTATATTCAGATTCCTGATGACGTTTATTATCGCGTTTGGTATTCGTTTTTGCTTCAATATTTGGATAACATGCTGAAGTTTTATTCTGTCAAATGCCTTTGTCAAGTCAATGAAACATACATATGTTGGATAGCTGTACTCGATGGCCTTCTCTTTCACCTGTCTCAAAATGAACAGTGCGTCGGTTGTCGATCTATTTTTCCTAAATCCCTGTTGCTCATCTCTATTCTCTATGGCATCCTGAAGGATATCTTTGATTATGCTGGTAAACAGTTTCATGCTGGTGCAGAGTAGGCAAATATCATCCAAGACATACTGTTTCGATTTGATATTCAGAAATAACAAACTCCATCACCAAAAAAAAAATTCCATATAGAATAAAAAAGTATTTCTTCTTTTCCTTTTTAAAAAATATATAGAACATTCTCCAGAAAAAAATCTGAAATTCTCACCCATATTTTCCCCAGTTATTTGGATGCTAAATAACGCAATCAATAAAATATATCCTCATACCTTAATTCACCTAATGTCCTGTTTGTAAGCGAACTTAAATAAACGTGGTCAACTAATTGAGCACCATTTATAAAACTGGACTATTCCACTGAAAAATGTTAAAAAAAAAGATACGATATCATAGAGATTTGTTAGATTAAATTTGTACAAGTTTTAGAGAATTCATCCAGTTATTATCTGTAATATTTCAAAAAAACCTTTCAGAGTAATTTTCAATTTAGATTTGAATTATCAGAAAATTTAACTAGCCTCCAATAAACAAGGTGTCGTCTTTCCATTTTTCGCGGAAAAATTAAACTCAACAGAAAAGCAATTTTCTTTCATTATTCTCCACCATAATTTCATTCATCTACTTCCAAAGTAATATGCCATAAAACCTGCTCCTGGAGAGGCAGCTGCTCGGCAGCTTTTCATATCCGTGATTCGAGAGGATACGGCTAACGTTGGCGCTGGCATTAGAAGTAAGCTCCACGCTACTGTTCACTTCGAGATTGGAATCAATGTTATTGAACACAAGAGCCCTCACAATATCTTAACATTCTTTCTATTCGATTAAAATATCTTCACTTTCTTATCCATCAGTGGCAGACAGGATAATAAGTTTTCATTTAGAGATTGATATTGAACGATCCATGTGTGGATTACCTTATTTCTTTTGAAAAGGAACTGAATAGATATTTGATATCTATTTATAAATTCCAGAGGGTAAATTTTCAGAAATGTTAGCGGGAAACATTTCAATGGCTCCCTCATTCTGCCATCTATACCGACTTCCTAAGCGCCCTCCAAACACTCCAGCAACCCATTTCCACCAATCCTATCATAACCCAATCAAAAGATTTCCACATTGTGGTATTGAAGGCAACACAAGAGTAGACCAAGCAGCAAAAGATGCAATCCATAATGGAGAAGAAAAGTTATTATAACCTACTGCGACTTGGCTAATTCATATAAAATCAAAATAAAACACAAATGGGAAAACACCTGGAAAACACAAAAATTGAAACTTGCCCTAATTGATTGATGCCTTCCTCCAGTCATTACTCAGAATAAAGGCCTAGTAATCCTCAAAAGACTAAAAATCGGCCACAGTTTCTTAACACACAGCCATCTATTAGCAAAGGAAAACGCTCCAAGATGTACAACATGCAATAAAGAAATCACGATCCCACACATAAAAGTAGACTGTCCAGCACTCCAATCACAGAGAATAGTTTACAACGTAGTCAACACCCTGAAACAAGCACTTTAGATTGACAAATCAACCTGCCTACACACAATAGTCATCAAATCCATAAGCAACAAAATCTAATAAATTAGAGAACAAGTTTCATTTCGCTGTGGAGAGTCGACGATCAAGCATTTGCCGATGACCTGGCAATCATAGTGAAAGATAAGAGATGACGATATCGGCCGTCCTTCAAGAGATACTGAATACTATTGACAAATGGTGTATAAGAGAAGACATGTCTCCTAACCCACAAAAGGTAGTTATAGTACCATTCACTAAAAAACGGAAGTTGAATGGTTTAGAACCGCCGACTCTCCGTGGTGAAATAATACAATTCTCATTTGAGGCAAAATACCTGGGAATAGTCCTGGACAAAATCCCCAGTTGGAATGCACACCTAGATGAAGTGTGTCATAAAGCCAAAATGGGTTTCTGGACTTGCAGACGGATCTGTGGTAAAACCTGGGGCCTAAAGCCCAGGCAGATGTACTGGCTATACACTATGGTAATTGGACCACGGATAGTGTATGGCGCTGTAGCGTGGGGGAAGAAAGGCCAACAAACGGTTGGCCAACATAAGCTCACCCGACTACAGAGACAGGCTTACAGGTGCGTTTCGCACCACACCCACGGCAGCCATGGAGGTCCAACTAAAATCTACCACCCATGAATCTACTTGTGCAGAGGGAGGCGAAACCGACCACATACAAACTATATCAACTGGCGATCGACAGGCCAGAGGCAATATTGATGGGAGGCTCAGAACTGCTGGAGAAGCTTTTAACGAACAGTACCCTATCGATGTCCTCGAAAAGTCAAAAGTCACGAGCCAAGAACGGCATTTCAATGCAATCGTCCCCAGCCGGGACGAATGGACCCAGCATGGTGAGGTTCTATTGAGGACCGACCTTGGTTTGTTCACAGACGGCTCGCGAACAACGAACGGAACGAGAGCGGGAGTCTATGGAAGCAAACCAAGAATTAACATCTCATTGAGTCTCGGTCAAAACGCAACCATATACCATATATATGCCATTGAGACCGCGGCAGAACTGCTGGTAAAACGGCAAATCCTCCACGGTAAAATCAAAATATTTACTGATAGTCAGTCAGTACTTAAAGCTTTGGCATCCAGCTCTTGTACCTCGAGAACAGTCTGGAGTTGCCGCACGGCTTTAAACAGGCTCGGTATGTGTAACGGGGTCACTCTTGTTTGGATACCGAGCCACTCAAACTATTTGAGTAACGGGGAGGCAGATCGGCTGGCGTTTGCTGGAGCTGCGCTGCGAGGCGATAACAGGCAGAATGAACTCAAGGCTAGAGTCTTTCTGGTGGAACCATTCTGGCCTGATACATTCGAAGTTGTCCCTTGGAACAGCTTCGAACAACAAGATGGCGAACCTAGCGCTAGGTCTGGATAGGGCCAAACTAAGAACACTTGTCGGAATTATGACAGGTGACTGCATACTGAAAGCGCATTTGCACAAAATCGGTCTGGCTGAAGACGATGAATGCAGGCTGTGTCTTGAGGACACTGAAACAGCCATGCAAATCGTCCCAGAGTGCACAGCGGTGAGTCGCATCAGATTCGAGGTCTTTGGCCAGGCTTTTATAACCCACAGCGAACTGAAAAAATTATCCCTGAACAAGATTATCGGTTTCATTCAAAAACTGGATCTCGTCGGGGAGATATAAATTAGGTGTGAACCACAATAATCCGTGCGGACGCAGTGGTATGGTGGACAGACGCCCGCTCGCCATAACTAACTAACAAGTTTATTTTGTTAAATATCATTTTGAAGTTTTCCTTAATTTCAATATTTTGGGAATAATTTATTGTAGAATCCCTTGCTGTCGAAACGGTTAACTTATAAATGAAATAAATAAAAATTTCAATGGCCTGGAATCCTTTTTCAATGAGATTTTTCTAGGGAAGTCACCTCTGGAGATATGAAGTTTACCTTCCGAAACTCAGCATAGATGTCCACAAAAATTAAAGTGTTTCCAATACATATTATTTAATTAAATTTTTTTTTGAACTTCAAGAAATTTTTCAAATTTTCAATTAAATTCTGCAGGAAGGTGTGAAAGGATTACTCTGTTTGATATTACACATTTTGAAAAAATACTTTATCAAGTAAGAAACCCTCTATTAATTATTTTAATTTTTAATCTATTCTCCTAAGGACCCAGTGGTATTATCAAAAGTAATAAAAAGCTTTAGTTTACTGTTAACTCGAGCAGAATCCATTTAAATATTATATGTAACCAAATTTTTTACCAGTTGTTTATAAACATTTGAAGAAGTTACTATGCAACAAAGTGCTTCATGTGAGCAACTCTTAAATATTAATAAAAGTCAATATATATGTGTATTATTTAATAAAGTGTACAATGGATTTTTATCAATTAAACGCCAACACAATTCTAAATCTGAAATTATTGTTGAAATACAATATCATCACATCTGAAGGTTGTCGAAAACATATCGTTTTAATTCTTCAACAATCATTAAAAATTATTAAACCATCACGCACCTGAACGTCCTGTACATTAATGATTAAATTCCGTTTACTGATTTACTCCAAAGTAATAGCCGAGTTAAATTTAAATCAATAAAAAATTGAGGTAAAATATTCTGATTCAGAGTAGTATAACCAGTATTAAATTAATCCCTAACTGAAAACAGTAATCATTTATTATTCATATTTTATCTAACCAAATTTTTGTCTAATCGTTTATGGGAGTCCGAAGAAGTTACTATGTAACGAAACGCGTCAAATAAGCAACTCCTAAAACTGTTAAGCGCAAGAGATCATGGAGCAAAAAAGATGAACCGACACAAAGCATTTCGAAAGCCAATATCTATCAAAAATAGGGATGTTGTCCGTTTGGTGGAATTTTGAAGGAATTGTTTGATTTTGAGCTTTTACCGGCTAACACAACAATTAATCAACAACTGAACAAATTGAATGATGCACCTCAACAGAAAAGGCCAGAATTAATTAACAGAAAAGGTGTAGTGTTCCACCAAGATAATACAAGACCTCATGCAAGTTTGGTCACTCACCAAAAGCTTTTACAGCTTGAATGGGATACACTGCCGTAACCACCATATTCTCCAGATCGGTCGCCTTCGGATTATTATTTTGTCCGGTCACTGCAAAGTTTTCTGGACGGTAAAACCTCTACTTCAAATGAAAAGGTCAAAAATCACCTGGTTCAGTTTTTCACCAGCAAAGACCAAAAATTTTATGAGAATCATGCTACTACCAGAAAGGTGACAAAAGGTACTAGATATTCATTCGTTATACGACAATTGTCTTTCATTTTCCAAAAAAAAAACGAAATTAATTTACAAACAACAATAATCAACTGATAATGAACATACACTAATGTTTCATAATTTCCATTGAAATATTGATTTCAATATGATTCCTGAGCTGGAAAACGTCTAATAGTATCAAATCAGTGAAAACAAACCCCAGTTGCGATCAGAGAGCTCAAAGCATATTATACCAGTTCAGAACATCCAGATCTTCATTCAGAAGTGATGTTTATTTTTAGGATTTGTCAAATCAGTCCAGTTGCGGTCGTCGATATCTCTTGCTCTATTCATCTGAAAAATCCGCATTGCTAGTTTCAAAGTGCGTTGACCGCCTGACGCTCGTCCAGACAGCGCCGGTTAATTTTATTGTCTTTTCTTCACCGTCGAAATGATGATGAGCTAAAAGCTCGAAACGTTCGGGCGTAGAAATGGGATAACTTGTGGGGATTCGCCGTCGCTCGACCCCTGCATATATTGTAGAAAGATGTTTTCGGCCTGAGGGGGAAATTGTGTGTTCTTCTGCATCGTGTTTTGTGGGGCGAAATCGATAATAGAAAATACACGCGAAGGAACGAAACTCTCAATAGTTTATAAGCAGGAGGGGTGGAAATGTATTTAGGGTGGTTTATTATTCGGGGGTTTATGATATGCGGGCAAGAGTTGAAACGGTAAATTGCCAGTAATAGAATTTTCATTAGAGTTTCATTTTCCCAAGAGCAGCTTCACGTCAAATTGATTAGATTTGTTTTCCTGATATTCTATCTTCTTATTATGTCTGTATCGTACCGCGGTTTGTTTACCGTCGTATTTCGTTTATTGTTGCGGTATTTCGAAAAAACAAACAAGAGCAAATCAATTAATCGCAATGATTAATTACAATGGATGAATCCTTTAAACACAAATAAATATTCAAATAAATTAATTCGGCTGATCTGTACCAAATATCATTAATAAGTGATCAACAAAACCTTATCGAGTTTGTTTGAGTACAGAATTGTTATACATATGTATGTCTCGATTTATAGAACTTTCTACTACCATAGCTTATTAATGATATCAATCACAAATTAATATTTTAACTCTCAGTATTGTTCCATATCTTCGAAAATGAACAAGATATTATCGACTTTAACCCAGCAAGTATAAGGTGGACCGGAATGAAATATCGCTTTTTGAAATTAAATGCAAACGAATAGATTTTTAACAAGATTTTATTTTAAATCAACAACCTTTTGCCGTCTAGAGTGTAAAATCAATTTTTGAGTAAAATATTTCGAGATGGCATTTTGGACATCATCCAAATTTTCAGATTTTTTGCCAATAAGAAAATGTTGTAGCGGTTAAAGATTGGTTAACTCAATAAAATTGTTCACTATAAAAATCTGCATTAAAAGTTTGTCCAGGTTTCAGCACTTTAAAATGAATAATTCCGCGTATACTCCACTAAGCACACAAAATCGCCTTTTTGGAATGAAACTCTGCTTCGCAGTACTTTGTGGTGATTCATTTGGAGAGAGCCACTGCCTTTTGCGTTTTGGATTATCACATAGGACCCATTTTTCACCTCCAGTGATCAAGGGATCAAAAAACGGTGCCGTTGAAGCAATACGTTGCATGACATGGATCGGTTGGCTTTGTTCTCTTCGGATAGATTATGGGGGACCCGAACACGTGCTCTGATTATTTTTCCAATCTGATGCAAAGCTCTTGGATGGTCGACCAAGGTTGGTTAAGGATGTTTGTGAGTTCCTCGATTGTCTGACATGGATGTGCTTCCACTTCTTCCCTTAGCATGTCGATATCTAATGTTGTTGGTCTTCCTGATCCATAGGACTCAGAGAGATCAAAATGACCGAATCTGAACCTAGAGAACCCTATTTGGCTAATGAACTCAGATAAACATCTCAAATGTTTTTGGTCGCAACTGTTACGTTACTACTCGTTAATTACGTTAATTCCGAATATGCTCCTCTGGTAGTTGGCTGAAATGGCCATTTTATTACAAATTACAACAAAAAAAAGCTAATATTCAATTATGTAGAAGCTAACAAGTCACAATAACCTTAAAATGTCGACATGCGCAGAAACGACATGATTTTTCGGTCCCCCTATTAAAAAATCCTTCGCATGTTCTCTTTCTAGGCCCATTCTCTCTGACAATAACCTACCTTTCGTAGAAAACCGGTCGCATAAATAACTTTCTAAAATGCCGTCAGTTATCGTAGAAAGCTGAGAATAGATACCTCATAAACAGTTAGATAATAAATGTAGTCCGAATGAGTCACCCCCAGTTAGTTGATATACCTCTCTTGCACTAACACGCTCTCAGATTATAACGCACTCAAGAAAGCACTTTAGCTCGCATTCATTTATTACTTCTCAAATGCAGCGGTAGTCATGTGGTTAAACATCAGACTCATAATAGTGAGCTTCAGAGTTCGAACCGCGGGCCAGGAAAGATATTTTCTTGTTTCCGGGGCCGCCCGACCATTCGCTGTTGGGTAAACAATTAAGAGCGCTGTTCCTAAACTGGCGTAAGGAAACAGTAACAAAGCCTACACCCGATGTGAAGACTATAGTAAACTTTTGCCTGTCTGTATCCCTGGAACCAAGGGTGTCTGTCGTTTCTGGGGTTTATGGATCTTGACGATACGGCTAAGATTGTTGGTGCTTGGAGCCAGGATCAATTGAAAGACTTCACAAGGGTTCGTGGGTCTTGACGTACAGACCGGATTGACGGTGCTCGAATCAGGATCAATTGAGGCATCAATCTTGAGACTATCTTGGTTCGTGGGACTGCGTTCGGGTGTGTGGATTAGAAGCCCCTTCGGCGTGTAGATTGCGTCCCAAACAACTCGGGTACTGACACTGCAGAGCCATTAAAGGTTGTATAGTGCTTCGCTGTTATCAGTTACGGTGTAGGTTTTCGGACTGAAGCCGAAATTGAATTGAG
This sequence comes from Megalocaria dilatata, assembly GCA_034642435.1. Taxonomy (NCBI): domain Eukaryota; kingdom Metazoa; phylum Arthropoda; class Insecta; order Coleoptera; family Coccinellidae; genus Megalocaria; species Megalocaria dilatata. The sequence goes on along the minus strand of CM067858.1, from coordinate 48,440,117 downwards.
GTGGGTTCAACTCCTCTAAATGGTTCTCGCTAAAACGCGATGATGAGGCGTATCCTTATTACACTATCTGCTTCCTGGGCAGATTGTGGAGACTACTGAGTGAAAGAGCCACGCTTACATGCCAGTAACCTAACTGGTAGAATCGGTCCATATTTCTTTAAAAACGATGCTGAAGCTAATGATACAGTGAATGGTGCTCGTTACAGATCGATGATCAATGATTATTTTTTTCAAAATTTGAATGGTATCAACCCAGAAGTGTTTTGGTTCCAACAAGATGGTGCTACACCTCATTCTGTTACCGTAACAATTGATTTATTGAAAGAAAGATTTTGCGATAACATTATTCTTTATGGTTATGTCAAGTCATTGGTTTATGCTGATAAACCAGAAACAATAGACGCTTTGGAAGCCAACATAACTCGTGTTATTGATGAAATAAGGCCTGAATTACTCGAAAAAGTGGTCCAAAATTAGTCTGGTCGAATGCGGTTCCCCAGAGCTAGTCGTGGTGGATATATGCCGGAAATTATTTTTAAAACATAGATGTCCTAAAATCATCTTTCAAATAAAAAAAAAATTGGCTTCACTCTTAATTTAAATGTGTTTTATTTCAATTTAAAGTTCTATCACTCTAAAAATGTTTACTGACAGAAGAGTTTTCTTAGAACCCAAATTTCGAAAATTCAAATTAAACAAGTGGTACGAAGGGATCTATACATTATTGCAACGCAAAGAAAGAAGGAGTTATTAACCACACAAAGAATAGGTTGAAACGGCCAACTTCAGATATTATATTATCCCAGAAGATTTGCTTCTGAAGTATTTCGATTAACTCACTCCACCACGGTATGCAATTTAGTCGGAAATTTAACGACCAATAACTTAATGTATTGTTCATTTGTATTATCCATAAATTATAAACGTAAACCGTAATATGTTCATCCTGTTTAACGCTGAAAAGCCGCGAGCAACATCTCCAATATCTGAAGTGGAATACAGAATGTCATCTAATAAACACATTTAATAGAACACGAAACGTATTATTATAAAAGGAATCATAAAGACGGCTGTAAAAAGACCGTAAAATAAATCAACTTTAAAATCTTGAACTCGCAGGCACTAAGGTCAAACAAATGTATTTTGGCAACATACCAATGCGAAGACTTGAGCTCCGCTATAATAGCACAATATCCAGCGGACATAAATATATAGAAAGAGGGCATTACACGATTCGAATATAAATTCTTTGGAAATCGCTGATGGGAGTGTGTTCGGGGGAAAAAGTAACATATGATGAAGGGATAACTTAGTGATGCGGGGGACGAGAGTCATAGAACCGCTTGTATTATTCACGAGTATTTATTTCTATCGCGGTTCTTGATTATTCTCTGGTTATTCTGGATGGGAGCATTACAATATTGGGTTCTTCCAAATGAACAATTTGATTTTGAATTTGAATATTTTAAAAATACAGGGTATAAGAAATTCTTACAACAATCATTTCCGAGCTGAAGAAAACCCATATGCTATTACAGAATCCCACCACCATGAGCAATTTTCAGTAAATGTATGGGTTGGGATTGTAAAAAATTATTTAATCGGGCAGATTGGATGGATATAATTACTTATCGCCAGTTTCTGGAACAGAGTTTACCATATTTGCTAGACGACATCGTATGTGGTTTATGCACCTACTCATTTCAGTTTCCAGGCATGGGAATTTTTAAATCAAAATTATAAAAATCGCTAGATAGGTCGCAGAGAATACAGTCGTGGCCACCTAGATTCCCAGATCTAAACAGTCTACATTTTTCCTGTGTGGACATCTGGAGACATTGGTTTACAACACCCCAATACATACAGTTGAAAGTTGAGAAACCGCACAATAGTCTGTTGTGAAACTATAAGAAATATTCAAGGAATTTTTCAAAGGATACGATACTCAATGAGAAGAAGAGCTGAAGTGTGCATACTTGCAGGTGGTGCTGACTTTCAACAACTTATTTCAATTTTTTGCGTAATTGTTCACGTTATTTAATGTTAGGTATTTGTTTGAATATAAATGGTAATTGTTGTTAATTGGTCCTTACCACATTTCAACGGAATATCTAAAGTAGCATCTATCAAATTTAGGAACAATAAGTATTCACTAATACTTTGACCTTTCATGCTTTTATTTCGTTTTGCGAAAATCTCACGTCGGCCGAAAAAAAGTCGAGATTAAGATGTTGCGTCCCAAAATTAATGGTGATTTAAAAAATATTTTTAATTTTAAGAAAACGCAGTAGTATATCATATTTTTTCCAAAATTATCTATTCCATGTCCCGTACGGACGCCACTGGTTGAAAAATTAAAAAACCTTCTACAACAAGAAATAGAAGTTAATGCCATCTCTTAAAGAAAATATCTAGGACGATACCAAATTTTTAATGAAAAAATTATTTTTTTCTTAAAACTTTACCACCCTGTAACTCATTTTCATCTCTGATACTTCATAAAAAGTGCCAGAATAATTTACTTCAGTATAACTATATACTTAAGTACCCTTAAAACGATATTGAGATCTATCTTGTCTCATTAAATTCGGATTTTCTACGTGCTACTCGTGTGAATTGTGTAGGTTCATGTTACCATCTTTTTTAAATGTTGATTCATCCGACCACAAAAATTTTTCTAAGAATTGTGGGTCTTCCCAGTTCTTTTGTAGCATGGTTTGGCAAAACGCAACCCGAGGTTCATAATCCCGAAGTAACAGAGGTTGTACTCGCTGTAGATGATATGAGTGGAGCTTATGTTTTTTCAATAGTCGGTGAGCTGTACTTTTGCGCACTCCTGTGCTTCGCTAAATTTCACTTAGCGAAGTTCTTGGATCTTCTTCAACTGCTTGAAGCACAATATCGTCGTAAGGTAAGAAAATCCTTCCTTCACCATGCAGTTTGTTTGGGAGTCGGCCCGCTGTGAAGAGTAGACAGTGCACATTCGTAAAAACTCGATGATCTGGATAACGATCTCTCGCGATACATTCTCGAAGCTGCACTAGCGTTATATCTGCATTTCTGCGTGTTGGCATATTCATGTGTGGTATACACAGACATGATGACAATACACGATCACGGGTTAGTCCAGGTAAAATCAAAGTTCGTCGTGAAGAGATCAAAACTATTCAAATCATAAGCAAACAAATCTAATAAACGAAGCCAGAAGTCGTAAGTACACAAATAACACGATCAAATACGGAAAGATATCATTGAAAAATATTTGTTAACGCCGATATTGGCGCTAATACGCATTCGCTTTTCAGCTGGTTAATGGCAGAATATTGTGTTGAGGCCATCATTCAGGAGGGGATCATTGCTCTCTAGAATATTATGATTCGAGATCAGGTATCCTGGCCATCAAGGCAAGTCTACCTCTGTGATTACTTTCATGAAAAAGTAGATCTTCAGAATGTTGATGACTTAATTCAGTTAGAATACATGGTCAATAAGCTTGACAATAATTTCGAAGATTTTGATAAAGCTCAAAGCATTGACGAAACACTAAACGCCTGAAATAGATGGAAGAAATCGTAAGGGCTAAGTTTGAAGATCGACATTTTAAATTAAAAAAAAGTACTTGCGTTTCACCAATGAAGCCCTTTTTGGAAATAGTGTTAAGAGGAAGCTTACAGACTTATTGTTTGTAGTAGATAGATGCATCATCCCAGCTTGTACTCATTGCACTCTTCAGATTGGTTATTGGGTGCTAGCCTGCCAATGATGCCTGTTGCCTTGTTCCATTCTGAGCGACGGATTCAAGGACTGCGTATTGCTACTACTTAAAATCAGAGAGAGCATAGAACATAGGGACATGCAGAGTGGTCACGCCCTCTGTGTGGAATACTGAAAAGTAGTGGTAAAGCAGAGTAGAATTTTGGGGGATGCTTGACGCCGTGACGTGTCCAATATATAATAATATATAATGACCTTTATACAGTATCTATTTTCAATATAAAAATTTGAGTCCAAATTAACAGTGAATTTAGAAAATTTACATTTTTAAATTGAAATGTTCATATTGGCTACGTTTTCACTGTAACCGTTGGCTTAAATATGCATTTTTCCAGATAATAAATTCGATAGTTACTTCAAGTTTCTGGTTTGATATCTTAATAATGAAATATGTTGAATTTTGATCATTTTCCTGAGGAAAAATTTAAAATCTCGTTTTACTGGCCTGTTTATTATCTTTAAAATCCCGCTCCTAAGGTGTTTTTTATATTATTCCCAATATTTTCTCCCTATTAATTGAAATTTGTAAGAAATTGTATTATATATAGTTTTTTCTTTGGTATAGAGGTAAGTATGTTTTGTGACAAATTAGTGTTTTTAAAAAGCAATAATAGTAAATATCATATCGACGCATGAAGTCGATATTTGGTGTAATGCTTCATTTGATGAAATATTTGAGAATTAATATTTAACATTTACAATCAAGCAGTAATTATTGATTTGTGATCGAAATATTTGAAGAATTTTGAATATAGAAAAGAATTAGAAACCATTGGTTCACTCGAATGAAGAAATAACAAATTTGTGAATTCAAATTTCTGCTTTCCTCTTCTAAATAAATTTCTCGCTTTCCTTCGTACATTACTTGATTACTTGGAAAAATTATTCAAGGCAAGGAAATAAAAAGGAGTAATGAATCCGTGTTACTTGATACAACTGGGCAGATTGGAAATCGGAGAATGCCCTTCTACATAGAGCCTTATATATTGATAAACCAAAGAACACTGACACTTGAATTTAATGTAGCAGCTGTTTCCTGGGTGGGGATAATATGACGTGTCAACTTCCGAAGTATACAGCTAAAACTTTCCTTCTTCTGTTATGAAATGCTACCGACTGATATACAGTAATAAAATGTTGAGATTAATGAGGCGGTGAAAGAACTGAACCTAAAATAGGACGTTCTAATTAGAATAAGGTAAAGTAGAGTAAAGTAAAATAGAATAACTCAAATAATATTCTATTTCTGCAATACCTTACTACAAATTTTAATTTTATGAAATTTCTTGAAAACTTTTAAAATTAAATTAAACAAATGCCTTAGAAAACAATCTTCACTTTTTAATGGACATATAGAAATATAGAATAAACACTAATCAAACAGTTTCAAAAGGAGATAAAAGTATTCAAAGAAAAATAAAATAGTGATCGAACTTACTCAACAAACATTTAATGGAGCGCTGTTCCCTATCGGTATTATGACGAAACAAATTCCATTGTAAAAATGTCCAACATATAATAAAATTAAGAAACTCTTCAAAACATGTTCAAAAAGGCACCGGTAATCCTCAGTTCACTTTCATATTCGCAAAATTAAAACAATCAATAAAAATATTTCATACTTATACGTGAGGTGTATCTAGAACAGAAAGAACGCAAATAGTCAACTTAGTGGCTTAACTGAACAACCAATTACATTCTATGTTTGTCCGCAGAATATACACAGAGATTATATTAAGTATTTTTCAAGAATCGGTTATATCCAAAGGAAAGTTAGAATACCAGAATTGTGAAATCATGAGGAAGATTAAATGATCGCCCAATGTAAGTATTTCATACTATTGTATTTACCTTCAATAACACAAGTTACTTCACATATGTATTTGCATATATACGAGGAAGGACTCGAAAAAACAAAAATTTGAATACGCTGATATTCATGGACGTAGTAGACAAGTATTCCGCTAGATGGAACTAGTAATGATCTTCTCGGAACAACTGCTCAGACGGCGTCAGGTTGTTAGTTAATGTTCTATTATAGTGTTGTGTTTCTCTCAGTACTACCGTATTCCGCCTGCGAAGAATGTGTTCTAAATTTTGTTTATTACTGAAAGAGTCGACAAAGAAAGCACCAAATGCTTTGAAAGATTTTCGAGAAGGATACTTTGAATCATACAGAAGTTTTCCAGTGGCTGAAAATCAGCAGGATTGTCGTTTGACAATCGATCAAATTCAGAAAAGACATAATGAGTTGGAACTTTTGCTAGCTGATTTTCGCTGAGTATTTGCAAATGTTTTTCCAAGAATTATTTTCTTCACACAGGATCAAAAAATTATTTGATTCAGTTTAAGCAAGGACTTGAAAGAAGATATTAGAATTAATCCAAATTTCCATTCCTGTTCTTGAAAATGAAGAAATATCTAAAGTTGTCTTGAAGCTTTGCAATTGGCGTTAAATTTCTAGAGATGCTTCAAGAAATAGAAAAGGAGACTTCAGTGCAATATTCCATATAGGAGTACTTTGAAGACGAATGAAGAAATTCGATAAATGATTTTTTTTAAATAAAAAACCGGAGTTTCTTGGGTCCCCATCATGAATCAAATATCTCTCTTATTTATATAACGATCATAGAGTTGATAGAGAGAATAAAATCCAAACAACTAACAAGGGCTGGGCCATTTACTTTGATATTCAATCATAAAAAGCTTAAAGATTGAGCAAATGTAGGTTTTGAATATTTCAACCTTTGGTTGTTATCTTCTTAGCCATGGTATTATCGCAGAGGACAAGCAGCTAATACAAAAGTTGTCATTCGAAAGCACTCTAAATGAGGAATTTTTCTGAAAAAAAAAAACATGTCCATAATTAATAATTTTTCATCGCTAAAACTATTGTAGAAATATGACTGATTTTGTTCACTTCAGAATCGTGATATTCATCTCATTACCACGACTGTAATAAGAATTTTTTGCACACAGAACTTCTTATCTTGTAGCAAATTCCAGATATGTTTTCAAATTTGATGATGCTACAAGGATAATTGAAGTATAATTGATTTTATCGAAAAAACTTGAAATATTTCGTGAAATCAAGAAATGTTAAATTGAAGAATAACCATCAACATTTCGACCATGTATTATATGACCTTTTTGGTAGCAAATAATTTGTACGATCTCCCCTTGAAGTTTGGTCCTTTTAAAAGTAGACACCCTGTATATATAGGATGTTACATAAGTTCGGACAGATGTTAAATGCGAATAAAGCTTAAACATCAATTCTTTATTTGAGATTTGACATGCACAGTTATTTATAAATTGAATCAAAGAAGAGCTGAGTAGCGAAGAAAGTATTAATGTGAACCCGGTTATGAAAATTGATTCAAGCTAAGGCACACTTCGAGATTTTTTTGGCCCGCATAATTGACCATTTAGGCGTTTTATAAGCAAAGCTATGAGAAAATTCGAGAATATTGGGTTTTTAGCTGATTTGAAAAGGCCAGTAAGTACTCCTGCGTAATGTTCAGCCGGGAACAGTTTGCTTAAGATAACTGTCGTTGCACGCGTACAAATTTCAACGCAAAACCCTATGTAAACATTGATTCGCTTTATTGTAACAGATTGTAGTTATTTCAGATTTGAAATCGAGGAATTGGGGGAACATATTCATGATAATCCTCATATCAGCAATATGTAAAACTCATTCATTTTTACCCCCGTGAACCTATCAACCTATTACCGTCCTCTTTTTAAATACGCATCGCAGATGTTAACTATGGTCGGAACAGTCAATTAATGATCAATATCTATCACTAAATGAACCGCTAACCCTATAGGGAGTGTCCCCCAGAACTTCAAACAAACTCGGAACCCTCTTAATGAAACTGTCCTGTTAACTTCAAACTCCCAACTCTTTCCGTATTTTCATCTGAAATTTCGAAGATCGCTGCCATCCCACTCCCTCAGCGGGGGTGGTATTCTAGAGATAACGGATAGATGTGTCAGCGATAAAGTTTACGCCTCTTGTTTCAGTGCATAGAGCAGAAGGCAAGAAGTAAACCCTTTGGGAATTGTTGTGAGGCATTAAGTTCAATATCGATAAGGAAATCTTGAAGGGGAATTCCGAACATCAATACCGAATGAAGAAGTTTTAATAAGTTGGGACTCGAGAGACTTCCATATTTTGCTTTATCGTTAGAGTTGATTCTTCTGATTGTTTTTAACTTTATTAGTAGGGAAAAAATTTGTAGTGAAGGGTGAAGCATTTAAGATTTAGATTTTTGATCGGCTATAAATAAAGAACTAACGAATATTTTTCCAAAGTTTTGAGTTTACTAGAATGTGCGAACCTTGACATTCACGACTGAAAAACTAGATCGTTCAAACGGCCGCCGCGACGCGCTACAGTACCACAATCGATCAACCTAATTTTTCAGTATATTGTCGATTGTTTGGTGCTCAATCTCATTAATGGCAACATCGCTTTTGTGTTTCAAGGCTTCAATTGATTCTGGATGGTTGGCATAACACTTATCCTTAACAGATTCCTATAAAACTAGTCTTCCAAGGTGAAAATAAACTTAATCGCTAAAGATAATTTTTCTCGGAAAATGCTTGTCTTCAGCTATGCTCTCATTAGTCCATTGAGCGAAGTGAAAACTCATAGGATGAACATAGGGCTTCACTTCTTACACTAGTTGAACTATTGAGGTCCTTAGGCAAAATTCTCATCAGAAAAGTGCAAGAAATATTCTTGAGCATTATGACGAGTTGATATTGATCGTTGTTCAGCCACATTCTGAGCTACAGCAGCAATGTTTTCAAATGTGTTCTCTGGACGAGAACGTGAAAGGGGTGGTTTTATCAAATGGAGAGAGAGATCCAGTTTCACGAACAAATTGATTCACAAATTACAGTTTGGATAGAACACTCACCAATTTGGAAATGAGTTTTTAAATCTTCCCAGTTTTGTTCTAGCATAAATCAACCCATTTTGTTAATATCAAATATTGAACTAACTTTCTGTCAAAACACGAATGACAAAAGAGTTCCCAGACTCGAAATAACCACTACTTCAAAATGCAAACTCTAGATGGCCCACACTTTATTTGCTACTTAACTGATTTCGTTTCATGATAATTATCTTCGTGACATTAGAAGCATCACATCGCGAATAAATAAGAATAATACACAATGGATTTCCATAAAATGAAAAAGTCATAATATTATCTAACAGATATCATTAATAGGGAGTATGAAGATATGGTAATAGAAAGTTCTAGAAATCGAGACAGTGTAACATACATCTGTATAAGTATAATAATTCTATACTCAAACAAACTCGACAAGGTTTTGTTGATCACAGAGGTAAATTGCAGACCTGCGCACGTTTCAAACTTATTGATTTTCGTCAGTGCAATGTATGCTAGTAACTCCAAATCTGTCAAGTATCTCAAAGGGTCTTTCAATGGGAACGCCCCATTTTTAAATTGACATTACTCAGGCATGGCAGCCACAGATTATTTGTGACATTGACAATTGTATTTCGCTAATGTCTACCATTTGATCATGGAAAGCTACACACTCTAACAACGTTTACAAATAATCCAAATTTTATTATGAAAAATGGCGATCTGTTACTCTAACTTTACGTGCTTTAACTCCAATTTTTGGTCGTTATAATCGTCTGGATGAAAGAACAGTTGAACGTTTAGTGAAGAAGTTTGAAACAAATTCTGCCCTTCATGATGTTACAGGGCCAGTGAGACAAAGAAATGCAAGAAGTGAAGAGAATATTGCCGTCGTACGTGAAATTGTTCGTGAAGACGAAAACTTATCGATTTCTTGACGTTCACAAGAACTAGGTATCTTCCAGACGTCTTTGTGGCGAATTTTACGAAAAGACCTTAGTTTACATCCATAAAAAATTGTTTTAACCCAAGAACTCAAACCAACATATCATTTTAAGCGTCGTGTATTCGGTGATTCGATTATCCGCCTCGTTCCTGCGATTTAACTCCGTTGGACTTCTTTCTTTGAGGTTACATTAAGTCATTGATTTACAGCAATCATCCAGCAAATTTAGACGTTTTACAGATCAATATTGAACGAGTAATTGCTAACATACGATCTCATTTGTGTGAAAGGGTCGTGGAAAATTGGGCTCAACGACTTCATTTCTGCCGTGGTGAACATTTAAATATTTTGTTTTATAACTAATGGTATCCATTGTACTTAATAACGAAATGAAAATTTCAATAATTTTGAAATAAATAATGTGTTTTATTTACAAAACAAAATGGGGCATTGTTAATGAGAAACCCTATACACAGAGATATGCTAAAGAATTAATATTACTATCACTAGCGCCATCTAGAGTATGCAAAATACGTACAAACCATACTTAAGTTAATTCAAGTAAAGAAATGTATTCTCGATATTTTCACGTTACTAACGCAGAATAATCTTTCTTCATGCTCAAATCAGACCATAGTTTGCCGAAATGCTAATAATTAGCATATTCATATTCAAATAAATTAATTTGGCTGATCTGTACCATAAATAATTAATAAAGAGTATGAGCTATGGTGATGGGAAGTTCTAGAAATCGGGACATACATCTGTATAAGTATAACGATTCTATACTCAAACAAACTCGACAAGGTTTTGTTGATCACAGGGGCAAATTAATCCATTATTTCTAGAATACTTATTATAAATTGAGATAATTCGTTAGATTCAAGAAAACGTACTAATACTCAAAATTATTAAGCGACAGAAACTGTCAGATTTTAAATTCAATGTTTACTTCGAAATTCAATCACAAGGAGCTTCAAGATAGAGCAAATTTGGGTGTGGAATATTTCAACTTTTCGTTGTTATCTTCTTAGCCATGATATTATGGCATATGGCATATGGCATATGGAAATATGTGCATAATCAATAATTTTTCATCGATAAAACCATTGAAAAAATATGACTGATTCTGTTCACTTCAGAATCGTGATATTCATCTCCTTACAACGCCCGCAATAAGAATTTTTTGGCACACAGAGCTTCTTATCTTGCAGAAAATTTAAAGTCGTTTCCAGACATGCGGTTAAATTCAATGAGGCTACAAGGATAACTGAAGTATAATTACTTTTATGGAAAAACTTGAAATATTTTGTGAAATCAAGAAATGTTAAATTGAAGAATAACCTTCAACATTTCGACCATGTGTTTTATGACATTTTCTGTTGAAAATAACTTGCATGATCTCCCCTTAAAGTTCGGCCCTTTTGAAAAGTAATTGTATGTAAATTTATAAGCCAATCCAATATCCATAAATTAATGAAATCTGTAAACAACCCTATATTTTCAATAATCTCGTCGCCTAATTAACATCGAATCAACAAGCTCCAAAGCGATTACAAGTCAAAACGGCGCAAACGAGCAATGGATATCAAGTCTGACAAATAGGCAGCGGGAAACTGAAGATACATAAAACGAAACGGGGCACGGGCTCGAAACGTTGACATATAAAATATAATGATGTGTTTGGGGATTCAGAGCGAAGTTATAATCAAAATGATTGCGAACTTTCCCGGCTCACCGTAAATCCGAGAGACTCCATCCCTCCACGAGTTCCCTCCCGACAAGGAGATTCAGGTTATTCCATTCTCCACCCTTATTTCGGCGCACAATTCCGCATTGCTTTATGATGGGGATAAGAGACTTCAGATAGATCTGTCAGCGATAAAGTTTGTACGCCGCTACGGGCTTCCGGTTTATAAAATCAACATTGGTGAGTTATATATTTGATCTTTAAGAGGATAACTGTCCGAGAGTCCTTGGAGGAGGAAATTCGAGAAGTTTGTCGCCGAAATTCGTCTCGGAGAATTTTCGTCGTAAAGGGTGTTTCAATAAGAGCGCAAGATTTGAATTGCGCGCCATGTTTGACAGTCATAATGTCACATGATTATGACGTGACAGATCGAAAGTTGACAGATGGGATTTAGTAAATATAAATCACTGCACGGTAGAACAACGCGTCCCGATTGTCAAAAATTATTATCAAAATGGTGAAACTTTAATTGCAACTATTCGTAAAGTGCGTCCAATGTTAGGTCGAAATAATGTGCCTAATTCATCTACTGTGAAAAGAATAATCAAAAAATTCGAAAGTACTGGTTCGGTTAGTGATGTGAAATATACGATACAAGCTCGTAGAGGTCGTTCAGAACAAAACACCACGGCAGTTCGCGAAAATGTGACAGAAAATCCAGAGACGTCAATTCACCATCGGACACAAGAATTGGACGTTTTAATAGGCACTCTTCAGCGAATTCTCACTAAAGCTTTACAGCTGCATGCTTACAAAATCCAACTGACTCAATAACTTCTGCCAGTAGACCATGAACAGCGAAGAGAATTCACCAATTGGATCCTTGAACAACCTGCTGATTTTGCAAACAAAATCATTTTCAGTCATGAAGCCTATTTTCGCTATTTTCACTTCTGGCTGTGGGGTTATCTGCAGTCACAGGTTTATGCTAATAAACCTGCAACCATCGAAGCATTGAAAGCCGAAATTAGACGCTGTATCAATGAAGTACCACCACATGTATTCAATGACGTAATTGAAAATTTCGTCAAAAGGGTACGCATATGCCAACAATTTGAAATCATCAAATACTAAATGAGAAACTCAGAAACAGTAAAACTGCTACCTTGAATCATGGAATCCGGCAAATACATCCTAGGAATAGAGTCTCTTAAACAGAGTATACACTCTTGGAAGTTTCGGGCCAACAAGCGACATCAAATAATACATACATAATTACCGAATGTATACTTAGCTACACAAAACCATGTTTTATTGAATACTGAAATCTTGCGCTCTTATTGAACACCCTTTATATAGGAACATCAGATTCGAAATTGTGTTTCGATTGGGTTTCTGGTTGTACCATGATCTACTAAACAATTCTTAGCCTATCATAGAAGTGAACAAAGTTTGAAAATCCAAATATTTGATATAAATTGAAAATTTACTTCGAAGGGTTTTCAATCTGTTACACCTTTCTACAAATTTTAATTTTAGAAAATTCCTTTAAAATTTTAAGAATTAAAATGAAATGAAATGTCTTAGAGACTGGTTTTTTTGTTCAATCAACTAAAAATCAACTAAAATAATTCTGTAACACCTCTCTACAAGTTTTAATTTCAGAAAATTTCTCAAAAATTTAAGAAAATGAATTATCTTCAAAACAACCTTATTGGCTAAAAGTCTGCTAGGTAGTCCTGGTCAGTATTCTATATTTTTAAAATAAAATAATTAATAGCGGGTTTTCACTTGGCGAAGGGTTTTCCAAGAAAAGATTTTATTTTGAATGGTCCGCTATCTCGACAGCTGTAACTTTTGAAGCTGTCATCTTTTGATATTTGACAAGTAAAAACTGCGCCATTACTAAAAATGGCACGATACACGCTTCAACAACACAAAAAAATTGTTGAAACTCATTACAAAAATGCTGAAAATTCTGCAGTCACAGTTCCCAAAACTAAAGCGCTTATGGGTAGTCTTGAAGCACCTTCTCGGCCGGCAATAGTGGAAATGGTGGAAAAATTGGAGCTATTGGGACAAGTTAGTGATGCGAAGAATCGATACCGTGTGAGCCGCTCGAAAACAACTGAGAATATTGCTGCTGTATCCAGATGTATGACGAAAACCCAGGTTTGTCGATTTCTCGTCGATTTTTGGAGTTAGGCATTCCACAAACGACATTATACCGTATTTTGCATAAAAATGAGACTTAAGGCTTTTAAAGTTCACAAGAACTACGCGCTACGTTCCACACAATCGCAATTTTATGAGAAAAGTTTCTTGAGCGTGTTATTTCTCGAAGAGATGATCACAATTGGCCACAGAGATCTTAGGATTTAACACCTTCAGACTTTTTGCAAGCCACCGAAATATCTGCTGGGACAAATCAAAGGTTATCGCTAAAGGGCCAATACGATGCAAGCTGTTGGTGAGGGATCAAATTTTAGAGCAGGTATTAAGATTCATTAACCTGGGTGCAATAATATCTAGCGACCGAAGGATCGTGGAAGAAGCTCGAGAACAAGCACACAGGGCGGCGAAAATTGCTGGATGCCTCAGAGATATTTTTTGGAACAATAAAACCCTGATCAGTACCGCTAAGTCGAAAATCTATAAAGCATGAGTGGGATCAGTTCTAACATATCCTGCGGAAACATCAATAACAAAAATAATCGCGAGAAATGCGGGTATTGAGGTCTATAAAAGGATTGACTCTCAGATATCACATAAGAAGCTCGGAAATAAGAAAACAACTACAGATGCAGAATGTGTAGCATGGACCAGAACACGCAGAAGGTTCTGGAGAGATCACATGGAAAAAAATGCCAACGGAAAGATTTGCTAAGTGGGCAGAACATCTTCAAAAAGTAATTTAGAATTCCCACAACAGAAAACTAATCAGCGCTACTTCATTTGTAAAAAATATTAATAATTAACAAAAAATATCTTACCAGACAAGCTCAATGTATTTATTCATATGAATAATACACAAGAATGAAGTGAACTTTTAAAAATCCTACGTATTCTATGTTCGTCACAGAAATTACACAAAGTTTCTAAGGTATTTTATGGATTTATTTAAAACCAAATGATAAAATGTATAAGTGTGAATCCAAATATATAATTATAATATATTATATATAATAAAATATTAAAAAGAGGTATTTTCTTGATAGAAGGATTATTACAAAATTTTAGATATCATTCAGATTTATTCTATCAACCTCCTACAAATTTTAATTTCAAAAATATTTTTATTCAAAAACTTTTAGAATTAAATTGAATATATATCTTAGAAACACTGTTTCAATTTAGTCTACATTTAGAATTAACACTCATTACAAAGTTCCAAAAGGGAATAAGAGAATTCAAAGAAATGTAAGTTAATAATTAAAATTACTGAATAAATACTGAAAGGATACAAAATTTTGTTTCGTACCATGTTTCATGAAAACCAAATTCCTTTCCAAAAATGCAAAATATAACCTCAATATCTTTTCAAACAACTTGTTTGAAATAAGTTCCTTCAAAAAAAATTCCTAAACTATGCAGAACATCTTCAAAAAGCAATTTAGAATTCCGACAACGGAAAATTCATCAGCTCTACTTCACATTTAAAAAATAAAAATAATTAATGAACAATGTCTTACCAGAAAAGCTGAATGTGATATAAACAAAACACTAGAATGAAGTGAAATTTTAAAAATCCTACATATTCTATATTCTACACAGAAATTACACAAAGTTCGTAAGGTATTTTATAGACTCCTTTAAAACCAAATGATAATATGTATAAGTGTAAAGCAAAATATATCATTATTATATACAATAAAACAATGAAAAGAGGTTTTTTTTTCGATAGAAGGATTGTTACAAAATTTTGAATATCATAAAGATTTGGATAAGTGGTACTTATATGACATTATTTTAATTTATTTTCAGAAGTTATATTTACTAAATATAATTTTTTGAAATTAAATATGTAGAAGGCTAATATTAAAATATTTAAATAATTTTATATACCTTCTATCAAGAATTAACCTTATTTAGGTTAGCATAGAGATTTATTCTGTTAACCTTCTACAATAAAATAAATAGAGGTTTGTATATACTGAATTGTTTCAGCCGTTACTATTTGGTAGTTGATCATAATTAAAACAAATTGTAGAAATTAAAAAAGTAGCTTAGTTAGATAACCAATAATATTGAATATTCTAAGTAAGGTAGTTTTATGATGAAATTCTTAAGATTATGTTAAATATTATTGAAAGTTACCTGTTTTCATAAGAGGGGTGAGCAGAAACAAAATTTTGTCTGCTCGAAATATTTAATTTATAGGATTTTAGTTAACAATTTTTATTTATTGGATTTTGTTATATCATTTGGATGTCTTATAATGAATGTTTATTTTATATGTCGTTTGATATAAGTGGTACTTATATGACATTTATTTAATTTAATTCCAGAACTTATAATTATTATATATAATTTTTTGAAATTAAATATGTAGAAGGCTAATATTAAAATATTCAACCTTCTACAAATTTTAATTTCAAAAAAATTCTTATTGAAAAACTTTTAGAATTTAATTAAATAAATACCATAGAAACAAAAAACAAAACAATATTAAAATATTGTTTAAAATAATAAAATGAAATTTTCACTTGAAAGAAAGATTATTACAGAATTTTAAATAACATACAGATTTATTCTGTTAACCTCCTACAAATTTCATTAAAAAACTTTTTAAAACTATATTAAATATATATCTTAAAAAAACACGATTTCAATTTAGTAGACATTTAGAATTAACAACACTCATTACACAGTACCAAAAGGGAATAAAGGGTTTCAAAGAAAAGTAAATTAATAATTAAACTTACTAAATAAATACTTGAAGGAGACAAAATTTTATTTTTATTAAAGCGTCATGAAAACCGTCTTCTATTCAAATTTCTAAATAGATCGTTTTGAGAGTTAAAGAGAGGCTTTTATGAGCCGCAGTGTATTTAGTTAACATGTTCTTTTACCAGGGGATTAGGCACCTGGCTGTGGGTAAGGTCGTGTTTAACTCAGGACGGACATCCCATGAGTACGTTCACCACGCGGGCCAGGTGCTAGGTCTCAGTGGCACGGGTCGACTCCCCCTGGTTCTACCTGCTTTTTATTACGAGAGAAATGGTGATTTATAACAGGCGTATTTGTCTTGCGAAATGGGTACTTCACAATACTCCAAACTTGCAATTAAGTTTGTTAAAACGTCACTTACATCAACAACAAGATTGATTAATGAATGGCGAAATTAAGCAAACCAAAATAGTTGTGTTTTCTTCGTTAGTCATGAATGAAAACAATTACCAGAATAATTATATAAATTATGAATTTTGAGTCTACTTGGTGGAAGTTATAATTTAGAGTTAAAGTAGACTCACGCTAGTGTGAGCCCAAAAAAATTTTGCTAGTTCATATTTACGAGCCGTTCACACTAGTGGAATGTGTGTAAAAGACCTGAAATAAATGTTTATAGGATTAAAAAGATGATATGAAACCAAAATTTTCGATGTTAAACTTTA
Source organism: Megalocaria dilatata (assembly GCA_034642435.1). Taxonomy (NCBI): domain Eukaryota; kingdom Metazoa; phylum Arthropoda; class Insecta; order Coleoptera; family Coccinellidae; genus Megalocaria; species Megalocaria dilatata. The sequence goes on along the minus strand of CM067858.1, from coordinate 48,423,185 downwards.
TTTAAAAAAATAAAATTTGTCATTTGAAATGAGAAGTTATTTTTGTTTGCACTGCTTTATACCGAATTGTTAGTAGGTTGTATTTTGTTCGGCCTATTGAGAAACCACTTTTAATGCCTTCAGACTCTCTGCAATAGAAATCTTCTTATTATCTTCAGTTTCCACATTAGAGTCGCTTCTTTCGGAATCAGTGAGGACATTCGAATTACCATCAATAGTAACCAGAATTTGTTTCACTTCAAGCATCTTTATTCCAGTTTTCCACATCTTCACCGTTATATTCAGCCAATAAATTGAAAAATATCCTAAGTAGTTACTTAGTATCTTAAATCAAAGTTGATTTGCTGAAATATTTGATAAGTACAAGTGCTACAAAGTTTTCACAATTGACCGGATGAATTATGTTCAACAACTCGATCGTTTCCTCTACTATAGGTTCCAATTTTTTACACATCAATATTTCTCGGAGCTCCACAAGAGGAAGATCATCTTCATCAATATCGGTATGGTCAAAAATTTCGATTACCAGAGGATCTAATTGTTGCCATGCACGGTGTAAATGTAAAGCAGCATTCCTCAAGGTGAGGTTGTTGAGTCCATCGGCCATGTTGTGCTTTTGGGTTACCAGAAAACTCAAAAAATTTCTCAGATGAAGGATGTGAGGGTGCATTATCTAGAAGAAGTATTGTCATTCCCGGAAGATTTGAACATTTCAGAAATTGGTTTAGCTACAAAAATTCTCATTTGCTTACATTTCATTTTTCGTATTAAGACCTACCTCTAGACCGAAACATTCGAAGAACCAGTTTTCGAAAATTTCCTTTGTCATCCAAGCATTTTTTGTATTTTTGTAGATACAGGGATTATGTAAATTTTTTGATGCTCTTGGAGATTTTGCTTTGCTAATAATCAATGGCGTGAGTTTGTGGGAACCTGATGCGTTTGCAGAACCCAAGAAGGTTATTCGCTTCTTTGATATTTTGAGACCGGGTGCAGTTTTCTCAGAACTCATTACATAGATTTCATCAGGCATAATTTTCCAGTACATCTCATCAGCATTGTATATCTGGACGTGAGTGAGCTCAAATTTCTCCATTAATTGAACCAATTCAATTGAATTGGTTCAATTTTGAATGTGCTAATATAATGCACGTTTGCGGCCATCCATCATTCTCGGAGAATTTTTCATTTCCACCTTTCAAGGTATCATGAAACTGAAGAGCTTTATGCTTCATAATTTTTCCTGTTGTAGGGAAATTTGATTCCCTTTGTTTAATAAACTTTCCGTCCAAGGTTTCCTTCATTTTCGAATATTCAGCTTCTCTCAAAGTGCATTTTTTTATTTGGCTTGAAACTTTGGTTCACAACACTCATGATTATGTTTTTTTTTTAATCGAACATACAGTTGATATCGGTTTGAAGTAGGGCTGATGAGTTTTCCGTTGTGGGAATTCTAAAATGCTTTTTGAAGATGTTCTGCAATTCATTTTAAGCAAGTTGTTTTTGAATCTTGAGGTTATGTTTCGCATTTTTGGAATAAAATAAGGTACGAAACAAAATTTTGTATATTGATAAGGTAAATAAATCACTTGGTTTAAGTCTCACAAAAGTATAATTTTATGTCGTTGACATGTATGTTTCGGGTTTCAACCGATTTTCAAAACTAAGGAGAATTTACTTAACATAACAATTTATATATTTTTCGGACAACAAATGGAAGTGTCGGGATTTTTTATTAGAGGTTGTAAACAGTAAGTTATACCTGTTGACGGTGTTTGCTTATTTTCAAAGGCACTTGTTATTAACAGATGTCAGCAATGGCGATAAATGAATGTCCAACTTATCATTTGTTATCGTCAGACATTTTTTATATGCGGAAGAGATTTCTAGATGTTCGTGTAGGTCCAATTTTTTACTTTTATTACCGGAATGTAGAATTTAAAAGTCTATGAAGTAGTTTTCCTTTATGCAATGGACAGAAAAACCAGTATATGTTTTATATTGCAATATGGATTTTTTATGTTCGTCTACTCTAATGTTGATTAAACGACCAGTTGGACCTATATAAAAAGCGGGGAAATCTTTGTTTTTAACCAAAATTGACCCTAGGTTTTTGTTATTTGTTAAAAATAAGGCAAATCTAGACTAATTTAAATATTTTAATATTAGCCTTCTACATATTTAATTTCAAAGAATTATATTTAATAATTATAACTTCAGGAATTGAATTACATTAATGTCATATAAGTACCACTTATATCAAACGACATATAAAATAAACATTCATTATAAGACATCCAAATGTTATAACAAATCCAATAAATAAAATTTGTTAACCTAAATCCTATAAATTAAATATTTTGAGTAGATAAAATTTTGTTTCTGCTCATCAATCCTATGAAAACAGGTAGGTATCTTTCAAAAATGCTTAACATAATCTTAAGAATTTCATCATAAAACTATCTTACTTAGAATATTCAATATTATTGGATATCTAAGTTACTCAAGATATGTAAAAACAGTACTAAAAAACAAGTTTTAAGAGAGACTTTGCTCCGTCAGTACTCAATTATATTCATATTCAATAAAATATAACATCAATCAACAAAAATATTTTCCCATTCTTTTAACAATTCATAAGCCTCTGGTACACGAATACTGAAAATTTAAATGGAGTGTAATGTTAATTCAAATAAATAATTCTGTGGTTTACCATTGATCTAAAAGATTGAAAGGCAATTTAACGGCCTCTGTTACAGCACAAGGACTACCTGTATAAAGAATGTTAAGGAAACCAAATAATTATATATTATGAATAAAATTGCCTTTCAATCTTTTAGATCAATAATAAACCACAGAATTATTTATTTGAGTTAACATTACACTCCATTTAAATTTTCAGTATTCATTTACCAGAAGCTTTCTGAATTGTTAAGAGGTGTGAAAATATTTTTGTTGATTGATGTTATATTTTATTGAATATGAATATAATTGAGTTCTGACGAAGCAAAGTCTCTCTTAAAACTTGTTTGTTAGTAATGTTTTCACATATCTTGAGATTTTCTAAAAAGTAACTTAGTTAGATATCCAATAATATTGAATATTCTAAGTAAGATAGTTTGATGATGAAATTCTTAAGATTATGTTGAACATTTTTGAAAGATACCTATTTTCATAAGATTAATGAGCAGAAACAAAATTTTGTCTACTCAAAATATTTAATTTATAGGATTTTGGTTAACAATTTATATTTATTGGATTTTGTTATATCATTTGGATGTCTTATAATGAATGTTTATTTTATATGTCGTTTGATATAAGTGGTACTTATATGACATTAATTAAATTTAATTCCCGGGGTTATAATTATTAAATATAATTTCTTGAAATTAAATATGTAAAAGGCTAATATTAAAATATTTGAATAATTTTATATACCTTCTATCAAGTATAAATCTCTATTTATTTTATTCATAAAATCTAGAGTTAATTGTGTTTATTCAATTAAAAAGTAATCAGTGCTTTCTTAGGTATTCAATTAATTTAATTTTAAAAGTTTTTGAGAATGTTTTTAAAATTAAAATTTGTTGTAAAATATTACAGAATTACTCTGTTTGATATTTTAGATATTGAAAAAACCTTCCATCAAGTATAAAAAGCCCCTTTTTATTAACCGAACCTGAGTCTTTCACTCAAACATATCAGAATGTCCGTCTGTAAATTGACCCTTCAATAACCGTGAAACCCCGGAAAAAACCTTTCTTACGCTTCCATTTTCCATCCCCTCATACCAGATTAGGTTTCGTGCAATAATTCACCGCAAAAATCCAATAAATAAAATATTAGTCAATCGTAGGCCGGCTCTCGAAATTCCCGCAACGCACAGATTTTGAGCCTCGGATGGATTTTCGCGAAATGCGATTTAAATTTATGATTCAAAGCAATATGAATTGCGTTTAGTGTCACGTCAATGGCGAAAACATTGTTGGGGTTCAGTTATCGGCATCGATTGGGCTGAAATGGAACGGAAGGACAGAATGGCATTCAGGACGAAATGAACCAGCGAAATGATTCCATTAGGTTGCGACACAGCGCAGCTGGTGTAACCATAAATCTCGCACGAATTCAAATAGATAATAAGTTGGTGCAAATATATGAATGGGACATATGGTGATGATGAGTTTCATAATGAAAAAAAAAAACATTATTTTTGCGTGAACATCAAGAGTTTATTTAACATGATTCAGATTGTCCGATTTGGGTGCAATATGCACCGTTTTGTTCTTCAATTTGTTGCCATTTTAAGAAAGCTTCATATTGCCTCACTCATAGAAGTCTTGATCTTTATTGGCAAAAAACTCTAGTAATCTATTTTCACTATCTTCTCTTGATGTCAATTTCTTGTCACTGAAGAAGTTTTACAATGCGACAAAAAATGGTTATCACTTGGTGCATTAAAACTTCACAACCAAACTCCCGGAGTTTCTGGCGAGTCACTATAGACGTTTGTGGTTTGGCGTTGTCCTGAAGGAAGACAATACCTCTTCTGTTGGTGAATTGTGACGGTCTCTGGTCAATCACTAGCTTCAAACATTCCAGTTGTTGATAGTAGAGATAATAATTTAATGTTTCACATAAAAGTAACACATAATCAATTATTCCTTTCCAGTCCCACAAAATAAACAGTAGAACCTTCCTGGCTGTTAGTTCTGCTTTGACCACCGTTTGAGCTGCTCTAACGTGTTTTGACTTCGATTGTTTTTGCACAAGACTGTCATATGTGACCCATTTCTCAACCCTAGTTACCCGCCGTTTGAGAAATGGGTCGATTTCATTCCGTATGGCCAAGGTTTCATCATCATCAATTTCTAAAGGCAACGCCTTGTCGTTGCAGCCAAGTTTGTCGGTTACAAGTCTATTTATTTTTAATTGAATTTATATTATAAATGTAAAGTTGAACTGACCTTATCTGAATTTTTAATTGTTTTCGAGGATGTGCTACATGATTTTGAGAGTTTTTGAAGTAACTTATTTAAATATTTAAACATATTAAATATTTCAAATAAATTTATGATAGATTGGGCCGTTGCTTGGTAGAAATCAGTTGTAATTGTCATTATAAAATAAAACACTTGTTTACATTTTCTACTTTATTTTTGGTATTGACGTACGTTTCGTCTTTGCTAGAAAGACTTCATCAGAATCAGGTATTCTGATGAAGTCTTTCTAGCAAAGACGAAACGTACGTCAATACCAAAAATAAAGTAGAAAATGTAAACAAGTGTTTTATTTTATAATGACAATTATTTCAAATAAATAAGTTTTGAAGAAGTTCTTAAAATTATGTTGTGTATTTTTGAAAAAGATTTAATTTTCATAAATATAAGACCAGAAACTGAACATGTTTTCAAATGCTTGTCAAAGGCAAAACATACGTACCACGTGCCTTTCTGACGAGTTCAGGTGCGTATGTTTGGAACGAAACATTGGAAAGAACTCATTTTTAATTTTAATTAATAATTTATTTTTGGGTTTTTTTATTCCATTTGATATTGTATAGTGAATTTTGATTTTTATACATTATATATTCTAATTATATATTTTCATATATTATTTATCTATATATTATTATAATATTATTATTTATATAATATATTATCTTCATATATTATATATTTTATTAATATAAGAAGTGCTTATTTAAGACATTAATTTAATTCTAAAAGTTTTTTTTTTTATTTTTTTTAAATTAAAATTGTAGAAGACTAACAGATTAAATCTCTTCAGATATTCAAAGTTTGTAATTATTCCTCTATCAAGTAAAATAATCACATCTTATTATTTTATTTTATGTAATATATTATTATATTAGGTTTTTGAATAATGAAATTTATTATACAGATTCCAGTGGTTTAATGAAGGCCATAAAATGCCTTACAAACTTTGTGTGATTTCTGTGTTAAGCATAAAACATAGATTACCTTGGATATTCAATGTACCTTCCTAGTTTATTTGCGTTCACAGATTTTGCAGAAATTGTTTGGTGAGATTACAAGTTTATTTATTCTTAATTGAATTTATATTACAAATGTAAAGTTGAACTGACCTTACCTGAATTTTTAATTGTTTTTGAGGATGTGCTACATGATTTTGAGAGTTTTTGAAGTAACTTATTTAAATATTTTAACATATTGAATATTTCAAATGAATTAGATTTGTAGAAGTTCTTAAAATTATGTTGAGTATTTTTGAAAAAGATTTAGTTTTCATAAATATAAGACCAGAAACTGAACATGTTTTCAAATGTTTGTCATAGGCAAAACATACGTACCACGTGCTTTTCTGACGAGTTCAGGTGCCTATGTTTGGGACGAAACATTCGATATTGCTTATTTTTAATTTTAATTAATAATTTATTTTTTGGGTTTTTTTTATTCCATTTGGTATTGCATAGTGAATTTTGATTTTTATACGTCTATTAAATGTAAAAGTTTAAAAAAAAAATTTTTTTGAAATTAAAATTGTAGAAGCCTAACAGATTAAATCTTTTTTGATATTCAAAGTTTGTCGGTTAAGAGCCATTCTTTTTTTCTGGAAATATTTGAACAGCCCATAAGTTGGAATACTTCTTCAAAATAAAATTTCCTTGGTCGTCCACGAAGTCTTTTGTCAATTATTTTGCTTTCCGAAATATTTGTTATGCATTGGCTATGCCTGATAATGTAGCCCAGAACTTGTTTTCCTCAGAGTAATGGTGTTAATAAGACACAGATGTAAGTATTTCCTCGTTTGGTTTTTCATCAATCCATTTTGATCGGGTCATTCGCCTCTACAGCCACAATTCCATTACTTATACAGGGCGACAAGAAAAACTTAGGACAAATTTTACTGTGTTCTGGAAAAAAAGTATTTTAGCGCAGCCAGATAATTTTCATTTTATTAGATTCTCTATACTTTCTTGTACTAATGTATACATTTCAAGTTTGATATTACTTTATTTTGCAGAGTGTTAGAATGTCAAACGAAAGTAGTGCAATTTTGGATCTGTTTCGTTAAGGTCAATGCGAAATTGTTCGTTTGCTCAATTTGCATCAACTAATGCCTTTATCAGCTTCAACCGGCCTTCCGAAACGTGGTGTATTTTCGACATCAAAATTGCCGGATCGAAATTTTGCAAACCAGTTCTGGCACTGGCGTACTGTCAACACATCTTCTCCATACACATCGGTTTATTCCTTTTTGCTTGAATAGCATTTTTACTTTTTCTGTAGTAAAAAAGTAACAAATAACGAAAATGCTGCTTATTGCTCTCCGTATTTAAAAGGGAAACAACCAAATACTACTGCGTAGAATTAATTGAACTTTTTCACACACAAGCTTTGCTATATCAGCTCTCCAAACATATAATGATTATGCGGCTTAAGTGTGAAGTTGGGTTCGAAAAAATACAATTAAATCCTCTGTCGGGAAGAAACGAAATTACTTTCCGAACAAGCTTATAGATTTTTTCCATAATCTATCAATTTAACGATAATTGTTTCGTCAACATTGTTGTTTCGTTATTTGAAAAAAATGTGTTATTTTTTCTTTTTTTATGAGAGAACTAATAATTTTTGCTACAAAATGATTATTAATCAAACAAATAGCTATTAATTGTTATGAAAGACATGAACTCTAAATTCCCTCATAAAATTTATGATAGATTGGGCCGTTGCTTGGTAGAAATCAGTTGTAATTTATAATGACAATCCCTCATAAAAATTGACGTGCTTGGCTGGATATCATTAAAAACGTTCTAGAAGAAAATAAGTGTAATAGTGACAAATTGAAGAATTCAAAATAGGCGTAAAATTCCCTGAAACAGAATACGGATATACTGAACATAAATTAAGTACAATTGATAGTCATTTACGGTACAAACTATTTCATTCTGTAAATTTTTCTTCTGTAATCATTGCATTTTAACGATAATTAGAGTTTAAGGTCTGATCATAAAAAATAGGATATAAAATAAAATACTTATTTAAATATTTCAATATTAATAGATATATTCTGTGAGCCTTCAACATATTTAATTTCAAAAAATTATATTTAATATTATAACTTCAGGAATTAAATTAATGTCATATAAGTACCACTTATATCAAACGACATATAAAATAAATATTCATTATAAGGCATCCAAATGATATAACAAAATCCAATAAATATAAATTGTTAACAAAAATCCTATAAATTAATTATTTTGAGTAGACAAAATTTTGTTTCTGCTTTCACACTTATGAAAACAAATATCTTTCAAAAATGTTTAACATAATCTTAAGAATTTCATCATAAAACTATCTTACTTAGAATATTCAATATTATTGGATATCTGACTCAGTTACTTTTTAGTAAATCTCAAGATATTTAAAAGCATTACTAAAAAACAAGTTTTAAGAGAGACTTTGTTTCGTCAGTACTCAATCGTATTCAATAAAATATAACATCAATCAACAAAAAATATTTACTCCCTTTAATCCAGAAAGCTTCTTGGTAGTATTCATTCACCTAAAACACAACCACTATATACAAGGGTGGGCAAAAAAAAATTTAAGAAAAAAATTTATAAGTATAATAGATTTGACTTTCCACGAGAAGCAAACAAAATTCATAAGAAATTTTAAAATATTTTAATGAGAATCCATAACATTACCTTCGAATATTCAGAAATAGCTTGGAAAGTTCTAAAATTGGTATTTGCATCATTGAAACTCTAGGAGTTATCTTAACAACAAGATTACAAAAGTCTCTATTGAACGATGACAGTAGGAACAGATGAAGAGAAATAGAGCTGGCGACTCCGCCTAGTGTTCGAAACTTTTTCATTATTTTCCGAAGTATTAAAACCTTGGTAATAAGGAGCCAAAGTATTCCTGAAATATGCATAGGTTCTTTTAAGATAAGAGCAAATTATATCCCAGTGATATTTACCTGTTGGTTTCAAAAAAATTATTAGGAAAATAGTCTTTAAAAAGTAAAAAAAGTGCTTAAAGACATGAAATTCGGAATTTGCCTTAGGCAAATCATAGAATATCCAAAATAATGTCTTTGACCATGATAATTTGTTCACGAGTTATAAAGTTTAAAATTCAATAGAAATACAAACTTGCAAATATTAATCATATTTATATTTGGGTTGGAATAGTTTATTTTGATGGTGACCTGTGAAACACCCAGTATATATGTAAGATTACGAATCATGATATTCCGAAAACCTTTACAAGATGATTGATTATGTTTTAAAAATATCAATATTGTTTTGGAAAAAACTAATTCAATTGATGCCATAAAAATTTGAAATGGTCACTATTTTCAATTCATTAAAAACTTTCATGACAATAATAAATGATAATAATCATAATGAATTGCGATAAATGTGATAATGAAAGAAAATAATGATGAGAAATATTTGGGTGTAAGTACTGAAAAAAAGAGCTTTTAAGTAGAATAAGAGATTAAATAAAATTTTCTTTTTTTTTTAGTTCCTACGAAATGATATACTGTAAGTATTACATGAAAAATATTATTTTACTATGGAACGTCATACTTGATAGAAAATAGAGAATGTTGCTACAGGGTGGATCATTATTCTGTGTTATATACAGATATTTATAATCGGCTTATGAATTATACAAATCGATGAAAGGCTAGACTTTCACGATGATTGGAATATTCAGAAAATAACGTTTCTTGGATAATTAGTTATGGTGTTTGACTGTGAGGTTTTTTAGTTGTGCAGCGTTGCCACTTAATTTGAGAAATGGCATTTTATCTGACATAATCTTTTATTGAATTATTTGCTTCACTACTGCTTTCCGATTATTTTTATGACATTTAATATTATTGATTTTATTATCCTTTGTGCAAAACAAATAATTATTTGTTTTGCACAAAGCTGTTTTAGTGTAGTTAACCAATGTCTTGTGTACCAATTAAACCTAAGGAAATTCGTTTTATATCATACAGGATATAATAAAATAAAATTTATGATTTTATCAAAAGTGAAAAGTTATTTTGAAATGGATTTCTCCACCTTACAAAATAAAACATCATCAATTCGAATATATGAAGTGAAATGAACACAAAAATTATCAAAGGAAAGTATGTATTCATCATGGTCAATGTGATCAATTTTTGGCACGAACATGCAGAAAGAAGGTCAATAAGATATATTTCGAATGGATCCGGTTAACAAGAGAATATTTGCAAGGTCACAAAATAATTGGACGTTCTTCATAAATGTCTAACCTACCATTGAGCTACAGTCGGTTTGTATAATTTGTGAAGGACAGGGTATATTTTGGAGTTTTTATGCACAGGATGGTACTAAAGGGTTTTCCACAAAGAGGTTTCATTTTGATATTTAAAAAACGAGTATATTTTAAGAGAAATCAATTCGCAGATTTGCGGCTGTATATCCTCGATAACTTCACGAATTCTATCTTGAATCGATTATTGAGCATTGGCATAGACCTTATCTTTCACGTGGCCCCAAAGAAAAAGTCTGAAGGTCTTAGATCACAAGATCTAGGTGGCCTTCGAGCCATACACTCTAATGCTTTCTACTCCTCAGATTCCTCTATAAAATTTCGATAAGGATAATGAATCCTTGCTCGCCCAAAATTCCCACTACGGACCATAACCTAATGGAAGAGTAAGTGAAATGAAAACAGGAGAGGAAGAGAAGTCCGATCCGGCACTCGGCAGGTTCATAAATCTACTTCACCACTATTGCAGCTGGTTGTCTCACTTGCTGTTGTTATTAAAATAAATATATACGATGTAAATTGTGCCGTAATCTATGATATGGTTCGTTTACGAATTATTTTATAACGTCCATTTGCTAATAGCCGAATGCGCTGGTCGCGAATTCATCATTTTCGCGTTATTTATAGAGTGGCTCCATAAAAGATCAATTGGCTGGGATGCCCTACGGGCAAAAAGACTGTTAAGAGTCCGCTGGGGTTTTATTTGACTTTCTGGCGGCAAACCCCGGAATGTTGTGACTGAGGTTGTTTGTCCCTCAACGGACCATATGGTTGTTAAAATCTTTGTAATGGATTGGAACCGTAGATAATTTTTTCTTTAATTGTTTGTTATACTAGAACACACAGAAGACATAAAGACACGCTATAATTTCCTTGTTTGTAGTAGAATATTTTAAAGATAATATAGAAAAATACATAAAGAGAAAACACTTCTAATACCTTAAATATCAAACAGAGAAATTCTGTACTACGTTCCAACAAATTTGAATTTCAGAAAATTTCTTAAAAACTTTCAAAAATTAAATCAAGTAAATGTCTCAGAGAAAGCTGTTCACTTTTTAACATACATATAAAATTAAAACTAATCACACAGTATCAAATAATCCAAAGAAAACATAGAATATTGATCGAACTTACTCAACAAAAATTTAGTAGAAACAGTGCCGTTTCATATCGGTATTATGAAAAAACTCTAAAAATATCCAACATAAAATTAAGGAATTATTCTAAACCACTTTTCTTTAAAAAAAACTCGTCAAAACTATGTAACACATCTTCAAAAAGGCGTTTAAGTTTTTAAAAAATTTTATAAAATTAAAGTTTGTAGTAAGGTAGAACAGAATTTCTCTCTTTGATATTTAAGATATTGAAGGAATCTTTTATCAAGTATAAAAGCCTGCCTTTTTATTATTTATTTGATATAAAACACTTTTATCTTATTTCCACCATTCTTTATTTCTTAATAAGTACGACTGGTTTTAACTATTAGGTCATTAACCTAACCTAGTGAAGACATAAACAGTAATTACAGGTATTTGAATAATTTTGGTAGCTACAACTTAAACGGTGGTTCACAACCGTAACTAGAAGGGAATTACTAATATCAAGGTGACTATAAAGCGTTTGATATTTTGGGTTTTGGTGGAGTTTATTAATTTCTAAACTCTTCAACAGATTAATTTTTGTCCCTTTGTCAGATATACTGTATGTGGGATTTCAAGGTAATCCGAGATGCTGTATCTTATGTACGTTCGAAAAAGGCGGATTTATATCCATGTTTTTTAAAACATGCTTTATAATTATGTCAGTTTATCCAGCGTAGGCTGCTGTGCAGTTATGTATTACATTTTACCTTTAAATATCCCTGTTTTGTTAGCAAAGCAGTCAGCACTTCTTCCAATTTAATTTAAGCATTTATATGTTAAATAGCGACAAAAAGGCTGAAAAAAAATTTCATGAGGTTCATGGGTGATATGAACAAACGCGCAAAATTCCTAACTTCACGTTGGTGCCTTTCACCATTTTTATCTATTATTCGGAAAACCGAATGTAAAAAATACTCTGTTAACAATTTTACAAGGATAAATTTGAGATCTAAAAATTAATCATGAAACATCAAAAAAATCTGAGAATATAGAAAGCATCAATGGTATATGTCAATTAACAATATGACATAGTAGAAAAATTTTAATTACCGATATAAGATTGGGAATATATTGGTGTTTTCTCTAATATTTGAGAAATTTTTTCTCAGGTTTGATTTCCAATACTATTTTTTTATTTTATATATTTAGCACTTCGGGAAAACTTACGGTATTGTTCATTAAGTCGACTAAAAAGCAATTGAAAAAATTCGAGAATAACACTAACAAGAAGTTATAAGCTTTTAAGCGGTTTTTCTCTAGTTTATTTCCCCCTAGAACTTTTTAATTTGAGAATTACTTACGCTTAAAGAAGCTTCATATGATCTCCTAAAGAAATTTTAAATCTGGTGTAATTGAAAAGTACAATGTAGAAGGGCTTCAGACGTACTCTGAAAGCTTCAAGATTCTATCTCTTTCCATTCGAAAGTTATAGTATTTAAAGTAGCGCTGAACGCTGATTCGCTCAGAATTTTTTTTAACTCATAATCATACGATTGTCACAAAATTTTGCGCTAATATGCTCGTTATTTAACTACTGCTAACTACCGAAACCTTAGGAACGATTTTCGTGTTCGATGCTCTTAGCTGAGATATACAAACCACAAACATTCCTTGAAAGTTTCAAGGCTCTAGCTCTTTCTGTTCGCGTGGACGGATCGGCCGGACAGAATTAGTTTTGACCTCTGCTTCTTCATCAGTGAGTCCAATTCAGTCGTTTAAGATAAAGTTCGGCTCCAATTTTTAAAATTACAGACCTATAGATGCCTTCAACCTATACTTGACATTTTATTTCTCGTCTGGAGTTGAGGGCAGGCAACTTGGAATATTTTATTTCAGTGTTAACAGAATTAATCTGTTTCATATTTAAGATATATATTATTTCTGGCTTCAAAATTGCGCAACAACTCTTTGATATTAACAGATAATTTTATGAACCAATTTCCGGAATAACTTCGACATTATATGCTTATAACACTGGATGCAGGTAGAGAAGAATCAGGATTTTGTGGACAAAAGTTTAGTTAAAAGTTTAATTAAAGGTCTTTTCAATAAGAAATCACGATTATTCAATGAATTATTCAAATTGTGGATGATATCCAAACAATTTTTAATTTGGAGAACTAAATTGCGGTATACAGTCAAGAAAGTAGATGGAATTGATCATTCAAAAAGCTCACCTAAAGGCATCTGGCCAAATTTATATATCCTAAGTATTATTTGGATGGATAAAAATATCGAACAATAAATCTGTCTTAAATTTGTATTTTGAATAGAATTTCTTGTTCACTTAAAATATAACTACATAAAGGTAACGATGAATGGATTTTATTGAAAGCACGTGCGTAATTTTTCATCTGTCTTATCCTTTACAATGTTTGATATATAATTATATAATGAATAAATTATTACTATTTTACGTTGTTTGTTTTTACTGTCACTGTTTTTTGTTGCTTCTCTTGTAGGAAATTAACTGAAATGGGAATTCATTTCAGCGAGTAAGTACAAGATTCAATGAGCGTCGAATGGATTTCATCTACTAATTTGATACGTAAAATCAAAAGGCAAGAGGTTAATATATTTCGATTTTTTCGAAATGTTCAAATTACAGAGTATTGAATTTGAAAATTCAAAAGATTTACCACTTTTAATAACACCTGATATCTAACACTCCCGTAATATTCAAACGCTGGATTTTCAAGCCAAGCCTGAAAATACCAAGCCAAGCTTACGTAATTCTGTCTCAAGCCAATCAAAGCTTGACTTGGGACAATTTATATGTTTTAGGCAAAGCTTTTTATAGATCCAAGACAAGCTTGCATCTTTCGAGCGATGCTACATGCCTTGGTGAAGAATCACTTTTCTTGTTATCACCCAACCCTACATATATTTATAACCATTGTTTTTCGTTGTTTGAAGATGAACTTTAAGTTGGAATTACAGTTAAATGATCTGAAACCTCAATTCACACGAAGTATGAGCTGAATTTTAATTATGAAACAGTTCACTATTTCGTTTCAATTACTGACTAACATATAACCAACAAACGAAACCTTGATCTATATGGTCTTATTTAAGATTTTCCTAGATATTTCTAGATAGAAAAATTCAGAACACTTTTAAGATGAATTCACAAAATAATGAACGAAGAGTTGACCAAATCCATTAAATATCCGTCATCATTACTAGAATTTTTTATATTTTTCAGACTCAGGTTTTATTAAACCGTAATGACTACTGAATCTGTATATCTATTTTCAAGGTCAAAATTCACGCCCAATTAAATTCTTGAACGACGAAAGCTACAGCGACTTTCAAGCTTCAGCTCTGTAATTGCATCGTCCGGATCTGCGAATGGCGCTTTGGAGCGTCAACATTCTAATTCCGTTTTTTACTTTTTATACGAAACGTAAACTTTATTTCCAGCGCAAATGGCATAGCATAAAAATGTTTCATCAGTGTTTATTTCATAACGAAATAGAAATATTTATGAAATACGGGGATGTATTGATATCTAGTTAGCCTAGACCGGTTCCATAGAGGAAGAAAGTATTGCAAAGTGGTTTTGGGGTTCTCTCCAAACCATTGAAGCATTGGTGCGCCGGAATTTGATAGTATTACTACTACATGAATAAGAGTTGAAGGAATCTAACGAGTTTAAACTCAAAAACAAAAAACATGTACTCCGGCCCCCAGCATACTGAATGAAATATTTCGGGAAAGTTAGATCATCGATTTGCCTACAGATAAATGTAGAACCCATAGAACTCCAGAAGAAAAAGATTAAATCTTCAGGAAATTCAATAGTTTTTGGAGAGACCACGGAAACGGACATATTGATTGCAGAAAGTTTGAAGCTGAAGATTGCAGAGATAGCTACGTGATGTCACTATTTGTAATGAAGCAGATCTTGCCTAGCATTCTGGAACCCTTGGCGGCGATGATCACACTATAATGCAATGAGGGTTATTTTCCATATTCTATGAACCAACCCTAGACGCACCTCCGTTCTTCCAATTTTAAAGGTTTAAAGATGACCATAAAGAACAGAATACCCGACTTCAAATATATTGTGTGAGGAACAACATGATTTACAGCATACTAAGTCAACAAATGTAGCAATTTCGGTTATGCTGGCTGAGTTTACATACGCCTTCGGTAGAGAAGAAAAGTACATGTTGGTTGCCTGGGACTTCAACCAAGCGTTCGATTCGATCGATTATAAAATACTTCTGCAGAAATTACAATACAGGTGTTGTACTGAAGTTGATGAAAAACTATCTGCACGACAGGTCCCAGAAAGTGCTCAAACTCTGAATGTGTAAGGTATGAAGTTCCTCAGGGTTCCATGTTTGGATCTATCTTATTCTTCCGGTATATTAATGACTTATCATCAAATCTATAATCAGATCATATGGTGCTCTTTCTGATGATACCTCCAGGTGAGATTACATATTACTCTAGAGTAGGCTGAATAGTTAATTCTAGTGAACAACTTTAAGATTCATTGAGTAAAAACTTAATACCTCATTTTAAAGACTCGCCTAAAAACAGATACAGGCCTGAAATTTTTGAGAATTCTCCTGCAACCCGACTGATCAGAGGCTCATTAGCTATGCATTATTATTATTATAGAATGAATCACCGGAGATCTTCATCAATCAAAATATGTTTCATTCTGAAGTGTCATTATTATGGCTGCTTTTCAATATCTGTCATTCGCTGAAGTGTAAACAACATAGTGTGTGCTCTGAAAATTTCAACTTTTGTGCGGAATAATAAATTTTTGTTTTATTTCATTACATCAATATTAAGAAAAAGACTGCCAAAATTCATTTTATTGTAGTGGATATTTATAGTGACTATGTTCTAGCTGAACGAACGTGTCAGAAAAGGTTTTCCCGATTTAAAAGTGACAATTTTGATTTGGAATTTGAAGAATGGGTAATTAGAGGCAAAGTTCGATGAAGATACATCACAGATGACAGGAAAACTAGCAAAAAGTCTTGAAATCACTCGACCAAGCATTTACCATCGTTTAAAAGCAAAGTGAATGATCCGAAACGTAGGAAATTTGGCGCCGTATGAATTGAAGTCGAGAGACGTGGAACGCAGTTTTTTCACGTGTGAACAACTGCTCCAACGGCAAGAAAGAAAGTAGTTTTTGCATCGAATTGTAATTGGCGATGAAAAGAGGGTCCATAACGATAATCTGAAACGTCGGACAACGTATAGATGCCTCATCATCAACTGTCAAGCTGAATATTAATTGCCAGAAGATCATGCTATGTACTTGGTGGTACCAGATGGGTGTGGTGTATTGTGAGCTAGTATAATCGAACGAAAGGATCACAGGGGATGTCTATCGACGATAATTGATGCATTTGAGCCGATAATTGCAAGAAAACGGCGACAATACGCCGACAAATATGACAAAGTTATTGATACTTCAATTATCTACAAAAAACCTAATAGCTTCGTATGAAATCAATTTTTGCTTTTGATTTTTTCAAGAATTATTTGTTTATTTCAAGTAATTTAGGAATAAAATTCTGGAGAAATGGGAAATTTTTACCCGCTTTTTGAATAAGGCAGATTTCGGAACGTAAAAGAAAAATCATCTATCCACAGTTCATCCTCTAGACAGTGATTTTTTTATGTCATATCTAAACTGTTTTACCAAATAAAGGAAAATTTAGGACATTCACACAAAGACATGAAGGAATTTGTAAGTTTTGATGGGGAAACACCGAATGTGAAATTTACATCTGTTCTGATTTCTTATTATAAGGTGTAATTCAAATTTTGCGATCCTATTCACAGGGAAAATTGCCCTCCCAGATTCATTCCGTTCGCATCCCTGAGAATTATATGAAAAGAAAGGCGCAAAAATGAAATGGAAGAGAGAGCTATACGAAATTAAAGAGAGGACGTATTGAGTTACATATGAAGAAAATCATAGGCGTGAGGTCTGCGTGTGAGCAGCAGATGTTGCTTTCGATTCAGCAATTTCAATCGGGAACGGTTAACAGACAGCATTGAAGACATGACTGGGCCCATATGCTGGCTGGATTGGTTTCTCGATGGATTTATTCTGGTGTCATACGAAGGAGTACCAAGACATGATTCGAAGATAGATAATGAGAATTTTTAATGAATCGAAATCGTCGGTATTTCTTTCTGATAGAATTGTGAATTCAAGCTGCTAATCTGCGAAAAAAAGAGAAAAGTCAGTTGATTCTAAATTAATTCGAAGGGTTTTTTTTACAAATATTTCGAATATTAATTAGATTTTTTTTCTGTGAAACCTGTACGTTATTTTAGTCTAATAAATCTATTAAATTTGTTATTCCCGGATTACGTCTTGGGTGATGGATTTAGATGATTATGGTCAGTACTTTATGTTTTATTTTGATTCTTTTGATCCAGTTACTGTTTGAAACATTTGAAATACCCTTCGAAGTAGTATTTACGTTATATTTACTCATGATTATTATAATTCATTTTATCAAGCATGGGCGTGGCAGTTTACAGATATTGAGTCTATGATCGTATATTCTTTTTAAGATTTTTCTGCGGATGAATCTAGTTTTATAAATAATCCACATACCTTCATTCACCAAATATTCTGTTCGAAACATTATCTTAAACCATAGAAATATATAACGACATTTGGAACAACCATCAGTTTCCTACTCGGTGGGGACAATCCCACATTATACCCATGAAAAAGCCAGGTAAATCAGAACCTTCACCCAACACGTTCAGACCAATCTCTTTGACATGCACCCTGTGTAAAATACCGGAAAAAATGGTTAACCAACGGCTTATGTGGCATCTCGAGAATTCTCTGCTCTACTCAACGCAATCAGGCTTCAGGCCGAATCGCAATACTACTGACAACCTAGTAATGCTACAAGCTGAAATTGGGAACGCATTCACAATTAAACAAGACCTACTTGCTGCACTCATAGATATAGATAGTGCCTTCGACACCACAAGTCGTGAAGCTATTCAGGTCAAATTGAAAAACATCAACCTCAAGGGCAATAAATACCTTTTCTCAAAAATTTCCTAACTAATAGAAATTTCAAGGTAAAAGTTAATGGGAAAATGTCTGCTTAGTACATCACAAAAAAAGGCATTCCTCAAGGCTCCGTCTTATGTGCCACTCTTATATTGCTAGCCATCAACGACATCTGCATCACCATCACTGGGGATGCGATGAGGAAGTCTTACTGAGAATCTATAGGTCAGTAATACAATCGAAGCTAGTATTCTCTATTCTACTTCGAGTAGAACAAATCTGAAGTCACTGAATACCGTACCGAATACAGCGTTACGGATCATCCTTGGAGCATTTCGATCTAGCCCATCTGAGAGCCTTCATATAGGAGCACACGAGGTGCCTCTCAAATTCCGTCGACAGCAAACTATTTTCTCGTATGCTTGTAAGGTGCTTGCTATGCCAAACCATCCTGTACATGATCTGATGAAAACATTAATCACCACTACACACCCTATGACGTTGCCCCCAATCCTACAGCTCGTACGGCATCACTCAGAATCCATAGATTTTCAATATAGCTCCCATGACTTACTCAAAACATGCCCCCTGGTCCAGATATTCACCGAACCTCAATACTACCTTACACAGTTACAATAAACAGGAAACCCATGCCTCAATCCTGAAACAACCTTTTCTAGAATTCAAAAACAATGAAAAATTTGATGAGGAATTTTTCACTGATGCATTTAAAGACAAACACGGAGTTGCATGCTCAATAATCAACGGGGTCAATAATCCAGAATCATTCAAACTTCCGCCTACCTGTAGCATTCATACCGGTGAATTGTTTGCAATCTAGAAGTCACTATTCAACACCATGACACCAGGACACCATAGTGCAATATTCACAGATTCATTATCCTCAATTCAGTCTATATCCAATATCTACTCTAAAAACGCACTCGTACAAAAAATCCAAGGACGATGTCATACACTAAACACCAACAAAGCCATCTAAACGTCAATAATTTGGATACCATCTCATGTGGGTATAGAAGGAAACGAAGCTGCAGGCAAGTTCGCGAAACTGGCACAATCCTCTGACCTTTTCATTACAAACATTCAGCTACACTCAGACCTAAAGGCGACAATTGAGTTGAAATCCCTTCAAGACTGGCAAACCCAATGGAATAGTAGCAACAACAAGCTACGTGCATTCCAACCTAAAATCAACTCCCCAATAAAAATCAATCTGAATAGGAAAAACAAAATTGTGATGGGGAGATTAAGAATAACCCATACCAGGACGACTCACGGCTACCTGATGTCATCAGAAGAACCTCCTATATGCGACCACTGTCAACTCGCTTAACTGTGGAGCACCTTCTGTCCCGTTGTTCTAAATATGATGAAGTCCGCCATCGAATGGGACTTAAAGGCAATTTGAAGCACATCCTCCGCTCGGCATCTCAAATAGAAGCAGCACTAAAATTCCTCAAGGAATGCCAATTATACAATTTCATATAGCCATTGCATCGATAGTTCATTTCCTTCTTTTTTGTAAACCCCTCACATTATTCAATACTAGTTTAATCAATGTAACACTTATTTTTATATATAATCTAAAATAGATTGAACACTGCACCATGTGCCAATGGCCTAGTTGTCGTGGCACATTAATTTAAATAAATAAATATTCTTATTAAAATATTTTAAAAATTTTTAAAAAAATTTTAAAAATTAGCCTTCTACATATTTAATTCCAAAAGATTATATTTAATGATTATAACTTCTGAAAATAAATTAAAATAATGTCGTCTAAGTATTACTTATATCATGACATATAAAATAAACATTCATTATAAGACATCCGAATGGTATAACAAAATCCAATAAATAAAAATTATTAACCAAAATCCTATAAATTAAATATTTTGAATAGACAAAATTTTGTTTCTGCTGATCAATCTTATGAAAACCAATATCTTTCAAGAATATCCAACATAATCTTAAGAATTTCATCATAAAACTATCTTACTTAGACTATTCAATATTATTGGATATCTAACCAAGGTACTTTATATAAAAACTCAAGATATGTAAATTGATCAGCAGGAACAAAATTTTGTCTATTCAAAATATTTAATTTATAGGATTTTGGTTAATAATTTTTATTTATTGGATTTTGTTATACCATTCGGATGTCTTATAATGAATGTTTATTTTATATGTCATGATATAAGTAGTACTTATACGACATTATTTTAATTTATTTTCAGAAGTTATAATCATTAAATATAATCTTTTGGAATTAAATATGTAGAAGGCTAATTTTTAAAATTTTTTAAAAAATTTTAAAAATATTTAAATAATTTTATATACCTTCTATCAATAATTAACCTCTTTTTATGTTATTTTATTAATAAATATTCTGTTCGAAAGCGAGTTTTTGATGAATGCGGTCAACGAGTTGGGTACCATTTAACAAAATAAGGCTACTTCACAAAAAAAATTGAAAATAAGATAAGATCATAGACTCAATAAATATATGAAAACTGCCACACGCATGTATGAATATATAATAATTAATAATTCAACAAATATAGATTGAAAATTTACTTCGAAGGGTTTTTTAAAATATTACAGATAATAGCTAGATTCATTCTTCGAAACCTCTACAGATTTAATCTAAAGAGTCTCTTAAAAACTTTTCAGAATTGAATTAAATAACATGCCTTAGATATACTGTTCCACTTTATATACAAAGAATTATCAACACAGTGTTTCAGAGGCATTTTATTCAATTCAATTCTGAAAAGCTTTCGAAAATTTTTACGATTAAATCTGTAGAGGTTTCCATGAATTAATCCAGCAATTATCTGTGATATGTTTTTTATTTAGCATCCAAATAACTTCCGACTGATTAGAAAATGGGTAAGAATTTCAAATGCCTTTTCTGGAGAATATGCTATATATTTTTTAAAAAGAAAAAAAAATACCTTTTTAAATCTGAATTCGTTTAATTTTTTATTGATTAAGTACCTGATATGTGTTTATAATTCTGTAGGTCTAAAAAAAACAGTGTTTCTTAGACATTTTATTTAATTTAATTTTAGAAAGTTCAGTTTTCAAGAGATTAAAATTTGTAGAGGTTTCAGACAATTGACCTAGTTAATGTTTGAATGAATTCGACGTTTCACTTTCGCCCTGCTTGTCGGTATCCTGCAGTCGTCCTATTTGTCCTGGCTGATTATCGCCAGGGTCTCCGAATTTCGGCCGAGCCCCAGTTCTAAATATTTGAATGGTCAACTTGAGATGTCGGCATTAGATGCCTCCCTTAAAAGAGCGTTGTCGTGCGATTTGCCATGCCTACTGCCTCGCTGCTCTTCCACCCTCTTGAATGCGACCACCCTTCCCGAGTCACCCCGAAATGAATTATCTCTTTTCTTCCTCAGACCGGAGAACAGGTTTTCGTAAATATGCCAGCGAGACCGAACGATAAAATAGATATTTATAACGGACGGAAACGGCGCTATTTCGTAGAAATGATCTTGACGGTGATGAAGATGTTTTTGAGGGATATGAAGATGATGGTTTGATTTATTCCAGGTCTCTGAATGCGGTTTCCACGATTATGCGGCAGTATTTCATTTGGAGTCAGAAAAATGCCTACTTACATGAGACATGTGCTTCTATTCAGAAATTAAAAACCGCACATTTTACGCATTAATTTAATAATAATACTAGATCTCTATTTTCTTTATTTTACATTAAACAAAAATTATCCACTTTTTCACCTACATTTTTCATGACTGTGGAACTATTAAAAGTAAATTTGCAAATTATGGACCTAGGAGAAAATTGATGTTCAGATTTTATCAAAAAAGCGCTGAAACATTGGATGGCCGATAGGTTGCTTTATGAGAATGAACTTAGAAATAATGAAAAGGTTATCAGAGTGGAGTAATACTCTCCTTTCTAATATTGCTCATAGTGGTTTATAACATGCATCAATATTTTGCTATCATTTTTGAATTTGTACTTTTTAATTCATTTCCGCTAAATAATTAACTTTGTCTTAAATATCAAGAACACCTCTATACAAATTTTAATTCAACATAATATTAAAGACCTTTAAACATTTTAAAATATTTAATTTAATAGACTGTCATAGAAACATTGTTTCTTCTCTGTAATTTTGTTCCGTTCCTTGTTTTATGAAACCTAAATTCCCTTCCAAAAATGCAAAACATAACCCCAAGAACTTCTTTGAAAACATCTTGCGCAAAATTATTTCAACGGTAACTCATCAGCTCAACTTTATATTTAAAAACATAAAAATAATTGAAAGAAGATATCTTATCGAACCAACTGAATGCTATTATTTAAATATTTTAATATTTACAGATATATTCTGTTAGCCTTCTACATATTTAATTTCAGAAAATTATAATTAATATTATAACTTCCAGAATTAAATTAATGTCATATAAATACCACTTATATCAAACGACATATAAAATAAACATTCATTATAAGACATAATGATATAACAAAATCCAATAAATATGAATTGTTAACAAAAATATTATAAATTAAATATTTTGAGTAGACAAAATTTTATTTCTGCTCAGCCCTCTTATGAAAACAAATATATTTCAAAAATTAACAAAAAAAAGGTAAACAAAATCTTAAGAATTTCATCATAATACCATATTACTTAGAATATTCAATATTATTGGATATCTAAGTTAGTTTTTAGAAAATCTCAAGATATGTAAAAACATTACTAAGAAACAAGTTTTAAGAGAGACTTTGCTTCGTCAGTACTAAATCGTATTCAATAAAATATAACATCAATCAACAAAAGTATTTACTTACCCTTTAATTCAGAAAACTTCTTGGTAAATGAATACTGAACATTTAAATGGAGTCTAATATGGCTCGAAATGAATAATTCTGTGGTTTACCATTGATCTTAAAAATTGAAAGGCAATTTAACGGCCTCTGTTATAGCACAAGGACCATCTGTATAAAGAATGTTAAGATTTTTGTTAACAATTCATATTTATTGGATTTTGTTATATCATTTGGATGTCTTCTAATGAATGTTTATTTTATATGTGGTTTGATATGAGTGGTACTTATATGACATTAATTTAATTCCTGAAGTTATAATATTGAATTGTATCAGTCCTTACTTGGTGAAAATCCATATTGAATGGATATTCAAAATGTGATCTTGCCTGATGATGCTACTGTGATAGCGAAACAATTGTTGTGAGTTTAAAAATAAAAATTTGTGAAAATCAGAATAACCTTATTTCAAATTACTGAAGTTATAATATTAAATATAATTTTTTGAAATTAAATATGTAAAAAGCTAACAGAATATATCTGTAAATATTAAAATATTCAAATAATTTTATATACCTTCTATCAAGTATAAACCTCCATTTATTTTATTTTATTCAACTGAATGCTGTTTACTGCACAAAAACTAGTGAAATTATAAACATCCTACGTATTCTATGTTCGTCACAGAAATTACATAAAGTTTGCAAGGTATTTTATGAACTCCTTTAAAACCAAATGATAATATGTAATAATTGTAAACCAAAATATATAATTATTATGAAATAAAAATAGGTGTTTTACTTGATAGAAGGAATATTACAAAATTTGAATATCAAAACAGATTTAATCTGTTAGTGTCCTATAATTTTAACTTAAAAAAATTCCATTTGATATTGTATATTGAGTTTTGATTTTATACGTCTAATAAATATAAGCTGTGCTTATAAGACATCACTTCAATTCTAAAAATTTTGAATGCAAGTTTTTTGAAATTAAAATTATATGATACTAACAGATCAAATCTGTTTTGATATTAGATTTTATAATTATTATATATACAATAAAATAATAAAAAGGGTTTTTTTTCTTGATAGAAGCATTATTACAGAATTTTAAGTATCATACAGATTTATTCTGTTAACCTCGTACAAATTTTAATTACAAAAAATTTTTTATTCAAAAACTTTTAGAATAAAATAAATGTGTCAATTTAGTAGACCTATAGAATTAATTCCTATTACACAGTACCAGAGAGAATGAAAGAAATTCAAATAAATATAAATTTTGTACTAAGAATTATTAAATAAATACTGGAAGAATACAAAGTTTTGTTTCGTTTCTTGTTTTATTAAAACTGAATTTCCTTCATTTGGTACTGTGTAATAAGTACTAATTCTATCGGGTGATTCATTTAGAGGTATTTTTTTTTAAAGAATAAAAACAATTTTATTTTATAATCTTTATTAATACACAAAAGAACCATTCTTTACAATTATTCTTTGAAGATAATTTCTTTCAAATGTTGTCCCCCACCACGGTTAACAATGTCCATCCTGAAGTTCCAATTTTCAATTACGCGTCTGAGTATTTCTAGTGGTATTTGGCCAATAACACGAGAAATATTGGCCTCCAATGCCATAATTGTCGCCGGCTTATCCATATAGACTTTGGATTTTACATGGCCCCAAAGGAAAAAGTCGAGAGGTGTGATATCACACGATCTAGCCGGCCAATTCGTTGGTCCAAAGCGTGAGATGATCCGTTAGCCGAATCGCTCCCGCAGTAAAGCCAAGGTTTCACGGGTTGTATGGCAAGTAGCGCCATCTTGTTGAAACCAAATTTCGTCGAGACCACGGGCTTTAATTTCTGGCATCAAATAGTCTGTTATAATTGCGCGATAAGGGTCACCATTCACAGTAACATTTCGGCCTGCCCCTGTTTTGAAGAAATATGGACCGATCCATCGCCCCATAAACCACACCAAACAGTTGTTTTTTCTGGATTCAATTTCAGCTCTTGAACCTCTTTTCATCACCGCAAATACGCGCATTTTGTTTATTCACGAACCCAAATTAAGCCAAAAATGGGCCTCATCGGAGAACAAAATTTTTATCGAAAACAGTGGTTCTTCTGCAAGCTTTTCAATAGCCCGACTAAAACGGAAACGATTCGGAAGGTCGGTCGGCTTCAGTTCTTGCTCTAGTTGAATTTTGTAAGCTTTTAAAGAAAGATCCTCACGTAAAATACGCCAAGTTGTTGAATATGACAGGCCAAGCTGTTGAGGACGGCGACGAATCGACACTTTACAGTCTTCGAGTACACTCTCCGATACCGCTCCTATATTTTCTTCACTACATGCTGGGTGTGGTCTATTTGCTCGAGTATTATCCAATAATGAAAATTAGGTCTCAAACTTACGGATAGTAGAGCTAATTGTGCGTTCGGTAGACCGATTATGTGGACCATAAGTTGTTCTAAGCGCCCGATACACATTCCTCGTAGACGCTCATTTTCGTAATGAAATTGAACAATTTGTAGACGCTGTGCCGGTCTAAGTCTTTCTATTATGAGTTCTCAAACACTACTGAACAAAAATGGCACTTCAGTTAACACGAGGCATGCGCAATCTGCAATTAAATCCCCACCACAAAAAGTACCTCTAAATGAATCACGCTTTATATGTCTACTTAATTGACACAGTGTGTTCTAAGGACATTTATTTAATTCAATTCTGAAAGATAGAAAGAAGGAGTTAACAGAATAAATCTGTATGATATTTAAAATTTCGTAAAAATCTTTCTTTCAAGAAAAAACCTCTTTCTATTATTTTAGTTTTTCTAAAATTTTGAAACAGTTTTGTTTTTTACGACAGCAAGTGCTTTTATAAATTTTTCTAACACCTGTAAAAATAGTAAATACTTCCAAATATTATAAAAAGTTTTTTGAAATCACTTATCATACTTCATTCTATCATCTCTGATCGAGATATCCATAACCCCTACACCATTTAGTACACTCGTTTACTGTTGAGGCACTAATAATGAATGAAATCTATTTATGATTAAATGAGATCTATCAATCTCCGAAATAATTAGAAGCATTCATTCTCCAATGATTAAGAAGCAGGTAGCTAATGTTCGACATTACCGCACACATAAATTGTTCCGTTACTTCCGGTTTTGTTCCGGATATGCTAATAATGACCCTTGAGGGCTCTGAACGTAATAACACCACCGTTAGTCTCAACTTATGCGTACAAAATTATGAGATCGATTAATCATCTCCCTGACGAACTTTACAGTTCGCAGACTCCATCTATACATGTTGGATTTATGAAGTTTAAAGTTTTTAACGGAGTTTCGACGCTTCAACCATGCACATATAGCATTAGTTAGTTTATCTAATGGTTGTTACTGGATAAAATGGATATTCGATTGACATTTGTGGGATTCATGAATAACTTCCTGGGAGGTATAATAGCTGATAACAGACATGAAATGATTATTTTGTTCTATAATATGCCGAGTACTGTTCATTATAGAACTAAAATAAGGGGGTTTTTTACATGATGAAAAGCTTTTACAATATTTTAAACATCAAAGAGATTAATTTCGGTAACCTCACTACCAATTTTAATTTTATAAAACATTTTTCTCAAGAACTTTTTAAAATTAAATTAAATTAATCTCTTAGAAACGATACAGTTTCAATTTAGTAGACAATGGGAACCCCCATTTTTAAATTGACATTACGCACGCATGGCAACCATCGTTTATTTTTGACATTGACAGTTGTATTTGCCAATGTCTACCACTTAATCATGTGAAGATACACACTTTAATAACGTTTACGAATAATCCAAATTTATTATGAAAATCGCTATCTGTTACTCTAATTTCACCTGCTTCAACTCCAATTTTTATAATCGTCCGGATAAAAGAGTAATTGAACGTTTAGTGAAGAAGTTTGAAACAAACTTTACAGTTCATGATGTAACAGTGCCAGGGAGACAAATAAATGCAAGAAGTAAAGAGAATATTGCTGCCATACGTGAAAGTGTTCATAAAGACCAAAATTTATCGATTTCTTGACGTTCACAAGGGATAGGCATCTCCAGACGTCTTTGTGGCAAAATTACGGAAGGACCTTGGTTTACATCCATACAAAATTGTTTTAACCCATGAACTCAAACCAACAGATCATTTAAAGCGTCGTGTATACAGTAATTGGTGCTTAGAAAAAATCGGAAGTTATCCGCCTCATTCCTGTGATTTAATTCCATTGGACTTCTTTCTTTGGGGTTACATAAGTCAATGGTTTATAGCAATCATCCAGCAAATTTAGACGATTTACAGATCAATATTAAACGAGTAATTGCTAACATACGACCTGATTTGTGTGAGGGAGTCATGGAAAATTGGGTTCAACGACTTCATTCCTGCCAGAGTTTCTGTGGTGGACATTTAAATGATATTTCATTTCGTAACTAATTGTATCCATTGTACTTCATAATGAAATAAAAATTTCAATAATATTCAAATAAATGATGTGTTTCATTCACAAAACAAAATGGGGCGCTGTTAATGAAAGACCCTTTAGAATTAACAAAAGAATAAAAGAATCCAAAGAAAATATAGAATATTAATTGAAATTATCGAATAAAACACTACAAGGATACAAAAATGATATCTACTACATTGAAACTGTGTTTTCTAAGACATGTATTTAATTTAATTTTGAAAAGTGTTTGAGAAAAAATTTTCACAAAATTAAAGTTTGTTGTGAAATTAGCAGGATTAATCTGCTTAATATTTAAGATATTATAGAACTACTTTAATGGAGAGTATTGATAATTTTTTATTTTTGAATATTCATTATGAATATTGAAATAAATATGTATAAAAATTTTTCACATTTTCATTAACAAAGTATACAGGGTGAATCATAACTATTGGAACATATGTCAAGGACAGGTTATTTAGACCAAAATATGGTGATTGGGTCAAGTATGCCTGAATGAAAGGTTGCTGTAAAAAACGGAACAGGGCATTAAACCACGTTTTTTTTTTGCTAATAATTTCACTGTTTATTTCTCAATTGTGACCAAAATCGACACCACAGAGGCATAATTTTGGACGAAAAATATTATTTTATGTATTTCTTTTGTCGTTATAGGGAGCGGCACGTGAATCAATACTGATGATTAAATTAAGTGATAGCTTTTTTTGACGAAACTTGATAGTTATTTTGATTATAAAATACAATATAAAAATTATTTTTACGTAATATAATTGCCCTTGTTTGAATACGATAATTTATTTATTATTCAAATATTTTAATATAAACAGGTATATTTTGTTAGCCTTCTACAAATTTAATTTCAAAAAATTATATTTATTATTATGACTTCAGGAACTAAATTATTGTCATATAAGCACTGCTTATATCAAACGACATATAAAATAAAATGAGATAAATGAAATAACAATAAATATAAATTGTTAACAAAAATCCTATAAATTAAATATTTTGAGTGGAAAAAATTTTGTTTCTGCTCATCCCTCTTATGAAAACAGATTACTTTCAAAAATGTTTAACATAATCCTTAGAACTTCATCATAAAACTATCTTACTTAGAATATTCAATATTATTGGATATTTAACTAAGTTACTTTTTAGAAAATCTCAAGATATGTGAAAACATTACTAAAAAACAAGTTTTAAGAGAGACTTTGCTAGTCAGTACCCAATCATATTCAATAAAATATAATATCAATCAACAAAAAATATTTACTCACCTTCAACAATCAAGAAAGCATCTGTGTAAAAAAAACATTGTAATTCAATGCACTGTGTATTTTTCCACAGTAATATTTCATTGGGACATATTTGGTCTAATCGTCATATCTAATCCAAATAATCTGTTCTTAGCCTGTACCCCAATGGTCAATAGTTATGATTCACCCTGTACAATTGGAAAATCGATTTGCACATTTTTCGTTAATTCTTCTATAAATGGAGAAAGCTCCAAGTATTGTCTTTCGTTAAAATTTGACAGTACTCTTTCATAAACTTCAACAGTTTGTGACATATTCCCCAATATGAACTAGCAGTCTAAAGCAGAAGATTAGATTAAAAATTGAATTTGGTTATTTCTTTATCATATAAAATATGTAATGTCTTTCAAAAAGAATAACGATTTAGCAGTTCTACCAAAAAAGATAGTTCAGAGAAGATACCTATAAGAATTAGTACAGTTGTCCAAAAAGCATACAAATTCAAGCACTAGTACAGAACTATTTGTTCAGCGGATGATGACTAGTTTTCAAAGGGCCTAAACTAGTACCTGACTTGTTCCGAAATCGGTATTGGACCTCACAACAGAGGTGTCATAAATCTGAAGAGGATTAGGTCTCTTTGTTTGAAATCTCTTGATGTCATAACTAACCAATTTCCTCGAAATTTAATACACAAGTGGTCACTGATGAAAACAAGGCTAATTTTTTAGCTGCAATCAACTTTATTAGGTGGTAGGGTGAAGAGAGTTTCAAATTTAGAAGTATTAATAAAGTGATATTAAAGATAGAGGAGGATTGATTCTCTAATTTTGCTTGATATTTTATGATTTATGATTCATAATTATGTTAATGATCTTCAGTATACTATGAATGTTATTATGAAAGATGAAATATACTTTTTGGGATTATTAACACTATACAAATTATCTCTGATAACTTTAAGGTAGCCCCAATATTTTACCCCAGTTATACAGTCATACAACAAATAATGATTTCTTGAATTCCATATTATTTCAACAGTATTAACGTACGTACGTATATAGACGGATTGCACTCTAATTTGTTTTTGTTTTGAATTTACAGTATTTGAAAATAGTGTGGTGATGTTAGTTTTAGTGATTTAAAACAGAAAGGTAATCCACTTACAATCACGTTCAAGACTAACCCCATAAAATTATTTAAAAAGAAGGGTGTAGTAAAAGTCAATCTGGTCGTTTGAAAGAATTTTTATGCTTATTTATTTCGTATATTTCTCATAAATTCAGTTTCTGACGTCTGTATTTAACATGTAAAATATCGAAAATAATTGAGAAAAATTATTTGAAAAAGGTGTTTCCAATAATATGAGTCTTTCTCATCTTTATCAAAACTTCATTTGTGTTCAGATAAACAGATCTCCAAATTTGTACCTGTTTTACGCTTTTGGGGCAGTTGAATCTAAATATAATATATATTTGATAATTGCAATATATCCATTTAATTTTTATTATTTTTGATGAATTTGCTCACATCGTTGTTGGTTTTGAGGGCGACATTAATATTTTTTGAGAGCAGTGTGTTGAATTGTATACTAATATTTCCTAAATGGGTTAGACTAACGAATCTATTTTTTGATAAATCATAATTAAATAAGTAAATTTCTGTTGAGACATTCTTCATTTCACGTTGTTTCATAATTTTTTCAGATATTAAAGACGTAGGGTAAACATTTTTGTATGATATATGTTTTATTATATATTTCTTTTAAAGTTAAAAGCATCTAGTAGAATATTTAATTATCCACGTAGCATTTTATGAAATGTATTACAGGTATAATGATTGGCAATGGCTAGTGGTATCTGTTTGAGATGATAGATATTTTCATCTGATATATTTCTGAAATAACTTTGCAATAGAAGATAAAGACACGAAACAGAAGATCTCTACAGAATATTCGCCT
Organism: Megalocaria dilatata; assembly: GCA_034642435.1. Lineage (NCBI taxonomy): Eukaryota > Metazoa > Arthropoda > Insecta > Coleoptera > Coccinellidae > Megalocaria > Megalocaria dilatata. The sequence continues at coordinate 48,392,130 of CM067858.1, read as the reverse complement.
TTTAGCCAATATTTAACTCTCTTTAAGCACAATTCAAATCTGATAATACAAAGTATTTGTTTGTTGGGGTGATGTCAGATATTAAAGTTAATATCCTTCAAAATTACGGTCATTAATTGTTTGCAGGTCTAATCTTGTCATCCTTCAGGCGTATTTGTATGAATTTATGTTCTGCTCAGTACCAGTATTATAAACAAACTGCTTGGACAGTTAAATAGATTTGAATATTATTTACCTCATTACTTTTGAAAATATAGGTATATCATATAACTTATACTAAATCTACACGGAGCAAAAAACAAGTCATAAATTCAAAAGTCAAGATGACATAAATGATCCAAAACCTACGCAGAAAATTGCAGACTTTTACAATGTTCTTAAAGCTTCTATCAATCTTATAAACGACTTGAATTATTGTAGATACCTCTGATGGCTCTATCATGAGCTATAATATCTTCATTATTATTGTTTTGATTTATAGCTAATCAATTTTATTACCCTTTCAATTGTATTTAATCTTCTACCCATAGATTTTCACGTGAGAAATCTCAAATATCGTCAAAGTAAATAATGGTTACACTTAACTGAAATTTTTTATAGATGATTATTCAGATATAAATTCAAAATAACTTTGAAGGGTTTTTTTCAAATATTTCAGGTATTGAGTATGGAGTGTTTTTTTTAGAGTGATAGAACTTTAAATTGAAATAAAACACATTTAAATTAAGATTGAAGCCCCATTTTCTTTTATTTGAAAGATAATTTTATGACATTCGTGATTTAAAAATAATTTCCGGCCTATATCCACCACGACTAGCTCTGAAGAACCGCATTCGACCAGACCAATTTTGGACCACCTTTTCGAGTAATTCAAGCATTATTTCATCAATAACACGAGTTATGTTGGCTTCCAAAGCGTCTATTGTTTCTGGTTTATCAGCATGAACCAATGACTTGACATAACCACAAAGAAAATAATCTAGTGGAGTTATGTCGCATGATCTTGGAGGCCAATTAATTGGACCAATTCTCGAAATATCGCCAAATCTTTCTTTCAATAAATCAATTGTTACAGTAGCAGCATTAGGTGTAACTCCATTGTTGTGTTTTTTTTTGAGTGATAGAAATTTCGATAGGGATAACTATGATTTGACAGAAGGTTTTACATTTCTTTTTAGTGAGCATTGACAAATTATCATGGAAAGTGGTCTACAACCATACAAGATCCAACTGGTTCAAGAACTAAAGCTACTTGACCATAATAAGCGTGGCTTGTTTGTTGATTGGGCCGTAGAACAGCTTGAAGTTGATCCACTTTTTTATCGTAAAATTGTGTTTAGTGATGAAGCTCATTTCTGGTTGAACGGCTATGTAAACAAGCAAAATTGCCGTATATGGAGTGAAAACAATTCTCAAGAAGTTCTGCAGGTTCCATTGCATCCTGAAAAATGCACTGTATGGTGTGCTTTTTACGTTGGAGGCTTCATCGGTCTATATTTCTTTAAAAACGATGCTGGAGCTAATGTAACAGTGTATGGTGCTCGTTACAGATCGATGATCGATGATTATATGTTTCAAAATGTGAATACATCGACCCAAAAGTGTTTTGGTTCCAACAAGATGGTGCTACACCTTATGCTGCTACCGTAACAATTGATTTATTGCAAGAAAGATTTGGCGATGAGATTAATTAGAGGAATGGTTCAATCAATTGGCCTCCAAGATCATGCGACATAACTCCACTGGATTATTTTCTCTGGAGTTAAGTCAAGTCATTGGTTTATGCTGATAAACCACAAACAATAGATGCTTTGGAAGCCAAAATAACTCGTGTTATTGATGAAATAAGGCCTGAATTATTCGAAAAGATGGTCAAAAATTGGTTAGGTCGAATGCGGATATATGCCGGAAATTATTTTCAAAACATAAATGTCCTAAAATTATCTTTCAAATAAAAGAAAATGGACCTTCAATCTTAATTTAAATGTGTTTTATTTCAATTTAAAGTTCTATCACTATAAAAAAAACACCCATACTTAATACTTGAAATATTTGAAAAAACCCTTCAAAGTTATTTTGAATTTCTAAAATTAATGTTATTTACCTCGCCTCTAAATATCTGACGATTGGATAATTATCTCGAAGGATAACCCTGAATAATCATCTATAAAAAATTTCATGAAAAAGTTGAGTGTAACCATTATTTACCTTGTCAATATTTGAGATTTCTCACGTAGGAAGATTAAATACAATTAAAAGGGTAATAAAATTGATTAGCTATAAATCAAAACCCTGAATTACTCGAAAAAATGGTCCAAAATTGGTCTGGTCGAATGCGGTTCCTCACAGCTAGTCGTGGTGGACATATGCCGGAAATTATTTTTAAAACATAAATGTCATAAAATTATCTTTCAAATAAAAAAATTTGGCTTCAATCTTAATTTACATGTGTTTTATTTCAATTCAAAGTTCTATCACTAAACACCCGATATTATATCATTTTAAATTGCAGTGTCAAAAATGAACATACTTTCCAACAGTGAACAATCTTTCAAGGGTAACAAGTAAGTATCAACTATTAACGCAATTTCTAACTTCAAGCTAAATCTTTCACGAGTAACACACATCCAACCGATTCCGCTGATAATGCCATCAGAATCTTTCGAACCGTTCAGACACAAAACATCATTACGCCCTTTAAAGCCCCGGTACCTTTGTGGCGTTGAACGGACGTATACACCCACACAAAGAAGATAAAATGAGGGACTCTCCTCTACATATTGCGAACGAATTGGATTTCGCCCGTTTGGTACGATGATGCGAAAATGATTCCACGCAAAAAAAAACGGTTCAGCAGCGGATTAGGAGTTATGGTTTTTAATAAAGCCGAGATCGGAAAAATCCGACGGGGAGACTTCGGGAATCGCGGGGAATACAAATGAGAGAGTACACTTTTGGCACGGAAACGGAGGTCCCTTATCGATTGAAGTGTAGCATTACGGACCTGATGCGCCGCGACGCTCGCGGCTAGACCCCAGAGATGTATTTCACGGAAATCGCCGCAAGGGAAAGTAGGAAGTGAACTGTATACAATTCCATTCACACTGTGCCAGGAGATATCGGGTTAGATGCGAAATGATTATATCGAAGCCCCTCAGGGGCTTATAGCGTGCGTTAAAAAAAATAGCCAAAATATGCTTTGGATACACTGAAGTATTTCGTAGTAGTTTGGTCTAAAGATTTGTTAGTTTTGATACCTTGGGTTAAAACAAGTGTGATTAATGGAAATATTAACTAATATATGGATCAAACAATTGAACGCTGATAATTTTTGATTTAAAGGATGGTTTGATTTATTGTGAATAGAGTCCGTACATGTTTATATCGGTTATTATTTTTAGAGTGATAGAACTTTAAACTGAAATAAAACACATTTAAATTCAAATTAGAGACAAGTTTTTTTTTATTTGAAAGATAATTTTATGACATTTATGTTTAAACATAATTTCCGGCATATGTCCACCACGACTTGCTTTGGGGAACTGCATTCGACCAGACCAATTTTGCATCACTTTTTAAAGTAATTCAGACCTTATTTCATCAATAACACGAGTTATGTTGGCATCCAAAGCGTTTATTGTTTCTGGTTTATCAGCATAAACTAATGACATAACCCCAAAGAAAATAATCCAGTGGAGTTATGTTGCATGATCTTGGAGGCCAATTAATTGGACCATTTCTCGAAAGAATGTGATCGCCAAATCTTGTTGGAACAAAAACACTTCTGGGTCGATACCATTCAAATTCTGAAACAAATAATCATTGATCATCGATCTGTAACGAGCACCATTCACTGTAACATTAGCTCCAGCATCGTTTTTAAAGAAATTTGGACCGAAGATGCCTCCAGCGTGTAAAGTACATCATACAGTGCATTTTTCAGGATACAATGGAACCTGTAGAACTTCTTGAGGATTTCACTCCATATATGGCAATTTTGCTTGTTTACATAGCCGTTCAAATAAAAACAATTTTACGATAAAAAAGTGGATCAACTTCAAGTTGTTCTAGGGCCCAATCAGCAAAAAACGACGCTTATTATGATCATGTGGCTTTTGTTCTTGAAACAGTCGGATCTTGTATGGGTGCAGACCAAGATCTGTACGCAAAATTTTCCATGTGGTGGATGCACAGAGTCCAACTTTTTGTGAACGTCGGCGAATGACAAATCTAAATCATCATTAACACTATGACTTACAGCAGCGATATTTTCTTCTGTACGTATAATTCTTTGTCTTGCTGTTGTTGTTGCATCGAGTAGAGAAAATGTTGTCCGAAATCTATCGATAGTTCGACGAATAAGCTGCTCTGATGGACGATTATGTAAACAATAAATTTGACGAATTGCTCTATTAGTTTGGCGAATAGAACACTGATTATGAAAATGAATAGCAACAATTTGTAAACGTTGTTGCGGCGTGAGTCTTTCCATGATAATTTGCCAATGCTTACTGAACAGGAATGTCAAAACAACATGGCTTCTATCTTCTATCTTCTGTCAAATCACAGTTATCCTTATCGAAAGTTCTATCAATCTAAAAAAAACACCCAATACATATAGAAAATAAAAATTATGCCTTAAACCTGTAAGAGTCCCTCGAGATAAATATACAGAATAAAATTGGAATATTACTTAACGAACAATTAGATTTAAATAACTCACGCATGTTAAATATATTCAGATAAGCTGAAATTAACAGAGACCTATTTTGGGTTTTAATGCCCAATAAAATATTTTTGTACCTACTGTAATATAATTAGCAACGGGTTTCGGAAACAAGCTAAATTATTCAAAATGTAAACCTACCTGATGATGCTACTGTGATTGCGAAACAATTGTATTAAATAACAATAAAAATTTGTGAAAATCAGAATAACCCTATTTAATGTATAATTAATATAATAACTGTAACAACAATTTCTTAGAACAATATTCGTATTAATAAGATTTAAAAATAATAACAAAAAACTGAATGCCTTGAAATGTTCGTTTAAAATATATTGAATATTTTTGATGGTTTTTTCTATTTTATTCATAACAAAATATCACATTTATTTATTCGATAGACAAATTAAATATGAATTATTGCAATAAAAAATGAATTTTTTACTTGAAAGAGACTTTTTCCAATATCACTGAGAAAATATTAGTATTCTATCTCAGTTTGAAATAATACGAGGTCGAATAAGTATGATAAATATTTTTTATTGATTGTTTTCATTTTGCTGGCATGAAGATTATCGGTGAAAATCTCAAATCGCCGTTTTGGAGATGTGCTACATATTTTTTAAAGAGCTTTTTAAAGAGAGGTTTTTTCGAAGAATTTCTAAGTTTATGTTGAGCATTGTTAGAGAGGAATTTGTTTTCCACAATGCTGGTATGATACACTGCTCTCTTGCCTAAATGTTTGTTGAGTAAATTCGATGAATATTCTTTATTTTCTTTGGATTCCTTTACTTTCTTTTGATGCTGTGTAATGAGTATTAATTATATATGCCTAGTAAAAAAGAAGCAGTGTTTCTAAGGCATTTATTTAATTTAATTTCAAAAAGTTTCGAGAATTTTCCTAAAATTAAAATTTGTAGTGAGGTATAATTAGAATAACTCTTTTTGATTTTCAATATATTTAAAAAGTCTTTTATAAAGTAAGAACCCCCCTTATTATGTTGAACAAAGTTTCCGAAAGTATTTTTCCTTAATATGATATAACTTGAAATCATATAAAAAGAAGAATGATAGCCGAGAAGTATAAATATCCATTTTATCGGTGGTTTTGTGAGAGTTTTTTTAATACTTTTGGTTTTTGGCGAAATATTTGTTTTTTGAATAACTCTTTTTTCTGTAAATAAGAATTATCATAAGAAGCTTTCTCTGTCATGGTTTATTATGATAAAAATTCATTTTCTTCGTTTTCATCCTGCAAAAATAATAATTCGCAAAATGGATGCAGGACTCAAGTGCTTTAGTCGAATGGATATTTTCTCCCCCTCGGAATTTCTTCGGAATTTACGGTTACGGTTCTGGTCTACGGCAATGGAAAGGCCCCCTGTTGATAAATCGAACTTCTCTACTAGGCTTCTATATTATATTTCTTGTTCTTTCTATTCCTCCCCTTATTTCCGAGCTTTAAATAATCGTTCCTACGAGTTCCTCCTGAACTACAACGTTTACAGATTGTTATTCACTTACATTTGTAAATTGGTTTATTATTTTCGAGCGGCAAGGATCCGAGTCACTTGGAAATTACGGGTTCTCAAATAATAATTACTCAAGCTGGAGTTGTAGAATTCGCCGTAATTTCTTGGGAAGAGAAAATGATTCCCTATTTTCATAAGGACCATTCTCAATTCCGGCTTTTCATGCGCGCTACTCTCGAATTAGTCTGAAGGCTGGCATTTTCTCGCTCGGTATATTTTAGTGGGTAATTTATCTTTTCTGTCTGCAGTATTGAATTTGAATAATTTACTCAGCGATTTAGTTTTGTTGGCTGCATTTTTGTTTGACTGGTATCGGATTATAAAACTCAAGGATTGAATATTAATGGAAAAATTCGATACCCCATCGGATTTTTTATAACTTGCAAATATTGAATTGATTCGGTCTAAAACCCAAAAAAAAGGATCTCTGGAAATTTCAGTTCATCTGAAAATAATAAAAAATAATTTAGATCGTTGTGTACTATTCTGTTGTATTTATTTATGTATAGTGACCAACAGGTTTAAGGCATAACTTTTACTTTCTATATGAAAAATTTCAAAATCATGGTTGAAAGTATGTCCTGATCCTAACAAATTCACCAAGCTTAAATTATAAACTCCCGTTTTATCATTTTTATGTGTATTGTCTTTATTATTTTTAATGAATTTACTGATATTTGAATAGGTTTTGAATGAATTTCATTAATCATATTTATTTAGGGTTATGTAGCAATTTTCTCAGAAATACCTTTAGTATATTTTAAGGAAATGTATTCAAAATTTTATTTTGAATTGGGACATACCATATTTAATGTTATGTAATTCATTAACAACCCATCTATCAATGTGGAAAAATTCATTGTTGATAGCTATTTGTTCGATGGTATTGAGCTCAAACTATAATTTTCTCGATTCATGGGTATATTAACTAATCTGTGGAACATACAGTTAAGAGCTGATAATTTTTGGTTAATAAGGTAATTTGATTGACGGTATATAATAGCATCTGTATATGTTGGTTTATGACATATTGAGAATTCATGAAAATTTTTGATTCTGATAACTGTCAAATCAAAAAATTCAGTAGAGTTACTATGCTCAAATGTTTAATTGAATCAGTCTTCACTTGATTAAAATCCGTAATAAACAATATTATATGAGATTATTCTGGTTTTCACAAATTTTTATTGTTATTATAGTACAACAATTATTATGATACAACACATAAGCATCTTCAAGTAGGTAGTATCTGATATTTTTGAATAAAAGTTATTAAAAAATATGAGAAACCACCTACCTGCTATTGGGAAAGCGAAAGAATTATTATAATTACAATAAAAATTTGTAAAAATCCGAATAAATGTATTTAATATCATTTATTATGTAAATTGTGATAAATAAATGAAATTATCCTATTAACCAATTATCAGCATTTATTTATATGATCCACAGAGTCGTTTACATATCCATGAATCGAGAAAATTATATTTTAGAGCTCAAAATCATTGCACAAATAACTATTAAAAATCACTACGATACTACTTTGATAGATGAGTTGTTGATTAATATAAATAATAAAATAGCTTTAAATATGGTTTTTATGTCTTGTTTTATGTAATCAAAGCTTTTTTCATTATTCATTTTTGGAACACGGAAATAATTGCTTTCGATAGATCTAGGAAAAGTTCAATGGTTGACAGAAGGTAGAAGCTATGTTGTTTTGACATGTCTGTTCAGTAAGCATTGACAAATTATCATGGAAAGACTCAAGCCGCAACAACGTTTACAAATTGTTGAAATTTATTTTCAAAATCAGTGTTCTATTCTCCAAACTTATAGAGCACTTGAAATTTATGGTTTACATAATCGTCCATCAGAGCAGCTTATTCGTCGAACTATCGATAGATTTCGGACAACATTTTCTCTACTCGAAGCAATAACAACAAGACAAAGAACTGTACGTACAGAAGAAAATATCGCTACTGTAAGTCATAGTGTTAATGACGATCCACATTTGTCTATTCGTCGATGTTCACAACAAATTGGAATCTGTGCATCCAGCACATCGAAAATTTTGCGTGAAGATCTTAGTCTGCACCAATACAAGATCCAACTGGTTCAAGAACTAAAGCCACTTGACCATAATAAGCGTCGTTTCTTTGCTGATTGGGCCCTAGAACAGCTTGAAGTTGATCCACTTTTTTATTGTAAAATTGTGTTTAGTTCTGGTTGAACGGCTATGTAAACAATCAAAATTGCCGTATATGGAATGAAAACAATCCTCAAGAAGTTCTGCAGGTTCCATTGCATCCTGAAAAATACACAATATGGTGTGCTTTACACGCTGGAGGCATCATCGGTCCATATTTCTTCAGAAACGATGCTGGAGCTAATGTTACAATAAATGGTGCTCGTTACAGATCGATGATGAATGAATATTTGTTTCAAAATTTGAATGGTATCGAGCGAGAAGTGTTTTGGTTCCAACAAGATGGTGCTACACCTTATGCTGCTACCGTAACAATTGAATTATTGAAAGAAAAATTTGGCGATAACATTATTTCGAGAAATGGTCCAATTAATTGGCCTCCAAGATCATGCGACATAGCTCCACTGGATTATTTCCTTTGAGGCTATGTCAAGTCATTGGTTTGTGCTGATAAACCAGAAACAATAGACGCTTTGTAAGCCAAAATAACTCGTGTTATTGATTAAATAAGGCCTGAATTACTCGAAAAAGTGGTACAAAATTGGTCTGGTCGAATGCGGTTTCTCAAAGCTTGTCGTGATGGACATATGCCGGAAATTATTTTAAAAACATAAATGTCATATAATTATCTTTCAAATAAAAAAAAATTGGTTTCAATTTTTTTTTAATGTGTTTTATTTCAATTTAAAGTTCTACCACTCTAAAAAAATACCCGATACGTTGCTGGCTTCATTGATTTTCTTTGCATAAAGCCTTGCTGAACTGAAGATCCGTTTTAGATTCAACGATCTCCCTTACATCAAGGAACAACAATTATTTCGCTAAGGCTTGTGCTTTTTCAGGTTTACACTTCGACCTAACTCTAAAAAAATAACATCACATCTTTAGGTTTAGACAAAACTAGAGAAGAAGAACACAAATAACACAGTAAAATATATTGATTCCTAAATTGATTGAAAATGTAAAACGAGGGAGATCTGTCACATATGTTTTTTCGTCGAAAGAATTTTAAGAGATTTATATCTGTAAATTGCGTGTGATTCTGACAGAGTTAGTAAGGTATTTTTCCTTCCAATATGGACAATCTCATTGTTGAAATTATCCAAATTGTTTCAAATGATTGGCGTTTAAGGTGTCTGACGTATAACTCCTCTGATGTTCATATATTCTTTTCTTGAAGATCTGGCCAATATATACCATTACGAGATGACTGATTTATTGTCCATAATGAAAGAAAAGCACTAGACTAACACTGAATGAAACACTCAAAATTAACAGGTACAATTCTTTTGAAATGAAAAAACATTTTTGTGAGGGCGCTAAGTTTCATAAATGCTGTTTAGTTAGCTGTACGCATTACTTTCAGTTTCCTTCAAGCCAGATATTTGTTGAATATAGGGAACGTAGATATATTTTTCCGGCCGATGAGAGAAAAGTAAGAATTTTAAATGCTTTTTCTGGACAATGTGCCATATATTATTTTTTAAATCTAAATGGAACATTTTTTGGAAATGGAATTTTTTCTCAATGAATCTAATCGAAACAGTCTTAGATCTTTTAGATTTAAATTTTTAGAGGTTTCAGAGATTGATGTGGTTAAGGCTTGAAAAAACGCTTCGAAGTAATGTGCAGTTTATATCTACTTATGTTTCGCTTAATGAGAAATTGGTAAATCTTAATAACTGTCCCATAGTTGCTACACCCAGGAAAATTCGGAAAGAAAAATATTTTGCGAGAATTACAATTCAAATTAATATTATTCATTACATGTAATCGACACCCCCTTAGTAATATCCTATATTCACTGCACTCAACGAGTATTTGGAATGCTAAATATTCTTCATCTAATCGTGTACAGTTTTTTAAATCGATCCGACAATTTGTTTAAGCGTGAAAAAGCAACAAATATATATATTTCGATTCATATATTTCTGTGTGGATATACGCAAGTTTCGAACTCCTCATGCAAGCGGTGAGGTACACTGCTGAGCTAAAACGTTCACCCCTCAATTTTCAACCCTCAAAGTGACTTTATTGATTTGGAGACCTTGACAGATCAATAGCGGATAATATCCGATTTTTGAACAAAACTTCACATATTGCCCTCCAGTACTTTCGAATGAAAGCATTGAACAGAGAGTGGCTGTTTCTTGTCAAAATGATTGAAAATTTGAAAAAAAATCGGATATTATCGTTAAAACATTTAGTTCCTCTTGATTTCATGGAATATTAGGCAATATAAATAAATATTTGATTGTTTCTGTATTCAATTGAAGAAAATTCATCTCGAAATTTATAAGTGAAAAACAATTTTAACCCTTTTTACATTTTTTGAACCATTTTATTGTTTACAGAGCCACTGCTCGTCATAACAAGACTTCATTCATCAGATGAGTATTTAAACTAAGTATACAGTGCAGAAAACGTACTAAACTCTTTTAAAAATACACAAAACATGTAGAGAGACGAGTAAAAAATAGAGGCCTGAAGCAAATAGTTTACAATCATTTGAAAATTCCAAAATGTTATTAAAAAATATTGAGCCTTAAGGATTTGTTCAGGTCTATTTGATCGTTTGAAAGAATTTATTTTTTATTGAATTTATTGATTTCTAGGGTTTCTAAAAATTAAGTCAATGAGTTTTGTTTTCAATGTGTAATATTTCATATCTGTTGTTGAAATTATGTCCTGTTTATAGCGAGTGAGATGCATATGTTGAATTTTGTTTTTTATCAATATAACATTTTTCGTGTTCCTTAATTCTTGTTTGGAAGGAAAGTCAAGCCTACCCAGTTTTCCTAATTTTTGACATGAAGTTTTTATTGAATAATAATTCTGAAGAATTATTAGTTTTATATAACATATAAAACTTCTGTTTTCTCTTTTATATTTGACTTGCATAGAAAAGAAAATGAAAAAATGCGGCTAAATATCTGAAGAGAAAACAAAAGTTATCTAGAAGGCATTAAAAGCTATTAGCAAGTGACTAAACTTGTATGAGGTCTCGCATTATCTTGGTGAAACAGTATAACTTTTCTGTTGATTAATTCTGGCCTTTTCTGTTGAAGTTTGTAGCTGATGACAGTAAACTTCCGAATCAATTGTTATGTTATCCGGTAAACGCTAAAAAAACGATGTCTTCAAAATCCCACTAAACAAACAACATCCCTTTTTTTTTATGGATATTGGCTATCGAAATACTTTGAGCCGGTTCGCCTATTTTGCTCCATGATGTCTTGCGTTAGACATTGTTATATACAAACCATTTTTCGTCCCCAGTAATGATGCGCTTCAAAAATGGATCATTTTCGTGACATTTAAGAAGCGATTCATAGACGTCAACGCGACGACATAAATTCCTCTCCGTGAAAACATGAGGAACCCATAAATCGAGCTTCGATGTTAAACCCAGGCCTTTCAAGTGGTCATAAACAGTTGAATTCGACAAATTTAACCTCTGAACGATCTCACGTGTTGTTATTTGCCTATTTGCATCAACTAATGCCATTATCATGCTATCATTAAAAGAGCACCAACTAAAAACTACTGCGTAGAATTAATTGAACTTTTTCACACATAAGCATTGATATATCAGCGCTCAAAACATATAATGATTATGCGGCTTGAGTATGAAGTTGGATTCGAAAAAATACAATTAAATCCTTTATCGGGAAAAAACGAAATTACTCTCCCAAGAAAATTAAATCATAAACTTACACTCAGCGTCAATTATTATTTAACTTTTTAGTAAAAATAATTTGTGTTCAGTCCCATGTATGGGGAAAATAAAAACACATCAATCCCCAAGAGCATGCTCACTAGATATTGACAAAAGATACCAGGTAGAAAACCGCAATCCCCCTTTTGTAGAAAGTTTTGAATGGTTTGCGATTATTGTACAGCGTGACAGATTTGATTACAAGCGACATTTTTATCGTTACTGAGCTAAATGTTCTTTCATTTTTTCACAAATGATATTTCCAATATTGTTACACAATAAGTTATGATTTCTGGGAAAGTTTCATCAATAGTGATCTTAGGCCGAGGAATATATAAAAACTGGAAAGACGATGGCAAATGGAGTAATTTAGAATGAAAAACATTTATCTTTCATTATTTTCGAAAAGTAAATCTCATGAAATGAGCAATTCACATTCAAAAGTATACAGAGTTCAAATAATAATTCCAAAAGCCCGTCCAAAATTTTCCCTTTTTTTCAATTATTGTGGACGAACTTATGAAACTTAAGAAAAAAATCACGTTGTAATGTTTTTATTGAAATACACATAAAACGATTACGATATAGAAATCGAAGACTTTGTCTTGGAACGGTTTCCAACTGAAAAAATCCAAAACGATGTAGCAGATGTTCAAAATAATGTCATGAATATTCAGTGTCAAATTATCTACACCAGTACGTTGAAGTATTTGAAGAAAATTTTTTTAGTCCACCGGTCATATTTCGAAGTCGGTAAGTAGAACTGAAAAGCAATTTCGCGAAATTGGTGGTGCTCCAACAATCTACTAACTAATTTCAAACTGAATAAATGAAGTGATAGGAAAACATAACTTCTTCAGTCAAGCAATTGGCAATTGTAGAATTAAATATTGACCAGTCGTCGGCTTTTATTGCATCAAAATACAATATAATAAAAGAATTTAATTGAATCGATCTTTACTTGATGGAATTTCATTTTGTTCAAATAAAATAGTATACAATATTTCCACAATTTATTAATCCACAACAATTGCTTCACAAACACTTTATTTTCTTCAGGTTCATATTTTCAACTTACTCTGAATATTAAAACTTCACATTTTACATAGCTTTGGTTTGGTCAGAAACTTGAGAAAAGAAGTAAAAATAAAAAGCAGTTTTCGGAAAAACAGATAAGTCAAAATATGCAAAAAGAAGGATACAAATAACCATAAAATAAATTGGAGCCAATTATAGGAAATGCCTCAGTAAGTAGATAGAAATATCTAACAAGATCTGTCGATATCTATCTGCTCGTTAAGAAGAATGTTAAGGTACCTGTACCTGTACCTATACATTTCTACTGCTTTCAACAGTGTGACACTGGTACTTCTAATTTCATTATGGATAATTTCGTAGTTGTTTATGAAATTATGTCTTAATTCTTTCGAATGGGCATATGGTGAGTGTATGAAAAATCTACCTATTTGACCAATATACACCATAGAACAATAATAACTAAACAACTTATAACTGCATCCTTATGAAATGATATGAACTCAGCTATTTAGCAAAGATTACTTTGATAGAAGATATTATTTGTCTAAACAAATTAAAAATTAGACAAAACTATTTTCCATTCCGAAATATTTTGTTTGTCGATTAGTCCATATCTTTTCTTTGTGGATATGTAACTATCGTTATTGGGCATCAAAAAGCCCTCATTGGATGTAAGAACTACAAATCCGAAATCATATCGTACCAAATTTGATTAACTGTAAATTTAGGTTATTCTAGAATGGAATATTACTATCATTAAAAATGTTTCGTTTCTATCTTAGTAGATGGAACTCGTGAATTTCGTTTATTCCATAATATTAGTGAATCTATTGAAAATAAAGAAAATCATAGGAAATAAAAAAATTTATTCAATCTATTAAAAGGAAATGAATTACATAAAGGTTCTACAGAACAATTCTATTTTTCATTCGAAAAAAATAATGAAAAATACCAGATCAATATTCGGCCTTATTTTGACCAATTATTTCCAAAATGATAAATAAAAGGTGAATGTCGTTAGAATAGTCAGTATATCCAACCAAACTAATTACAATATACAATTTTTGTGATTTATAACCAAAGGTAAAAAGTATATAAATAAGATAAAACCTATTAATGCTGAAGATATAGATTAAGTAATGGCATTAGCGATTAGATCCCCAGATACTGTAACTGAATAATATAAGGAGAAAATTGTGCTGTTTATTGCACTTGACTTCTTTTTGTTTCATTTGAATGAAACAAAATTTTAAGTTATTTGAATTATCAGTACGGATCATTAATTTTGTTGCTCATAATATTGGGTGTTTTTTTTTAGAGTGTCCACCACGACTAGCTCTGAGGAACCGCATTCGACCTGACCAATTTTGGACCACTTTTTCGAGTAATTCAGACCTTATTTCATCAATAACACGAGTAATGTTGGCTTCCAAAGCGTCTATTGTTTCTGGTTTATCAGCATAAACCAATTACGTGACATAACCCCAAAGAAAATAATCCAGTGGAGTTATGTCGCATGATTTTGAAGGCCAATTAATTGGACTATTTCTCGAAATAATATTATCGCCAAATCTTTCTTTCAATAAATTAGTTGTTACGGTAGCAGTATGAGATGTAGCACCATCTTGTTGAAACCAAAACACTTCTGGGTTGATACCATTCAAATTTTGAAACAAATAATCATTGATCATCGATCTGTAACGAGCATCATTCACTGTAACATTAGCTCCGCCATCGTTTTTAAAAAAATATGGACCGATGATGCCTCCAGCGTGTAAAGCAGACCATACAGTGCATTTTTACAGGATGCAATGGAATCTGCAGAACTTCTTGAGGATTGTTTTCACTCCATATACGGAGATTTTGCTTGTTCACATAGCCGTTCAACCAGAAATGAGCTTCATCACTAAACACAATTTTACGATAAAAAAGTAGATCAACTTCAAGCTGTTCTAGGGCCCAATCAGCAAACAAAGGAAGCTTATTATTGTCATGTGGCTTGAGTTCTTCAATCAGTTGGATCTTGTATGGGTGTAGACCAAGATCTTTACGCAAAATTTTCCATGTGGTAGATGCACAGAGTCCAACTTGTTGTGTACGTCAACGAATAGACATCATTAATACTATGACTTACAGCAGCGATATTTTCTTCTGTACGTACAGTTCTTTGTCTTGTTGTTGTTGCATCGAGTAGAGAAAATATTGTCCAAAATCTATCGATAGTTCGACGAATAAGCTATTCTGATGGACGATTATGTAAACCATAAATTTCACGAAGTGCTCTATAAGTTTGGCGAATAGAACACTGATTTTGAAAATAAATTTCAACAATTTGAAAACGCTGTTGCGGCGTGAGTCTTCCCATGATAATTTGTCAATACTTACCGAACAGAAATGTCAAAACAACATGGCTTTTACCTTCTGTCAAATCAAATTTTTATCACTCTAAAAAAACACCTGATATATGCACTAAATTTTGAAATTGATATCATTTATGCACTTAAAATCAAAGGATCGTCCAAAGGAGTCCTCGTTATCCCTCAAAGTGGAATATTTTGGGTTTTACAGCTGCCTAGGGAGGAATTATTCAGGGGTAACCGGAGCAATGCCCCGAGGCAACGATACCATGACGAAAGTATCGTTCCACTCTACGTCTGATGAAATATATTCAAGATTCATGACACATATTGAAAACATTAAGGGTAGGCCAATATAATTTAGGTGAGTTTATTACCTTTCACCGTTTAAAAGTTTGCCGATTTTGTTACTCTGTTTCCTGCTGTTCGACAAGAGCCCAATATTTCTAAGAAAACAATACGCCCTATACCTGCCTTTTAGTAGGTTCAATGCCTAGTTTTACTCTTACAAAAATTGGCATTTGATAAACATGGGAACATTGACTTGGTCCTCAGAAATAAAACTGAAGCAAATCTATTTTTTAAATTCATGATGATAAAGAGAAATTATCGTGAAAGTTTGAGCCCTTGATAATAGTATTAAGTGGTGTATCGTTACGACTCTTGGTTTTTTAACAGTAATTGCATTTTTTCACTCAAACTTCTTCAATTATTAATCTGAAAAATTTGAGCGATGCGTATTTTCAAAGGATATTAAATCCCCTGCAAAAAAGCTTTCTTTGCTAATTAATGTAAAACAAGCCGTTTGCTTGTTATCGTGCCTTAAACATTGATTAATTCTTTCAATTTTGCGTTTCGATTTTGCATTTTTGTAACTACCAGAAATATCAATATCTTTAGGGTACAAAATACGTATTTTGAAGGAAATTTACTCTACAAAAAAAGTTTCCTAACATTTTTCATTAATTTCACTCCTTCCAAAGTTATTCGACGTTGAAGTTAAATTCAAAAGTAATTTATCGTTTTTTTCGCGTTACACATGATTTTTTCCACTTGATTGAAAAATTTATCCCTTCAATATTGAAAGTAACTTTTTTCTGCTGGACCACTAAAATTTTTTCTATAAAATCATAGTTTACAAATGGTTTATTTTGCTTTTTAACGATTAGTTGTATGCATAAAATCATTTTTAATGTATTTAACTAACTCTAATAATACAAAAAAATTGGTTCCTTAATCATAATATATTTAATAAATTGTATATAACTAATCGTTAAAAAGCAAAATAATACATTAATAAATTATGATTCTATAGGAAAAAGATTGGTGGTCCAACAGAAAAAAATTACTTTTAATATTTAAGTGATAAATTTTTTCAATCAAGTGGAAAAAATCATGTGTAACGCGAAAAAAACGATAAATTACTTTTGAATTTAACTTCAACGTCGAATAACTTTGGAAGGAGTGAAATTAATGAAAAATGTTAACAAACTTTTTTGTAGAGTATTGAATTTCCTTTAAAATACGTATTTTGTACCATAAAAATATTGATATTTCTGCAAGTTACAAAAATGCAAAATCGAAACGCAAAATTGAAAAAATTAATCAATGTTTAAGGCACGATAACAAGCAAACGGCTTGTTTTACATTAATTTTCAAAGAGAGCTTTTTTGTAGGGAATTCAATTTCCTTTGAAAATACGCATCGCTCAAATTTTTCAGATTAATAATTGACGAGATTTGGGTGAATAAATGCGATTACTTTTAAAAAACCAAGGGTGGTAACGATACACCCCTAAATACTATTATTAAGGGCTCAAACTTTCACGATAACTTTTTTTTATCATCATGAATGATATTCTCACAGTATCTTTAAAAAAATAGTCGTTTTTTTGGCCCAGTCTATTGCATATACACACATGTGAATCCATTCCATTACATTTGGACCCGAGTCAGTTCGAAAAAAAAGTTTCTTTCTTTTGTTTAATCACTAAAACCAAAATTTACTTGGTAAGAATACACTGTATATTTAAATATAGGATCACTTCATGCTCTTTAACAGGGATGTCCAATCTCCGAAACTTTATACGGATAACGATTCAGAGTTCATCACATTAAGTTGTAACAAAAAGTTAATGAAGGAACCACAGGGCGAACACCCGGGTGGTTTAGCAGATAATCGGAGCGGGGGTGGGAGCTCCTGCTCTCTCGGAGAGCCTCTCCATCGAGTTGAACAGGGGTGCATGAACTAGACCGTCGACGAGCTGCTTTCACCTGTGATACCGGTAGTCGTTAGACCAGTCGGTGAACAGACAAAACCCCCCGGGTAACCAGCAACAGCTGTCATTATTGCTTTTTATTTTTATAATCTTGAAACAATATAGGCGTCCACATGTTGCCGCCGAAACTCATACGTAATAGCTCGTCTTGATAGCCAATTTGTCGCATGTAAGACTTATGTTGAGGCAGTAAAAAATGACTAAAATTAAAGGTTCCTTTCGGAAATGATGAGAAATAGAGTATCCGGTGATTTTAAACAAATTCAACGTAGAAAAAATTTCCGAATATTTCCGAAGACATCCAAATAAATTTCATGAAATTTATTTGAATTTTTTATACTTATTTCACGAACGATATATATTGAAAATTTAATAAATATTTGAATATTTTAATATTAGCCTTCTACATATTTAATTTCAAAAAATTATATTCAATAATTATAACTTCAAGAATTAAATTAAATTAATGTCATATAAGTACCACTTATACCAAACGACATATAAAATAAACATTCATTATAAGACGTCCGAATGATATAACAAAATCCAATAAATAAAAATTGTTAACCAAAATCCTATAAATTAAATATTTTGAGTAGACAAAATTTTGTTTCTGCTCATCAATCTTATGAAAACAGATATCTTTCAAAAATGTTTAACTTAATCTTAAGAATTTCATCATAAAACTATCTTACTTAGAATATTCAATATTATTGGATATCCAACTAAGTACTATTTATAAAATCTCAAGATATGTGAAAACATTACTAAAAAACAAATTTTAAGAGAGACTGTCCTTCGTCAGTATTCAATTATATTCATATTCAATAAAATATAACATCAATAAACAAAAATATTTTCTCACCTTTTGACAATTCAAAAAGCTATTGGTAAATGAATACTGAAAATTTAAATGGAGTGTAATGTTAACTCAAATAAATAATTCTGTGGTTTACCATTGATCTAAAAGATTGAAAGGCAATTTAACGGCCTCTGTTATAGCACAAGGTCTATCTGTATAAAGAATGTTAAGGAAACCAAATAATTATATATTATGAATAAAATAAACTAAATAGAGGTTTATGCTTGATAGAAGGTACATAAAATTATTTAAATATTTTAATATTAGTCTCCTACATATCTAATTTCAAAAAATTATATTCAATAATTATAACATCAGGAAATGAATTAAATTAATGTCATATAACTTATATTAAACGACATATAAAATAAACATTCATTATAATACATCCAAATGATATAACAAAATCCAATAAATAAAAATTGTTAACCAAAATCCTATAAATTAAATATTTTGAGTAGACAAAATTTTGTATCTACTCATCAATCTTATGAAAACAAATATCTTTCAAAAACGTTTAACATAATCTTAAGAATTTCATCATAAATCTATCTTTCTTAGAATATTCAATATTATTGGATACCTAAGTTACTTTTTATAAAATCTCAAGATCTGTAAAAACATAACTAAAAAACAAGTTTTTAGAGAGACTTTGCTTTGTCAGTACTCAATCATATTCATATTCAATAAAATATAACATCAATCAACAAAAATATTTCCTCAACTTTTAACAATTCAGAAAGCTTCTGGTAAATGAAGTCTCTCTTAAAACTTGTTGTTTAATAATGTTTTTACATATCTTGAGATTTTATTAAAAGTAACTTAGTTAGATATCCAATAATATTGAATATTCTAAGTAGGGTAGTTTTTTGATGAAATTCTTAAGATTATGTTAAACATTTTTGAAAGATATCTGTTTTCATAAGATTGATGAGCAGAAACAAAATTTTGTCTACTAAAAATATTTATAGGATTTTGGTTAACAATTTTTATTTATTGGATTTTGTTATATCATTTGGATGTCTTATAATGAATGTTTATTTTATATGTCATTTGATATAAGACGTACTTATATCACATTAATTTAATTTAATTCCTGAAGTTATAATTATTAAATATAATTTTTTCAAATTAAATATGTGAAGTCTAATATTAAAATATTTAAATGAGTTTAATTCTCCTCTAAGGATTAAATATAAAAAATCTCTTGAGAACTCTTAAGATTTGAATTAAATATTAATAATTAATTTTAAATATCATACAGATTTCTTCTGTAAGAATTAAATTAAATAAATGTCTTTAGAACAAACTTTCTCCATTTAATAGACATATTGAACAGTCCCAGAGGGAATGCAATAAATTCAAAGAAATATAAATTGTCAGAGGAAAATTATTAAATAAATACTTGAAGAGTACAAAATTTTGTTTCATTCCTTGTTTTATAAAAACTAGATTTCTTTCCAAAAATGCAAAACATAATCTCAAGACTTTCTTCAAAAATAACTTCGCAAGGTATTTTATGGACTCCTTAAAAACCAAATGATAATATGTAAAAAGTGTAAACCAAAATATATAATTATTATATTAACTATAAAATAATAAAAGGAAGTTTTTTCTTGATAGAAGGATTATTACAAAATTTTAAATATCATAGAGATTTCTTCTGTAAGCCTCCTACAAATTTCAATTCAATTTATATTTCTTTGAATTTCTTTCATTCTCTTTGATACTGTGTAAGAAGTATTTAATCTTTATGTCTACTTAATCAACACAGTGTGTCCTAAAGACAATTATTTATTTTAATTCTAAAAATTTTTGAATAAAATTTTTTTGAAATTAAAATTTGTAGGGCGCTTACAGAAGAAAAGTGTATGATATTTAAAATTTTGTAATAATACTTCTATCAAGAAAAGAAACTCGTTTTATTATTTTATCAATAATTAAATTAAATAATTAATATTAAAATTCAATTCTCAAAAGTTTTCAAGGGTTTTTTAAGATTAAATCTGTAGAAGATTCGGAGAATTGTTCCATAATTAATAATTAAATTGAAAAATTAATATCAAATTTAATTCTTAAGAGTTTTCAATAGATATTCTACATTATATTTGTAAGATTTCGGAGAACTAAACCAGGTGTTATCTATATTATTCGAAAAACTTTTCGAAGTAAATCTTCAATATTTTAAATATCACACAGATTGTTTCTGCTTACCTCACTACAGATTTTAATTTTATGAAAATTTTTAATCAAAAACTTTTCAAATTTAACTCAAATAAATGTCTTAGAAAGTACAGTTTCAATTTAGTAGACATATAGAAATTAACACTCATTATATAGCATTTAAAGGAATAAAAGAATCCAAAGAAAATATAGAATATTAATTAAATTATTGAATGAATACTTGAAGGATTCAAACTTAGTTACATTACGGTTTTATGAAAACCAAATTCCTCTCCAGAAATTCACAAAATTTTTCGAAACTAACTCTCTTTAAAAGGTTTCTTCAAAAACTCTCCAAATACATGTAGTACATATTTTCAAAATGGCCATTTGGAATTCCAACGGATAATCCTCAGTCCAACTTCCTATCCAAGAAATAAAGAGGGAAATAAAAAAGACCCTTTTTAGATATTATGTGGAGCATTTTTTCGTTATTGAAATTGTTATTTCTCAATATCCAATAAAAACAAGCTTGTCACGGATGATGGATCTGAATGATAACTGTCAGTACTTTTATGTTTTCCTTCAATTCTTTATTGGTTAACTGCCGCTCAGATGTGTATAAATAATTCTATATGCCAATCAAGTGAAACAATGTTTCTAGGGGATTTGATTCAATTTAATTATAAAAAGTTTTAAAGAGATTTTTTTATATCAAATTTGTAGAAGTTCTGGAGAACTAATCCAACTATTATGAGATATATGAAAATTTCATTAAATTATTGAAATTTAAGAATTTTTTTTCAACTCAAAATTCTTACATTACCTTAGGAATATAATTGAAATTATGAGTACCATTACTTAAAAATAAAATAATAAGAAGTAAATTATTTCATATACCTATTTCGTTAGAAAATACAAAGTTTATATAATTCAAGAGAAAAGTAAATAGCTTTACAATGGAATAAAATAAACTCTTCTTATCTTCCTATATGAGATTTTTAACTAAAACCATCGCGATATTAAAACAAAGGATGATGTGAATAGAATACCATAAAAAAGAAATCTCCCATCAATATGGGTGTCCAATTTCACTGTTCATTCATGATTGCAAGTCGGCAACAAAGTTTCACAAAGCCTGTCTGGCTAATAAATGGTTACTGGGAGAGGTTCGACTTTTATTATACCTTCTCGTGTGGTACCCGAATGAACATCTCTTGAAAGATTCATAATTCACCGAGAAAATATTTACACAATGATTTCGTCAAAATATTTGTTGCTCATTCAAATCTCGTTAAGAAGCCGGCACGTTTATCGAAGATAAGATTATTTTGATATGTATTAAATCACAGTAGCGTTAGAGATAATAGCTACCCATTTAAAAATGTACAAATATTTTAATTGAAAATACACAATTAAAATTTCAATAAATGCTCTCCTAGACAAGTATTAATTTTTTATGGTAATCAATATATACTTTTTGAAATAAATAGTGAAAGTTTTTCAAATTTTTGATATTAATTTGCAGTTTAAAATTATTAGTTTCAGCAAGTAGACTAAGAACTCACAATTTATAGAATTATTTCATATAACATATCAGATATAAAAATGTAGCATATTGAAAAAAAAGTTTTTTTTATGATGTGTGCAACAATTTTTAGTCGAACCTTTTTCTCTTCTTTTTGTTTCTCCCTCTATTCCAAACTAAATCTTATTAAAATTTCATGACTCAAGTAATGTTTAGCTTTGGTTCAGAACCAGTGTACAGATAGCTTTATAATGGGGGGCACCTTAAGCCAATTTTTGCTGTGATTTTTTTATGAATAGTTTGGTAACAATACAGTTGACAGTATAATAAATCTGAATCAATTTCACTATATGTATTGAAAATATATATAATATGAATATTTGTCTACATAAACAGTGGAGTTTCACACTAAGGAAAAAATATCTAATAACAGAAAAACATAATTTTGGCGAGCGTTTTGAGTATTAACATAAAGGAAATAAAGGTTTGAAACTGAACTTCATAGAAAGTTAGAAATGAATCGATTAAGAAATTAAGGGAATATACTAAGTGGCCAGACAGAATTATCAGGTTAATCCACTGTTGCGTTTATTCTTGCAATAATTCAAATAAATAGTTACCAATTAAAATAACTAAATAAATACTTGAAGGGTACAAAATTTAGTTTCGTACCTTGTTTTATGAAAACCAAATTCCTTTGCAAAAATTCAAAACATAACCTCAAGAACTTCTTCAAAAACAACTTGCTCGAAATAAGTTCCTTCAAAAAAATTCCTAAAACATGAAGAAAATCATTCACACCCTTCAAATATTCATTAACTAATTTTAATTGATAATTTATATTTCTTTGAATTCTTTTATTTCTTCTTGGTACTTTGTAATAAGTATTAATTCTTTATGTCTACTAAATTGAAACAGTGTTTTCTAGACATTTATTTTATTTAATTCTGAATGTTTTTGAATAAAAAAATTTTTAAATTAAAATTTGTAAGAGGTTATCAGAATAAATCTGTATGGCATTTAAAATTTTGTAATAATCCTTCTATCAAGAAAAAATCTCTTTTTATTATTTTATTGTGTATATGATAATTATATATTTTTATTTACACTGATAACATATTTGGATTTAAAGGAGTCCATAAAATACCTTGCAAACTTTGTGTGGTTTCTGTGACGAACATAAAGTACGTAGGATTTTAAGAAAGTTCACTACATTCTAGAGTTTGTTCAGATGAGTATATTCAGTTTGTCTTTATTTAATTTAATTTAAAAAAATTTTTAATAAGAGGTTTTTTGAAATTGAAAATTGTAGAAGGTAAACAGAATAAATCTGTACGATATTTGAAATTTTGTAATTATCCTTCTATAAAAAAACTAATTCTTTTTATTATTTTAAAATTATAATATGTCCAGTTTTGTTCAAGCGTAAATCGACCCATTTCATTGATGTCAAATATTAAACTAACTTTCTGTTAAAACAGTAATGACAGAAGTGTTTGCCAGACTCGAAGTAATCACTACTTCAAAATACAAACTCTAGATAATCAACCCTTCACAAACGTGCAGAAAATAAAACAAAATCCGTGCATCCCCAATCATTAATACGAATGAAAAGACCGACTTTGTGGGAAACTTTCAGTTTTCGCACTTCCCAATAAATATATAACAATCCTCAGTAACCTCGGGCCCGGCTGATGTGAACCATTCTCTACCATGCAGCTTCTTCAACCCCATTTTCCAATTGACGTAAAAGCAGGAAAACGGAACAAAACGGCATCCGTGCGGTTGCTGCGGACCAGCTAACTGGCATTTATCGAAACGCAAATTTGATAAACGAAAAGCATTACACAAATGTACTGCCAAGTTCCGAGTGTCGTGCCATTTACGGAAAAAATTCGGATTTATGAGGGTTTTTCGAAATTGATACATTTTCATGTGTCACGGCCACAAACCGGTATTTAACAGAATGAAGTGGCGTGAAGGGAGACTGGTTTAGACATATCCATATCCGGAATTTAATTACTGACACAGAAAAAATAACTGATAGTTTCAACGAGTGAAAATATGAATTGATTCTGCCGTTGTTTGTTTTCATATACACCATTCGTTGAAATAAATAAAAATATTCATATAGAAGCATTTTCAATCGCTTTTAATTTTTTAACTGCAATAATTAACAATGTCAACAAGAACGACTGAGAAGTTAACAATTTTGTACAAGGTATCCCAACAAAATTCCCCCTAAAAAAAAACAATAGTATAAACTTTTCAGACTTAACTATCACAAAAATTAATAATAAACATGTTTTTTAAATATACCGGAAACCAACCCATACAGATAGCACAATTCACTTCACATCAAACCACCCATACTCACAAAAATTAGCAGCATACAATAGTATGTTATATAGATTAGCCAACATACCCATGTCACGTGAGAATTTTGACAAAGAATATAACATTATCAAACAGATTACGTTGAACAACGGTTTAAACGTCGCGATTATTGAGAATCCTTTCACAAAAATACAATTAAAGCTGGCTTTGAAATTATTATTTCCTATAAATAATGATTCAATTGAAAGTAAATACATTTTGTTGACATACTTGGGACCAAAAACAGAAAAGGTAGCTAGATATTTAAAGAAGAACAACAATTTTAGAATTTCTTATAAAACGAATAACTCCTTAGGAAAACTAATAAAAAATAATAAAGATAAAACGTCTAAGAACAAGAAATCAGGTGTTTATAAGTTAACTTGTGGTACTTGCCATTTTGTATATGTTGGTCAGACAGGAAAATCGTTCCAGACGAGACTTAGGGAACATGAAAAATGTTATTGTAACAAAAAGATAAATTCAACCTACGCAGAGCACCTTCTAGACACAGGATATAGTTTTAAGAGTAACTTTGAAATTTTACACTCAGAAAACAAAAGTTTTCGATTAAACTTGTTAGAAACTTTAGAAATTAATAGATATCATAAAAGAAAAATGCTATTGAATAACCAAACAGAATTAAGTAGCTTCCCTTTGTTGAATCTTTTTTGAATCATTTTTCAGATTTCCGAAAGAATTGTAAAACTCTCTTCACCCCCTCTATTTTTATTATATCCATGTACTATAAAATGAATTTCTTGTTCATGGTATACTCAGTATCTTGTAATACTCACCTGAAGAAGTCATGGTATGACGTAACGATCGTAGTGTTAATAAAATATTAGCGGAAATTAGAATATTGTTTTTATTCATATTTTGAAAGTTATTTATATTATGTGCACAACTTCATTATGAACACCAATTCCTTTTCAAAAATACAAAACATAATTTAAGAGCAAATTATGTTTTGTATTTTTGAAAAGGAATTGGTGTTCATAATGGTAAGATAAGAAACAAAATTTTGTCTCCTTCATATATTTATTTATTAATTTTAATTGACAATTTATATTTGTTGGTTAATTTATCCCATTTGATATTGTATATTGAGTTTTGATTTTATACGTCTATTAAATATAAGCCGAGCTTATAAGACATTAATTTAATTCTTACAGTTTTTTGAATTGAAAAGTTTTTTTGAAATTAAAATTGTAAAAGACTGACAGATTAAATAGGTTTTGATATTCCAATTCAAATAAGTTGTTCCATCAAGATTCCCATCGATAAAAGTTGCTCCAACAATATGGTTTCCTAATATTCCTACCCAAACATTTAATTTTTGGGGAATTTGTGTGTATCCATGAATAAATGTGGATTACTGTCACTCCAGTACCGACAGTTATGTCTATTGACTTATCCATTCAACATAAAAGTACACTCGTCAGAAAAGATTGTATTGTAGAGGCGGTGTGGGTTATTAGTAACTCACTAAATTGTTCACAAAACTGAGTCTGACGGTCAGAATCATCTTCATTTAACTGTTGCGCACCAGCCTTATCTTGTAAGGGTGAAATTTATGAGCTTTCACAATTCGATGAACGCTAGATTTCGGAAGATTAGATCGTTCTAAAACTCCTCTCAGATTTCCGATTATCCATCTATTTCAATAGCTTCATTTCGGACTAGATGCTCAACTTCGTGTTTCTTATTCTGAATGGAACCAATTTATTCATCAAACGCTTAACATATTGGTGACTTACATTTCTTGCTGGATGATTGATATTATTTAATCTAGAATTTTCGTCATTCCGATAGTATACTTTGAGATTTTCTATTATTTCTTCCATAGAATAGACTATTTTCGCCCACGTAAGTAAGTCTCAAACCCAATTATGATGCAGAAACGAAATACTGAAACACATTTGGAAAGTAAAATAGAAAGGCCTTTTAATTGATAGAAGAAATATAACAGAATTTGAATATCAAAACAAATTAAAATATGTTTATCTTCTACAATTTTAATTTGAAAAAAATTTTTTTTATTCAAAAAAACTTTCAGAATTAAATTAATGTCTAAAATGAGCACCGCTTACATTTAATAGACGTACATAATCAAAACTCAATATATAATGTCAAATGGAATAAATAAACCAACAGATATACGAAAGTCATTAAAATTAATAAATAAATATTGTTGGTTTATTTATTCCATTTGACATTATATATTGAGTTTTGATTATTTACGTCTATTAAATGTAAGCGGTGCTTGTTTTAGACATTAATTTAATTCTAAAAGTTTTTTTGAATAGAAATTTTTTTGAAATTAAAATTGTAGAAGAAAAACCTATTTACATTTGGAAAGAATCTCCAAAAAAATAATATACATTGTAATGAATTTCATGCGTTTCACACATTTTTCCATCATGAGCGATAAGAAAATCGGATGTTTTTGAAGTAAAAACATTCAAAAACTCAAATTGTTCTGCCATTGAATAAACAAATTTGAAAATATCAACTGCGATGTTTAGAAAACAGAACAAACTTCTTAACTAAACTACGTCCAACATCTCCCCAATCGAAAAATGTTGGAGATTGTTGCCATCCTCAGGTGGTTTTTTGCGAACAATATCATTATAGGAATTCTTTCTCCCTAATACGAACTTCAAAATTATTTTTGGATTCTTCAAAACTTTTAGGTTCTTGAGTTTGAGCGGTTCAACATCACCTTTTGACGGGAAGTTCAATATTACATTATTTCGTCAACAATGAACCGATTTCGAAAAATTTAACTGGGTTGTGTACAGAAGATAAATAACTTTCAAACTAACACTCGACATCTCTTCCCTTTTAAAAAAATGTTGGGGGTTGACGCCACCCTCATGTGGGTGTTTTTTTCGGAACAAACCCAAAATATTTAATTTATAGGATTTTTGTTCACAGTTTATATTTATTGGATTTTGTTATTTTATTTGGATGTCTTATAATGAATAATTATTTTATATGTCGTTTGATATAAGCGGTACTTATATGACATTAATTTAATTCCTGAAGTTATAATATTAAATATAATTTTTTCAAATTAAATATGTGGAAGGCTAACAGAATATATCTGTTAATATTAGAATATTTAAAAAATTTTATATACTTTCTAGCAAGTATAAACCTCCATTTATTTTATTTTATTCATAATATATAATTATTAGGTTTCCTTAACATTCTTTATACAGATGTCCTTGTGCCGTTAAATTGCCGGTCAATCTTTAAGATCTATATCGTAAACCACAGAACTATTTGTTGGGACACCATTTAAATATTCAGGATTCATTTGCCAAGATGTTTCTAGATTGTTAAGGTGAGTAAATATTTTTTGTTGGTTGATGTTATATTTTTTAAATGTGATTGGGTACTGACGAAAAAAGTCTCTCTCAAAACGTGTTTTTTAGTAATGTTTTTACATATCTTGAGATTTTCTAAAAAGTAACTTAGATATTCAATAATGTTGAATATTCCAAGTAAGATAGATTTATGATGAAATTCTTGAGATTATGTTAAACATTTTTGTAAGATATCTGTTTTTATAAGATGTATGAGCAGAAACAAAATTTTGTCTACTCAAAATATTTAATTTATACGATTTTTGTTAAAAATTGATATTCATTGGATTTTGTAATCTCATTTGGATGTCTTATAATGAGTGTTAATTTTATATGTCGTTTGATATAAGCGGTGCTAATATGACATTAATTTAATTCCTGAAGTTATTAAATTAAAAATAATATTTTTAAATTAAATATGTAGAAGACGAACAGAATATATCTGTTAATAAAATCTGAATAT
Source organism: Megalocaria dilatata (assembly GCA_034642435.1). NCBI lineage: Eukaryota > Metazoa > Arthropoda > Insecta > Coleoptera > Coccinellidae > Megalocaria > Megalocaria dilatata. The sequence continues at coordinate 48,363,506 of CM067858.1, read as the reverse complement.
CAAAACAGATTTAATCTGTCAGTCTTCTACAATTTTAATTTCAAATAAATTTTTATTCAAAAAACTTTTAGAATTAAATAAATGTCTAAATAAGCACCGCTCATATTTAATAGACGTATATAATCAAAACTCAATATACAATGTCAAATGGAATAAATAAACCAACGAATATAAAAAAAGTCATTTAAAATTAATGAAAAAATATTTGAAGGAGACAAAATTTTGTTTCTGATCTGATGTTTTATGTTTCTGATGTTTATGAAGAACAATTCTGTTTCAAAAACATAAAACACAACTTAAGGACTTCTCAAAAAATATAATTTATTTTAAACATTTAATATATTCAAATATTCAAATAAGTTAATTCAAAAATTTCTCAAAACATGCACTATATCTTCAAAAAACAATGAGAATTCTGATAATCTCTTCATCGGCCCTAGATAATATTTAAAATATCAAAATCAAGTAACAAACGGTATATCTTACCTCAAAGTGTAACCGGAACTTGCCTAAACAGACTAACTTTAAAAATCCAGATAGTCCATGTTCGTCACAAAATCACAGAAAACTGTAAGGTATTATAAGGTTTTCTTCAAACCATTGACATTCCATAATGAGATTTATTCAAGTCTAAATATAATTATATATTATGTATAAAATAAAATAGAAAAAGGCTTTTTACTTGATAGAAGAAATATATAATAACAAATTTAAATATCAAAACAGATTTAATCTGTCAGTCTTCTACAATTTTAATTTCAAAAAAACTTTTATTCAAATTGTGTGTTCATGATGATAAGATCAGAAACAAAATTTTGTCTCCTTCAAATATTTATTTATTAATTTTAAATTACTTTTTTATATTCGTTGGTTTATTTATTCCATTCGACATTGTATATTGAATTTTGATTATATACGTCTATTAAATATGAGCGGTGCTTATTTAGACATTAATTTAATTCTAAAAGTTTTTTGTTGAAAAATTTTTTTTAAATTAAAATTGTAGAAGACTGACAGATTAAATCTTTTTTGATATTCAAATTTTGTTACTTTCTTTTATCAAGTAAAAGCCTATTTCCATTTTATATCTGTTAATATTAAAATATTTTAAAAAAATTGTAGGGGACTAATATATTAAATCTGTTTTAATATTCGAAGTTTGATAATCAAAGTAAGAAAATTAGTTTTATCTCGAAATCAATTTGTCAAGTAATGATTTATTTTCCGCTGGTGCGCAAGTCATGTTTACGTATACATGGGTAGTTAATTTTCATTCGTGTTACATAGTAAATTGTCCACCGGGACTTCGAATATTCATGAGGTGTAGAGAAAATCATTGAGTTTTGAATCCTCTAAAGCTGTCACTTCCTTACAACATCCATTTCCTCGTGGATATCTAGATATTCACAGATTTATATACCCATCATCATTTATGTGTATAATATGCCCATCCGAATTCCACGAATTAATCCGACACGACTAATTCAATAGAACCTAATCGTCCGGTTCAAATCGTAAGCGTCCATCCTTCATCAACAGATGATTTTCAATATGAGCGGGTCCTATTTATCTTGTGGGCCCGTGGATTCTCTGATAAACTGGAACGAGCCACCTAACAACAGATCTGACGTTACAAATTATTGGCCTAGCGTGCGATAAAGAACCCGCTGCTGGGCGATTATGGTCCTTAAGTCGACGTCGTTTCGGACCGTCGGTGGTTGTGGATCGGGGAACTGAGAAAGACCTGCCACCGTACTTGGGACTGCATCGGAATGGATGGGAACAGTGTCGGAGTGGCTCCATCTAAATGTCAAAACAGGAGCGGCTGTCGTTGACTCGTAGTTTTCGGAGTTATATTGGGTTTTCGTTCGGAATTTCATTTCGCTCTATAAATTCCGGAATTAAAAAAAAATCGGGTAACGATTGGAATAAACAAGTGTTATTTGAAATACATTTGGTGGATTTCATAAAGATTCGGTGATCACTGGATCAACAGATACTTTTGTCCAATTCGACATTTGGATCAACGAATTTGGGTTTCACAAAACAAGTTAAGATTACGTGGATCAGTTGATCCGAGAAAACAACCTGACAACGCCGCACTTTCTGAAATTTGACAGCTACACCATAGAAATAGAAAGAAGGAGAATACGAATGTATACAGGTATCCCAGAAGTCGACGTCAAACCGGAATCGGGTAACAGACTGAGTCTAGGTCGTGTACTTTTCAAATTATATTGCATTTTTTATTATTCGAGAAAATGCACATGCTGTGATGATTTTTTAACTCCTGTTGCTACAATTTTTTACTTTTTTCAAAATTTATTTTTCCTATCTTATCCCGAATAGTGCTTCTGTACCTGTGAGCTTCAATTCTAAGCCAATTACTCCAGCTTGGAAAATAATGTCATTTTTGCCGAACCAATTATTCAAAATTAATATTTCGCACAACTTTAACTGCGTGTACTGAAAAAAAACTGAACTTCATTACTTTGGCAAATTACTTTAAAATTTAGCGCATTTATTAGGGATTCTAAAATGATATAACACTTACTACACTATTTCTTAGATTGGTCTTTCTTAAAGAAACACAATTTCCAACAATTTCTTCCAACTTTATAAAAATGAGTCTATTGCATCCAATACTTTAAGAATCTGGTTTGAATCAGATGGGGTGAGTACTTACATAAAGAGTGAGTGAGACAGAGAATGATAGTGACGCCACTACGTAAACGCAATAAAGTTCAGTACGCTACGCCCTTTGGTCTACTGCGCATCTTTCCGTATTTGATCGTGTTATTTGTGTTCTTATGACTTTTGGCTTCGTTTATTAGATTTGAGCGCTTGTGATATGGATAGTTTTGATCTCTTAACGACGAACTTTGATTTTACCTGGTCTAACCAGTGATTGTGTATTGCCATCATGTCTGTGTATACCACACAGTAATATGCCAACATGCACCTCTTTTATGGGGGATGCAGAAGTAACGCTAGTGCAGCTTCGAGAATGTATCGCAAGACCTAATGCTGATCGTTATCCAGATCATCAAGTTTTAACGAATGTGCACCGTCTACTCTTCACAGCGCGCCGACTTCCAAACAGAGTGCATGGTGAAGGAGAAATTTCCTTACCTTACGACGATATTGTGGTTCAAGCAGATTCAAGTACTTCGCTACGTGAAATTCAGCGAAGCACAGGAGTTCCCAAAAGTACAGCTCACCGATTATTGAAAAAACATAAGCTCCACCCATATCATGTATGGCGAGTACAAGCTCTGTTACTTCGGGATTATGAACCTCGGGTTCCGTTTTGCCAAACCATGCTACAAAAGAACCGGAAAAACCCACAATTCTTAGAAAAAATTTTGTGGTAGGATGAATCAACATTTAGAAAAGATGATTACATGAATCTACACAATTTACATGAGTGGCATGTAGAAAATCCCAATTTAATGAGACAAGATAGATCTCAATATCGTTTTAAAGTGAACATGTAGACTGGAATTTTGAACGGAAAAGTCATAGGACCCTTTTGAGTTGCCAGAGGATTTAAATGCTGAAATTTACTTGAAGACCTACCACTTAGTATTTTCAGAGAAATATGGTTTCAGCAAAATGACTGCCCAGCGCAGTCATCTTGCAACCCTTGCATCTTTTGTGAATTTACTAAATCTTGTCATAAAACGAAACTGAATCACTTTAAGAAAAATCTTTTTATGTCCAACCTAAAAATGAATGTATTTAGTTTTATAGCATCTCAGAATCCTTATTAAATATACTAACTTTTGAAGTAACCTGCCAAACTGATATAGTCATTCTTTTTTCAGTACAGTCCATGGAAGTTGGGCGAAATTTTAATTTTGAATACTTGGTTCGGCAAAAAGTGACATTATTTTCCAAGCTGGAGCTTAGACTTGAAGATTAGACGATACATAAGCACTATGATTCTCGCTCTGTGTTCGTCGTATAATTATTATATACAGAATAAATTAATTACAAGAGGTTTCTTTTACTTGGTAGAAGGTTTTTTCCAATATCTTGAACATCAAGCAGAGCTATTCTGTTACACGTTTCTACAAATTTTAATTTTAGAAAATTTCTTAATAATTGAAAACTTAAATTGAATGAATGTCTTAGAAATACTGTTTCTTTCTAGAAAACATATAGAATTAACACACATTGCACAGCATTAAAAAGAGATAAAAGGACGCAAAGAAAATATAGAAGATTGATCGAACTTAATCAAGAAAAGTTAGTGAATACCGGCATTGTGAAGAAAATCCATTTCAGAAATGCCCAACATAAAATTAAAAAATCCTTCGACAAAACCTCTTTTTGAAAAGCTCTTTCAAAACATTCTCCAAAAATATATAGCACATCTTCAAAAGGGCGTTTGAGACTCTGACCGATAATCGTCAGTCCGATGTTTGATAGTATCGGTCTCTACTTGTCGGAAATACATCTTGATGATTAAAGTAAAACAACTTAAATTCCGCTAATTTATACCATACTCACTTATAAGAATGTAATCAATTCTTATTTTTATAATTGAAGAAATAGACGATTTGATGTCATGATTCTGGAAGATTTTATTTTCTTTAGTTTAAAATATAACAGAATAACATACAAAGAAATCAAAAGAAATAAATAAAAAAAAATAGCTAACTGACCTGAAAGAAATCAAAAACAATGCTATTTCTTCGGGTTTCTCAATTCACATTTCTAACAACTAACTAAATAAACATGTGACACTTCTAGGTAAAAATCTTAGACATAAAACATAGATGATAGAACATAGAAGTTACAAAGTTGTTTTTCCTAAAAATAACAGTTTTATTTTTATATCTCCCCACACAAAGTATGCACCCTTCATTAAATGTTTGCGTTTCCACATGAGAGAAACTTAGTTACATGAAAATAGTTATTGTCCTTTCTTTTATTTCCAATATCTATCTCATTTATAGTGTTAGAAATTTTTTTCACAATTGGAAAAGTTCCTATTCTTATTTCATCGAGTTTTTTTCTATTCAATTTTGATTTATTTTCAACGTAAACATAGTATCCAATTTTAAAATCATAATGTTTCCTATTCTTGTCGATCAGTCTTTTATTGTATTCATGACAGCGTAAAGAATTTTTGTATGCTATTTCCTTATCTTTTGGTAGATTTCTCTCTTCCATAAGTTCTTCTGGAGCAATGGGATCAGTTCTGCCACAAAGTAGATATTCTGAGCTATATCCAGTTGTAGAATGGTCTGTTCTATTGTATTCTTCAATACATTCATCGGCTATTTTCGTCCATGCCCTAGTTTTCTTTTCGTTTTTTATTTAATTTAATTCCACCAAATTAACTGTTCTTATACATTCGTCCATATTCTCCGTTTTTTGCAGAACTGGGTTTCTAGAAAGGCAATCTACTTCTACGTTTCCTTTTCCTGGTTCATATCTAATCTCAAAATCGAATTGTGATAGAAAATTCATCATGTCACCCAGCTCTTCATCTGGTCTTGTACGAAATTATTTCCCTTCTAATGGCTTTTGGTCAGTAACAACAATAAATTTATGTTCTATTAGCCAATATTTCCAAAATTCAATTGCCTCTTTGATTGCCAGATAATCTAGGAGTATTGCTTTCTTGTTCTTTTGATATTTATTTAGGATTTTAGGAAAATACGCTACGGGTTTCATTTCACCATTAATCTGTTTTTATTTAAGAACAGCTCTTACTCCTTGAATACTAGCATCAGTATATATAGTAGTATAGGCACTTGGGTCGAAAAATGCAAGAATTGGCTCAGAACAAAGGATGTCCTTAACAATATTGAAAGCTTCTTGACAAGCCAATGACCAATTGAATTTTACATCTTTTCGCAGTAAATTATGCAACGGTTCTAATAATCTTTCATGTATTTGTGATAAAAATTAACTTTACCCAAAAATTGCCTTATCTTCTTCCGATTATCTGGTGGAGAAAAATTCCTAATGGAAATTAAATTGTCATATATAGATCGTACTGTATTGTTTCCTACAATATTTCCTAAATATTTGACTTCTTCTTCTGCAAAATTACACTTGATAAATTTGAGTCTGAATCCTTCATTACATATTGCTTTCAAGAGACTCTCCAAATGTTCTATATTTTGGTCAAATGTTGAAGAAAATATTAAAATATCATCTATATAATTTAGGTAGAATAAATTCAGGTTATATTTTCTGATAATATTATTCAAGATAAGTTGAAATATGGCCGGGGATGTTTTAAGTCCAAAGGGTAAACATTTCCATTGCCAGTGACCATTCTGTGTCACAAGAGCAGTCTTATATCTATCTTTGATACGAATAGGAATCGACCAAAAGGCAGAATTTACATCTAATGTAGTGAAGAATTTTGCATTTCGGGTCTTGGTGGATATTTCATCAATTAATGGGAGAGGCTGTGGTTTGGAAACAATTAATTTATTGAGTTCACGAAAATCGACACATAATCTGGTTTTAGACCTTCATCCTTCTTATATGCTAAAGTGACTGGTGATGCAAAAGGTGAGGAGAACTCCTCAATCAGATTCGCTTTCAACAATCTTCCTATTTGGAATTCTATCTCTTTTTGATCCTCCATACTCACCTGACGAAGTCATGTTGACATGACGAAACAATTGTTGTGAAATTAAATAAATTAGCGGAAATTAAGTTGTTTTACTTTAATCATCAATCATCAGTCCACTTTTCTGAAAGCTGAATAAAAACAATCAATAAAAATATATCGTTTTATAGTAACCGCGTGCACAAAATACTCGGACCACGGCAGAGCACAAATGATGCCTAAGAGGTTGGACTCTGTGGTCGCCCATAGAATACACACACAGGTTGTACATTTCGAAAGAGCTTTTGAGTATTTTTATGGATTCTCTAATGTGAGTACTGAGGTGAACATAGACGGAAACATAAAAAGCTCAGAGATTTAATAAACGTTCTGGCAAGCGGTCATCAATATACCTACTAGATAGTAACCAAGTAAACCATTTATTGGCCATCCGTCGCACTGCTGCATTCGAGCAGCTTCGCTCGAAACTTTCAACACAAAGAAACCATCTTCGAGATGAAATTCGCTCATAAAATTGCTTCGAAAAGGGAAGTGGAACATGTGAGTGGCAGGTATCCTGAACGATATAAACTGATGCCAGCGGATTCGAATGATGGTTTTTGGGATACAAAAGAAATCAGAGTTGAAATGTTTATTAATTAGCGATTGAATATAGAATTTTTAGTTCCAGTAATTAACAGAAACAGAAAGTAAGTAACTGAAATGAAAGAATAATTATAATAGTAATATTTAATACTCAATCTTTAAGCACTATGTTTCATTGACTCAGTCTTTACTCGATGAAAATCCATATTAAATAAGGTTATTCTGATTTTCACAATTTTCTTTCAGTAACAAAAAATAATTCCATATATTCGAACCATTTGTTAGAAACAGGACATATTTCCAACCATAATGTTGAATTTGAATATTAAAACAAATTGAAATATGTTTGTCTTCTACAATTTTGATTTCAAACAAATTTTTATTCAAAAAACTTTCAGAATTAAATTATTGTCTAAAATAAGCACCGCTTATGTTTAATAGACGTATATAATCGAAACTCAATATATAATGTCAAATGGAATAAATAAACCAACAGATATACGAAAGTAATTAAAATTAATAAATAAAAATTTAAAGGAGACAAAATTTTGTTTCTGGTCTTACCTTTAAGAACACCAATTGCCTTTTAAAAACATGAACACACTTAAAGGACTTTTCAAAGAATATAATTTATTTGATATTTAATATATTCAAATATTCGAATACGTTATTTCAAAAATCTCTAAAAAATGTGCACTATATCTTGAAAAAACAAATATAATTCTAAGCAATCCCGTCTTCAGTCCTCATTTAATATTCCAAATATCAAAATCAAATAACTAACCTATATCTCTCACGTGTTAAAAGACTAAAGCTTCGAAACACAGATCAACTATATAATTCAAAATTGATCTATGTTCTAACAAAATCAAAGAACAGTGTGAGTTATTTTAAGGTTTATTTAAATTCATTGACATTCCATAATGAGATTTATTCAAGCCAAAATACATATAATTATATATTATATGTAAAATAAAATAGAATAGAAAGGCCTTTTACTTGATAGAAGCAATATAACAAAATTTGAATATTAAAACATATTGAAATATGTTTTAATATTAAAATTTTGTTATATTTCTTCTATCAAGTAAAAGGCCTTTCTATTCTATTTTATTTTACATAATGTTGAAATTTTACATATACAAAGTAAAAGTCATTATGCCTTGAACCTATTAGAATACCTTGAGATAAAAAAAACAACAAAATTGGAATATTACTTAACGAACAATTAGATATAAATGACTCACCCTTGTTAAACATAAGCTGGAATTCACAGGGACATTTTTTTTGGGTTTTAGTGTTCAATCAAAATGTTTGTACTTGCTGTTATATAAATAGCAACCGATTTCGAAAATAAATTTAGTTATTCAAAATGTAAACCTACCTAAAGATGCAACTGTGATAGCGAAACAATTATTGTATTAAATAAGAATAAAAATTCAGGCAGAATTGGAAGAAGAAGTCAGAAAAGGAGAAGAGGGTGAACCAGATCCATTTGAGGATAGTGGCAACGAGATAATCTTGAAGTAGAATCGATGAAGGGATCAGATGATTCCAATGATGACGTCAATTTCGATGCAAATTTGCGTTTGAATGAACAAGAAATGATTACTTTGGCAGAGAAAAAAACTCCGAGGATTCCGTACATCAGCCTCAAGTTGATCCTTGAAGAAAAGATCACTTTCTAGATAAACACAACATTCTGAAATTGAAAGGAAAGAATGGTCACAAATGGACAGCAACGCAGCCCAACAGAACAAGGAGAACTGCTTCAAGAAACCTCATCCATTTTGAGTCGGGCCCGAAAGGTGAAGCGAAGAAATATGTGACACTGGAAGACTTTTGCTTACCTTTCTCCTCTGATCCTATTCTCGATATAATATTACTACAGACAAATGAAGAAATTCTACGAAAAAGGCAAAATTACACGGGTAACAACAATGCTCTGTTTGCCATTTTAATCCTCTCTGCTGCCAAAGAAGATTACCATCTATCTGCCAAACCTATGTTGTAAAATAAATGGAGGTTTATACTTGATAGAAGGTATACGAAATTTTGAAAGATATCTGTTTTAATAAGAGGGATAAGGAGAAACAAAATTTTGTCTACTCAAAATATTTAATTTATAGAATTTTGTTATCTCATTTGGATGTCTTATTTTATATATCGTTTGATATGAGTAGTGCTTATATGACTAATTATATGATTAATTTAATTCCTGAAGTTATAATATTAAATATAATTTTTTTAAATTAAATATGTATAAGGCTAACAGAATATATCTGTAAATATTCAAAAACATATGTTGGATTCTACAATTTCTGGTTCCTTCTACAGAGCCTCCATGAACTGTCACATGTTCTTACTGAACTATCTCAGATTTGGTTCAAGAGAAACAAGACAGGAAAGTAAAATGAATGATCCTTCCACCCATATCCGTGAGATATGGGATATTTTTATTGAAACTTGCAGATCATCATATACATCATCATCTTGCCTCACCATAAACGAACATCTCATGGGATTTCGTGGACGAATAAACCTTCAAAGTATGTTATAAAAATCGTCTTACCGTGTGACTCCTCATCAAGCTATGTGGTCGAAGGTAGTCGAAAGTACTAGTACGAATGGTTTGCCGCTTGCTACCTACTTTGTAAAGGAGCTTAGAAAAACTGTCTATGGAAGTAACAGGAATGTTACCATGGACAATTGGTTCACATATGTAAGTTTGGCAGATGAACTACTCCAAGATCCTTACCAACTGACAAAAATTGGAACAACAAGAAAGAATAAAAGGGAAATTCTTCCTGAACTGCTGGCCATAAGGCAGTGAAACGCAAATATATCAATGTTATGGTTTGATCAAGAAGAGGTATTACTTTCGTACGTGCATAGGAATCAGAAAGTATCGGGTCCACCAAGACTATCGCTGAGGAACCGCATTCGACCAGACCAATTTTGGACCACTTTTTCGAGTAATTCAGTCCTTATTTCATCAATAACACGAGTTATGTTGGCTTCCAATGCGTCAGTTGTTTCTGGTTTATCAGCATAAACTAATGACTTGACATAACCCCAAAGAAAATAATCCAGTGGAGTTATGTCGCATGATTTTGGAGGCCAATTAAATGGACCATTTGTCGAAATAATGTTATCGCCAAAACTTTCTTTTAATAAATCAATTGTTACGGTAGCAGCATGAGGTGTAGCACTATCTTGTTGGAACCAAAACACTTTTGGGTCGATAATATAATATTCAAATTTTGACACAAATAATCATTGATCATCGATCAGCAATGAGCACCATTTATTGTTATTAGCTTCAGCATCGTTTTTAAAGAAATATGGACCGATGATGCCTATAGCGTGTAAAGTACATACAGTGCATTTTTCAGGATGCAATGGAACCTGCAGAAATTCTTGAGGATTGTTTTCACACCATATATGGCAATTTTGCTTGTTCACATAGCTGTTCAACCCAATCAGCAAACAAACGACGCTTATTATAGTCAAGAGGCTTTAGTTCTTGAACACGTTGGTTTGGTGTCGACCAAGATCTTTACGCAAAATGTGGTGGATGTACAGAGTCCAACTTGTTGTGAACTTCGACGAATAAACAAATCTGGATCATCATTAACACTATGACTTACAGCAGCGATATTATGTTCTGTACATGTGTCTTATTGTTGTTCTTCCATCGAGTAGAGAAAATGTTCGAAATCTATCGATAGTTTGACGAATAAGCTGCCCTGATGGACGATTTTGTAAACAATAAATTTTACGAAGTGCTCTATAAGTTTAGCGAAAAGAACACTGATTTTGAAAATAAATATCAACAATTTGTAAACGTTGTTGGGGCGTGAGTCTTTACATGATAATTTGTCAATGCTTACTGAACATTAATGTCAAAACAATATGGCTTCTACCTTCTGTCAAATCACAGTTATCCCTATCAAAAGTTCTATCACTCTGAAAAAAAACACCCGATAGTACTTACTACAATTGTCTACAATGCATCAGGGTGGTGAAATTTCAAAAGAAACAGGAATATCAGAAATAATTCAAAGCTACAATGAAACTAAAGGTGGTGTCGACACCTTCGACTAAATGTGACAATGCTGCATCAGATAAACTAGAAGATGTGTGTGCTATATATTATGGTGAATATGGCCATCATCAACTCCTTTTTTAATTTATTCTACCAATGGATTAAAAGAGGAGATAAACCTCTTTCACGTTTCCAGTATATGGTAGATTTATGTCGTCGCCTTGCTGAGCCATGGATTAGGAATAGATTATCAACTCCTACATTGCGGCGAAACATAAGTCAAGATATTGCCCTTATTCTCAAAATATATTGAATATTTCAAATAAATTATATTTTTTGAAAAGTCCTTAAACTATGTTTGTATGTTTGAAAAGGAATTGCTGTTCATAATGGTAAGATCAGAAACAAAATTTTGTTTCCTTCAAATATTTATTTATTAATTTTAATTATTGTTTTTATTCATATTTTCAATTTTAATTGACAATTTATATTTGTTGGTTTATTTATTCCATTTAATATTGTATATTGAGTTTTGATTTTATACGTCTATTAAATGTAAACTGTGCTTTTAAGACATTAGTTTAATTCTAAAAGTTTTTTGAATAAAAAATTTTTTTGAAATTGAAATTGTAGAAGACTGACAGATTAAATCTGTTTTGATATTCAAATCTTATTCTCAATGTTCGAAAAGATACAATACCTGAAATTCCCCAAGAAAAAAGGGTAAAACGTGTTTGTCTGCGCAACTAAAAAGGGACGTATGTGGACATCCGATCTGTGGTAAGTATCGAAGAAATATGCAAGGAATTAGTGTCAACTAATATATATTTCAATTTGTAATGACATTTTGTTTTTGCATTTTATTGTAAAGTCCTTAGAAATAAATTGCTTTTATTTTTCAAAAAGTTTTTTCTTTGAAATGCGAATTTTCATTACCGTCGTAAATTTAATCATAGTATTAGAGTGTTTTGAAGCAAGTTCCGTGATCTAGGGTTAATGCAGGTAGAATCACATACACCCTGAATTGTTAAAAATTTCTATTTGTTATAAAATCAAATATAAATTAACTGGTAACCAGGCTCATCTCTTATCTAATACCAATATAGTTTTGACAACATGAGAAATATTAAAACGACCAAATATCTCTACAGTTCTATTCAAAGGACCCTTATCACTGAGTCGAGCCAGGCCTTTTAAGTGTGCCTTCGAGCCATTGAAATGCCTGAGAATGTTTAGTAATTTAGGTAACAATAAGCTCAAGCTACGGGGGTTTATATCGGTAACAAAAGATTTTTCTGCCACAGAAAACAGCTGGTTTGGTATACTGACGAACGTTGTGCGAATTCATAAATGTTTGCCAGAATTTTCCCCCATCAGATGAATAAATTCATTATTTCACAATTATGATATAGTGGGAAAAATCTCACTTCTAAACACTGGTTATTTTTTTATTAATATGAGTGTGGAGATGCAAGAGGTATTGTATTTTAATTAATATTACAAATTTAAACTTGAATATTGAAGTAATACGTATCGAATTGTTTGAATAATTTAATTCAATTTGGTTTGAAGATCACATTAATTGATTGATACAACGTGGAACATTCTATATACTAATATGAGTAATAAAAATAAATGTTTCTTATTGACAATAAGTTATCAACAGGTTATCATCGACTTAAGTTCAAAAATAATTTTAATCCAAAAAATAATAATCAATAAAAATGCAAAACTTGAATATTAAAACAGATTTAATCTGTTAGTCTTCTAGAATTTTAATTTCATAAAAAAATTTATTCAAAAATCTTATATAATTGAACTAATGCCTTATTAGCTTGGCTTATATTTAATAGACGTATAAAATCAAAACTCAATATATAATATTATACAATTTCAAATGGAATAAATAAACCAACAAATATAAATTGCCAATTAAAATAAATAAATAAATATTTGAAGGATTTAGGACCCATGAAGAGATTATCGGAAGTCTAATTGTTTTTTGAAGATATAGTGCATGTTTTGAGAGATATTTGAATATTTAAATATATTGAAAATTTTAAATAAATTATATTTATGGAGAAGTCGTTGAGTTGTGTTTTATGTTTTTGAAAGAATTTCTTATTCATAATGGTAATATCAGAAACAAAATTTTATCCTTCAAATATTTATTTATTAATTTTAATTGACAATTTATATTTGTTGGTTCATTTATTCCATTTGATATTGTTTTGAGATTTGATTTTATACGTCTGTTAAATATAAACCGTGCTTATAAGACATTAATTTAATGCTTAAAGTTTTTTGAATAGATTTATTTTTTAAATTGAAATTGTAGAAGACTGACAGATTAAATCCGTTTTGATATTCAAATTTTGTTGTAAAAAGCCTTTTTCTATTTTATAAATATAAAATACATCTCACCTAACGAACTTCATGTCCTTTCACAAACCAACATAGAACAGTAATGATTTTCTAAATGGAAAAACATACCCATTTCATGTTTGTCCATAGAAATTATACAATTTTTGGATACGAAGTGGCACTGAAGATTATCGGCTGTAATTCCAAATGGCCCTTTCGAAGATGTGCTTGGAGAGTTTTGTTGAAGAAAATTTTTAAAGAAAGTTATTTTCGAAGAAATTTTTTAGATTATGTGGTGCCTTTTTGGAAAGGAATTTGGTTTTCATTATACCCTTATGAAACAAGCACTTGTATCCTTCAAGTATTTATTCAATAATTTTAATTAATATTCTATATTTTATTTGGATTCTTTTATTTCTTTTTGATGCTGTGTAATTAGTGTTAATTCTATATGTCTACTGAATTGAAACTATATTTCCTAAGACATTTATTTTATTTAATTTTAAAAAGTTTTTGCGAAAAATTTTTTTCCGTTGTGCATGAGATCACTCAAATCTTCCATTCATCAAGCCTCTGTATTAAATTCATGTTCAATATATGCTCATTGATGGGTTGTATCCTTGTTCTCTGGTATAATAATTGATTGGGGATGCTCTTCAGTATGTTATGTGTTTGCCTCATCTTCGTTATTGTTCTGAGGAATGATGTTTCAGCCACCTACAGAATTTTCATCACCGACCCTCTGTAATTCGTGTACAAGGGATGTCCCAACTCAATTATTGGTCTACATATGGATTTGTAAATAAATTAAGCTTTTTTCGTGTTAATTCCTTGATCCTTGTATGTCAGACATCTGAAGTGATTTCCTCTATCCAATTTTTTTTATATTGTCAGCGTAATCTTTCAAGCTGGCTTTGTTGTCTATTTGAATTCTTAGGTATTTTACTGATGGACTTGGTTTATTGAAATAGTTGGGGATTGTTGATTAATATAGTGTATATTAATATATGGATGAACGATACGAATTTCTTTATGCACTTCTGTTCTTATTAAGATAAGGGGTGAGCTCCAAGATGTACAACATGCAATAAAAAATGTTGAAAGGAATGGTGACTGAAGAATACTATAAAAAATATTCAGCCATATTGAAACGCGTTGTGGAATTATCTAAGAAAATCTCTGATCATGACTTTATAAATAAATCAGAAAATAAGACCAAAGCAACTTGGACTTTAATTAATAACGCGACGAAAAATAGAAGTGCTACTGATGATACATTGTTTGAATTATTTCCTGGAAAAAATGAAAAAAGCTTTTAGATGAAATTAATAAATTCTTTCTGAAATCTAATGTTTTAAACAACAATAAGAACACTGATGTTGCAGAAACCATAAATCAATGTGATTCAAGCATTTTTCTGAATCCAGTTATTGAGCAACAAATGTATCATTACATAATGCAACTTAAAAATAAAAAATCTACAGGATATAACGAGATACCTGTAGATCTACTGAAAAAATGTGCACTGATATTGACGTTACCCCTACCACATATAATAAATCAAATGTTTAATACGGATAATATCCACAAGCCTTCAAAGAAGCTTGGGTTAAACAGATTCACAAGAAAGGAGAAAAAGACAATTTCAATAACTACCGTCCAATATCTCTACTCTCAAATGTTAATAAAATATTTGAAAGAATAATTTTTGATAGAGTAATTGAGTTTTTTGAGAAGAATAACATATTAGTGGAGCCACAATGTGGATTTAGAAAAGGCAAATCGACCATAGATGCATTATATCGAGTTCTTAACTCTGTGATAAAATCATTGAATAAAAATCAGATAACAGCGATACTTTTCTTAGACTTGACGAAAGCGTTTGATACAGTGAATCATAACATCTTAGTGCAAAAATTGGAAAGATATGGTATAAGAGGTATAACGTTAAAATTAATTCGATCATACTTAACAGGGAGAATTCAGAGGACAACTGAAAAAGGAAAAATTGGTAAGCAAATAATATCAAATGCCTTGCATGTAGATAGAGGGGTTTCCCAAGGATCAATATTAGGTCCCCTACTTTATATAATCTACACAAATGATTTGATTAAAGTAACATCAAATGATACTGTAATGTATGCCGATGACGTATCAGTAATCTGCGCTGGTTCCACTCCAGACGAATGCAAAGCCGCAGTTGAAAAAGATTTGGAAAACCTTGAAAATTCGTCCGGGAAGAATAATCTCACAATGAACATAACCAAAACCAAACTGATAATATTTGGAGAAAAGAATCAACATGCCATCAACTTAATTTATCATGGTGAGGACATAAGAGCTGAAGATACTCTATCATTCTTGGGAATCCATTTAGATCGGGATTTGAATTAGCGACTACACATTGAATATTTGGCAACAAGCCTTGCAAGGTACTGCTATGCTTTAAGGATCCAAACAAGAACAGTTGGGTGAGATGTCTCCCTAACAGCATATCATGCATACGTCCACTTTAGACTCAGGTATGGAATCATCTTCTGGGCGAATTCTGTTGATGCTGAAAGAGTCTTCATCATACAAAAAAATGTTTGAGAACTGACTTTAAACTAGAATATAGCGAATCATGTAGAGATATATTTAGGAATAATAATATATTAATACTATACTACCTGTATATATATGAGTGCATTATGTATATAATCAATAATTTCACAAAATTTGAAATGTTAATGCTTGATCATGATTATAATACCAGAGGAAAAACTCATCTTAGTTTAAAAAAACCAAATTATGCTTACATACAGAAGAATGTTGTTCATATTTTAGTGAAAATTTGGAACAAATTACCACAAACATTCAAAACAAGACCAAAAATTATACAAAAGAAAACTTTGGAAATTTTTTATATAAAAAGGCTAGTACAGTGTGAAAGAGTTTATGGCTAAGAAAGACTTTAATGAACTTAAATATTTAAGTTATGATTTTTTGTGACGTGATCTACATCATTTTGTGATATTTTCAGATCAAATAAAGGTCTATTATTCTAAAGAAATCAGGATTCCGCACATAGTGGTGGACTGTCCAGCACTCCAACCACAGATAATAGTTCACAACGTAGCCAAAACTATGGAAGAAGCCCTCAAGATTGACAAATTAACCTGCCTGCACACAATAGCATTCATCACATCCATAAGCGTCAAAATCTAATTTTAGATTAGACTACAAGTTTATTTTGTTAAATATCATTTTGAAGTGTCGAAGCGGTATACTTATAAATAAAATTTTTGACCACAAATACTCGTACTTCGCACAAACACCTGGACAAAATCACACCACCGCAGCAAAACTACCGCGCAAAAAAAATCGATAACCAGTTGAAATCTGTCCATATGGAATTAATCCCATTCAGTCACATCATTACGTGTTCAACCAATCGGCAACAAATAATCCTGTGTCTTCGATTAAGAGCTAGCAGGACTACGCCAAGATTAAGTATGCAATCCAGACTCCCAGAACGGTCCAGATGACAACCCTCAAGTTAATTTGAACCCCTTATAGACCCCTGAAACATTACACCGCAGAGGCGAAGACCGGAGTCGAGAATATATGTGAGCCTCGCCACCCCAAGTTAAGGATGACTTTCATTGGACAATCAACAAAACCTACGGGTATATGAGTGTAATCAATACTTTGCGGCATGTGTGCGAAATAAACAGTGATTGGAAACTCTCGAGTTCGGGAAAATTGGATCATGAAAGGGTCTTATGGAACACACTCGAAAAAATTGTATCTATTCAATTAATCTAAGCGAACAGTACAACTTTCCATATGTTTTCGTACCTTCCTGGAGATAATTTAATGTAATGATGTAATGATTAAAATTCAAATCAAATGCATTATCGATTTATAAAATTGCGAGACATTATTAATAAAAACAGGAAATAAGGAGTGAATTTGTTTACTTCAGTTGAATTAAACACGTATAGAGGTATGAAAAAGACAGTCGGAAACATTCAATGTCAATCTAGAGAAGCAGGAATGTCCAGTGGAGCAAAGAAAGAATCAAAACATCAGCGCGATGCGATGACGAACAAACGACTATTCTCTCTCAATTGAAATGGTGGGGATGCTTCGAGCAGTGCAGAGCCACGAGGCACTGAAAATGTAAAGGTGGAAATATTTTCACAACACTTGAAACAGACATTCCAATACGACGAGGGCATCATCTTTGATAAAGAAACGGTGACAATAATAGGAAAACTGGTATAAGAAATACTTCACCAATTCTGAGGAGGACAAAGACTCAGTGGAAATAGAGGAAGCCACATATCTTGAAACCTTACATAATACCAAAAACAGTGCACCAGCAGCAGATAATATGCCATGAGTGCCATCAAACATTGCAACAACTCATACATGAACACATAACAAAGATGTACGTACGACTGATGTTTGAATAATCAAATTTTCCCAGAAATATGGAAAAGTGGTACCATCATTCTCTTAGCAAAAACTAACAAATATCACAAAAAAGAAGAATACCACTAACACTTTAGCCAATACTAGAAAAACTATAAGAGAAAATAATTAAATTCAAACTTGAAAAACATTTCCAGGATTTCTTTCAATACACAGATGACACAACAGCAATTTCGAACGCAAAAACATTAAGAGACTGTGTGGATAAACTACAGTAATACATAAACAACATCACAATATGGTTTGGAAAGTGGAGATTGAAGGTTAATCCAGAAAAGTCACTATTAATAATATTAAATCACAAGATTAATCACCAGTATCCAACAATTTCAACAAACAATAAAATAGTGAAAACAAGTCCATCAATGAAATACCTGAGAATTCAAATAAATAACCAAGCCAGCCTAAAACGGCATGCTAACAATATAAACAAAACTATTATAACACTTCAGATGTTTGACATACAAGGACCAAGGAATTAGCACCAAAACAGCTTCAATCATTTACAAATCCATACGTAGACCAATGAATAATTGAGTACAGACATCCCTTGAACGCGACTTGCAGAGTGTTGGTCATGAAAATTGTTGAGATGGCGAAACATCATCCCTTAGAAAATAACAAAAATGAAACGCCCAAATAACATACTGCTCAACCTCCGCTTATTAACAGAACAAGGATACTACCCATCAGTGAGCGTATAAAGAAACTGAACATGAGTCTGGATGAATTAAAAAATATAAGCGATCTCACGCACAAAATTCCCAACTTGCGTATTACTACAGAAACTTAGAACTATCAAACTTCTTAAGTTCTTTATTGTAATTATTTTTGTACATCCAAATGTAATCTGAATTTATTAAAAGTAGAAGGAATTTTGATCGATTACTGGCTGATAACTTGTTAACAATAAAGAACAGTTATTACTATTCATTAAATTAAATAATAAAAAGAGGATTTTTCTTGATGAAAGGCTTTCACAATATCTTAAATATCACACAGATCAATTCTGCTAATTTCACTACAAATTTTAAAATTATGAAAAATTTTTCTCGAAAACTATGAAATTAAATAAATGTCTTAGAAAATAGTTTCAGTTTAGTAGACATTTAGAATTAACACTCATTATACAGCATCAAAAGGGAATAAAATAATCCAAAGAAAATATAGAATATTGATTAAAATTATTTTTTTTTATTATTAATTCTTTGAATTCTCTTATTACGTTTTGGTACTGTTTAATGAGTGTTAATTCTATATGTCTACTTAATTGAAACAATGTTTCCTAAGACATTTATTTTATTTAATTCTGAAAGTTTTTGAACAACATTTTTTTGAATTAGAATTTTCAGAAGGTTAACAGAATAAATCTGTATAATTTTTGATTGTCTCCGTCTTTACTTGACGGAAATTCATCTTCAATATAAGAAAAACAAATGTTAACTTCCGCTATTTCATTGATTTTCACAACAATTGTTTCGTCATACCATGACTTCATCAGGTGAGTATTTAAACTGAGGTATACAATGCAAAACATGACCTTAAATACACAGCTCTGGTACAAAAAATAGAGGGGTGGAAAGAGAGGTATACAATTAATGAAAAATATTAAGTAGGGGGGATCTATTTAAATCTATTTGATCATTCAATAAAATTTGTCTTTTATGATATCTATTGATTTCTAAAGTTTCTAACAGATTTAGTTTCTGACTTTTGTTTTCAATATGTAATATTTCATATTTCCTATTGAAATTATGGCCAGTCTCTAACAAATGATTGGCGTAAGTTGAATTCGGTTTATTATTAATGTAACATTTTTCATGTTCTCGTATCCTTGTTTGGAATGAACGGCCTGTCTGTCCCACATATAAACATGGGCAATCACTACATGTTAACTTGTAAACTCCTGATTTTTTGTTTTTAGGAATGACGTCTTTATTATTTTTTATTAAGCTGCCTGAAGAATTAAAAGTTTTAAAAGAGATGTTATATTTTTCTTTTTTCTTTAAATATCTAGCAACCTTTTCAGATTTTTGGCCTATGTAAGTTAATGAAATAAATTTGGTTTCGCTTGAATTTTGAAATTTTGGATATACAATTGATATTGCTCTCTTGTAATTTATTTTATCAAGTAAATTGTCTACAATTAACGGATTGAAATCATTATTTAAAGCTATTTGTTTAATCGTTTTATACTCATTGTCAAAATTTTCTTTCGTCATGGGTATGTTAACCAATCTATAAAGCATACTATTATAAGCTGACAATTTTTGTGAAAATGGATGGTTTGAAATATAATGTTGCATCCAAACTCTTTTGAAAAAGTTTCTTCGAAAAAACTCTACAAAAACACACATCACATCTTCAAAAAGGCCATTTGGAATTCCTGCATAATCTTCAGTTCCACTTCGTGTCCAAAAATTGTAAAATTTCTACGAAATATGGAATGCGTATGGTTTTCCATTTAGAAAATCATGATTTTTCTATGCTGGTTCGTGGAAGGACATGACGTTCGTCAGGTAAGATGTATTTTTTATTGATTATTTTTATTTTTTGGACACGAAGTGAGACTCAAGATTATCGGCTGGAATTACCACTGGCCTTTTTTAAGATTTACTGTATGTTTTTGGGGAGTTTTTTTGAAGGAACTTTTTTAAGAGAGTTATTTGAAGAAAAAAAAGTTATGTCGTGCATTTTTGGAGAGGAGTTTGGTTTTCATAATACACTCATGAAACAAACGTTTGTTTGCTTCAAGTATTTATTTAATAATTTTAATTAATATATGTGATTTTGTTGTGAGCATAGAACATAGAGTTCCTCGGATATTAGATATACCTAGTTTTAATGTCCAAACTAACACATATTCCTAGAGATGGTATTGAGTAAGTTTATTTATTGTTAATTTGATTTTATTTTTTGAATGTGAAGTTGAAATGGTCTTATCTGAATTCTAATAATTTTTTGAGGATTTGCTACATGTTTTGGGAGTTTTTGAAGTAATTCACTTAAATATATTGAATATTTCAAATAAATTAGTTTTTGAGAATTTCTTAAAATTATGTTGTATATTTTTGAAAAAGATTTAGTTTTCATAAAATAAGATCAGAAAACTAAACATTTTGTAACAAGCAGAGCTGCGTACGCTTGTCTGATGAGTTCAGTGCGCATGCTCGGAACGAAACAAAAAACATTTATTAATTTTAATTAACAATTTATATTCCTTGGTTTTTTTCTTTCTTCCGTTTGATATTGTATAATGAGTTTCGATTTTATACGTCTTTTGAATATTGCTTACTAGATATTAAATAATTTAATTCTTAAAGTTTCTTGAATGAAAATTTTTTGAAATTGAAATTGTAGAAGACTAACAGATTAAATCTGTTTTGATATTCTAATTTTTCAATTAATATTCTGCATTTTCTTCGGATCCTTTTATTCCTTTTGATTCTGCGTAATGAGGGTTAATTTTATATGTCTAGTAAAATGAAACTGTATTTTCTAAGACATTAATTTAATTTAATTTTGAAGAGTTTTTGAGAAAAAATTTGTACTCTGCCTCGCAAGAGGCCGGTGGTTTTTCCAACAGTTATCAAAACTTTATTGTAGCCTTATATCAAAACTCTGAATTGCTGTTACGAGATTATACTGTTAATTTAAAGCATCTGAAGATGTAACGAAACAGTGTATTATTTAATTCGTTAGAAATTTTTTTACAGAAGAAATATATTTTTTAGTTGCCGTATTGAAATATCTTAATTTATCCCTCCTCAAAACAATAAAAATGATTCGGAACTAGTCCCTGGGTTAACGATTTCGATACCACCACATTCCTAATGATATGATCCACAACGAAGCGATTTTTCTTATCGCCACTCGACGCGATTGCGTCCCATTTCGCATGCAAACAGGCGTTCCTGGCGGAAGAGAGAGAGAGAGGACCTTAATTAATTTTAATTTATTTCGAACTGTAAAAGCCACGGCAAGTATTTCCGAATTCGCTGGAAAATTGGATGTGGAAACATGATTCATCGTTATTCAGGAGTTGGACCGAGGAAAACCACCGAACAAATAGCCACTTTTTTGTCCGTGAGAAGCCCTTTCTTCGATTGAACATCGGCGGGTGGTTTGTCTTTGACGGATCCGGTTCTCGGAAGGGATTCCAGGCCATTTGGTTGTCGATGCAGAGATATATGAGATTAAATAAAATGTTTGCCAAATTAAATCCCGGATCCGAATGAAAAACGAAATGAAGGCCCCGGTGCATCCGACTTTCTCTCTAATCAAACGAGAATTCCGGAAATGTCGATATTTAAACAGGCTGATTCATTAGGACTCGGTTGCAGTAGAACATACTTTTACCAATTTTTCACTATGCTGAATGGTCAATATCACAGTATTTCGCTGTTTCAAATTAATAAGGGCGTCATGTAACGTTACCTTATATTTTTGGATATTTCATTGGTTCGGTCTTTACTTGGTGGAAAGTCATTTTAATTAAAAAATATATAGGAGACAGTATTTTAGTTCCACAAAAATGTTTGTAGCTTTTAAAACCATTAATAACATTAGTACCTATATAAAAAACAATAAAAATCGAACAAATAAAGAAAATAAAAAAGTCTACAAGTTGACTTGCAACGATTGCCGTTTAGTATACATTGGCCAGACAGGTAGATCATTCAAGAAACGAGTACAAGAACACCAAAGGAGTTATACATTCTGTCAAGAAAGTACCGGGAATTATCGATTTAAATCTGGCGGGGCAATGAGGCAGGTAAAATTTTTTTTCCTAGGTTGGTACCACTGTCCTTAATTACTATGCCAAGCTTGAGCGGGATCTGTCAACTAGTGTGTTTGCAACAGCTGATTAAGTCAGTCGATGTCAGAGTGCGTGCCGATTTTTACTATGGGTGATTACGTTGAGCAAAGAATTTGTTTAAAGTTTTGTGTTGCAAATGAATTTTCGTGTTCCGATGCATTGAAAAGGTTGAAAAAGGTCTTTGGTGATAATGCTCTATCGAAAACTCGTGCATATCAGTGGTACAGAGCCTTCAAGGACGGTCGTGAAGTGGTCGCCCATCGACGGCTTCGATCGAAGATAACGTCGATAAAATTAAGGAAAGGGTGCTGGAAAACCGTCGTACCAGCTTGAGAGAGATAGCACATGATCTTAAGATATCCCACGAGTCCGCACGTACGATTTTGATTGATATTTGGGCATGAGAAAGATGGCCGCACGATTCGTACCGAAAGACCTGAATTTTCTTCAAAAACGTCATCGCGAACAGGTTGCTTCAGACATGCTGGATCGCTGTAATTCCGATTCTACATTCATGGAACGCATTATAACTGGTGATGAGACCTGGGTCTACGAGTACGATATGCAAACAAGCCAGCAATCATCGGAATGGATGACAAAAAATGAGCCAAAACCGAAAAAACCACGCCAAAGCCGCTCGAAAATGAAGGTGATGCTCATTGTTTTCTTCGATATCCGTGGCGTGGTGCACTACGAATTCGTTCCAGAGGGTCAGACGGTAAACAAGGAGTATTACCTAGGCGTTATGAAACGTTTGCGTGAGCGTATCCGTAAGAAGCGGCCAAATTTGTGGGCGAACAACTCATGGATTTTGCATGACGATAACGCGCCTTCTCACCGAGCTACGATTGTGACTGACTTTCTCGCCAAAAACTCAACAAACGTGCTTCAGCAACCACCGTATTCGCCGGATTTGGCTCCCTGCGACTTTTTCCTCTTCCCAAAACTAAAATTGCCCCTTCGTGGCACCCGTTTTGAGTCGATTGAAGCCATAAAACAAAATTCGGCGCGAGAGCTAAAGTCCATCCCGGAAAGCGCCTATAAAAAATGTTTCGATAATTGGAAGTGCCGTTGGCATAGATGTATTGGGGCAAATGGAGCCTATTTTGAAGGCGACCCAATAAATTTTGACGATTAAATGTAAAAATGTTGTTTTAATTGAAAATTCCCGGTACTTTCTTGACAGAGTAGTATATCCGATTTCGTACATTTGACATATACATCTTAAGAATTTCAGGCATAATTTCAACAATAATTATGAAATTATCCACGTTGAACGCAAAAGTTCTGGATTAACATTTTTAGAATTTCTTGAAATCAACAGGTACAATGCCGGTAAAATCCTTTTGAACGAACAAACAGATGTTGACAAGTCTCCATTACTGAATATCTTTCCTTAATGGCATTTTTAGCGGCAAACTCCAATTAACACCTTGAGTTCTTATGACTTGTTCTTCCATTATTTGGTCACGTACCTAACAATGTATTTAAAGTCGGTTGCACTGAATACCATCAGCCAGTACAATGTAAATACCTGAAGAAACCACATCGTGGTGAAAAAATTGTTATAGTACAAACATTTTTGTGGAAATAAAATACTGTCTCCTATATATTTTTCATATTTTTGGGTTAACTTCGGACTTTTTTTAATATTTACGTCCATTCTTGAATAAATTTCATTGAGCTAAAACGCCACCAACAGATTACTGAAAAAATTCTGTAAAACAATTTGTTATCTGCGACCATCAAGCCTTATAACTTTCAAGTAAACCTCATTTTCTCATTATCGAGACCCACGTTGGGCGCCAAATTATTATGAAGTTTTTGACATTTGGGACGACTAAATGATCAACCTGTCATATAAAGGCTGTCCTTTATTCATGGCCAAATCTGAAGAATTTTAAATTGTTATTTTTCGATTTTTTTAGAAGTAACATCCTGTATTTTTTTCACAAAAATGTAGAGAATTGAGTGTCTCACATTTTTACAGTAGTAACCCTAAAGATATTTCCACTCCTGCGTTCAGCAAATACGAAAAATTACATTACAAAAGAAAATTTTATTTGATCGATCGAATATGTAGTTTCGAAAATATTGGGAAAAATATGAAAAATTTTCAAACGTGAATAACTAAGAAACTGTGGAACCGAGTTTGTCCATTAACAAACTTAACCGATATTATCAGACTTCAAACCTTCCCTGTCAGTTTCTTCTTCGAAGCATGATCATGTGTTCTGCTTAGGTCCCGACCGTCAATTAAACCCATTCATGGCCGTTAGGTGTGAGTAAATGTTGTACAGATATGTAAGTTGCATCGCCTTATTCGAAGAACTTTCGATTACCATGGCTCATGATTCTCGAATATGACTATTCAGGATTACGTTTAAAAGAATCACTATATGTAATCTTAGAACTCAGGTATGAAAATAAGAATAAATCGCCTTTATTGATGCATAATAATACAAAATTAATTTACATAGCAAGCAAAGAAGAAAATACTACCATCATATGGTGAAGTTTAGCATAGCTATTCAAACTCAACCACACCAAAGCTAATAAAAAACTAAAACTCCTACCTTAGCACATGGTACCGAAAGCAAAGGAAACTGAAATAAAAATTTGAGGCACTTCTGACTATAATTATTTATTTATTCTTTGGTCAAATGGGATATCAACAGGCATAAACACAAAATGGCATCCTCGGCAAAATACAAAAACTTTCACAATATGTGGAACATCAGATCAACCCCAAATCTACACATCCCACCAGTTTAAGAAAATCAAACTTATAATACGTAAGAAACTTAACAAAATATAAAATCTTAATTTAACAGCTTGAATGAACCAATTGACAGGAAAAATATATCATCGTTTAATACTTAGAATTATTTACTTTCATGGTTCTATTGACCGGAGAGTGCTTTTTCAAATTTGTTCTATGAAACATAACCTCAAAAACAGCATAACCTCTTGACGGTCTAGATGGAACATAAATGGTCACGTAGGACAGCAAAGCTGGAGAGTCAACGTTACCATTTATACAAAAACATAACATCGCTCTGTTCCTGATAGTTTTCCAATGAGACGAACCCATAATTTTTTCTAAGGCTAGTCATACTCGCCATAAAATTGTAACTACCTGTAACCTTATAATCCTAATATCTCAGAAATATATTCTGCACCATCTCCAATCTGTGCTTGTAGACCTCATATTGTGCCGACCAAACAACCGATGCATAGGATAACCTAGTGTGAATGAAGGCAAAATATAGCGCCTTCAAGTCCTAAATGGAAGTGAAATCTCTACAAGATCTTATCACAAATCAGCATCTTGCTACTTATGTTACTCATGCTGAGCCAATCTGTCAATACCAGTGTATGTGAATTCTACCAGTTAGTGTATTGGCATGTGAGCGAAGCTCTTTCACCAAGTGACTAGCTAGCAGTCTCCACAGTCTACCCCAACAGGCAGAAAGTATGATAAGAGGTACGCCTCATCATCGCGCGTGGTAAGAACCACTCCGAAGAGCTGAACCCACCAGCTTCCAGTTTGGGCTTCAGATCGAAAACCTACAACCATATGACTGTTAGCAGCGAAGCACTATCTAACCTCTACTGGCTCTGAGTTGTTTGGGACGCAACTCACACGCCGAAGGGGCTTCTTATCCACCCACCCGAATGCAGACCCATGAACCAAGATAGTCTCAAGATTCAATGCATCAATTGATCCTGGTACAAGCACCAACGGTCTAAGCCTTATCGTCGAGATCCACAAACCCCAGAAATGTCTCGCAATCGATCCTGGTTCAGGACGAGGCCGGTCGAAAAGTCAAGTTCCGCTAAACCCTGAAGCATTTCTCAAGATATCCTGAACATGAGTTTCTGCGAGCAGATAGATGGAATATCCTTCTAGTCCAGCATGCGGACTATCAACCACTGCTCCCTCGAGTCCAACACCAGTTCGGTGACCAGGTCGTACGTAATACTTCCCGGAGGCCTCCACCCTCAAGAGGTTACGCAGTATGCTACATATTGCACTCGGCCATTGGACAGAAAAATCCGGAGATTTACTGTAATAGGGTAGAGTACGTTAGTTTCAAGAGTGAAGCCCTGTGCTGCAACAGACACCCTTGTCACTGAGTTGGACAATGCGCTCAGTTTTCCATTTCACCTTTACGGTAAAACTAGGGTTCCATTCGATTGAATTTCCACCACACGAGTCCAGTGACTGGCGCGGGTGACACTGCTTTAGACATCAAGACATAATCTTCCATCGCACCGGAATGAAACTAGGATCTTTGTCAAGACAAGCGTCCTCAGCGCGCTAAGCTACAATGTCATAGGGGGCGAATGCCAGAGCACCATTTGCATAATCAAACTTTCTGACACTATAAATAAAGCAGCAACTGTCATTCTGGACTCTCTGGATACGTCCCTCTCCACTCGTCGTGGACAAGAATCATACAAGAAAGCGCAGTATACTATTAGGTGCAATAGCACAAGAGGCTACTTTAATTCTCGAACACACGCCTATTAAAATAAAGAAGTATCAACTTATATAGGCTTTTTTCATTAGGACCAAGTATATCCCCAAGTTTCTTGCCGACTCGCTCACAACTAACCTAGAACCACAAACGATAACATTAGTATTATCTTTCAAAGATTCGCTGATATTCTCTAGTGGAAAACACTGAAAGATTGACCATTTCATCAATCAAACGCCCATTCACAACCTTAGCATAATTAGGATCAAAATGCAAATATAACTGAATATCATCGCCATATGACTGAACTATACAATGAGTAACTAACCTAAGAATTTCCGCAGTGTATACAATAAAAAGAAAAGGTCACAATATTGATCCATGAAGTACACCAGTCAAGATATCGATACAGGATGAATGTATTCCATTGCTGAAAACGATCAGGCAGATATGATAGAATCGGCGTCAGTCATAACATTTGGACTTAGATACGCAAAGACCATGTTCGATGATGTCGAAAGCTTTCGAATAATCAAGAAAACTAAGACGTTTTGATGCATTTCAAGGACCCAATCAGTGAAGACACGACGTTGTTGGTGATCAACTGGCTTGATTTCTTGTGTTAACTGAACTTTAAAAGCTTTAGGACCTACATAAGTCTTCATGCAAAAACGGTGTAAAGTCGTTTGTGGAATGCCTAAATCCAAAGTACGACGAGGAATTGACAAACCTGGGTTTTCTTCTCAACATTTTGAGTGCTATATATAAATTTTTCAAATCATCAACTCCTTAGATAGTACATGGTTTTAATCGGTGTACGACAGACGATTATTTTTTGTTGGATTTTTGACATCTGCATAATTCGAAATATAACTGTGAAATCAGCTCTTGTTGTCAACCAAAATATCAGAGTACTTTTAATCTAGCATATATATTTAAGAAATATATCAAATATTGTACGTATGATAAAAAAGTGGAGCGTAGATAAAAATTTCTCTTTTATCTCATTTTATAATTTGTAGTTCCTCTATCAACATATAATATTTAGATTCTAAAATTTTCGAACACTTACACAGATATGGTAACGGTAACTTGCAGTAAATGAGCTTGATAGTTCTTTGCTTACTAAATGTTTATCTGACGGTTTAATAACCTTTCACGGTCATTCGTTAGATTTCCGGTATTGAAATAGAGACAATTAATATACGTACAATACGTATTAAAGTAAATTGTTAGTCTTATTAACACGCACAGTGTGGCATCGAAATAGTCCATTGTTGTATTTTTACAGGGACGTGCGTTACTTTTGTCTAAATGTTGTTGTAGCAGTTATGAAGATTAAGTTATAATTTTACAGAATTTTTTTATCATTTGGAAAATTGAAGAGATCGCTTTCTAGCCTAATTGTTGAGATGGGAATACAGGGTTGGAGATACAAACGAAAAATTGATGATTACTTGGATGATATCTAGATTAAATCTCATGAAAAAGACGCAGCAAATGCTACGTTCCGAGATACAGGGTGTTGAGTTTTGAATTTTAAACATTTTCATCATAGCATCTGCATTCGATGTATATAGGACAACGGGATCTCCTGAGCACATTTTCGAGACCAAATACCAGTCAAATTGTATTTTTAAAGTTAGATAAGCACAAACTTTTATGCCGACAGTCCCTCTTCACAATCTGCTGAACGCTATACGTTGAAAATGATTTTCTGTCAGACTTAAATCATTCCCCCATTCTCTGTTGAAACTGCCCGAATATTTCGTCGGAATTCGTCGTACATATCTACAGCGGATCGCAATTTCCTGAACCGACACAGCATCAGCTGATCCGTCTGACTACTGCTCAACAACCAGGGCGGCATCCTGGTGTTTCAGTAACAGGTATTGTTAGTGTGGGTTGTTCCAGTGTGGGGCAACTGCCAACGATCTTTACATTTTACCTGTTTAACAATGTCGAACTGAATTCAGTCTACCTGGATGGCTTTTATGTTGATAATTCGACTGATACGAAACTTTACAAGTTCAACGAGTTGCAGGGGTAATTAATAAAATGATAATAATAATTGTCCATCAAAAAGTTGCGTTCCTTCTGATATCCAGAAATAAGGTATAAAAGAAGGTTTAATACTTGGTAAATAGTTTTTTCAATATCTTAAATATCAAGCAAATTAATTGTTACACCTCTCTTCAAATTTTAATTTAGGAAAAATGTTTAAAAATTTAAAAACTTTTTAAAAATGTATTAAAAAATGTCTTAGAAACACTGGTTATTTGTTCAATATCTCAAATATCAAGTAGATTAATTCCCTAGAAACTCAAATTTCTAAAATATTTTTAAAATTACACTAAAATTAAATGTCTCAGACACAAATGTATATAGGAAGTTCTGGTCAGTATTCTATATATTTAAAATACAATAATTGAAAGAGGGTTTTCCACTCGGTAGGAAGTTTTTTCAAATATATCTTAAATATCAAGTAGAGTATAACTCTTCTACACCTTTCTACAAATTTTAATTTTAGAAAATTTCATAGAAATTTCAAAATTAAAAATTAAAATAAAATGTCTTAGAAATACGGTTCAATTACTGAAATATAAAGCAGATTAATTCTGTCACGTCCCTTCACAAACTTTAATTTTAGAAAATGCCTTAAAAATTTTAAAAATCAAAATGAAATAATATGTCATAGAAAATAATTCTTTTTTATATCAAAATTTGAATATCTAAACAAATTGAAATATGTTTATCTTCTACAATTTTAATTTCCAAAAGAATTTTTTATTCAAAAACTTTTAGAATTAAATTAATGTCTAAAACAAGCACCGCTTACATTTAATAGACGTATATAATCAAAATTCAATATACAATGTCAAATGAAATAAATAACCCAGTAGATATACGAAAGTAATTAAAATTAATAAATAAATATTCAAACGAGACAAAATTTTGTTTCTGGTCTTATCTTAAGAAATACTACTTGCCTTATAAAAACATGAACACACTTGAAGGACTTCCCAAAGAATATAATTTATTTGAAATATTTAATATATTTAAATATTCGAACAAATTATTTCAAAAAACTCTAAAAAATGTGCACTATATTTTCAAAAAACAAATATACTTCTAGATAATCCCTTCATCAGCCGTTATTAATACTCCAAATATCAAAATCAAAAACATAACCTACATCACTCACGTGTTAAAAGACTTAAGCTTCGAACTACAGATCAACTATATATTCAAGATTGATCTATGTTCTAACAAAATCAAAGAACAAAATGAGTTATTTTAAGGTTTACCTAAATCCATTGACACCGTATAAAGAAATTTATTGAAGCCAAAATATAATTATATATTATATATAAAATAAAATAGAAAGGCTTTTTACTTGATAGAAGAAATATAACAAAATTTGAATATCTAAACAAATTGAAATATGTTTATCTTCTACAATTTTAATTTCCAAAAGAATTTTTTATTCAAAAACTTTTAGAATTAAATTAATGTCTAAAACAAGCACCGCTTACATTTAATAGACGTATATAATCAAAATTCAATATACAATGTCAAATGAAATAAATAACCCAGTAGATATACGAAAGTAATTAAAATTAATAAATAAATATTCAAACGAGACAAAATTTTGTTTCTGGTCTTATCTTAAGAAATACTACTTGCCTTATAAAAACATGAACACACTTGAAGGACTTCCCAAAGAATATAATTTATTTGAAATATTTAATATATTTAAATATTCGAACAAATTATTTCAAAAAACTCTAAAAAATGTGCACTATATTTTCAAAAAACAAATATACTTCTAGATAATCCTTTCATCAGCCGTTATTAATACTCCAAATATCAAAATCAAAAACATAACCTACATCACTCACGTGTTAAAAGACTTAAGCTTCGAACTACAGATCAACTATATATTCAAGATTGATCTATGTTCTAACAAAATCAAAGAACAAAATGAGTTATTTTAAGGTTTACCTAAATCCATTGACACCGTATAAAGAAATTTATTGAAGCCAAAATATAATTATATATTATATATAAAATAAAATAGAAAGGCTTTTTACTTGATAGAAGAAATATAACAAAATTTGAATATCTAAACAAATTGAAATATGTTTATCTTCTACAATTTTAATTTCCAAAAGAATTTTTTATTCAAAAACTTTTAGAATTAAATTAATGTCTAAAACAAGCACCGCTTACATTTAATAGACGTATATAATCAAAATTCAATATACAATGTCAAATGAAATAAATAACCCAGTAGATATACGAAAGTAATTAAAATTAATAAATAAATATTCAAACGAGACAAAATTTTGTTTCTGGTCTTATCTTAAGAAATACTACTTGCCTTATAAAAACATGAACACACTTGAAGGACTTCCCAAAGAATATAATTTATTTGAAATATTTAATATATTTAAATATTCGAACAAATTATTTCAAAAAACTCTAAAAAATGTGCACTATATTTTCAAAAAACAAATATACTTCTAGATAATCCCTTCATCAGCCGTTATTAATACTCCAAATATCAAAATCAAAAACATAACCTACATCACTCACGTGTTAAAAGACTTAAGCTTCGAACTACAGATCAACTATATATTCAAGATTGATCTATGTTCTAACAAAATCAAAGAACAAAATGAGTTATTTTAAGGTTTACCTAAATCCATTGACACCGTATAAAGAAATTTATTGAAGCCAAAATATAATTATATATTATATATAAAATAAAATAGAAAGGCTTTTTACTTGATAGAAGAAATATAACAAAATTTGAATATCTAAACAAATTGAAATATGTTTATCTTCTACAATTTTAATTTCCAAAAGAATTTTTTATTCAAAAACTTTTAGAATTAAATTAATGTCTAAAACAAGCACCGCTTACATTTAATAGACGTATATAATCAAAATTCAATATACAATGTCAAATGAAATAAATAACCCAGTAGATATACGAAAGTAATTAAAATTAATAAATAAATATTCAAACGAGACAAAATTTTGTTTCTGGTCTTATCTTAAGAAATACTACTTGCCTTATAAAAACATGAACACACTTGAAGGACTTCCCAAAGAATATAATTTATTTGAAATATTTAATATATTTAAATATTCGAACAAATTATTTCAAAAAACTCTAAAAAATGTGCACTATATTTTCAAAAAACAAATATACTTCTAGATAATCCCTTCATCAGCCGTTATTAATACTCCAAATATCAAAATCAAAAACATAACCTACATCACTCACGTGTTAAAAGACTTAAGCTTCGAACTACAGATCAACTATATATTCAAGATTGATCTATGTTCTAACAAAATCAAAGAACAAAATGAGTTATTTTAAGGTTTACCTAAATCCATTGACACCGTATAAAGAAATTTATTGAAGCCAAAATATAATTATATATTATATATAAAATAAAATAGAAAGGCTTTTTACTTGATAGAAGAAATATAACAAAATTTGAATATCTAAACAAATTGAAATATGTTTATCTTCTACAATTTTAATTTCCAAAAGAATTTTTTATTCAAAAACTTTTAGAATTAAATTAATGTCTAAAACAAGCACCGCTTACATTTAATAGACGTATATAATCAAAATTCAATATACAATGTCAAATGAAATAAATAACCCAGTAGATATACGAAAGTAATTAAAATTAATAAATAAATATTCAAACGAGACAAAATTTTGTTTCTGGTCTTATCTTAAGAAATACTACTTGCCTTATAAAAACATGAACACACTTGAAGGACTTCCCAAAGAATATAATTTATTTGAAATATTTAATATATTTAAATATTCGAACAAATTATTTCAAAAAACTCTAAAAAATGTGCACTATATTTTCAAAAAACAAATATACTTCTAGATAATCCCTTCATCAGCCGTTATTAATACTCCAAATATCAAAATCAAAAACATAACCTACATCACTCACGTGTTAAAAGACTTAAGCTTCGAACTACAGATCAACTATATATTCAAGATTGATCTATGTTCTAACAAAATCAAAGAACAAAATGAGTTATTTTAAGGTTTACCTAAATCCATTGACACCGTATAAAGAAATTTATTGAAGCCAAAATATAATTATATATTATATATAAAATAAAATAGAAAGGCTTTTTACTTGATAGAAGAAATATAACAAAATTTGAATATCTAAACAAATTGAAATATGTTTATCTTCTACAATTTTAATTTCCAAAAGAATTTTTTATTCAAAAACTTTTAGAATTAAATTAATGTCTAAAACAAGCACCGCTTACATTTAATAGACGTATATAATCAAAATTCAATATACAATGTCAAATGAAATAAATAACCCAGTAGATATACGAAAGTAATTAAAATTAATAAATAAATATTCAAACGAGACAAAATTTTGTTTCTGGTCTTATCTTAAGAAATACTACTTGCCTTATAAAAACATGAACACACTTGAAGGACTTCCCAAAGAATATAATTTATTTGAAATATTTAATATATTTAAATATTCGAACAAATTATTTCAAAAAACTCTAAAAAATGTGCACTATATTTTCAAAAAACAAATATACTTCTAGATAATCCCTTCATCAGCCGTTATTAATACTCCAAATATCAAAATCAAAAACATAACCTACATCACTCACGTGTTAAAAGACTTAAGCTTCGAACTACAGATCAACTATATATTCAAGATTGATCTATGTTCTAACAAAATCAAAGAACAAAATGAGTTATTTTAAGGTTTACCTAAATCCATTGACACCGTATAAAGAAATTTATTGAAGCCAAAATATAATTATATATTATATATAAAATAAAATAGAAAGGCTTTTTACTTGATAGAAGAAATATAACAAAATTTGAATATCTAAACAAATTGAAATATGTTTATCTTCTACAATTTTAATTTCCAAAAGAATTTTTTATTCAAAAACTTTTAGAATTAAATTAATGTCTAAAACAAGCACCGCTTACATTTAATAGACGTATATAATCAAAATTCAATATACAATGTCAAATGAAATAAATAACCCAGTAGATATACGAAAGTAATTAAAATTAATAAATAAATATTCAAACGAGACAAAATTTTGTTTCTGGTCTTATCTTAAGAAATACTACTTGCCTTATAAAAACATGAACACACTTGAAGGACTTCCCAAAGAATATAATTTATTTGAAATATTTAATATATTTAAATATTCGAACAAATTATTTCAAAAAACTCTAAAAAATGTGCACTATATTTTCAAAAAACAAATATACTTCTAGATAATCCCTTCATCAGCCGTTATTAATACTCCAAATATCAAAATCAAAAACATAACCTACATCACTCACGTGTTAAAAGACTTAAGCTTCGAACTACAGATCAACTATATATTCAAGATTGATCTATGTTCTAACAAAATCAAAGAACAAAATGAGTTATTTTAAGGTTTACCTAAATCCATTGACACCGTATAAAGAAATTTATTGAAGCCAAAATATAATTATATATTATATATAAAATAAAATAGAAAGGCTTTTTACTTGATAGAAGAAATATAACAAAATTTGAATATCTAAACAAATTGAAATATGTTTATCTTCTACAATTTTAATTTCCAAAAGAATTTTTTATTCAAAAACTTTTAGAATTAAATTAATGTCTAAAACAAGCACCGCTTACATTTAATAGACGTATATAATCAAAATTCAATATACAATGTCAAATGAAATAAATAACCCAGTAGATATACGAAAGTAATTAAAATTAATAAATAAATATTCAAACGAGACAAAATTTTGTTTCTGGTCTTATCTTAAGAAATACTACTTGCCTTATAAAAACATGAACACACTTGAAGGACTTCCCAAAGAATATAATTTATTTGAAATATTTAATATATTTAAATATTCGAACAAATTATTTCAAAAAACTCTAAAAAATGTGCACTATATTTTCAAAAAACAAATATACTTCTAGATAATCCCTTCATCAGCCGTTATTAATACTCCAAATATCAAAATCAAAAACATAACCTACATCACTCACGTGTTAAAAGACTTAAGCTTCGAACTACAGATCAACTATATATTCAAGATTGATCTATGTTCTAACAAAATCAAAGAACAAAATGAGTTATTTTAAGGTTTACCTAAATCCATTGACACCGTATAAAGAAATTTATTGAAGCCAAAATATAATTATATATTATATATAAAATAAAATAGAAAGGCTTTTTACTTGATAGAAGAAATATAACAAAATTTGAATATCTAAACAAATTGAAAT
The DNA here is from genome assembly GCA_034642435.1 of Megalocaria dilatata. Classification (NCBI taxonomy): domain Eukaryota; kingdom Metazoa; phylum Arthropoda; class Insecta; order Coleoptera; family Coccinellidae; genus Megalocaria; species Megalocaria dilatata. The sequence goes on along the minus strand of CM067858.1, from coordinate 48,327,802 downwards.
ATGTTTATCTTCTACAATTTTAATTTCCAAAAGAATTTTTTATTCAAAAACTTTTAGAATTAAATTAATGTCTAAAACAAGCACCGCTTACATTTAATAGACGTATATAATCAAAATTCAATATACAATGTCAAATGAAATAAATAACCCAGTAGATATACGAAAGTAATTAAAATTAATAAATAAATATTCAAACGAGACAAAATTTTGTTTCTGGTCTTATCTTAAGAAATACTACTTGCCTTATAAAAACATGAACACACTTGAAGGACTTCCCAAAGAATATAATTTATTTGAAATATTTAATATATTTAAATATTCGAACAAATTATTTCAAAAAACTCTAAAAAATGTGCACTATATTTTCAAAAAACAAATATACTTCTAGATAATCCCTTCATCAGCCGTTATTAATACTCCAAATATCAAAATCAAAAACATAACCTACATCACTCACGTGTTAAAAGACTTAAGCTTCGAACTACAGATCAACTATATATTCAAGATTGATCTATGTTCTAACAAAATCAAAGAACAAAATGAGTTATTTTAAGGTTTACCTAAATCCATTGACACCGTATAAAGAAATTTATTGAAGCCAAAATATAATTATATATTATATATAAAATAAAATAGAAAGGCTTTTTACTTGATAGAAGAAATATAACAAAATTTGAATATCTAAACAAATTGGAATATGTTTATCTTCTACAATTTTAATTTCCAAAAGAATTTTTTATTCAAAAACTTTTAGAATTAAATTAATGTCTAAAACAAGCACCGCTTACATTTAATAGACGTATATAATCAAAATTCAATATACAATGTCAAATGAAATAAATAACCCAGTAGATATACGAAAGTAATTAAAATTAATAAATAAATATTCAAACGAGACAAAATTTTGTTTCTGGTCTTATCTTAAGAAATACTACTTGCCTTATAAAAACATGAACACACTTGAAGGACTTCCCAAAGAATATAATTTATTTGAAATATTTAATATATTTAAATATTCGAACAAATTATTTCAAAAAACTCTAAAAAATGTGCACTATATTTTCAAAAAACAAATATACTTCTAGATAATCCCTTCATCAGCCGTTATTAATACTCCAAATATCAAAATCAAAAACATAACCTACATCACTCACGTGTTAAAAGACTTAAGCTTCGAACTACAGATCAACTATATATTCAAGATTGATCTATGTTCTAACAAAATCAAAGAACAAAATGAGTTATTTTAAGGTTTACCTAAATCCATTGACACCGTATAAAGAAATTTATTGAAGCCAAAATATAATTATATATTATATATAAAATAAAATAGAAAGGCTTTTTACTTGATAGAAGAAATATAACAAAATTTGAATATCTAAACAAATTGAAATATGTTTATCTTCTACAATTTTAATTTCCAAAAGAATTTTTTATTCAAAAACTTTTAGAATTAAATTAATGTCTAAAACAAGCACCGCTTACATTTAATAGACGTATATAATCAAAATTCAATATACAATGTCAAATGAAATAAATAACCCAGTAGATATACGAAAGTAATTAAAATTAATAAATAAATATTCAAACGAGACAAAATTTTGTTTCTGGTCTTATCTTAAGAAATACTACTTGCCTTATAAAAACATGAACACACTTGAAGGACTTCCCAAAGAATATAATTTATTTGAAATATTTAATATATTTAAATATTCGAACAAATTATTTCAAAAAACTCTAAAAAATGTGCACTATATTTTCAAAAAACAAATATACTTCTAGATAATCCCTTCATCAGCCGTTATTAATACTCCAAATATCAAAATCAAAAACATAACCTACATCACTCACGTGTTAAAAGACTTAAGCTTCGAACTACAGATCAACTATATATTCAAGATTGATCTATGTTCTAACAAAATCAAAGAACAAAATGAGTTATTTTAAGGTTTACCTAAATCCATTGACACCGTATAAAGAAATTTATTGAAGCCAAAATATAATTATATATTATATATAAAATAAAATAGAAAGGCTTTTTACTTGATAGAAGAAATATAACAAAATTTGAATATCTAAACAAATTGAAATATGTTTATCTTCTACAATTTTAATTTCCAAAAGAATTTTTTATTCAAAAACTTTTAGAATTAAATTAATGTCTAAAACAAGCACCGCTTACATTTAATAGACGTATATAATCAAAATTCAATATACAATGTCAAATGAAATAAATAACCCAGTAGATATACGAAAGTAATTAAAATTAATAAATAAATATTCAAACGAGACAAAATTTTGTTTCTGGTCTTATCTTAAGAAATACTACTTGCCTTATAAAAACATGAACACACTTGAAGGACTTCCCAAAGAATATAATTTATTTGAAATATTTAATATATTTAAATATTCGAACAAATTATTTCAAAAAACTCTAAAAAATGTGCACTATATTTTCAAAAAACAAATATACTTCTAGATAATCCCTTCATCAGCCGTTATTAATACTCCAAATATCAAAATCAAAAACATAACCTACATCACTCACGTGTTAAAAGACTTAAGCTTCGAACTACAGATCAACTATATATTCAAGATTGATCTATGTTCTAACAAAATCAAAGAACAAAATGAGTTATTTTAAGGTTTACCTAAATCCATTGACACCGTATAAAGAAATTTATTGAAGCCAAAATATAATTATATATTATATATAAAATAAAATAGAAAGGCTTTTTACTTGATAGAAGAAATATAACAAAATTTGAATATCTAAACAAATTGAAATATGTTTATCTTCTACAATTTTAATTTCCAAAAGAATTTTTTATTCAAAAACTTTTAGAATTAAATTAATGTCTAAAACAAGCACCGCTTACATTTAATAGACGTATATAATCAAAATTCAATATACAATGTCAAATGAAATAAATAACCCAGTAGATATACGAAAGTAATTAAAATTAATAAATAAATATTCAAACGAGACAAAATTTTGTTTCTGGTCTTATCTTAAGAAATACTACTTGCCTTATAAAAACATGAACACACTTGAAGGACTTCCCAAAGAATATAATTTATTTGAAATATTTAATATATTTAAATATTCGAACAAATTATTTCAAAAAACTCTAAAAAATGTGCACTATATTTTCAAAAAACAAATATACTTCTAGATAATCCCTTCATCAGCCGTTATTAATACTCCAAATATCAAAATCAAAAACATAACCTACATCACTCACGTGTTAAAAGACTTAAGCTTCGAACTACAGATCAACTATATATTCAAGATTGATCTATGTTCTAACAAAATCAAAGAACAAAATGAGTTATTTTAAGGTTTACCTAAATCCATTGACACCGTATAAAGAAATTTATTGAAGCCAAAATATAATTATATATTATATATAAAATAAAATAGAAAGGCTTTTTACTTGATAGAAGAAATATAACAAAATTTGAATATCTAAACAAATTGAAATATGTTTATCTTCTACAATTTTAATTTCCAAAAGAATTTTTTATTCAAAAACTTTTAGAATTAAATTAATGTCTAAAACAAGCACCGCTTACATTTAATAGACGTATATAATCAAAATTCAATATACAATGTCAAATGAAATAAATAACCCAGTAGATATACGAAAGTAATTAAAATTAATAAATAAATATTCAAACGAGACAAAATTTTGTTTCTGGTCTTATCTTAAGAAATACTACTTGCCTTATAAAAACATGAACACACTTGAAGGACTTCCCAAAGAATATAATTTATTTGAAATATTTAATATATTTAAATATTCGAACAAATTATTTCAAAAAACTCTAAAAAATGTGCACTATATTTTCAAAAAACAAATATACTTCTAGATAATCCCTTCATCAGCCGTTATTAATACTCCAAATATCAAAATCAAAAACATAACCTACATCACTCACGTGTTAAAAGACTTAAGCTTCGAACTACAGATCAACTATATATTCAAGATTGATCTATGTTCTAACAAAATCAAAGAACAAAATGAGTTATTTTAAGGTTTACCTAAATCCATTGACACCGTATAAAGAAATTTATTGAAGCCAAAATATAATTATATATTATATATAAAATAAAATAGAAAGGCTTTTTACTTGATAGAAGAAATATAACAAAATTTGAATATCTAAACAAATTGAAATATGTTTATCTTCTACAATTTTAATTTCCAAAAGAATTTTTTATTCAAAAACTTTTAGAATTAAATTAATGTCTAAAACAAGCACCGCTTACATTTAATAGACGTATATAATCAAAATTCAATATACAATGTCAAATGAAATAAATAACCCAGTAGATATACGAAAGTAATTAAAATTAATAAATAAATATTCAAACGAGACAAAATTTTGTTTCTGGTCTTATCTTAAGAAATACTACTTGCCTTATAAAAACATGAACACACTTGAAGGACTTCCCAAAGAATATAATTTATTTGAAATATTTAATATATTTAAATATTCGAACAAATTATTTCAAAAAACTCTAAAAAATGTGCACTATATTTTCAAAAAACAAATATACTTCTAGATAATCCCTTCATCAGCCGTTATTAATACTCCAAATATCAAAATCAAAAACATAACCTACATCACTCACGTGTTAAAAGACTTAAGCTTCGAACTACAGATCAACTATATATTCAAGATTGATCTATGTTCTAACAAAATCAAAGAACAAAATGAGTTATTTTAAGGTTTACCTAAATCCATTGACACCGTATAAAGAAATTTATTGAAGCCAAAATATAATTATATATTATATATAAAATAAAATAGAAAGGCTTTTTACTTGATAGAAGAAATATAACAAAATTTGAATATCTAAACAAATTGAAATATGTTTATCTTCTACAATTTTAATTTCCAAAAGAATTTTTTATTCAAAAACTTTTAGAATTAAATTAATGTCTAAAACAAGCACCGCTTACATTTAATAGACGTATATAATCAAAATTCAATATACAATGTCAAATGAAATAAATAACCCAGTAGATATACGAAAGTAATTAAAATTAATAAATAAATATTCAAACGAGACAAAATTTTGTTTCTGGTCTTATCTTAAGAAATACTACTTGCCTTATAAAAACATGAACACACTTGAAGGACTTCCCAAAGAATATAATTTATTTGAAATATTTAATATATTTAAATATTCGAACAAATTATTTCAAAAAACTCTAAAAAATGTGCACTATATTTTCAAAAAACAAATATACTTCTAGATAATCCCTTCATCAGCCGTTATTAATACTCCAAATATCAAAATCAAAAACATAACCTACATCACTCACGTGTTAAAAGACTTAAGCTTCGAACTACAGATCAACTATATATTCAAGATTGATCTATGTTCTAACAAAATCAAAGAACAAAATGAGTTATTTTAAGGTTTACCTAAATCCATTGACACCGTATAAAGAAATTTATTGAAGCCAAAATATAATTATATATTATATATAAAATAAAATAGAAAGGCTTTTTACTTGATAGAAGAAATATAACAAAATTTGAATATCTAAACAAATTGAAATATGTTTATCTTCTACAATTTTAATTTCCAAAAGAATTTTTTATTCAAAAACTTTTAGAATTAAATTAATGTCTAAAACAAGCACCGCTTACATTTAATAGACGTATATAATCAAAATTCAATATACAATGTCAAATGAAATAAATAACCCAGTAGATATACGAAAGTAATTAAAATTAATAAATAAATATTCAAACGAGACAAAATTTTGTTTCTGGTCTTATCTTAAGAAATACTACTTGCCTTATAAAAACATGAACACACTTGAAGGACTTCCCAAAGAATATAATTTATTTGAAATATTTAATATATTTAAATATTCGAACAAATTATTTCAAAAAACTCTAAAAAATGTGCACTATATTTTCAAAAAACAAATATACTTCTAGATAATCCCTTCATCAGCCGTTATTAATACTCCAAATATCAAAATCAAAAACATAACCTACATCACTCACGTGTTAAAAGACTTAAGCTTCGAACTACAGATCAACTATATATTCAAGATTGATCTATGTTCTAACAAAATCAAAGAACAAAATGAGTTATTTTAAGGTTTACCTAAATCCATTGACACCGTATAAAGAAATTTATTGAAGCCAAAATATAATTATATATTATATATAAAATAAAATAGAAAGGCTTTTTACTTGATAGAAGAAATATAACAAAATTTGAATATCTAAACAAATTGAAATATGTTTATCTTCTACAATTTTAATTTCCAAAAGAATTTTTTATTCAAAAACTTTTAGAATTAAATTAATGTCTAAAACAAGCACCGCTTACATTTAATAGACGTATATAATCAAAATTCAATATACAATGTCAAATGAAATAAATAACCCAGTAGATATACGAAAGTAATTAAAATTAATAAATAAATATTCAAACGAGACAAAATTTTGTTTCTGGTCTTATCTTAAGAAATACTACTTGCCTTATAAAAACATGAACACACTTGAAGGACTTCCCAAAGAATATAATTTATTTGAAATATTTAATATATTTAAATATTCGAACAAATTATTTCAAAAAACTCTAAAAAATGTGCACTATATTTTCAAAAAACAAATATACTTCTAGATAATCCCTTCATCAGCCGTTATTAATACTCCAAATATCAAAATCAAAAACATAACCTACATCACTCACGTGTTAAAAGACTTAAGCTTCGAACTACAGATCAACTATATATTCAAGATTGATCTATGTTCTAACAAAATCAAAGAACAAAATGAGTTATTTTAAGGTTTACCTAAATCCATTGACACCGTATAAAGAAATTTATTGAAGCCAAAATATAATTATATATTATATATAAAATAAAATAGAAAGGCTTTTTACTTGATAGAAGAAATATAACAAAATTTGAATATCTAAACAAATTGAAATATGTTTATCTTCTACAATTTTAATTTCCAAAAGAATTTTTTATTCAAAAACTTTTAGAATTAAATTAATGTCTAAAACAAGCACCGCTTACATTTAATAGACGTATATAATCAAAATTCAATATACAATGTCAAATGAAATAAATAACCCAGTAGATATACGAAAGTAATTAAAATTAATAAATAAATATTCAAACGAGACAAAATTTTGTTTCTGGTCTTATCTTAAGAAATACTACTTGCCTTATAAAAACATGAACACACTTGAAGGACTTCCCAAAGAATATAATTTATTTGAAATATTTAATATATTTAAATATTCGAACAAATTATTTCAAAAAACTCTAAAAAATGTGCACTATATTTTCAAAAAACAAATATACTTCTAGATAATCCCTTCATCAGCCGTTATTAATACTCCAAATATCAAAATCAAAAACATAACCTACATCACTCACGTGTTAAAAGACTTAAGCTTCGAACTACAGATCAACTATATATTCAAGATTGATCTATGTTCTAACAAAATCAAAGAACAAAATGAGTTATTTTAAGGTTTACCTAAATCCATTGACACCGTATAAAGAAATTTATTGAAGCCAAAATATAATTATATATTATATATAAAATAAAATAGAAAGGCTTTTTACTTGATAGAAGAAATATAACAAAATTTGAATATCTAAACAAATTGAAATATGTTTATCTTCTACAATTTTAATTTCCAAAAGAATTTTTTATTCAAAAACTTTTAGAATTAAATTAATGTCTAAAACAAGCACCGCTTACATTTAATAGACGTATATAATCAAAATTCAATATACAATGTCAAATGAAATAAATAACCCAGTAGATATACGAAAGTAATTAAAATTAATAAATAAATATTCAAACGAGACAAAATTTTGTTTCTGGTCTTATCTTAAGAAATACTACTTGCCTTATAAAAACATGAACACACTTGAAGGACTTCCCAAAGAATATAATTTATTTGAAATATTTAATATATTTAAATATTCGAACAAATTATTTCAAAAAACTCTAAAAAATGTGCACTATATTTTCAAAAAACAAATATACTTCTAGATAATCCCTTCATCAGCCGTTATTAATACTCCAAATATCAAAATCAAAAACATAACCTACATCACTCACGTGTTAAAAGACTTAAGCTTCGAACTACAGATCAACTATATATTCAAGATTGATCTATGTTCTAACAAAATCAAAGAACAAAATGAGTTATTTTAAGGTTTACCTAAATCCATTGACACCGTATAAAGAAATTTATTGAAGCCAAAATATAATTATATATTATATATAAAATAAAATAGAAAGGCTTTTTACTTGATAGAAGAAATATAACAAAATTTGAATATCTAAACAAATTGAAATATGTTTATCTTCTACAATTTTAATTTCCAAAAGAATTTTTTATTCAAAAACTTTTAGAATTAAATTAATGTCTAAAACAAGCACCGCTTACATTTAATAGACGTATATAATCAAAATTCAATATACAATGTCAAATGAAATAAATAACCCAGTAGATATACGAAAGTAATTAAAATTAATAAATAAATATTCAAACGAGACAAAATTTTGTTTCTGGTCTTATCTTAAGAAATACTACTTGCCTTATAAAAACATGAACACACTTGAAGGACTTCCCAAAGAATATAATTTATTTGAAATATTTAATATATTTAAATATTCGAACAAATTATTTCAAAAAACTCTAAAAAATGTGCACTATATTTTCAAAAAACAAATATACTTCTAGATAATCCCTTCATCAGCCGTTATTAATACTCCAAATATCAAAATCAAAAACATAACCTACATCACTCACGTGTTAAAAGACTTAAGCTTCGAACTACAGATCAACTATATATTCAAGATTGATCTATGTTCTAACAAAATCAAAGAACAAAATGAGTTATTTTAAGGTTTACCTAAATCCATTGACACCGTATAAAGAAATTTATTGAAGCCAAAATATAATTATATATTATATATAAAATAAAATAGAAAGGCTTTTTACTTGATAGAAGAAATATAACAAAATTTGAATATCTAAACAAATTGAAATATGTTTATCTTCTACAATTTTAATTTCCAAAAGAATTTTTTATTCAAAAACTTTTAGAATTAAATTAATGTCTAAAACAAGCACCGCTTACATTTAATAGACGTATATAATCAAAATTCAATATACAATGTCAAATGAAATAAATAACCCAGTAGATATACGAAAGTAATTAAAATTAATAAATAAATATTCAAACGAGACAAAATTTTGTTTCTGGTCTTATCTTAAGAAATACTACTTGCCTTATAAAAACATGAACACACTTGAAGGACTTCCCAAAGAATATAATTTATTTGAAATATTTAATATATTTAAATATTCGAACAAATTATTTCAAAAAACTCTAAAAAATGTGCACTATATTTTCAAAAAACAAATATACTTCTAGATAATCCCTTCATCAGCCGTTATTAATACTCCAAATATCAAAATCAAAAACATAACCTACATCACTCACGTGTTAAAAGACTTAAGCTTCGAACTACAGATCAACTATATATTCAAGATTGATCTATGTTCTAACAAAATCAAAGAACAAAATGAGTTATTTTAAGGTTTACCTAAATCCATTGACACCGTATAAAGAAATTTATTGAAGCCAAAATATAATTATATATTATATATAAAATAAAATAGAAAGGCTTTTTACTTGATAGAAGAAATATAACAAAATTTGAATATCTAAACAAATTGAAATATGTTTATCTTCTACAATTTTAATTTCCAAAAGAATTTTTTATTCAAAAACTTTTAGAATTAAATTAATGTCTAAAACAAGCACCGCTTACATTTAATAGACGTATATAATCAAAATTCAATATACAATGTCAAATGAAATAAATAACCCAGTAGATATACGAAAGTAATTAAAATTAATAAATAAATATTCAAACGAGACAAAATTTTGTTTCTGGTCTTATCTTATGTTTTAGACATTAATCATATGTTTTAGACATTAATTTAATTCTAAAAGTTTTTGAATAAAAAATTCTTTTGGAAATTAAAATTGTAGAAGATAAACATATTTCAATTTGTTTAGATATTCAAATTTTGTTATATTTCTTCTATCAAGTAAAAAGCCTTTCTATTTTATTTTATATATAATATATAATTATATTTTGGCTTCAATAAATTTCTTTATACGGTGTCAATGGATTTAGGTAAACCTTAAAATAACTCATTTTGTTCTTTGATTTTGTTAGAACATAGATCAATCTTGAATATATAGTTGATCTGTAGTTCGAAGCTTAAGTCTTTTAACACGTGAGTGATGTAGGTTATGTTTTTGATTTTGATATTTGGAGTATTAATAACGGCTGATGAAGGGATTATCTAGAAGTATATTTGTTTTTTGAAAATATAGTGCACATTTTTTAGAGTTTTTTGAAATAATTTGTTCGAATATTTAAATATATTAAATATTTCAAATAAATTATATTCTTTGGGAAGTCCTTCAAGTGTGTTCATGTTTTTATAAGGCAAGTAGTATTTCTTAAGATAAGACCAGAAACAAAATTTTGTCTCGTTTGAATATTTATTTATTAATTTTAATTACTTTCGTATATCTACTGGGTTATTTATTTCATTTGACATTGTATATTGAATTTTGATTATATACGTCTATTAAATGTAAGCGGTGCTTGTTTTAGACATTAATTTAATTCTAAAAGTTTTTGAATAAAAAATTCTTTTGGAAATTAAAATTGTAGAAGATAAACATATTTCAATTTGTTTAGATATTCAAATTTTGTTATATTTCTTCTATCAAGTAAAAAGCCTTTCTATTTTATTTTATATATAATATATAATTATATTTTGGCTTCAATAAATTTCTTTATACGGTGTCAATGGATTTAGGTAAACCTTAAAATAACTCATTTTGTTCTTTGATTTTGTTAGAACATAGATCAATCTTGAATATATAGTTGATCTGTAGTTCGAAGCTTAAGTCTTTTAACACGTGAGTGATGTAGGTTATGTTTTTGATTTTGATATTTGGAGTATTAATAACGGCTGATGAAGGGATTATCTAGAAGTATATTTGTTTTTTGAAAATATAGTGCACATTTTTTAGAGTTTTTTGAAATAATTTGTTCGAATATTTAAATATATTAAATATTTCAAATAAATTATATTCTTTGGGAAGTCCTTCAAGTGTGTTCATGTTTTTATAAGGCAAGTAGTATTTCTTAAGATAAGACCAGAAACAAAATTTTGTCTCGTTTGAATATTTATTTATTAATTTTAATTACTTTCGTATATCTACTGGGTTATTTATTTCATTTGACATTGTATATTGAATTTTGATTATATACGTCTATTAAATGTAAGCGGTGCTTGTTTTAGACATTAATTTAATTCTAAAAGTTTTTGAATAAAAAATTCTTTTGGAAATTAAAATTGTAGAAGATAAACATATTTCAATTTGTTTAGATATTCAAATTTTGTTATATTTCTTCTATCAAGTAAAAAGCCTTTCTATTTTATTTCTTTTTTATATCTTAAATATCAAGCAGATTAATTCTATTACACCTCTCTTCAAATTTTAATTTTAAAAAAATTCTTGAAAATTTATATAAAAGATATGTTTTAGAAACACTGATTGTTTAACATAACATATATAGAGGTTAATACTTGATAGAAGGTGTATAAAATTATTTAAATATTTTAATATTAGCCTTCTACATATTTAATTCCAAAAAATTATATTTAATGATTATAACTTCAGGAATTAAATTAAATTAATGTCATATAAGTACCACTTATATCAAACGACATCTAAAATAAACATTCATTATAAGACATCCAAATGATATAACAAAATCCAATAAATAGAAATTGTTAACCAAAATCCTATAAATTAAATATTTTGAGTAAAGAAAATTTTGTTTCTGCTGATCAATCTTATGAAAACAAATTTCTTTCAAAAATGTTTAACATGATCTTAAGAATTATATATAATATATAAAATAAAATAATAAGATGCGGTTTTTTATTTGGTAGAAGAATAATTTCAAACTTTGAATATCAAAACAGATTTAATCTGTTAGTCTTCTACATTTTTAATTTAAAAAAAAAATTGAAGAAAAAAACTTTTAGAATTGAATAAATGTCTTAAATAAGCACTGCTTAATTTTAGTAGACGTATAAAAATCGAAATTCACTATACAATATCAAATGGAATGAAAAAGATCCAAAAATTAGATTATTAATTAAAAATAAAAATATGTATGCATATGTTTGGAACGAAATATTCGATATTACTTATTTTTATTTTTAATTAATAATTTATTTTTTGGCTCTTTTTTATTCCATTTGATATTGTATAGTGAATTTCGATTTTTATACGTCTATCTTAAGAATTTCATCATAAAACTATCTTACTTAGAATATTCTATATTATTGGATATCTAACTAAGTTACTTTCTATAAAATCTCAAGATATGTAAAAACGCTACTGAAAACCAAGTTTTAAGAGAGACTTTGCTTCGTCAGTATTCAAATAATTCATATTCGACAAAATATAACATCGATCGACAACAAATATATACTCACCCTTCAACAATTTAGAAAACGTCTGGTAAATGAATACTGAAAAATTTAAATGGAGTGTAATATTAATTACAAATAAATAATTCTGTGGTTTACCCTTGATCTAAAAGATTGAAAGACAATTTAACGGCCTCTGTTATAGCACAAGAACTATCTGTATAAAGAATGTTAAGGAAACCAAATAATTATATATTATGAATAAAATAACATAAATAGAGGTTAATACTTGATAGAAGGTATATAAAATTATTCAAATACTTTAATATTAGCCTTCTTCATATTTAATTTCAAAAAATTATATTTAATAATTATAACATTATGAATTAAATTAAATTAATGTCTTATAAGTACCACTTATATCAAACGACATATAAAATAAACATTCATTATAAGACATCCAAATGATATAACAAAATCCAATAAATAAAAATTGTTAACCAAAATCCTATAAATTAAATATTTTGAGTAGACAAAATTTTGTTTCTGCTGATCAATCTTATGAAAACAAATATCTTTCAAAAATGTTTAACATAATCTTAACAATTTCATCATAAAACTATCTTACTTAGAATATTCAATATTAATGGATATCTAACTAAATAACTTTCTATAAAATCTCAAGATATGTAAAAACATTACTGAAAAACAAGTTTTAAGAGAGACTTTGCTTTGTCAGTACTCAATTATATTCATATTCAATAAAATATAACATCAATCAACAAAAATATTTTCTCACCTTTTAACAATTCAGAAAGCTTCTGGTAAATGAATACTGAAAATTTAAATTGAGTCTAATATGATTTTGAATTTAATTTAATTCTTACAGAAGAAATCTGTATGATATTTAAAATTAATTGTTAATATTAAATTCAAATCTTAAAAGTTCTCAAGAGATTATTTATATATAATCCGTAGAGGAGAATTAATCCAGCTAATATCTGTTAAATTCGAAAAAACTCATTTAAATATTTTAATATTAGCCTTCTTCATATTTAATTCAAAAAAATTATATTTAATAATTATAACTTCAGAAATTGAATTAATATCATATAAGTAACACTTATATCACTGCTTATTTGTTCAATATCTCAAATAGATTAATTCCCTACAGATTTAAATTTCTAGGAAATTTCTAAAAAAATGTTAAAAGCAAAATAAAATTAAATGTCTCAGACACAATTATTGTATATCTAGGTAGTTCTGGTCAGTATGATAAATCTTTAAAATAACACAATTAAAAGAGGGTTTTTCACTCGGTAGATGGTTTTTCCAAAATATCTTAAATTTCAAGTGTAGTATTATTCTGCTACACCTCTCTACAAATTTTAATTTTAGAACATTTCGAAAAAGAAAATTGAGATAAAAAGTCTCAGACATACTGTTTAATTACTAAAATATCAAGCAGATTAATTCTGTCACGTCCCTCCACAAAGTTTAATTTTACAAAATTCCTTAAAAATTGTAAAAATTAAAATAAAATAATGTCATAGAAATACTGTTTCAGTTTTCAATACCTTAAATATCAAGCAGATTAATTCTGTTGAACCTCTCTACAAATTTCAATTCAGAAAATTTGTTAAAAATTAAAATAAAATAAAATATCTTAGAAACAATTGCATCGGCTATAACTAATCTACCTACCCCGGCAGCTTTAAGTTGTTTTTTCCGTCGGAAAGTTATAGTGTTTAAAGTAGCGCTGAACGCTGATCCGCTCGCCAAGTATTTTTTTTTTTTTTGAATTCCTGATCACAAGATCCTCATAAAATTACGCTCGGATGTACGCGTTATTATTCTACTTCGAAATGCAGAATTTCGAACCGATTTTTCGAAAATATTGGAAAAAATTTTTAAATTTTTCAGAGGTGAATAACTGCAAAAATATTGAACCGATTTTGGCCATTAACAAACTCAGACGAGATATCTAGATCCCAAACCTTTCCTGAAAGTTTCAAGGCTAAAAAACCGCACTCTGAAACTAATTTCAGTCAAATTTGCAAATTCAATTGGGAGATCCAGAATTTTTTATTTTATGAAATTAAATTATCATTGGGATTAAATTGATATATTCCAGTTCATGTGATAAAATATATCATCAAAATATTCTTCCGAACATAAAATTGTTCGATTAATTAATTTGGCGTTATAAAAATAGCACATCAGATACGTGAAAAATGAAAGTAGAGAAAGTTACATATGATATGTGTGAAGAGTTCAGCGAATGTTCAGATTGATATAGGATGTAGGTAGTTCAACAAAAATTAACCTGCCTTGAAAGACTATTCTATGGGTACTTCGACGACTCGAAAAAAAAACAATTATGATAAGAGAGTCATTGGAACATTTAAATATTTTAAAGGTTCGGCATTTTCGTGTCCATTTACATTTCACTTCAAATGCAATAAGAAAATTAAGTTTTTCTTCTATCACTTTTTTTATTAAAAAGCTACACAGTGACCTGAGCTTCGTAGTGTAACTACATGTTCAAATTTTGATTACAAGTTGGGATTATTTACTCTAGAATCTCCTAAAGTGGGGAATTCCAGAGGTCGTTCTGTTCTTTTAAAATTATTGCAGAATTATTGTGGTAGTTATTGATTTCAAAATGTCCAGCTTTTTGTTTTCTGCTTCCAGATGTGGGATTTCAAAATTATTTAATTTTAGAAAGGCATGATTGGTCTTGAAAAAATATTTTGCGAAATTTGAATTATTTTTCCGATGCTTAAATAAAGCCTGATTTTCCTCGTGAATATTTTTCCTTTTGGAGTATACAGAGTGTTTCTGAATTGATATGAAAATGTTTAAGAGGTGGTTCTTTAGCAGAAATTAATGGGATGACTTTCATACAATTTTTTGTTCTAAGCCCCAGTCACTGCCCTTGGAATTGGAGGGAAAATTTCCTACATGGAATAATTAGGAAGAATTCAAATTGAAAGTTAGCTGAGTTTAATTAAATGTCAATTTTGAGAGTTTATTCAATTCTGAAATTTTATCTGGAAATGTTGGAAATAATAATAAGCACAATATTTTGTGTCAGAACTTTTTTTCAAATTAAAAAAATTATTCAAGAAAACAAATTCAATAAGCAACATCACTGTATCCTAATTTATCCTCCTAAAATGATCAGTTTAATTACAAAAATTAAACGAAATTTCGAGAGATATACTTTTACATTTTATTCAGCTTAAAAATGTAATAAATACTACGAAACTTTAGTCACTTTACTACAAAGTGATCGAAAACTAATTAATTTCTTATTTTAATTGACTATAAATTTTTTATAATTTCATCAATACAGAGCGTTATGATTTCCATTTGGCTGTTTCAGACTGATTCCGCATATAATATTGGGATCAATTTGAATCTTTTCATTAAAAAAAAAATATTTTCGGATCGATGAGAAAAAATTCATTTTCAAAAATATTTTGGATATTTGTATCTTCAAACATTATTACAAAATTCTTCATAACAGAATTTTCTAATGCGTGTATATATAGAACCAGACTTATATCTATTAGGAACATCTTTAAATAAATCTGCAAGTACCAATTGCAATTCGAAATAATAATTTTCTTGAAGATTAACTTTAGAAGCTATAAGATTATTTTATAATTTACTGGTAACTTGTTTTTCCTTTGGAATTATGTGAGTTTAGGTTGATGCACGTAAAATATATGCAACTGTTTCCAATTTATATAAATTTATTTTAAATAAACGCATTATGAATAAGACAATTCGGTAATTTATATTATATAAAGATAAGTATATGTAATACATTTCAATTTGTTATTATTCCATTCACTTTACTTTTACACAAGCCTTCAACTAACTGTTATTTGATGCTAAATTCTGAAATATTTTGAACCTACATAATGAGTCGATTTCATATAATAATTTTATATTTTTCAAGGACAACTTGAAATTTATTATCAGATTATTATTTTATTCTTCATAACTATAAAAAGAATTACACTAACAACAATTAAAAATGTTTGCCATATTTCATCTAATTATTAATTGAATGTTATCCCGGGTTATTTATTTTTAAGGATTTTTCCAATCAAATTTCTTTTTCAGTATGTATAAGAAATTCTCAATTTTCATACAACGTTCCAGAATGTAAAGGAATCTATAAAAAATTGATAGAAAATATAAAACAAATATGGCTGATACAATATTATTTCAAATAAAACAATTAGTTAATGTAAAAGGTTAACCCAAAACAAATTGACAATTTGATGTTCAGAAAACAGAAATATCAATTTTATCAAAAAAAAATTCACACAGTTTTTATGTTTCACAATTTATTCAGAATCTTGACACGTGTTTCGGTCTTTCGACCATCTTCAAAAGACTATAAAAAGAAACTAAACTTAAAATTGAAAAGGTTCTTTTATTACACTGTGTATTTTTATGGCGCATGAAAATCCAATATAGGGGACTTGCCGAATAGTATTTGGGAATTTGTTAAATTCTCCTTTTTCTCAACCGAGTTTGCAGAACATTGTATAGAAAATATTCATTTTAATTCATTTAATTTAATTTTAATTTTAAGTTTAGTTCCTTTTTGTAATCCTTTGAAGATGGTCGAAAGACCAAAACACGTTTCAGGATTCTGAATAAATTGTGAAATATAAAATATATGTGAATTTTTTTTAAATAAAATTGTTATAATGTTTCACCTAGAGCTAACCGCATACTCCATTCATGTAAAAGAAATTTCATAAATGAAGGGTGCGTTCCATAATAAAATAAATATATTTAAGAACCCTGGATGACATATAAGAAAAAATAAACTTAAGGTAACAATTTTATGGAATATATCAAAGAAAAATAAATGTAATGAGATTATTTTTTATGAAGGTTTGGGTTTTTTCAACATTGAGTAGTTACAAAATAAATAAATATTCTCAAATATAAAGAAATATGATAAATAATAGTTTTATTCCATAATCTAATAATTAAATTAAAGAATCCTGCGTGACATATGAAAAAACAGAAACTCAAAGTACAGTTTTTATATTTGAAGGTAATATATTATATATTTTGTATCAAGAAAAAATATTACATATATATTTTCTTGATACATTTTATTTTTCATTTTTAAGGTGGACTGATGAAATTTGATTATAGATTCTAAATTGTCGTTCCGATGAATGTGTTATATTTTAATTATTTTTTGACTCATAAGTTTGTTAGTCAATTTACTATATTTACTAACATTTTTCTTTATTTTCCTTTACATTTTGGAACGTTGTACAAATTTTGTGAATTGTTATGTCGACTAAAATAGCAACTTCGTTTTTCTAAGACGTTTTGATTGAACTTTTTTAAATAAAATGAATCATGTATAGGGGAATGTTTTTATATTTAATATTGTTTTTATCAAGAATAAACTCAATCAATTTTTTTTATCGAAATATTGTATTGAAAATATTTTCAATGGGAAAATTCGTAGGTTTACAGTAAGTTGAAAATTTTATTGAGAAAAAATATTAGAAAATAGGAAATGATTAATGGAAATAATATTACGAAATTCTGTGGTGTGCTCTCAGGAATGAAGAATGCTCAAAGAATTTCGTCAAATTGTAACAATCAATATGTCGTAAAGAGTCAATCACATCAACCCAAGATAACGAATGAATAGCAGACAAATGTTCCAAACCCCCGATATATGTCAAAAAATGACGATCGGAATCCGAACTAAATTGACATCAGAGTTCACTCGCATAACAAATAAAATTCACCATAAACATGATAATCTGCACAAAAATCTCTCTCAAATGGAGTTTTCCACTTAATACTGTTGAAACGGATGTAAAGATTGGCTTAGGCACCGATTACACCTCCGATCGGGATTCACGTGCTTTCAAATTACCGCTCAAACTTTATTTCTACCACACGCGAAGGAAGTTTTGATAGAATCATGGTGGAAAGCTCCCCGCTTCCACTTGAAGCAACTCCGACTTTACTTCCATTTAAAGCTTGAAAGCTATACTGGAATGGAACGCGCAGCTCTAGACCATAGAGAATAAACCGAATACGGTACATCATGGGACAGCAATGGACAGTACCAAATTTGATTGTGACGTGAGCGGTTGATAAACGGCTACCGCAGTATTTTGCGCGCTTCTGTATATACCTATTTAAACGGTAGTTTAAATTCATATGGTTCTTTAACCTACATGTAGTGCTTAATCCGTGGCTTTTTTTATTTTTGTTTAATTGGCTGGGACTTTTCACAAGTTTGTGCTACTTTTTCATAGTTTTAGAAAGTGATTTTACCTAACTGGATTACATGGTGATATGATAAAAAATAATTGCAGTGTTGGATAATTGGAGGCTCTCATTACTGATAATTCGGTTTAATTGGACGTGCACATATTAAAGGATTACAAGGATACTATAGAAAAAAGGTACACTCAATGTTTATACATTTTACCATTTGAACTTAATTATTTATATTATATTATTTTAATAATTGTAGATCAATTAGTAAAAAATAAATATTTAATTTGTCAATCCATCTCATTAATTTCATTATAGGAATCTAGCTTAATTAGTGTATATCATTAAATTGAAGAGAATCGAATTAATTCGATCGTGAGCGATTGAATGGGGGGCTCTAAATTTTCCTTGTCAGATAATGGTTCCCCGAGTTCTTATCATATTTTACTTTTAGCGACGGAAGGATATTCACCATCCAGAGTTTTAACAATGTTAAGTTGCATTTATTGGATGAAATATGAGAACCTCAATTCTAATTTCTTTCGGAGTCCTATATTTTACGCTTCTTTAATTTATTCATGTCAATTCGGTTTCCACCGTTTTCAGTCTACTTTCCTTGATTGCTCTGCGGTTGGGGTGGGGGAAGCTTCAGTTCGTCCGCCTGTCGGCCAGTTCTTTCTCAGTATGCCTTTTGTCGAATCGTCAGATTTGCGATAATCATATAATTATCAAAGTGTTGTTTAACAAAATTTAAATGCACATAACAATACCCTAATTAACGAAATGCATTAAGCTGAAATTAAATAAAATGTGCAATATATTTCACCACAGTATATTGAAACTAGTTATATAAATCACTTTTACTTTTACTGAAATGGCACTTGAATATCCTTTATAATAGGCGAAATAAAACCTTTCTAAATAATTAAGTTAAAAAACGTTGCAAATTGCCAGCGATGATTAATAATTTTACATTTAAAAAACCGATTAACTTTTGGTCATTAACGTTTTTAAATTGTAACATTTAGACTGAATGGATTTTGCTGAAAAGCTTGAAGAATTATTGTTGAACAGCACCCGATTTTAATATCAAATTTCACGAATTTCTATTAACCAGTTTCAGAAATACGGTTCAGAAAGCCGACGGACAGCTGGATCCAAATTTTGAAATTTAAACTTAAAATATAAACTGCGAATTCCTGAGGATAATTGATATTTATATCAGACACATTCATCATTTGAAGAATTATTCTTTTTTCAAATAATACTGAAGTTTATTCTCAAAAAGAAATACATGAATTGGAAGTAATAAATACCTATTATAAGATCAATGTATGTGCTTAATTGAAGCCAATTTCGAAATGAATTTCAAAATAAAATAAACACTAAAGTAAGATAACTACCTGTTTAATTAACCAAAGAATGATTTTTTAAATGTATTTTATGTATATTTCAATACTCTTCAATTTTACTTGCAATAATATAATTATAACATACATAACGGTACATAAGGCAAGTTTCGAATGGAAGGAATTCATAGACTAATAACATTCATGGTGAAGTAATTATGAAAACTACATAATAATAAATATAAAAAATAATAATCCGATATGTTCATTGAAAGATTTCGCGATTCATCTAAGGTTAGAAAATGATACAAAAATTCTACTGATACATAGGTCAAACGTTTTTTTTTCTATTTTAAATTTTATATCACTGTTCAAAAAATTTATAAATATAAGTTTCTAAAGCAATACTTAACAATTAGCAATATACTGAAAGATTGGCTTGATCGAATGGGTCACTATAGCCAGTCGTGATGATCATTTGAATGAATTGTTTGACATTCGTAAAGGTTCAGCCTTTCCAATAAACTCATAAGTTTAAAAAAATATTCATTAGTTTTTTATTTATAACCGATCAAAAATTCGAGTGTCCCACCCCTTAGTACAGGTTTCGAATATCGGTTCACTACAATGGATCAGGAATAATACTGAAGATGCGGAAATAATCGAACTTCCTGTGAAATTTGCAGCGGTTTCCAAAAGTAGCGGCAACATATATGATAGATAGCCTGCTAAAGCGTCAGCAAGGTTACTTTTATACCGATTCAGATCGGCCTTTTGCAATCCGTTAGTTTTGCGATAATTGTGTAATTACGAAAGAGTTGTTCAACAAAATCTCGATTATGAGAGCGATACCTTAATTAACCGACTCCATTAGTCGGAAATTAAAGTGAAATATACGTCGGAGTAATAGTCGAGGTTGTTTTTTACCTCGGAATATTGCCGACTGTCCATCTACAACGACACCGGTAATTTCGAGATTTTATGTCGGTTTTACATTTTCTCCACGCCGTTTGAATCAATCCGGATCGAATCGACGCGAAATCGGACGTAATTATGGGTATATAGGTAGCGGGATCGAGTGTTGCACCTAAACAACCGGATTCATTATTCGGTTTTCATCAGTAGTATTCACATCTGGATTAAAATTCTTCTCATGGCAGTTTTCCTTCCTGGTAAAATCACTTCCTTCAAATTCTACCGTAAAACAGACATTATTGTGACGTCAACGTGTGAAATCGGCTTTATTTACTCCTCAGTGATAAAAGTATTCAGTTAAAGTTGACAGATGTCGAAAGCAGACTCAAGGGAGATGACGAATTTCTAATTATTCTCGAATTGATTTATCTATATATATTTGCCAGATGATAAAAAAAGGATGAATGGAGAAATAAAGATTACGATAAGTAGAAGACAATAAAGAATAAAATTAATACAGAATGTAGAATTGCGAAAGAAAATTGTAGTATTGAAAAAGAAAACTGATTAAACCGAAACAAAACTGACCAGGCTTACAGTAAGATGAAAACATTACAATACACCTCTAAAACTAAGAGCAATATTGTAAAGATGAAAATGGAAGGATAGTTTTCAACGGTGAAGAAGTAGCCTGGAAAGAATATATTGAAGAACTTTACGAAGGAGAGGAAATAGACGATGATGAACAATACATTGAAAATGAAGCTGATGTTCCTGAAGAATCGATTGGGCCTGAAATTATCAAAGAAGAATTTGAGAAAGCAGTCAGAAATCTAAATAATAACAAAGCAACAGAAATAGATTAAATTCCTGGAGAATTACTAAAGAATGTTAATGAAGACAACAAACAAATATTATTTAATTTCATAAATGACTTATAAGTAAGGAAGACTACCACCTGACTTTACAAAGTGCAAGGCAATACCCAAGAAAGGAAGTGCAAATGAATGTGCTAACTATAGAATAATATCCATCCTTTCCCACGCATCTAAAATCCTTTTAAATATAGTTAAGTACAGGCTGAGAGATAGAATAGAGCACAAACCCGACGAAGATCAATATGGTTTCAGGAAAGAACTCGTAAGGCAATTTTATTCGTGAGACAAATATAAGATGGAAGAATTGAAATGAATAGAACAACTTACCCCACCTTCATAGATCTTGAAAATGCATTTGATAAAATTAATTGGAGCTTCTTCTTAAATCTCTCAAACGGATTGGATTGGACTGGAGAGACAGGAAACTTATTTTAAACTTATACAAATCCCAAACCTTATTAATGTAAATGGAACTACCAAAGAAGTTAATATCAGAAAAGGAGTTCGTCAAGGTTGTCCTCTGTCGACCTTTTTATTCAACCTGTTTGTAAAACTAGCCATTAGTCATCTAATTCTAGCAGAATCAGAAAATGACATGAAGCGTATGTTAGAAATATTAGATAACATGCTGAGTTAATTCGATTTAAAAATAAACATCGGAAAAAAACCATGATCATTCAAAAGATGGATGAAAACAAACAACAGCTGATGTAAAATTAAGAGGGTCCATCATAAAACAAGTAAAAGTATTCTGCTATTTGGGAAGCATAACAATTGATACCAACAAATCCACCCAAGATGTAAAACGATGGATTGCTCTCGTCAAAAAAGGCCTTTGAAGAAAAGAAGAACCTACTGGTAAACCAACAACTTGTTATAGAAGCCAGAAAATCCTTCAAAAAACTTTTGTATGGAGCGTCCTTACGTATAGCAACAAAACCTGGACCTTAAGTATATATGAAAAGAAAAGATTGGAAGGAACTGAAATGTGGATGTGGCTAAGAATTCCCAAAATAGGATGGATAAACAAAAGAACCAACGAAAGTATACTATTAGAAATAAAAAAAAGGGATTTATTGGATAAACTAAGCTCATAGGACATATAACTAGTCACAATCAATTTCTTCTCAACATGTTTGAAGGAAGAATAAGAGGAAGAAGATCCAAAGGACGGCCTAGAATCAATTACTTCAAGGGCATCAAATAAAGGTTGAACTTTGAATCTTTCTGTCATAAGAAGAGATGATTGATTTTTCTAGGTGAATACTCAGAGATTTACTTTAACAAGTATCGAAATTTGAAAGTCTTTGAGGTAATTAGTAGTAAAAACATAGAATCGACCAACGGGCTTGGTCACTTACTTCTAGAAAAAGCATGTATGCGTTGGTCCTGTTCAGACCAAATTTATTGTAAAATAAAAGAAGGTTCATACTTGATAAAAGGTATAAAATATTATTTAAATATTTTAACATTTACAGATATATTCTGTTAGCCTTCTACATATTCAATTTCAAAAAAATATATTTAATATTATAACTTCAGGAATTAAATTAATGTCATATAAGTACTACTCATATCAAACGACATATCAAATAAACTTTCATTATAAAAGATCAAAATGATATAACAAAATCCAATAAATACAAATTGTTACCAAAAATCCTATAAATGAAATATTTTGAGTACAAAATTTTGTTTCTGCTTATCCCTCTTATGAAAACAGATATCTTTCAAGAATGTTTAACATAATCTTAAGAATTTCAGCAAGAAGCTATCTTACTTAGAATATTCAATATTATTGGATATCTAACTAATTTACTCTTTAGAAAATCTCATGATATGTAAAAACATTACTAAAAAACAAGTTTTAAGAGAGACTCTGCTTCGTCAGTACTCAATTATATTCATATTCAATAAAATATAACATCAATCAACAAAAAATATTTTCTCACCTTTTAACAATTCAGAAAGCTTCTGGTAAATGAATACTGAAAATTTAAATGGAGTGTAATGTTAACTCAAATAAATAATTCTGTGGTCTGCCATTGATCTAAAAGATTGAAAGGCAATTTAAAGGCCTCTGTTATAGCACATGTGTGCAACACATCTTTCATATAATTGGTTGCTTTGGTTGTGTATTTTTCTAAAGTTGGACATAGAATTTGACAAAAGTTTTGAGTTAACCTCAAACATTCCAAGGAATATACCCTTTGAATTCATTACATTTGAAGATATATTGTAAAACACTGTAACATCTACACATACATCAAGCAGTTAACAAAGTGAATGAAAACAGATAAACAATACCGTTATTTCGTTGACGAGAATAATTATACTGGGACAAAAGCCTGAACTGTTCGATCTAACTCGCTTTATTTACAGTTACAACAGAACACTCAAAATCTTCGCTACCTATTGAAATATTGATACTAGCAGATACTAACATAAAGTGTCTGATTATTCCTGAAATTTTATATTCTCCGACGATGTTTAAGTTGATAACAGATTATCTCTGAATAATTACCGACCACTTGAACGACTAATTTGAATTTAAAATGAGAGGGCCATTCGTTTTCCGAAGTGAAATTAACTGAAAGCAGATATTGTTGGATGTACACTGGAATTGAATGAGGTTTTTATTGACAATGGTAAATGGAGTTCTGGCAACTATAAATCGTAAGTGAATACGTGATCAGCTTGATTTTCAAGTTTACCAATTAGAAATAGTTTGCGCTCAACTTAGCTGAAGCGGGGGCGAAATTTAATCCATTATTTTCTTTATTAAATGCCGAATGTAAGTTGGTGAAAAGCACTCAATTGAAGTCATGAGCTTTTCCGCCTTCGTTCAATCACCCACGATCCTCACGAAATTCTTCATTAGCTTTTGTATCGTTATATTACATCTAAATGCTCTACATTTAAACTCGATGGTGGGGCTGTTACGCTAAATTAAACTAAACTTTTTTTTTGTTTTGAATCTTGTAATCATATGATCGTCATTAAATTGTGCAGTAATATGTTAGTTATAATTTTCCTTCTAAAGTCCAAATTTCAGATCAATCGGATTTGCAGATTGTAAAATATTAATAGAAACAAGAGAAAATTTCGAATGTTAATAACTTCGAAACCATTAGTCTGATTTTGCATAGTATCAAACTTAACTAAGATATTCAGACCATAAAACTACCCCGAAAGTTTGAAGTATCTATCTCTTTCGGTTCGAAAGTTATAGTGTTTAAGGTAACGCTCAACGATGATCAACTGAAAACAAATGTTTTTTGGACGTTCTAATTATACAATCCTCACGACATTATGCACGAATCTTCAAGTTGTTATTCTGCTACTAAATTCTCAATTTTAGATCGATGAAATTCGTAGTTTCTGAAATATAGGAAAAAATATGAAACATTTTAAAATGTGAATAACTGCGAAACTTCTCCAGCATTAATGAAAATAGCTGAGATGTTTAGACTCCAAAACTTTTCCTGAAAGTTTCAAGTCTAAAGCTCTTTCTGTTCGAAAGTAGTAGTTGTTAAGGTAGGACTCAACGCTAATTCGCTCACAATTTTTTTTAACTTCTAATCATACGACCTTCACGAACATGTACGTTATTATTCTACTGGTACGTACAGAATTTCAGATTGATCGAATCTACAATCACGAAAATATTGGAAAGAATATGAAAAATTTTCAAACGTGCATAACAGCGAAACTATTGAACTGATTTTTTCCATTAACGAACTTGGCTGAGGTAGGCTCTAGCTATTTCCGTTCAAAACTTGGAGACTATACGCTGGTCGGACCTACCAGACTAACTTATGATCTCGAATACTTCATCAGTGAGTCCAACCTAGACATTCAATACCATTTCCGGACCAAAATTACAGACACTTCGTTTTGATTACGTAGAAACGTGTCAAAATATTTTTGTTCATCGCCAGTTCTTTTCTGAAACTTTTAGATACCTATTTTTGAAACAAAATTTGATTTAGCAAAGAATCTTTTTTTAAAGGAATGTATATTGAAAACCTTTCTGTCTGACCTGTCTTAATTCCGAAACTTCGTGACGGATTTCATTCGTTTTCATGGAAGATCATGGAAAACCTATATCAATATTTAGTCTTTATTTAATCGAAATCGGATGACGAAAAAAGAGAAATTATTGATCAAAAATAACAAGTATTGACTTATCTATACATATAATAAAACGGTAGAAATGTTTGATCATCGAATATATTTGCCGGAAATCGTTTGAAAATTATGAAAGAAGAGTGACAAAACACGGAAAAAAAATGAGTTTTTCTCTGTTTATCTCTCTGCCTGTCTGTTTGTTACCGCTAATATCCTAAAATTTCAACCGATTGCCATGTGGTTTTTACAAGTAGATCAAAGCCTGAAGCAACATTTAGTCTTTCTTCACCGATATCGGAAGACGGAAAAAGAAGATACGGTCGTTCAAAGATAAGAAATATTTACTTATCTTTACATATAATGAAACAGAATTGGAATGTTTCTATATTGAACAAATTTCCGTGAGACGGTCGGGCATAATACGAAAAAATTTGAATATCAAAACAAATTAAAATATGTTTGTGTTCTACAAGTTTAATTTCAAACAAATTTTTATTCAAAAAACTTTTAGAATTAAATTAATGTCTAAAATAAGCACCGCTTACGTTTAACAAACGTATATAATCAAAACTCAATATATAATGTCAAATTGAATAAATAAACCAACAGATATACGAAAGTCATTAAAATTAATAAATAAATATTTAAAGGAGACAAAATTTTGTTTCTGATCTTACCTTTAAGAACACCAATTGCCTTTTAAAAAACAAATATAATTCTAAGTAATCCTTTCTTCGGTCCTAGATCATATTCCAAATATCAAAATCAAAAAACTAACCTATATCAACAACGCACACGTGCAAAGAAATGAATGTTTCGAAACCAGATCAACTTTATAATTCAAGATTGATCTATGTTCTAACAAAATCAAAGAACAGTGTAAGTTATTTTTAAGGCTTATTTAAATTCATTGACATTCTATAATGAGATTTATTGAAGCCAAAATATAATTATATATTATGTATAAAATAAAATAGAAAGGCTTTTTACTTGATAGAAGAAATATAACAAAATTTGAATATCAAAACAAATTAAAATATGTTTTTCGTCTACAATTTTAATTTCAAACAAATTTTTTATTCAATAGACGTATATAATCGAAACTCAATATATAATGTCAAATGGAATAAATAAACCAACAGATATAAGTCATTAAAATTAATAAATAAATATTTAAAGGAGACAAAATTTGTTTCTGGTATTACCTTTAAGAACACCAATTGTTTAATTCAACGTAAAACTTCATTACATTAAAAAATATAAAAAATTATACATTTCAAATATGAATTAATTAATTCTTTTCACTTACTATTTCAAACAATGAATATTAAAAAAAATCAATGTTTCACTCATAGGAAATAAACTAGAACTAGGAAAATTATTCATATTAATGTCGAACGCAATAATTGACAAGATTTGAATACTGTTTACTATGAATCAGTAACCAACCGCCTGGACAAATATTTGTTCAGTTCAACACTGTATCTTTGACTTGATTATGACTTTACTACCGTGCCCATAATAAATGTTGAACATAAAATCACTTGGGAAGTTGCAAAATAACCTAAGCAGGTAGGAAATCGAAAATTACCAGTCTGTCTGCTTCACCTTCAATGAATTAGTAGTTTTACCATTTGATTTTTGGTTCTATCTGAAATTATTCTTGAATTAACAAACCACATTATTGATTTTTATTCAAATTTCATTGTTTTCATTTGCCAGTGGGATTTACAGTTATCATATGTGCTTCGAAAACATTATTATTAAGAATTTAAATATGAATAATAGTAGTGTTTCTTTTAAATGACTTTGAACGTGAGCTTCTTAAAATATAAAGTATATTCATTGTGAAGTTTATTTGTAAGAAAAAGTTACAACATGGGCAAGAAAGAGCGTTTATTCATATCATATTTGGTATTATTATTTCCGAAACGACAGTTTCGAGAATGTCTTGATTCTGTTGATTTTCTAATCAAAGAAAATTTTCTGAAACGAATGACTACTGGTGATTAAAAAAAGATAATTTATCTTAATATTATCCGTGCAAATCACAGGCTATTTTATTTTTCAATAATATGAACACGTATGCTAGCTTAATTTCGAATTTTAACTATAACAACAGCTATAACTTTATGTTATATTTATTATAATACCAATTACCATTTTTCAATAAGATAACATGTGTCGTGATTCAACTTTATGCATAAACGTTCTTCTATCGATGCATACTTCTAAGATACCTCCAAAATCCCGGTCATTAAGTTGAAATCTGGTATACTAATTGAATTATACTGACCCCAAGTTCAGAGTATTAAATAGGTTTCTAATTTGGGACCGTCCTCTGAGAGTTTACTGTATATAAAAGCAGTCTGAAATTGGGTTTAGAAACATGCCAGATATGTTTAGTGTCCCACAGATGTTTGGGAAACAGTCTCAATTATAATAATTTATCAAGTTTTCGGAAACTTAGGTGAATTTCTAGTCGAAAGTTATCTGGTAGGATCGTGGTATAATACAAAATTATGTAACAGAGAATGGAACCAAATACCTAAGAGACCCCAACTGAAATTTCTATATGTTTCGATAAAATTTAATACTTGGTAAATAGATTAAGGCACAAATCAGACGATAAGAGGGTTTGTTCGAAACAGATTACATAAAATCAGGACATACTTTAAATCATCTGAAATCTGAAGTAGTCATTTCATAACAAATATGTGAATAATTTAAGTTTTATGGTTTAATAAAGAATAAACTTTTATTATAATAAATATTAAACAAAGATAGAGCTATTTTCAAAGGAAAACTTCAAACAATTGCGTAATGGATTGGTAAGGTAAGAAAAGAAGATATTAACCTCTTATTACACAAGTTTAATTCAGATAAATTTTATATAATCATAAAAGAACCAAGAGAAATACCAACAATTGCCTCAATCGAAATTTAGGAATATTTCACAGCAGATTTAATCAACAATGATAAAATTAGTTTGATCTAATATAAATTGTGTTTAAAGGCGCGTTCATTTTTACGAAAGATAGAGTTCGTCAAAATTAACAATTTAACAATCCCCTAAATAATATAAGCTGCTAGATAAATGAGGTATGGCTTCTGAAAAGTTCCCATCAAATTCTTTTCTTGACCCTGAAATTCCCCGTTGTTAATAGACTTTCGATAAGTCAGTTCTCCGAAAAGTCTGATGATACTAAGTTATCACGAAGTACGCGTGAAAAAAATGTTTATATTTTTACTATGGTTTTTTGAAATTTTTCAAGGTACTCACTTGTTTAATTTTATTCATGCTGTACGATAGTTACAATTATCTTAAATATAACACAGATTAATTCTGCTAACCTCACTACAAACTTTAATTTTATAAAAAAATTTTGGTTTTCATGATACCCTTATGAAGCAAAGTTTGTATCCTTCAAATATTCATTTGATATTGCAATTCTCTATTTTCTTTGGATTTTTTTTATTCATTTTGATGCTGCGTAATGAGTGTTAATTCTATAAGTTTATTAAATTGAAGCTGTGTTTTCTAAGACATTTATTTAATTTTATTTTAAAAAGTTCCAGGGAACAGTGTGGTATCGTTTCGACCAAATGTCTGTAATTATCGAATTTTGAGCCGAAAATGGTCTTAAACTACTAAGTCGCGCAGTTACTCATGAAGAACTGCCGTTTGTAATCCTTGTAACTTTCGAATGGAAAGAGCCACAGCTTTCAAACTTCCAGGCAAGCTTTGGGGTCCAAATATACCGACTAGTTTTGGTAATGCTTAAAATCGATTGGATGGTTTCGCAGTTACTCGCATTCGAATGTTCCTTTTACTTTACTCAATATTTCCCGAACTACGAATCCGATCGATCTGAAATTCAGAATTTAGAAATTGAACAATAACGTGCACGTTCGTACAAAATTTCGTGCGAATCGTACGATTAGAAGTTTCGAAAAAATTGAATATTATGTTTTCAGTTAAACTCGATATTCAAAAATAGAAGAATTACGCACATGTTCGTGCAAAATTTCGTAAAGATCGTTTGATTTATAGATTCAAAATTACAGAAGCAAGAAGAACCGGCAAAAACACTTGGAGTCGTTCAACCAGTCATTTGCCATAGTTTAAAGCAATGGAAATGATCAGAAAGGTACGAAACTGGGTGCCGTATGAACTGAAGCTAAGAGACGTTTTTTCAATTGCGAACAACTGCTCCAGCGCCAAAATAGAAAGAGGTTTTTTACATCGAATTGTAACTGGCGATTAAAAGTGGGTTCCCTACGATAATCTAACACGTCGGGCAACGCCTCATGAACTATCAAGCCGAATATTCAGGTCGAGAAGATCATGCTGTGTATTTGGTCAGACCTGCTGAGCGTGATGTATTATGAGCTGCTACAAGCGCACGAAAGGATCACAGGGGAAGTCTTTCAATGACCATTGATGCGTTTGAGCCGTTAAAACGTACTTACAAGTTACGATGAAGTCAAAAAATGGACCGATGAGTGAACGATAAAACTATATATAATATATATCACAAATTTGTAAGAGTATAACCACAACTCTCTTTACAATTTTGCCTTGGCAATATTAATAACAGCTGATTTCAATCAATCTAATAAGGCACTTGCAGTAGAACTGTTATCTAGCATCTGATAGACTGAATAAAATGAAAGTATTAATTTACGTGTACTCCTCACTGCCGAAACAGGATCATGAAATAATAAGTGAACATTTACAGTTGACGGCAAAGTGGATTGGTTTCTGCAGTCTGAGTTTTTATCTCTTCAGTTATAAATAAAGTGGGTCAGAAGATTTGCGTGACTAAACTTATATAGAATCCGTTCAACTCACACAAATCCCATCCGTATTATTTAGAACTTGGGACTCTACCATGACAGCCATTGCGGAATTCTGTTTTATACCTGAAGACCAATTATTATTATATAGCAAGCTTTTAGCCTTCATTTCTTTTATGAAAATCTTACAATACTCATCAAAATGACGTTTCTGTCTTATAGGAAGTTCTGCATGCATAGAATCTAATTTATTATTGAGGAAAGATCCGAATCATTTGACATTTCGAGTACTACTAACTTCTTAAAATAACAAATTTCTTTCTTCCACTGACGAATTTTCAAATAATATTAAAAATTAATTGAAACTTACCAAAATAACTTTGAATAAAATTCGTACATAAAACCGAACAGAATGTCATGCCTCCCTCCAACTTTCCGATCGAATCTTTTTTGATGGAATTATGTCGTTCAAAATTATTCCATCCATTTTCTGCGTCAAAATAGCGAGTTTAATAAACCGCTCAACTTCTCTGTCAGTGGCATTGATTAAACGTAATTAAATTTCAAAACTTCAGGAATGTTTTTGCTCCGCTTTCATCGCACGCGCGTGAATTGCAACAAAATAACCGAGGAACCCCACGTCGACGAACGACGATGACGTGGAAAACGTTCAAAGAAATTCCGGCGAAAACTCCGATGAAAATCCAGGCCAAGAGACAATGGAACGGGAACGATCTGTTTGAGCCTTTCCATTCAAAATTAACTGATTCAAAACTTTGAAGTCAAGATTCTCCTCATGTTGAGAAGTAGGATATTATGCGACCTATTGAAAGCTGCCTGATATTGAGTTCCATTCAGTACATTCTATACAAGTTTCACTAATGTTAATTTTTTTCGATCTGAAAATGAATAGAAAGATTTTCGTTTATTATTTCCAAATTGTCATATGAGATCTAATGAGCACTTCAAGTCAGAAGCTTTAACATCACAAATTGTTCCTCAATGGGAACTGGAATGTGACATTTCATGACGTCTATGTTAATTTTTAGATATTTGGCATAAAGCGATTTCTGTTCAGTAAAGTTTGCCATTTCATCATTTAGTATCGCCCTACCCAAAGTTAGGAAATCGAAGATACATTCTATCAAATTTGAAAGAGTTTTATTGATACTCAAGAGCATTTCGTATAAAACACGATTGTTTTTTTGCTTTTTCTGATTGCACTGTTATGTTAACGTTACTCAGAAAGAATTTCGTACAAAACAAGAACGCCATTCTGCTTCTTCTGAGCGCTATCATGTCAATGCTACTCAAATAGCATTTCTTATAATAAGCGATCGTCATTCTGCTTTTTTGAGCTTGATATTATGTCATTGCATTTCGTATGAAACACGATCATCATTATGCTTCTTCTGAGCGCGCTAACATATCATTGCTACTCAAAGAGCATTCCTATAAAATACGGTCATCATTCTGCTTATTCTGAGAGCGCTATCCTGTCAATGCTAACCAGAAGCATGTCGTACAGAACAAGATCATCCTTTTGCTTCTTCTAAGCGAGCTATCATGTCAATTCTACTCAAGGAGCATTCCTTATAACACGTGATCGTCATTGTACTTCTTAAGAGTTCGACATCATATAATTGCTAGTTGAATAGCATTGCTTCATCCTGCTTCTTCTAAGCGCATTATCATATGATTTCTACTCAAAGAACATTTCGTATGAAACATGGTCATCATTCTGCTTCTTCTGAGCGCGTTATCATATCATTGCTTTTCAAAGAGTATTTCATATAAAACTCGGTAACAACTTACTTCTTAGCGCGCTCTCATGTCACTGCTACTCAAAAAGCATTTCGTATAAAACAAGATCGTCATTCTGCTTTTTCTGAGCGCTACCATGCCAATGCTACTCAAAGAGCATTTTTTGTAATACGCGTTCGTCATTCTGCTTTTTTGAGCTCGATATAATGTCATGGCTACCCAAAGAGCATTTCGTATTAAACACGATCATCATTATACTTCTTCTAAACGCGTTATTATGTCATTGCTACTCAAAAAGCATTTCGTATAGAACACTGCCGTCATTCTGCTTCTTTTGAACGTGCTATCATATCATTGCTACTCAAAGAGCTTTTTCTATAAAAACAGTCATCATTCTGATTCTTCTGAGCGCCCTATCATGTCAATGCTACTCAAAAAGCATTTCGTACAAAACAAGATCATCATTTTGCTTCTTCTGAGCGAGCTATCATGTCAGTGCATTTAATATAAAATACGCTTGTCAGTGTGCTTCTTCTGATCGCAGTATGATGTAATTGCTAATCAAAGAGCATTTCGTATAAAATTCGCTGGTGAGTCTGCTTTTTCTGAACGCGGTATGATGTCATTGCTTTCATAGAGCATTTCATCTAAAATGTGGTCGTCATTCCGCTCATTTTAAAGGTGTTACTAAAAGAGCATTTCATATAAAACGCGGTCGTTAGTCTGCTTCTTCTGAGCGCGGTTTGAGGTCATTGCTACTCAAAGACCATTTCGGATAGAACACGGGTGGCCTTTCTACCTCTTTTGAGCGTGCTATCATCTCATATTATTGAGAAGTTTCAAAGTGAATTCACATTGTTTGTATCATTAAATGCCGAATGAAGTCGTTTGTAACCATTTTGAGTTTAAAGACGTAAAATTCAGACATTCAGATGGAATGATAGATGTTGGTATAAGCCTTTCAATTAGTTGCAAAAAATTTGGTTCTTTATCAAATAAAAACTTTATTTTTCAAAATTATTGAACTTCTACTAAGTTCTAACTAATTCTGATTTGATTTTTTAATCTAATGTAGTTGGAACTATAAACTGGAAAAATACTAGTGGAGGTTAGTTATGTTTTCGCTAAACTGAAATTTAGGAACACGGAAACAAAATGTCACCAGACGCCTTCTCGTCGTTTCTAATTTCAAGAACAATTTGCTGATTTTCATGGTGACACTTCCGAATAGAACCGGGTTTAAAATTCAGGTGATCAACTCCGACTATAATCAACTTCAGAGGATGAGCATTCAAGTTGGAGCAGCGTACATAAAGGAATCATGATTAAAACCATCGCGTCAGGATTGTTTCCAAGCTGTGAGTCCAGGCAGAGCAAAATGGCAGTCCATTTATTCAAGTCCGTAAATTGGTCGAGGAAACAGCTCTTACATTAATGTAAATCTGAAGACCCAGGTTATATAGCCAGCGCATAGGTATACATTTTGCACGGTTGAACGTAGGGCTCATGCATGTGACAGTGGCGTACACTTTTTGTACCCGTTTTATTGTGTGCGAAACGAGATAATTTCATTTCGGCTTGATCGCTAAGCATAACCCTTTGTGTGCATTGGGAAATGTGGTTTATGGATCTGCTACGTGAAAAAGGAGTCGAGTTCTCGGGCTGTAATTTAATTTATACAAAGAACCTGTTACTGCCAGAAGAAAGCGTAATATATATATTCCGTATCTCTTTGATGAAAAATGCAGGATACAGTTTTGTGAGCTTCACCGTTACCTCCTTCTGGTTTATTATTTCCAAATAATAAACCGTTGGAATAGAGCAGATGGAGAAACACTCCAAATTTCACAGGAATATAAATTATTTCTATATTGAAATGTAACAATTGCCTGTTCTTTTTTTATATATCCCCTACAACTCGTTGTCGAAATCTGAGGTTATTTTATCTCGACTTAATTTGTTTTATTGTAAGAAATTTTCATCCTCTATTTTTGCGTCCAATTTGGGTCAAATATAGACCGTTTTTCTCTATAATTTGTTGCCATTTCAAAGGTAGCTTCATAATGCCGTTCTCATAGAAGTTTTAGTCCTTATTGGCGAAAAACTCTAGTGATCGATTTTCACAATCATCTATTGATGCCAAATTCTTATCAATCAGGAAGTTTTACAATGCGAAAAAAAGATGGTAAACTCCATGTCCAGACTATATGGTGGATGGATTAAAACTTGCCAACCAAGCTCCCGGAGTTTCTGACAAACTACAGACGTGTATTGCCTGGTGGAACACAACACCTCTTCTGTTGATCAATTCTGGGCATTTCTGGTCAAGCTTCAAACGGTCCAGTTGTTGACAGTAGAGATAGGAATTTAGTGTTTAGTCATATGGAAGCAACTCATAATAAATTAGTCCTTTTCAGTCAGACCAAATGCATATCAGAACTTTCCTGATCATTAGTCCTGGATTGGCCACCGTTTGAGCTGCAAAATTCCAAATAAATATTTGAACTCGGGAATGTATGTGCAAATGTCAATTTGAGGAACAATAAGATGAACCGTCCTTGACAACATGGTCTATGATAGGGATACAACCTCATGTGATTAGGTACCTTAGTAAACAGGGTTGCCACATTCTACAAGGAATTTCCTGTACACGATAGTATCATTGGAAAAAATGTTCATTATTTTTATTAAATTTTAATAAGCAGCTTTAACTGTGAGATACTGGGCCACAGTGGAAATATTTGTGTCTCTTTCAATAGGTCTATGTGAAAAACAGATAAAATGTTAAGAAATGAGTAGCTAAACTCAGAATATAATAACAACTTGCATAGAATTGTACTTTAACGCATGAAATGAGCTCAATTAGACGTTTCATCAGACAACCATTGATACAAATGGAACCAAAGTGAATTCTTGAAACCATCCCTAAAATTAGAGTATTCGAAGTGGCACATCTACGCCCATGTACGACCAATACTCGTAGGATATGCTAGACCGTATATCCAGATGATATTAATTGGCATAGTTGTATAGTTGTGTATAATTTATCGATTTGAATTCGAAATTTCCATCAAAGGGGTTAATGAATCTAATACAGCACACATTTCAGGTTCGTTCGCGAGTTCCTGTCTATGACAGATTAGTTATCTTATGGAAATTCATAAGGAGAGTGGAGTATGGATTTCCCGATTAATAGAAAATCAGTTCGGAAGTTCAAAGCATGAATTCGTATCTGATTCAATAAGCTCATCTGGTAGGATCCCGCGGGGAAAAGTCCAAGAGATGGATTGAGGAATTTATATTTGTTCCTCTTAGTTATTGCATTCTCTTAAAGTTTAATTTTTCAGAACTGCGTAGAACGACAATAAACACTGTAGGTTTAAGGAAAATTGTATCTTTCTTCTAATGAAACTTTTCTACTTTTTATCCACCACCACTGGCTTATTATTTTTTCATAAATAAACCTTTTTAATCGTGAAAATAAATAACACTCTGCAAATTTACACAGTGGTTTATTATGTCCTACTCAAAATTATTCGTCATTCTAGTCCATAATATTATCATAATTAAAATATATAAATTGAAAATTACTATGAAGGAGTATTTGCATATTACAGAATAATAGCTGGAATTAATTATCCAGAACCTCTTCAAATTTTAGTCTAAATAAATCTTATGAAAACATTCAGAATTAAATTTTAAAACATGTCCTTAATACACTGTATCACTTTATAGACATATATATTGTCATCACATGTGATGGAAATTAACTAATAAAGAATCAAAAGAAATATAAAATAATGAACAAATTATTTAGATACCCTATACATACATGTTTCGA
Organism: Megalocaria dilatata; assembly: GCA_034642435.1. Lineage (NCBI taxonomy): Eukaryota > Metazoa > Arthropoda > Insecta > Coleoptera > Coccinellidae > Megalocaria > Megalocaria dilatata. The sequence goes on along the minus strand of CM067858.1, from coordinate 48,291,286 downwards.
TTGCCTTTTAGAATTATACGTTGAATATTTTTTGGTGATGGAACTTGTGATTCTTTAACATCCAATCGAAACATGTATGTATGAGGTGATGTCTAGATAATTTGTTCATTATATTGTATTTCTTTTGATTCTTTATTAGTTAATTTCCACCGCATGTGATGATAATATATATGTCTATAAAGTGATACAGTGTATTTAGAACATGTTTTGAAATTAATTCTAAATGTTTTCATGAGATTTATTTAGATTGAAATCTGTAGAGGTTCTGGAGAATTAATTCCGGCTATTATTCTGTAATTATCATAATTACTTAATCAATTTTAATATTTGGTCATGTAACAGTCCAAAAGTGGTACTTTTTGATCTTGCGATAAAATTGAAGACAAGCAATAACTAAATTTTTCCAATTTTCCGCCTCATGTAAACTTTTTGTTTATTCGTAAATGACATACCACCTACTTGAAGATGCTATTGTGTAAGCGAAACGATTATTGTATTATTATAAAATTAAATTTTGTAAAAATCAAAATAACCTAATTCAATATGATTTAATATGGAATTTCAAAAAGAAAGGACTGATTGAATTAAATATAAAATATTAAGACTGAAATCTCACGAATTAGGGTAAAAAATTAGTAAAAAAAACCAAGAGTATAGGAAGGATGCTAGATTTTTATAAAAAATAATACTTTTTTCCTTAAGTTAACAGTTCTTTCCGTTCGATTCGTTGAATTCTTCTCGAAATGGAAAATTTTCTGAATATAAATTTTGAGGAAAGAAAATGTAATTTATCTTGAATATACAATAACGAATCAAAAAAGGAACTGAAGCGAATATACAACTGGAAAATTCAACTCTGCTTAACTTTAATGTTGAATGTTAGCGCATAGTTAGGAAGAGGAAAGATAATACACATTGAATATCCAATTAACCAATCAAGATCTTTTGCAGCAAAGATTTCGCGCATATTCGGGAACAAAGGGAAGGGAAATATGAATGAATAACACCCAAGGCCTGGCAGGAACGTCTCGTAAAATGGGGAAGGAAGGAAAACTCCGAGGACAATATTTTCCTTCGGATTTTTATGTCCCCATTTAGGTTTTTCCCCGCTTGATTTTCTGTTGTCTTCTCTCTTATTATCTTGATACTTGTTGACACTTGAATTTCATGGAAAATTGGTTACGAGGTTTGGTAGATTGTTTTGGGAAATCATTATCGTCACCAAATTTCATTCATTTCTAGGTCGAAGAACGATAAGAAATAGTCCTTGACCGGCTTAACACTCGCATTCTGAAATCGTTGGAGGAGATTGGTGTTGGATTGAAGCGAAATTATCTAGGTCATGTTAACACATTCCTTCGCCTTCTAGTGATCCGATTACGTTTAAGTAAAAAAGAAGTTTGAAAAAGTGTTGCGATGTACACAAAAATTGTAAATTTAAACGAATGTTTATTTCTACTCTTCGTAGTGTAACAGATTTAAAATGATGAGAAGGGGGTTTTCACTTGATAGATGGATTAACAATATCTTGAATATCAAACAGATTAATTCTTCCAACCTCACTAGAAATTTTAATTTTATGAATTTTTTTTTCAGAAACTTTTCAAAATTGAATTAAATGAATGTCTCAGAAAACACAGTATCAATTTAGTTGATAGAAGAATAAAAAGAATCTGAAGAAAATATAGAATATTATGTGAAAATATTAAATAAATACTTGAAGGATACAAACGTTTGTTTCGTATCGATACATATTATGAAAACCAAATTTTTCTCCAAAAATACACACCATAACCTCAAGAATTTATTTATGACAAGCATATAAAAAACACTTCGTTTCTAGATTCTAACCCCACATTCAATTTCTATGGTGTAACGGTCAAATTTTAGAAAGTGCGACGTTGTCAGATTGTTTTCTCGGATCATCTGATCCACGTGATCAACTACTTGTGTCTACTTGTTTTGTGAAACCCAAATTCTTTATGCAACCCAGCATTAGTTTGAATTTTACAACTACACTGATACATGTGCACTTCTTAATTTCCACAGAAATATTAAGATAATATAAGCTCATGATAATTAATCATATCCCAAAAATTGCATTGGATTGATTTTGTAAAATGTTCATACTTTTAAGAATGAGTTTATACACAAAATAAAATAATATTCTAGACCCAACAAAATAGTCAGGTTATCTTACCTTCACTAATTCTTATTTTGGTTTTCTTGTTGATTTTTCATCCTATTCGCTCTATAATCTTAAATCTTTAAGTCATTCACAAATGTCTAAAATTTGATGACACGTTTTCCAAAATGCAGTGCAATTGTTAAATAATGTCAACATTGTTTATGAATAAGTAGACAACGATTCGTAATTGGATTTCAGGAAAATGGTTAATAATTTTAAGAATACCAATAATAATAATATTTATTTCAATAATTGAAGTGATATATACACTACAAAAATGAAACAAGTCAATTTAACTACAACAATTAATTAATTCTTTCCATCATTAGGTTCACAATCGACTTTGAATCTCTTTCATAAATCTCTTATATTCTCAAACAATTTGTAATTTTTTTGGTAACATATTAAATATTTTCATTGCCATATATAGTGGATGCTTTTCAAAACAAGTCAAAGAGTGACTGGGCAAACACCATGTAAAAATACGTCTTGTATTATTGTCATTTTTATGACTTGCATAATAGTGGTTATGCTTATGAAAAAATAACATTAACTGGTAAACATAAATACCCGGTGTAGTCAGAATATTATTTTTCTCTCGATCTTTCATACCAAATATTACCCGCATTGCCTATTTTTGTGTTATGAAAGCTCTATTTATGACCGAGGAGCTACCCCAGAAAAACATAAGCCAAAGATTTGAAATTGGCAAAGTATACTGTTTTTAAAACATCATTTTCAACCTGATTTTTGAGAACATTGAGTGTATAAATGACAGAGTTCAATTTTTTCTTAGTTGGTCTACATGGTTTTCTCATTTCAAATTCAAAGTGTGACTCCCAAAACAGATGCTATTTCCTTGACGTCAACATCATAATCTTAACATTGCAGAACTGTTGGAAATATTTGTGTTGTTCTATCAGTGCTAAAATAGGCGCAAACAGTTTTCTGTATGTTCAATAGGAGTTTGTTTCCACAACACCAGTCACATTTATCACCTAGCACTAAACTCATTGAATCAACTGATATTTGGATGTTATTGCATTTTGTTAATATATTAGCGTCATCAGCAAAATTTACTGGGTCAAAAATTTTTGGTAGTATTAAACCCAGGTCGTTTATGTACACCAGAAAAGGGAAAGGTCCCAGTATGCTGCCCTGTGGTATACTCATGGTTATGTCAATGTCCTCTGGTTCTTGAAATCATTACTCTCTGCTTTCTCCTTTGTTCAGGTTAAGCTGTTTGTCCCTTATCCCACATCTTTCAAGTTTGTTCAAGAGCAGTTGATGATCGCAGTCGAAGGCTTTCGAGAGATCCAAAAACAGGCTCAGTGCCACTTCACCTCTGTCCAAAGCATCTAAGATTGCCAGAATCAGCTCATAAATGACAGTTTCTGTATTTCTTTTCTTCATATACCCATGCTGGCATCTAGTGAGTACGTTGAACATTTTGAAGAATTTGTAAACGTGGAGCTATGACCTTTTCAAAGATCTTTGAAAAGGAACTCAATAAACTTATCGACCTATAATTCCCCAATTCATCTTCGTTTCCGTTCTTGTGTATTGGTCTTACAATAGCCACCCTTAGAGCATCTGGAAAAACCCCATCCTTAAAAGTACAATTTAAGATGTAGGTGAATGGGGACACTATCTGAGATATGCAAGTCTTCAATAAACCGATTGGAATCTCGTCATAACCACATGTGATTTTGTTATTCATCACCTCTGCTTCAGTAATGTCAAAAACAAAGAAAGAATTTTCCAGGTTTTTTTGTTTTGTTGCTTTATTTGGTGGATTATTTGAGAGATTCTGAATCAATGATGGTGCAATGTTAGCAAAAAATTTATTAAAATTTTCCGCCAACTTTTTCGGATCATCCATTACCACGGAGCATACCTTTTTCTTCTCTAGTTTTCCAGTTAGTGAGTTCACTAATTTCCATGTGGTCTTACTTTTGTTGTCCGATTTTTCCATTATTTTGCTTGCCTGAGCACATTTTTCCGCTAAGATAAGCCTTATGATACTTTTTCTTCAAATTGTTAAACTACTTTTTAGTTTCGGCTTGGTTGAAGAAGCTATCAGTAAGCGACTGCTTAGACTCCTGACTAGGAATCTATAAATTTGTTGAAATTTGATTTTTCAACTCTTTTTAGTTTCGTTCTTTCCAACCTTTGCATAGCCAATTTTCAATTGAACGATTCTTTTAAATCAGTCAACATATTGTCGAAAAATATCTTGTCTTACCGTTGAAAATAACCTGTTCTTTAAATGAAAGAACTGAGAGTGACTACTTCTGGCAATTTTCTGGTGAAGGTCTACTTTTCTCTTGAAGAATCTGTCTAAAAATCTCTTCGTTCCGAACCATCAATTTTCTCGGTGCCTCTTTTGTCGATGTTTGTTTAACAAGTAGATTGTTCACTTTTGATCGTATCTAAAACTTACGACGAAGGTAAGGATACAAAATAATGCTCCATAATACGCATAATTTAACCATTATAGTGCAAACTCTGTAGCGTCGGTCTCATGCTGGGGAAACCATGTGTTAAATTTCATGCAGAGCATGCTCTCGTAGAAATCAGTCGATAAACAAGCGAATAGAAAAGAGCAAAGGTGTATACCAGACATAAACGTTCACCACTATGCACTTTTGAATAAATCTATGTTCTGTATGCATCCCATCTAATTCCTAATTTATCGTAGGTCATACAATATCCATGTTGAGACCGTAAACCTGTTCTGAACTCCCACAAACAGTTGAAAGTAAAACGCAGACGGGATCTCAACTGTTTACATTAGCGACAATGATAGAACGCACTCGAAACCCAAATGTTTATAATAAATCAAGTGGATAAGAGACCTACCACTCAACCGTTTAACGGTTCGGTCGAAAGGGCTTGAAATATGAAACAAAATAAACTTTATTAGATCGGTAAACACGTGCAAGCTGGGGAACATGCAGCTAGGGAACCGTCGGAAAAGTATAATAGTCACAGGGGCGTAACAGGGGGGTAACCCAAGGGAATGACCTAATGACGATTGTCCCCCATGTCTGTTTCATACTGCCCTAAATTTGTATTTGTCGATTTATGTTGTTCTCACAATAACGTTGATATATTCTCGGGAGATCCATTTGGATTAAACAAGACGAATTAATATCAGCAAGACTCGATGCATTAATCAGTATAATTTCTTGAACATTTTTTTTAGAATTAAATTTAATAACATGCAGATATAGACAAACAGATTATCAACACATGTGAGTGGCTTCACCCAAGACAAAGTTGTTTCGAGTGGATATTAAGGAATAACAAATTCAAATTACCCAAAAATGTTTCACGTAGAATTCAAGAAGGGCTTTTCTGTTTCCCTTTTTTGAAAAATAAAGAGCACATTCTCCAGAAAAAGGCTTTGAAATTCTAACCCATCTTCTAATCAATTTGGAGTTATTTGAATGCTTAATAAAACTTCGAAATAAAAAATTTGAAACATGAGAATTAGAAGAATAATCTGTTGAAAATGTTTACCGTTATCTAGTAAAAATATGAAAAAATCTGTTTATCTTGAAGGAATGATATAACGGTCCTTCATTTATTGCACTGTACAACCAACAAAATTCTATTTCAATTGTATTTTATATACTTTGAATATCAAAACAGATTCAATCTGTTATTCTTCTACAATTTTAATTTCGAAAAAAATTTTTAAAAAACTTTTAGAATTAAATTTATGTCTAATAATAAGCACTGCTTATCTTTAATAGACGTATAAAAATCGAAATTCACTATACAATATCAAATGGAATGAAAAAACCAGAAGAAAATAAATTATTAATTAAAATTAAAAATGAGTAATATCGAATGTTTCGTTCCAAACATACGCATCTGAACTCGTCAGAAAGGCCGTGGTCCGTATGTTTTGGCTTTGACAAACATTTGAAAACATGTTCAGTTTCTGGTCTTATATTTATGAAAACTAAATCTTTTTCAAAAATACACAACATAATTTTAAGAACTTCTTCAAAACTAATTTATTTGAAATGTTTAATATGTTTAAATATTTGAATAAGTTACTTCAAAAACTCTCAAAAACATGTAACATATCGTCAAAAACAATTAAAAATTCAGAAAAGATCAGTTCAAGTTTACATTTATAATATAAATTCAATTAAAAATAAATAAACTTGTAATCTTCGCAAACTATTTCTGGAAAATCTGTGAATGCATTTAAACTAGGTATGTACATATACAAGGTAATCTATGTTCTATGCTAAACACAGAAATCACTCAAAGTTTGTAAGGCATTTTATGGCCTTCATTAAACCACTGGAAACTGTATAATAAATTTCATTATTCAAAAACCTAATATAATTATGTATTATATATTATATAAAATAATAAGATGCGGTTTTTTACTTGATAGAAGGATAATTACCAACTTCGAAGTTTTTTAAAAAAAATTTTTGAATTTATAATTGTAGAAGACTAACAGATTAAACCTGTTTTGATATTCAAAGTTTGTAATTATCCTTCTATCAAGTAAAAAACCGCATCTTATTATTTTATTTCATATATAATATATAATTATATTAGGTTTTTGAATAATGAAATTTATTATACAGTTTCCAGTGGTTTAATGAAGGGCATAAAATGCCTTACAAACTTTGTGTGATTTCTGTGTTTAGCATAGAGCATAGATTACCTTGGATATTAGATGTACCTACCTAGTTTAATTGCATTCACAGATTTTCCAGAAATTGTTTGGTAAGAAAACAAGTTCATTTATTTTTAATTGAATTTATATTTTAAATGTAAAGTTGAACTGACCTTATCTGAATTTTCAATTGTTTTTGAGGATATGCTACATATTTTTGAGAGTTTTTGAAGTAACTTACTCAAATATTTAAACATATTAAACATTTCAAATAAATTAGTTTTGGAGGAATTCTTAAAATTATGTTGTGTATTTTTGAAAAAAATTTAGTTTTCATAAATATAAGATCAGAAACTGACCATGTTTTCCTATGTTTGTCAAAGGCAAAACATACGTACCACGTGCCTTTCAGGTGCGTATGTTTGGAACGAAACATTCGATATTACTTATTTTCAATTTTGATTAATAATTTATTTTTTTTTGGTTTTTTTATTCCATTTGATATTGTATAGTGAATTTTGATTTTTATACGTCTGTTAAATATAAGCAGTGCTTATTATTAGACATTAATTTAATTCTAAAAGTTTTTAAAAAAATTTTGTTGAAATTAAAATTGTGGGAGACCCAGCAGATTAAACCTGTTTTGATATTCAAAGTTTGTAATTATCCTTCTATCAAGTAAAAAACCGCATCTCATTATTTTATTGTATCTTATATATTTTCCTCAATTTCAGTGTTGTTAATCCATTACGAATTCTCATTAACGTATCTGGAAAAAGAGAAATTTAGAAGGTCATTTCTTCGTGCACGAAGCTCATTCTTCCAGTCAGTGAAAGTGGAACATAAAATGTCTTATCTCTAACATTCTTCCGCATAACAGCCGAGACGTTTCAGTTGACTTACCCGTTTTTTATGGTAGATATTACTTTAAGTGAATATGAAAGAATTTCATAACGCTTCGACAAAATTTAATCATCTCCGTCTAAGCTTTTTAGACGTTCAGTTTTCGATTTTATTTGTTTTGATCTTCCATGACTCCATGAAAAATTAAATCTTTGGTATGTGCTTAGATAATTTACATGAAAGAAAATATTACGTATTTTAAATATCGTACAGATTTATTCTGTTGTGCAGATTTTAATTTCAATTAAATTTTCATTCAAAAACTTTTTCGAATTAAATTAAATGAATGTCTCAGAAACCACAGTTTTAATTTAGTGGATATATGGAATTAACACTCATTACATAGTACCAAAAGGAATAAAAGAATTCCAAGAAATATAAATTGTTAATTTAAAATACTAAATAAACACTTGAAGGGTACAAAATATTGTTTCGTATCTTGTATTAGTAAAACCAAATCCCTTTCCAAAAATGCAAAACATAACCTCAAGAATTTCTTCAAAAATAACTGAGTTCAAATTTTATCATAGAACCAGATCCATCTACATTTAGAAGGAGAATAATATCGCTCATGTTTGTGCAAAATTTCGTGACGATCGTGTGATTAAAAGTTGAATATTTTGTGAGCGGTACCTTAAACACTAAGTTTCGAATGGAAATAAACAGACTTGAAACTTCCAGGGAAGGTTCAGATATTTATTCATCATATGTAGTTTATACATGTAATAATTCAAAGATTATAAATTTTCAGGTGAAATGGACTGCTGAGCAAGAGCGCCAAAGCTTTCCGGCTTCACATCGGAGCTTTTCTACATTTTTTATTAAAACAGAATCAATCATCCAATAGGAAAAGCCTCAAAGATAAATTGATACGACTAAAATTTGATCAAAACTAATGATAAGTAACGCATAAAGCCCCGTTAAGCTACGAAAATTGACTGAATGCTTTCATCCCTTATATCATGCTCATCTAGCGTCCTACTGTCCCCCTACCTGACCTTCTGGCACTGGCAGGGTTCGATAATCTCGAAGGGGAGAGTTTCCAGTCTAAAGTTCGTCGCGAAGTTGGATCTGTTGAATTTCGGGGGGTGGAACATGTCCTATTGCAGTCTCTATTGATCCCGATACGAGGCTTATGGCACATTCTTTGCCACCCTCACGGTTTGTCCGTAGTTGAAAAACAAAATAAAAGGAGAACCAATAAGGAAATATCGCTACCGGAAACACTTGGGGTTTCTCGGAAGATATTGTAGATATTGGATAAATTACTGCCCCTAATAGATATTGGATCTATATTCCTGGTTATCGTGAGGAAAATACTTTTGTAAATTCATTTTTTATCGTACCCTTTTTGTTTGTCTTGCTGAAAGGAAAAGTTCTTTTTTTTTTGCAAGAACGTTCTGTTCGTTGCACATACGATTGCCTTTTCCAGTTCTTTTTATTTGCCTGATTGTACCAGAACTGCTTTTATTATATCCAAATAGTCTATTAATTCGAATCTCGATCTATAAATGAAAAATTCGTGATCAAAATCAATTCCCACCGTCTATCCGTTTTGTAAGCACGATAACTGCATGGAAGACTTTAAATTAAAGGACTGTTCTGAAGCTTAAACGGAAATGTTGGTGAATAGAGGACGGAAACAAGAAAGATAGACATTTTATTCAATTCTTCAAACATTAAAATTACATTGACGTTAATTGAATAATGCTTAATAATAAATATTTGAGTAATCAGGATAACCTATAAAGAACCTATTATTCACTTGTCGAAATAAATCGCCCATACAAAATGTTCAAGGAGACAAAGCTGGAAGCCCCTTTAGTAAACTTCCATACCCAGCAATTTAAGTCCGGTTCTGTTCGCTGCCATCGAGCATGCGGCTTAGACTAACAGCAGGTGTCAATTCGAACGCTGAATTGGGATTAAAATTTCGATGTAAACATTCAACAGTTTTGAGTTTTTCACATTGGTTAATTTTTCGCCACATGCTTATTTAAAAACAGATAGGTAACACGTGCTTCCCCTTAAATTTAGTGTAAGAAATTTCACTTTATCTCGTAATAAATGAATCCATCATATGAATTCGTTTAGAATATTGACTTGTTCGATTTTTGGCTGTAAATCTAACTTATTGGCAAATTTGAATATCTATAATACATTTTTCTTACCTTGAAATATTGTATCGGGCGTTTTTAGAGGGATAGAAATTTAAATTGAAATAAAACCCATTTACATTAAGATTGGAGCAAATCTTTCTTTTAGTTGAAAGATAATTTTATGACATTTATGTTTTAAAAATAATTTTCGGCATATGTCCACTACGACTAGCTCTGAGGAACCACATTCGACCAGACCAATTTTGGACCACTTTTTCGAGTAATTCAGGCCATATTTCATCAATAACCCGAGTTATGTTGACTTCCAAAGCGTCTTTTGTTTCTGCATAAACCAATCAATGACTTGACATAACCCCAAAGAAAATAATCCAGTGGAGTAATGTCGCATAATCTTGGATGCCAATTAATTGGACCAATTCTCGAAATAATGTTATCGCCAAATCTTTCTTTCAATAAATCAATTCTTACGGTAGCAGCATGAGGTGTAGCACCATCTTGTTGGAACCAAAACACTTCTGGGTCGATAACATTCAAATTTTGAAACAAATAATCATTGATTATCGATCTGTAACGAGCACCATTCACTGTAACATAAGCTCTAGCATCGTTTTTAAAGAAATATGGAACGATGATGCCTCCAGCGTATAAATCACACCATTCGGTGCATTTTTCAGGATGCAATGGAACCTGCAGAACTTCTTGAGGATTGTTTCCACTCCATATACGGCAATTTTGCTTGTTTACATAGCAGTTCAAGCAGAAATGAGCTTCATCACTAAACATAATTTTACGATAAAAAAGTGGATCAACTTCAAGCTTTTCTAGGGCCCAATCAGCAAACAAACGACGCTTATTATGGTCAAGTGGCTTTAGTTCTTGAACCAGTTGGATCTTGTATGGGTATAGACCAAGATCTTTACGCAAAATTTTCCATGTGGTAGATGCACAGAGTCCAACTTGTTGTAAACGTCTACGAATAGACAAATCTGGATCATCATTAACACTATGACTCACAGCAGCGATTTTTTATCTGTACGTACAGTTCTCTGTCTTGTTTTTGTTGTTGCATCGAGTAGAGAAAATGTTGTCCGAAATCTATCGATAGGTCGACGAATAAGCTGCTCTGATGGACGATTATGTAATTATGTAATCCATAAATTTCACGAAGTGCTCTATAAGTTTGGCGAATAGAACACTGACTTTGAAAATGAATTTCAACAATTTGTAAACATTGTTGCAACGTGAGTCTTTCCATGATAATTTGTCAATACTTACTGAACAGAAATGTCTAAATAGCATGGCTTCTACCTTCTGTCAAATCACAGTTATCCCTTTAGAAAGTTCTATCACTCTAAAAAAAACACAACATACAATATTTAAAAAGGTATAAGTGAATTTTACAACACGGAAATTTTGAAAATTTCAACGTACTTGCATTCAACCTCACTACAAAGCATAACAATTAAGTGCCTCAATAACTGCTTGTCATCTTCTCTGCTTGCTTTCCACTAAGTTATTGAAAATATCCTGCTCAATTTGTGGCAAAAAATCTCGAAACGTTTCCGGCTGTTGTGCTGGCATCAAGGGTTGTTTGTAACGGGTTCGCGTCCTCGATTGGCTTCACGTCAAAAGATCTAAAGGGTAATGCTAGATGTGGAATACCTTAGTTTTCTTCAGAATCACTAGGTGGGATCTTCGTGGTAGTGCCACGAAGAAAAACGAAATTTTCACCAATAGCTGCGTGAAATTGTAGGACTTTTTCGTTAATAACTTCATCAATATATGTCTCCTCGAAAAGGAAGGAGTTCTTGAACAACGGTGGAGTTGTAGTGTTTGCGATCATACTCGTAGACTATCAGAAAAACGTCCATATCTGGACTCGCCAGTAAAGAGTAACTGCTAGTCATCTGCCAGTTTAGCTGTTTAATTTCCCCCAATACTTAACGCTGTGTACGCTAGTCAGCGAAACTCTTATTAACAAGCGTCTCAATGTTAAATTGACTTCATGGAAATGTCTTCTGACTGTACTTAGGGAAACTGAAGTACCTAAGGCAATGACAATGGTCTTCTACTGGCATTGTGGCACGTTGTCTACCACTTTTGTATATTCGACGAACAGTTCTAGTGGCAAAATACTGTGCCAGTAAACGTCAAGTCATAATTTGCCTAACTTTGAAAAAAATTGGGCACTTGCACTTATGATCGAAATCTGAAGCATTCCAAAAGCTCTATTGGCGTCGTCTTTAGATAAAACTTGTCTTGGCATAATGAAAATTTAATTTTTAATTGCGTAGAACCGTTTGATCTTATTTAAAACGGAATACAGACTGAAGAGGAGATCGTTATAGTTAAGATGGTACGGCAAATATGCATCTTCGGAAAACATCAATATCTCTAACTTTTGACGAGCAGATTAGTTGTGTACTACAATTGAAAGTTGTATATATGCCGGATTCAACCTCGTTGCCTACGCTAAGAGCTACCCATCCGCAAATACAATAAGCCAAACAGATGGTTCGAGTTTTCCGAAAATCGCAAAAATATTTCTCGGAAGATGCATATCTCTACGAGTGGGTGATTGGGAAAACAGAACGGCCACCCACGCTTTCCAGAGTGACGCGGAATGAGCTACAGACTGCATTTCTGAACGCCATCGCTTATCCCGTCGGAAAATCGATAACTCTGAGAACTTCATCACCGATCTGTCCACTCGAACCTTTCGACAAATAACGAATCAACGAATAACAAATTCGAGTGTGTGTCGTATAGCGAACGTGAACGACCTTGTTATCTTGTAATCCATATGCACCGAAGCAGGTTTCGTCACACAAAGAGGACGTTTTCGTTCGTGTGCTACGTGAGGAGTCGTTGATCCAACTCGTAAACTCATCACACTCGACATAAAGATAAAAGTGAAACTTTCAAAATTGCCCACTTTCACATAAATCCATAGGTTTAATGATCTTTCACAAAAGTATATTGTGCCTTATAAAGAAATAAATAGGTACAAAGGTTGCGACCAAAATTTTAGAAGCACTAACCTGGCGTCAGGTGCTTCAGTTCTTTCATGCCTACGTTAGTTGATGGGGAAATGTTCACAAGTTTCCTCAATACTTGAGCAGATCATTCGCAGGTCTACATAACTTGGATTGAGGACTGTAATTTGTTTGAAATGGATATAATATCGGGTGTTTTTTTTAGAGTGATAGAACTTTAAATTGAAAAAAAACACATTTAAATTAAGATAAGAGCAAATTTTTTTTTGTTATTTGAAAGATAATTTTATGACATTTAAGTTTTGAAAATAATTTCCGGCATATGTCCGCCACGACTGGCTCTGAGTAACCGCATTCGACCAGACCTATTTTGAACCACTTTTTCGAGTAATTCAGGCCTTATTTCATCAAGAACACGAGTTATGTTTGCTTCCATCTCTGGTTTATCAGCGTAAACCAATGACTTGACATAACCCTAAAGAAAATAATCCAGTGGCGCTATGTCGTATAATCTTGGAGGCCAATTAATTGGACCACTTCTCGAAATAAATTTTCGCCAAATCTTTCTTTGAATAAATCACTTATTACGATAGAGGCATCTTGTTGGAACTAAAACACTTCTGGGTCGATACCATTCAAATTTTGAAACAAATAATAATTGATCATCGATCTGCTCACCAGCACCATTCACTATAACATTAGCTCCAGCATCGTTTTCAAAGAAATATGGACCGATGATGCCTCCAGCGTGTAAAGCACGCCATACAGTGCATTTTTCAGGATGCAATGGAACCTGTACTGTATATTTTCTTCTGTGAGTACAGTTCTTTGTCTTGTTGTTGTTGCATCAAGTAGGGAAAATGTTGTCCGAAATCTATCTATAGTTCGACGAATAAGCTGCTCTGATGGACGATTATGTAAACTATAAATTTCACGAAGTGCTAAGTTTGGCGAATAGAACACTGATTTTGAAAACAAATCTCAACAATTTGTAAACGTTGTTGCAGGATGAGTCTTTCCATGATAATTTGTCAATGCTTACTGAACAGAAATGTCAAAACAACATGGTTTCTACCTTCTGTCAAATCACAGTTAACCCTATCGAAAGTTCTATCACTCTGAAAAAAACACCCGATAGAACAAATATTTAAGTCATACCAATTTAACGGTACGTAACTCATAATACAAGTTGGAAATTATAGATTATCTATAATTTTCACGTGTGAACAACTGCTCCAACGGCAAAAACCGATTTTTTGCATCAAATTAAGATGATCCAAAACATCGGGCATGTCTGATCATCAAATGTCAAGCCGAATACTCATGGCTAGGTCATCATGCCTATAATTCAATGCTTTTAACATTTTATAATCAGTATTTGCAAGCTTGAAAAAGCTGGGAGATTTGATGCCTAAAATTAAAGTGCTCTAAAATTAAAATCTTGATATTATAATTTCTTATGTTCACTTTCATAAGGGTATAAATTGAAAATAAAAAACCCAAATCCCTGTAAGTAATTTACTATATTATGTGGCGATGGTAATTTAATTCAATCAGTATGTTTAATTCATATATTTGTATATCGACTGGAATTTCCTACACTTCTAAACGAAGTTGAGCGCGAAAGTAGGTTTCGATTTTATCTCGTCATATTTAATCACCCTTAAATTAAACAGCGGTCCCCACACGCACCGATAATAACCCCATATCGTGATCTAATCAACTGTTTGAACAACATAATCCAGAATTCGAATGTTATGCTTGTTGCTACCTTATTTCTGATGATTAATAATTTCACGATCAATCCACTTTCGTTTTGGAACACTAATCTTGTTGGACGCTATGGAAATAGTGAGTTGAATTAGTAACGCTTGGAAAATATCAGGCGAAATCCTCTTGTACTCTTCTTTTTCCAAATTTAATGCTATTGCATTATGGGAAACACATTTCACTCTAAAAATGCAGAAAATCAACATAAAACCATATCTTTAAAAGGTTCTTTCGAAAAACTATATAAAAATATGTAACATCTTCAATTTGTGATTCTCACCGATAATAATCAAGTCCAATCTATGCCAGCAAAATAAAAACAATCAATAAAAATATCTATCATACTTGGTTACTTAATGTTTACGATTCGTACTCTATGTTTTTCCACAGAATATACACAGAGGTTGTATAAATTAATTTTTTCAAATTTATTTCAATTATCATGAAGTAAAAATGAAAAAATATATTTCGAAATGTTAACATTTGTTTGAAAATATTCAAGAATATACTCAAGTTTTATTTTGATAGTTCATCAATAATAATAAACTATATATTATTATTATTATTATACATCTAATTATCTATTTGTTACAATGATTTGTTTTTTTTTCTGAAAATATTTAAATATATTATTAATAAAAGAAAATAAAAAGGAGTTATTGTACTTAAAAGAAAGATTATTACAATATTTCAAATATCATTCAGATTTATTCTGTTAACCTTCTACATATTTTAATTTGAAAAAAAATTTTTTCAAAATTTTTTCGAATTTAATTAAATGAATGTCTTAAAAATACAGTTTCAATTCAGTAGACATAAAGAATTAACGCTCATTACACAGTACCAAAAGGACTAAAAGAATTCCAAGAAACATAAATTAATAATTAAAAATACTAAATATACATTTGAAGAATACAAAATTTTGTTTCGTATCTTGTATTATGAAAACCAAATCCCTTTCCAAAAATGCAAAACAAGAACTTCTTGAAAAATAACTAACTTTAAATAAGTTCCTTCAAAAAAATTCCTAAAACATTCAGTACTCTTCAAAAAGCAATTGAGAATTAAAAAACGATAACTCTTCAATCCCACATCATATTTAGAAAATAAAAATAATTAACGAAAAATATATTACCAGACCAACCTCCCGTCTTCCTTTAAACAAACACCAGAACAACTTTTGGAAATCCTACGTATTCTATGTTCGTCACAGAAATTACACAAAGCATGCAAGTTATTTTTAGGACTCAGTTAAATCCAAATGATAATATGTATGAGTGATAAACCAAAATATAATATAAAAAGGGGTTTTTTAATTGATAGAAAGATTATTATAATATTTTAAATCTGTATGATATTTAAAATCACCTAAAAATACCTTGCAAGTTTGTGTAATTTCTGTGACGAATATGGAATGAAAATGGAAGGATTTTTAAAAGTTCGCTGTATTCTGGTGTTTGTTTAAAGGAAGACAGGAGGCTGGTCTGGTAAGATATTTTTTGTTAATTATTTTGATTTTAAATTTAAGTGGGACTGAAGAGTTATCGTTTCCTAATTCTTAATTGCTTGTTGAAGATGTGATATTTGTGTAAGGAATTTTTTTGACGGAACTTATTTAAAGTTAATTATTTTTAAAGGAGTTATTTAGGTTATGTTTTGCATTTTTGGAAAGGGATTTGGTTTTCATTATAGAAGATACGAAATAAAATTTTGTATTCTTCAAGTGCTTATTAGGTATTTTTAATTAATAATTTATATTTCACGTGATTTTTGTATTCCCTTTGGTACTACTGTGTTAATTCTATATTTTATATATTTATTTAATTCAATTCTAAAAAGTTTCTAATTAATTTTTTTAAATTAAAATCTGTAGGAGGTTAACAGAATAAATATGTATGATATTTAAACTTTATTATTATTACAATATTGCTGGTTTTATGAAATCGCTTCGTTTCTGCATCTTTAGCTGAATTTAATACGAGTGAATTCTTTTTTCTACATTATTGTTAAGACTTTTTCATGCCTGACTTTAATGAATGAAACTATCGATTAAAGAAGGATTAGGGTTAATTTATTTTCATTTCCGTTATCAAATATATGTGAAGAAAGTTTTATGTTTCAAATTCCTTGCCCCTGATTCCTAGTGGATAAATTATGAAGCAGAACCATCATACCTGGAAGCAGAGTAGCATAACGGTTTTATATGATCAACCGTTTTTGTGGCTAGTCACGCTTAGTTTTAGGGAAATCTTCGTACACCGAGCTAGATGTTACGACGTTCGTGTAAGGCATATTGATCAAAAATAACAATGGTTCATGCGGAATTCTGAATTCCTTTATATTAAGTCCGGAAATGGAAATAAATTTATTTCTGTTGATTGTCCAGGTCTTTACGGAATTTTAACTTCCTCTATATTAAATATAAATAAGTTCGTGCGGTTTTGCGAACTGTGACCGCAAAATTATAACCATTTTTGTAGTGAATTTTAACGACCGTCAGTGCGTTGTTGAAACGTGTATCGTTCCATTTTCAGTAATGCTGTAGTTTTTACTTGTCAAATGTCAATAGATGACCGCTTCAAAAGTGACAATTGCCCAGATAGCGGGCTATTTCTTGTTGAAAAACCCTTTAGATTAATAAGATTAGAACTATATATCAATCGAGTCGCACCCTGAATAGGTTTTACCAGTGAACTTGCTCCATTATTAATTTTCTAGGAAATCATACCATCGGGAAACATATCAACAGTTTTTGCTTGCGCTGTCCCGTTGACAAGTGTGAAACCGTTTCTAGGTATACTGGAACGATTCCAAGCGACTGATAGTTCATTTAATGCTAAATAGCTGATTATTCTGTGGTTAAAACGAGATTGATTGTTGTGCAAAACGAGGTGTAAATTCCTTGACATATCCAGTGGCTATCGCGCATTGAAAGGATATTGTTCGGGAGTTGAATTCATTGTGAGCTCGAACTGTATTAACACATAAGTTAATTTCAAATGGATATCGGACACTTTTTATTCCACCATAAAACGGCTATCTGAAAACACCGTAATAAAAAGTCTTTCAATAACGATGCTCGATTTTTGAATGAGAATATTTTTATGGTATTAAAGAGCGAATTTAATGTTTCTCAAGTCTTCGCTTGGTAGCACTTATTCAAGAGGTAAAATTTTTCATGTGGCAGAATTTGGATAGTGCCCGATTTGTTAAATTTGAGGAGATCAGTTATTAACTATTTATTTGCACAGACCTTCCAACATAGAAGGAAGTTTAAAGGAGCTTGATTTCGATAGCCAATTCACGCGTACTATAGAAAAATGCTCTTGAATCACTCTTAGAGTACTACTCTGTCAGGAAAGTACCGGGAATTTTCAATTAAAACAACATTTTTACATTTAATCGTCAAAATTTATTGGGTCGCCTTCAAAATAGGCTCCATTTGCTCCAATACATCTATGCCAACGGCACTTCCAATTATCGAAACATTTTTTATAGGCGCTTTCCGGGATGGACTTTAGCTCTCGCGCCGAATTTTGTTTTATGGCTTCAATCGACTCAAAACGGGTGCCACGAAGGGGCAATTTTAGTTTTGGGAAGAGGAAAAAAACGCAGGGAGCCAAATCCGGCGAATACGGTGGTTGCTGAAGCACGTTTGTTGAGTTTTTGGCGAGAACGTCAGTCACAATCGTAGCTCTGTGAGAAGGCGCGTTATCATCATGCAAAATCCATGAGTTGTTCGCCCACAAATTTGGCCGCTTCTTACGGATACGCTCACGCAAACGTTTCATAACGCCTAGGTAATACTCCCTGTTTACCGTCTGATCCTCTGGAACGAATTCGTAGTGCACCACGCCACGGATATCGAAGAAAACAATGAGCATCACCTTCATTTTCGAGCGGCTTTGGCGTGGTTTTTTTTAAGGCTCTGTACCACTGATATGCACGAGTTTTCGATAGAAAATTCATTTGCAACACAAAACTTTAAACAAATTCTTTGCTCAACGTAATCACCCATAGTAAAAATCGGCACGCACTCTGACATCGACTGACTTAATCAGCTGTTGCAAACACACTAGTTGACAGATCCCGCTCAAGCATGGCATAGTAATTAAGGACAGTGGTACCAACCTAGGAAAAAAAATTTTTACCTGCCTCATTGCCCCGCCAGATTTAAATCGATAATTCCCGGTACTTTCTTGACAGAATGTATATCCACATTTGGAACCACATTTCGTTGATGCACATCTCACACAGTTTAAGCCACAGGGAATTGGAAATGATTAGTATAGAGCGCATCTGAAAATAAATATACAGGTCAGTGTAAGGATGTTATTGTGAATGAAGAACAGGAGGATAGGAGAGCAATACTGAAAATCATTTTTATATATGAGGAGTTTCTCTACAATAGAATGCTCGGCTCAAACGCATTGATTATCGTCTGTAGACCTCCCCTGTGGCTTGACAGTTGACGACGATGCATCCATACGTTTCCTGACGCTTTGGATTATCGTAATGGACTTTTCATCGCCCGTAACAATTCGATGCAAAAAACATTTTCTTTTTTGCCGTTGGAGCAGTTCTTAACACGTGAAAAAACGACGTTCTTCTTCCTCAAACTTTTGTTACACTCCTTCTTCGTCTTCCAAATGAAAATTGCTACTATTAAATCGGACAAACCACTTTTGACACGAGCATGACTTTCAGCAGCCTTTTTCTTCATATTGAAGTAATGTAGTAAAACTTTCCGCTAAAACACACTATTCGATACATAAGTTATTATTTTCAGAGCACAGAGAAACTATGTTGTTTACACTCCAGCGAAAAGAAAGCCTAAAGATGACACTTTAAAATGAAGATGTTGCCTGATGAAACAATAAAATAATAAACTAGTAGTAACATATGTTATCGACGCCGCACGAACTTATTTGTACTCCTAATAAAAAAAATTCTATTATCTGTTAAGCACTCATAAATGTTGTACCAAATGGACTCCTCTGCCAAGTCATGATGCAACCGAATTGATACCGTTTAACACTATAAAAGTATATTAAGCGGGCATTCTTTTCTGGCGTTAGCTCCCGAACCAGGCGTTATTGTTCGAATAAATCGAGTACTCCAGTTGAAACGTTAAAGCGGAACTTCAGTGATCACTCATTTTAACGGCATTACTCAGCTGTTTCAGCGTTTCCTTCTACACATTTAATTTATTTACTCCACTCTTCACGTGCTAGGGTTTTAATTGATCCCACCAGATCCTGGCAAGGATGGATGCGTTCTTGTCAAAACCGGAGGGATATACATTTGAGGGCCACTCAAAGTGAGATTTTGCACTGGATAAACTTCTGGAAAGCCTCTGACCCCAGATTCGAAACTTGTATGTTTATTTATCAAATATGCTAAACCCAATGTTTGTTTCTAGTTATCACCTAAGTATCAAGACCATTGTGGTGATTAACAGTTCCAGAATGATCGATTTCTGCAATTAGAAATGACTAACCGCAAAATAAAACTGAAAGTTGAAAGTGAATTGACTATGGAAAAGTGAGAATTTAATTAAATCACAACAATAGGATGGTATTTTTAGAATAGTTCATGGTAGATTCGTTACTAGCTATCAGTTGTGATGTGAGTTTTATTTATGGCAAAAAAGAGGCTTCAACAACGCTTAGATACACATCAAAAGTTTTATTTAAAAAATCCTTTTGTTCAAACTTGAATAATCCTAAATAAGGCTATTCTGATTTTCACAAATTTTATTATTATGATTTAACGACATTTTTGAATAACTAAATTTGTTTCCGAAATCGCCTGCTATTTATATAAGAGAGGGTACAAAATTCTTTTGAGGTCTAAAACCAAAAAAAAAGATAGATCTCTGGATATTCCAGTTCGTCTGAAAATATTTAACAATGAAGTGTTATTTAGGTCAAATTGTTCGTTGAGTACAATTGAGTTCTATTTTTTTATTCTAGTGACTAACATTTTTAAGGCATAATTTTTACTTTCTATGTGTATAATTTCAAAATTATGATTGAAAGTACGTATCATTTCTAACAAATGATTCGAATATGTGCAATTGCTTTTGTTATTGAGGAAACTCTACAGATGTTCTCCAATTCTTTGTCAGAAAGTTCTTCCTGTCTGTCCTATGTAAACCTTTTAACAATCACCACATGTTAACTTATAAGATCCAGATTTATCATTTTTATGTATAATGTCTTTATTATTTTTAAAAGATTTATTGAGACTTGAATAAGTTTTGAATGAAGTTATTGAACCATATTTATTTTTGAGATATGTAGCAATCTCCTTAGAAATACCACTGGTTATTTTATGGAAATGTATTTAGAATTTTCTTTTGTATTGGGATGTACCATATTTAAAGCTATTTTATTATTTTTATTCATCAACACCTTATCTGTCAATGTTGGATATTAGTCGTTATTAATAGCTTTTTGTTTACTAATGCTCTAAAATATAATTTTTCCAATTCATAATTATGTTAACTAATCTGTGGATCATACAACTTAATACTGATATTTTTTGGTTTATGGGACGATTTGATTTATTGTGTTTAATAGCATCTGTATATGTTGGCTTATGAAATATTGAAAATTCATGTGAATTATTGATTTTGGCAACAGTTTAATTAGAAAAATTAATAGAGTTATTATGTTCAGTTTCCAAAAACTATCTGCAATTGTTTCATCCACAGATTATTTAACATACCCATGAATCGAGAAAATTATATTTCAGAGCTCGACATCATTAAACAAATAGCTATTAATATTGACAAAGATCTTACATTGATAGCTAAGTTGTTGATGAATAATAATAATGAAATAGCTTTAAATATGTTACATCTGATTGCAAAAGATAATTGTGAATACATTTTCTCCAAATATACAAAAAACAACTGCATACCTAAAAAATTATTATGATTTGAGAACTTCATTCGAAACTTATTCAAACCTCATTAAATTTCATAAAAATAATCAAGATAATGATTCGAATTCATTTATCACGGGAAAAATTTATTGCAAGCGAGAAAAATAAAAAATATAATTTTACAATTCAAATTCTGTATGACACAAAATATAATTAATCAACATACTTAGTACAAAAAATGAACATATTGCGAGATGTTCCGAAAAAACAAAAATAATAACATATCGCTCAAAACCAACAACTGTTTCATTGGGGAATGAAGTAATAATAAGAGAGTTATTTAAAAAAAAACAATAAATCCGGAGTTTATAGGTTAATCCCAGACTTGAAACAGGAAAATCATTTAGAACAAAAGGAAATGATAAAAGTTATTCGAATAAAAAATTAAAGTGTATTTATGTTACCTATTTATTCGACACAATTTTACAATAACTAACAAGCAACACATACTGAGTACAAAAATCGTAGACGTAATTTATTAGATACACACATGTTGTTCTTTTGACTATACTTGTGGTAAACTGTCCCACGTGTGAATTGGCCTCTTTAATTTAAATAAAGAAATAATTAAATTCCATTAGATGACCTAATGGAGTTGATAAGGAACCTACTATTCAACCTCCTTGGGTATTTAGGAATTCCCAGGGAATTATCAAAATATCATTTATAACTCTTGCATTCTTTGCATAGTTTAGTATTGAAGGAACAAACTAAAATGCAAATTTATAACGAAATAACAGATAATAGTCGGAATTAATTCTCCAGAACCTCTACAGATTTGAATCTGAATAAATCTCATGAAGACATTCAGAATTAAATTGAAAAAAAAAACATGTCCTAGATACACTGTATCACTTTATAGACATATATATATATTTATCATCACATGTGGTGGAAATTAACTATTGAAGAATTTAAAAAAAAACATATAAAATAATGACTTAATTATTTAGATATCACCTTATACATGTATATGTTCCAATTGGATGTTAAAAAATCACAAGTTCCATCACTAGAAAAAGTTCATGATCCAAACAGGCCTTTTTTATTTTCCTTTTTTAAAGAATATATAGAACATTCTACAGAGAAAAAACCTGATAAATTAAGGCCCGAATCTGTTCAGTAAGGAGTTATTTGAATAAATAAAATACTCGTTAAAAAATATACAGAAATACCTTTTTTCACCAAACATTTATACAATTTTTTGATAAGCAAGGCCTTCACGAAAATTAGGTTATATCACAGAAATATATCATGAAAGAAGATACATACGACTTAGAGTCGGCATTTGATAACCGCCACGTGCACGTGATATAATACAAAGAAATTTCTCAATTATTAATGTATATTTTAATGATGGACTTGTGAATCTTCAACATCCAATCGAAACATATATGAATAAGAGGATGTCTTAATAATTTGGTCATTATTTTATATTTTTTTTAAATTTTTTATTAGTTAATTTCCACCATATGTAATGATAATATGTCTATAAAGTAATACAGTATATTTATGACATGTTTTTTTCAATTCAAATCTTAATTTCTTTGGATTTAAATCCGTAGAGGTTCTGGAGAATTAATTTCAGCTATTCTGTAATAAGCACTTTTTTATATATTATAGTAATTTTCAATGATACTATAACGAAATGATATAAGAAATTAAAATTCGAGATTTTTTTCAAATTCAAGTCCCGATAAAAGATTTCATACGTTTTTAGCACAATTTAATGAATTTTCCTGTGAGATTTGGAACGTTTTCCATTAAGGATTATGACTGATATCTATTTTGACAAAATTAAAATGTTTGGCACTTTCTGTCACCTCTATATCGATGCGGAAAGAGTGGCAAAATTAATAGCTCACGAGTTCAGTTTATCGAAAAAGTTCGATATCATTTTTCATCCGGAAAAATCCAGAAGTTTGACGTTACGACGGGATAAATCGACTTGGAAACGAACAATAATTTCCTGAAAGTATTCATGTTCGAACGACCGGCTCGTATGTCTATTTTTTCACCGAAAGCGGGTTTTTTTCCCATTACGATACATCGAATTATATGTTCACGGCCCGGTAAGCATAGAAATATATTGTCGACATTCTTTGTGTAAACATTAATGTTTAATTCAATAGTTTCTTCGATTCCTCTTTGCCACACATCCGAACGAGCATCCGCCTTTTTCATTCGCCAGCTTCTTCGTGAGATCTGATTGTTCGCATTCGACGTTATAGCAAAAACGGGTGAAAAATACGGTTTATAGATAGCAAAGTCGTGTTTTCCGGCTTTTTGAGCTCCTGTTATGAACATAACGGTTCTAATAATCTCGTGCAGTATGTAGGTGAGCTCATATTCAATGTGATCCTTGAGAGCATAGAATTTTTGCGGAATATATGCTTTTTATATTCTCCGAAAATTGATTCAGTACACTGGAAACTCATTGATTAAAACAAAATTTGTTTTCATCTTTCACGAATCGGTGAGAAATATACAGGGTATTTTCAAAGTTAAGACTTTTCTTAATAGGAGGTAGAACTCATCAAAATGAACCATTTCATCAAGAATTATTATGTAAAATATTAAAGGTGAGAAAATTAAAGAGAAAACACGTTTCAGAAAATTACCAGTCCAGTCCTATGAGTTTGGACTTAAAACCATAGAAATATTTACTCTATGTTTTAAATGCGATTGTGATTGGATATATTACGTAAAATGTCAGTTCAGTGAAACATTCCTGTGCAAATAACAACTGTTTTGACTGATTATTTAAACAGTAACTTTTCCACACCAATAAGAACAAATTTGTTTGTTAAAAAAAAACCGACCCGTAATAAACCTTATCTAAAAAATAATTATTTTGGGTAATTAGGATCAACATCAATCACAGCAACAAAGCGCAGTCAGCAAACACAACGTTTATGGAGTTATAGTCGATTCAGTTCTTGAGATAGCGCAAAATACGCCAATTCATCATTTTTGAATGATGAAATTCCTGGGAAAGCCTATTAGTCTACTCAATTTCATTACTTGGAACACTTAAACCCTCAATATTCTCTTGATTTCCTGCGTCTTATTAGTATTCTAGTATAGTGCAAAAGGAAATTTTTTTTGAATTTTTAAACGGTTCAACGCATAGCAAGCACAGAATCTTCACGATGATCCGATTGAATTTGAGCTAATGAACGTTCATTTAATTTTGAGATAATTTGTTAAGAGTGTATAAATAGCTAAATCTATTATTGAACGCAAACAACAGCTACTGACATTTTTAAAAAATTTGCAGGAGGTGTCAAAAACAAATTTAGTTTAATAGTTGACATTAACCAAATGAGTCGATTAACGCTTAGGAAATATTAAAACTTTACTATGATCCTAAGTTGATAGACAAATTGTTTATGAATAAAAATAATAAAATAGCTTTAAATATGGTGTTTGCTAATATAAAAGAAAATTTTAAATACATTTCCTTAAAATACACTGAAGTATTTCTGAGAAAATTGCTACATACCTCAAAAATAAATATAATTTAAGAACTTCATTTAAAACCAATTTCAAACTTGAGTAAATTTATTAAAAATAATAAAGACTGTACACATAAAGATGATATATCGGGGGTTTATAAGTTAACCTGCGGTGATTGCCCTAAAGTTTACATAGGACAGACTGGAAGAACTTTCCGACATAGAATTTGTGAACATTTGAAGAGTTTCCTCAATAATAAAAGTAATTCTACATATTCCAACCATTTGTTAGAAACAGGACATACTTTCAACCATAATTTTGAAATTCTACATATAGAAAGTAAAAGTTATGCCTTAAATCTGTTAGAATCCCTAGAGATAAATAAACATAATAAAATTGGAATATTACTTAACGAACAATTAGATTTAAATAACTCACCTTTGTTAAATATATTCAGATAAGCTGGAATTTGCAGAGACCCTTTTTTGGGTTTTAGTGCTCAATAAAAATTTATTGTACTCATTGTAATATAAATAGCAACGGATTTCGGAAACAAGCTTAGTTATTCAAAATGTAATCTTGCCTGATGATGCTACTGTGATAGCGAAACGATTGTTGTAAACATAACAATAAAAATTTGTGAAAATCAGAATAACCTTATTTAAATATTATTAAAAACTTATTTTCCAAAAGTTGAATCTTCTATTCAAACTGCTAGAAATTTTCGTAGAAAATTCAATATAAATGAAGTCATTTCTATTGAATTTTCCACGTAAATTTCTAACAGTTCTGATAGAAGATTCACCACTTAGGAAATAACTTTTTAATATTTTGTTCAACCGTAAATCAACCCATTTCCTAAGGTTAAAAATTTTTTTTCCAGCCTCCACTACTTCAAAATGCAAACTCTAAATGGATCACCCTTCAAATCTTATTGATTTTTTTGATCTCTAGGAAAATTTTTTTTCATTATGACCTAAAGCGTAAATAAATATTTTTTTATTCTTTCCTTAATGTTAAGAATTTGCATTTAATATTAAAATAGTAGATTTTTAGGCGTATGTACGCTTATGAACATACATATAGGTTATATGTATACATTTGTATACTCGTATATACGTTTTATGATATAATGTTAAAAAGGGTTTTTTCCAGAGTTTAAAAATTTTGGAATGAACAAAACATTACTTCGTTTTCTATCACTATTTATTACTGAATATAGTGACTCGAGTTTCGTATTCTTTACTGTATTTTCAAACTGAATTAAAAAATATTTTATGTCAATTAAATCTATTATAATACTTTCTTAGTATCTTAATATATTTTTATTTATATTAAAATAATAAAAAAAGGTTTTCCTTGATAGAAGAATTATCACAAAATTTTAAATATCATACAGATTTCTTCTGAAAACCTCCTACAAATATTAATTTCATTATTTTTCATTATTTTCATTATTTATATTCTAGAAGTTTTCAGGAATGATTCTAATTTTAAATTAATTCAGATACTTTAATCAGGTATAGACTCAAATGTTAAATTATTTTATGCAATTGAAGGTAATTGGGAAAATTGACTGATTGTAACAAAACATGAATAATTGGATGAATATTATGTTTTTCATTTTAATTTTACACGTCAGTAGCTTTCATTAAATTATTAATATACAGGAGAGTTAAGCTCCTAAAGTCAAGTAGGCGCTTTATAACCTTTTATTCCTCGGGCATTTCAAGATAATTCCAATTTTCAATAAACGGATAGGTATTCGATTCGAAGCAAATTAAGGAATATTCAATACGGTAACGAATATTGAAACGTCAAACGCAATCCGCAAAACGAAAACAATAACAGTTGATTAATCCTGGTAATTGGCCTTTCAGTGTTCAGTTCCCATTGATAACTGATAGCTGTTTAAATACAATAAAAGGTGGAAAGCCGATGCCGGCTTTAAAGTATTGTAAAGGTGCTTGCGTGGGTTGAAGAGAGGCAGAATGGATTGATATGCTGGGATCGTTTCCGGTCCATTGATTGTCTGATTGTGGGCGGATTGCATGATGCCATGTTTCATATGCAACATGATTATCATCACCGAAACATTGTTTCAATCACATCGAATTTTGAATGAGTAAAGTAACGCTTTGCCAAAATTGTGAATAACTGTAAATAATTTCTATGATTCATTCTTAAACATCGTGAAGTCAAGAGCTTCTACGCGCTTCTTCATATCAAGAAATTTCGTATCAGCCTTTTTGTAGTTATTTAATATCCTAACGCTGCTAAATTTAAACTCAATCGTAACACTGTTGCTATGATTTCGGTAGCACTCAATACTGCTCTGCTTACAAAATATATTTTTTTTAATCTTCTAAAAATAGAATCCCCATAAAATTTTCCAACAGCCTTTGTGTCGTTATTTTACATATAAATTCTTAATTCAAACTCGATCGTAGGATTCTTGCTAATATTTCTTTAGCGCTCAACATTGCTTCGCTCACATAATTTTTGTTGTTGTTTTGGATATTTTAATCCAAATTAAAGTTCAAATATATAAAAGAAATTACTAAGTTAAACAAAATGAATGTGTTATTTGAATTTTTAAATGTGAGGTGGGCTCGTGTTATTACTATATTATAGTTAATTTTGTACAATAGATTATCCATAATTGACGGATTAAATTGGTTACTTAAGGCTTGACGTATTATAATAAAATAAAATAAAAGAAGATTCATACTTGATAGAAGGTATATAAAATTATTTAAATATTTTAATATTTACAGATATATTCTGTTAGCCTTCTATATATTTAATTTCAAAAAATTATATTTAATAATATAACTTCAGGAATTAAATTAATGTCATATAAGTACTACTTTCATCAAACGACAAATCAAATAAACATTATATTCATTATAAGACATCCAAATGATATAACAAAATCCAATAAATATAAATTGTTAACAAAAATCCTATAAATTGAATATTTTGATTAGACAAAATTTTGTTTCTGCTTATCCCTCTTATAAAAACAGATATCTTTCAAAAATGTTCAACCTAATCTTAAGAATTTCATCATAAAGCTATCTTACTTAGAATATTCAGTATTATTGGATATCTAACTAAGTTACTTTTTAGAAAATCTCAAGATATGTGAAAACATTACTAACAAACAAGTTTTAAGAGAGACTTTGCTTCATCAGTACTCAATTATTTTCATATTCAATAAAATATAATCAATCAACAAAAAATATCTTCTCACCTTTTAACAATTCAGAAAGCTTCTGGTTAATGAATACTGAAAATTCAAATGGAGTGTAATGTTAACTCAAATAAATAATTCTGTGGTTTACCATTGATCTAAAAGATTGAAAGGCAATTTAACGGCCTCTGTTATAGCACAAGAACCATCTGTATAAAGAATGTTTAGGAAACCAAATAATTATATTATATGAATAAAATAAAAGGAGGTTCATACTTGATAGAAGGTATATAAAATTTAATTCCTGAAGTTATAATATTGGATATAATTTTTGGAAATTAAATATGTAGAAGGCTAACAGAATATATCTGTAAATATGAAAATATTTAAATAATTTGACGTATTATATATTCTTTGTCAAGATTATGATGAAACAATTGTTGTGTAAACAAGAGAATTAGCGGAAATTGAAATTGTTTTTATTCATAATTTCCTAGAAGGTTCTTACATTTTAATACTTTTACTAACATTTAGTTTTACAGATAAAAGCTGGATTAATTATCCGAAACCTCTAAAAATTGAATCTAAAAAATCTCTTTTAAACTTTTTATGGTTAAATTGAATAAAATACCCCAAAACCTGCTTCACGTTATAGCTATTTTTGATGTGCTTTTATTGATTTTCAAATGAATTTCATGAATTTCCTTCTAGTAATATTTAGGAAAAATACTGAGCCGCGTGCAGAGGACACGCGGATTTTTTTCATTATTGATATGATTTGAAAGGAAGAAGATATTTTAAATATCTAACAGATTAATACTGTTAACCTCCTACAGATTTCAATTTCAAAAAATGTTTTTATTCAGAAACGTTTTAAAATTTAATTAAATAAATGTCTTAGAAAACACAGTTTCAATTTAGTAGACATAAAGAATTAACCCTCTTTACACAGTACCAAAAGAAATAAAAGAATTCAAATAAATATGGATTATTAATTGAAAATGCTAAATGAATACTTGAAGGATACAAAATTTTGCTTCGTAGCTTGTATTATGAAAACTAAATCTTTCCAAAAATTCATAATAAATTCATGATAAATTTCATAATACAAGATAAGAAACAAAATTTTGTATCCTTCAAGTATTTATTTAGCATTTTTAATTAATAATTTATATTTGTTTGATTATTTTATTCCTTTTGGTACTGTGTAATGAGTGTTAATTCTTATGTCTACTAAATTGAAACTGTATTTGCTAAGGGATTTATTTGATTTGATTCTAAAAAGTTTTTGAATGATTTTTTTTTAATTAAGATTTTTAGGAGGTTAACAGAATTAATCTGTTAGATCTAGAATCTGTTAGATATTGTAAATAATAATCTGTTAGATATTGTAATAATCCTTCTATCAAGTAAATACTTCTTTTTATTAAAAAGATATTTGATTATAAAAAAATAATTGAATGTTTTTTGTTCGAAAAATATAAATCAATAACGAATGTATTAAAATAATACCCGATGCTTTTCCAATAACATAAACCCATGGCGTGTCGAAATTAAAGCATATCCAAACGAATAGAATGTGAAAGCATAAATAAGAGCAAATATAAACATTCTCGTCGCTCAATTCCGATTAAAATGGCGGTAGGGAAACACGTACTTTGTGACTAATCTCTAAAAGCTATTGTTTTAATTTCGTTCGGTTGGCAGCCTGCCAGAATAGTAATGTCAGGCAGAAGTTCCGACTTTCATACCGAACAAATTAGTGGCTTCTTGCATCGCGTCCGGCCAGTTTAAATATTCAGAAAGTTTTTCGCTGCTGTGTTAGTTATATCTGGGCATTTGAGGCCAGTCTTATTTCCTACATAATTAGGCATAAATCCCGGGGAGGTTATTGGATGCAGCCTGTTTGCATGCTTGTTGTTACCACTTATTTTTGTCTCTATTCTCTCTTCGAGCATGGAAATAAGAATATCTCGGATATTCGCTGTTATGGTCGGACTCCGTTTTATGATTGTGTGTCGTATGTATTGTACGTAAACAGGATCGTATCTTTCGACGTCGACAGTAATGTCTCTATTTATATGTAAGGACAAAGATCTCTGTTTTAACTTTTTTTGAACAACAAGCAAAGTGGACTACGATTTATATCTATGTTGATGATAGATGCAGTATTTCAGAATTCCACTCAGACTCGTCCAGTGGGTTTATCGTTAGATTTATTAGATGGGGTACTGTAGCCAGTCGTGGTGGTCATTTGAATGATATTAGTTTCTCATTCGTAAATGTCAAGGTTCAACCTTTCAACAAATTTTAAATCGCCCACTCCTTTTCATAATACAGAAGACTCGCGCTATTATGAACACACGTCTGTGTGAACCACCCAATAGTGTGAACAAGAAAATATTCCCATTGTATAACCAGTAGTGTAAACAATCCACGATCTCGTTAATGTGACATACTACCTTCCTGTTTCAACTTGTTGATAAAATTATGAGTGAAGCCATTTAAATGATACGAATTTTATTTATTACGAGTTATCTTCCACCGCGAGAATTGTCTTTCAATGTGAAATATGTAGTTGAAATGGCTAAAAACAAGAAATGTTTGAGTCTGTATGAAATCCTGGAAGATCACTGGAGCGTAACATTGCTTTAAAAAAAATATGTAATCGCGAAATCAACTGTATGCTCGATTGAAAAAAAATAGACCAAAATCATGGGTGTTTTGAACGAGAGTTTTAAGCCAAATAAAATTAAAAAATGCGCTTTGAGTGAAGCTGAATATCCGAAAATGGGGGAAGACTTAAACAGATGGTTCATTAAAAAGAGAGAATTAAATTTGCCTATAACAGAAGAAATTATGAAGCATAAAGATATTCAGCTTCATGAAACCTTGAAAAGTGGAAATTAAAAATTTACCGCGAGTGATGGATGGCTGCAAAAGTTCAAGCTTCATTATGGTCTTAGATTTTTAAAAATTTGTGGAGAAAACCGTCATCAGAGGTGTATAATATTAGCCCATTCAAAATTGCGTCGGTTCAGTTAATAGAGAAATATGAGCTCACTCACGACCAGATACACAATGCTGATGAGACTGGATTGTACCGGAAAATTATGCTTGATATAACCTATGAAATGAGTTCTGGTAAAACTGTATCCGGTCTCAAAATATCAAAGCAGCGAATAACCTTCTTGGGTTGTGCAAACGCGTCAGGTTGCCACAAAATGACGCCGTTGATTAATTGCAAAGCAGAATCTCCAAGAGCATTCAAAAATTTCCATAATCCCTTTATCCACAAAAATACAAAAAATGCTTGGATGACAAAGGAAATTTTCAAAAACTCATTCTTCGAATGCTTCGTACCAGAAGTAAGTTTCAATATGAAAAATGAAACGTGAGCAAATGAGAATTTTTTGTGGGTAAAGCAATTTCTAAAATGTTCAAATCTTTCGGGAAAGGCAACGCTTTTTCTAGATAATGCACCCTCGCATCCATCAGCTGAAGAGTTGAGAACAGAAGATGGCAAAATATTTGTGATGTTTAGCCTTCCTTAATTTAGCCAATGGATCAAAATGCCTTGAAGTTAACCAAACTGTATTAGAGAAAAAATCTTTTGAGCCTTGAGGGATGCTGCTTTATATTTACACCGGGCATGGCAACAATTAGATCCTCTGGTAATCAAAACGTCAAAATTTTTGACCATAGCGACATTGAAGAAGATGATATTCCTCTTGTGAAGCTCCGTGAAATATTGATGAGTAAATAATTGGAACCTACAGTAGAGGAAACTATCGAGTTGCTGAACATAATTCATCCGGTCAGTTGAGAAAACTTTGTAACACTCATACTTAGCAAATATTCGAGCCAATCAACTTCGATTTAAGATATTAAGTAACTACTTAAGATATTTTTCAATTTTTTGGCTGAGTATAATTGTGAAGATGTGGAAAACTGCAATAGAGATATGCTGGAAGTGAACCAAAGATTTCTATTGCAGAGGTTCTGAAGGCATTAAAGTGGTTTCTTAATGGGCCGAACAAAATACTGATATGAACATAGGTAAAATAAAAAGCCTACGAATGATTCAGTATAAAGCAGTGAAAGTTTGACATCGAAAGCTTTGGTTTCATATCATTTTTTTTAATCCTATAAATATTTATTTTTTATGTCTTTTACACACCTTCCACTAGTGTGAACTGCTCGGAAATATGAACAAGCAAAATTTTTGTGTTCACACTAGCGCGAGTCTACTTACACTGTACTCGATAACAACAGGTACAAAACTCTTAAAATTCTTCTGAATGAACTAACAGATGTCGACAAATCTCCCTTGTTGAATATTTTTCCTAGGTATATCCGATAATTGAACTAATTAATTGAACTGTTATTTGTGAACCTCCTCTTCAAGTTTTTGCTTAATCCCCTATATAAAATGTGATGTTACTTTTTTGGAGTAAGTTCAAAATGTGAACCTGAAGAAGCCAGAATGTTAATGAAACAATTGTTGTTCATTCAATGAATTTGTGAAAATATTCTGTATTATTTATATAAAATAAAGATAAAATATCTAAACTTATTTCTTTCGAAAAATGTTGTTCCGGTTTGAATTAAATTTAATAACGATTTTTCGTTCTGAAGCTACTATCTAATCATTAATTACTACAAAATGCTGTGCGTGGGAAAAATGCAGATGCATCATCGAAATACACTCAAGTCCTCGAGACAAACTACATCACATTTATATCATTACGAAAAGCTTAACGAACATAATTGACAAGACTGATTAACTAATTACTGGTAATATTGTTATATTAATGAAACGGGATTGTGGAGAGCGTTGCGAATTTAAAATTTCCAACCAGTTCTTCAACCGTTGTTCAAAATAGCAACTACTTCCTATATTTTTAGTTGTTTTCTGCAGACCATGAGGTTTAACATTTCTAAGGTTAATTGCTATAGGAGGATTTCATAGAACTCAGATCATTCGCTAAAGAATAAATATTAAAAATTAAGAAATTAATTCAATTAAATCAAAAGATAATCGATGATTATGACCATCATTATTGAAGTTCATTAAAAAATTTTGACATCTCCAGCCTCGTTATCTCTAAATTTCTTAATCCAAATTGGACTAAGATCATAGGTGCCTACGTCTTTGTAATTTTCGGAGAAATCTTTATTTTTATTGTTGTAAAATGATTTTGTCACCAATTTCCCACAAAACTTATAAAAAAGTTTTTGCTCGACCCATTTCGTTAATGTCAAATATTAAACTAACTTTCCGTTAAAACGCGGATGACAGAAGTTTTGCCAGACTCGAAATAACAACTACTTCAAAATGCAAACTCTAGATGGCCTACCCTTAACAAAATTCACGTGAACCATCTTGTAATAGCGATATCAAGAAAATTAACACTTCCTTTCTTCTTCTAAAGTGAATTTAATTGCAGAGAGAAGATTCTTGCTAAAATTTGTTAAAGTATTTAATTGTCTCTTGGTATTTTTAAAGCAACATAAGACATCTGAAAATCTGAATAAAGAATAGAAAGATTTCTTCATTGTTTTTAATTGTAGAATACACATTCTACCGTTCGAGAGTGAATTTTGAGACACCCTGTATGATCAAATAATCGCAGATTTTGATTGCCCGTAAATATTAAACAACAATTTATTTATATCTTAAACATCAAACAGAGAAATTCTTACAACAAATATTAATTTTATAAAATTTCTTCAAAACTTTGAAAATTAAATAAAATGAATGCCTTAGAGAACCCCTTTTCACTGTTTAATAGGCATATGGAATTAACAATAATCACACAGTATTAAAAAGAGATAAAAGAATCCGAAGAAAATACGGAATATTCATCGAACTAACCCAACAAAAATTTAGTGGATACAGGGCTGTTTCATATCGTTTTTATAAAAAAACAAATTAAATTCTGAAAATGTCAAACATGAAATTAATGAATTCTTCACAACAATCTATCTTTAAAAAGTTATTTCAAAGAACCTTCAAAACTGTGAAAGCACTTTTTAACGATAGATTGTTTCGAAGAATTTCTTAATTTTTTTTGGACAGTTTTAGAGTGATTGCTTCGAAGAATTTCTTAATTTTATGTTGGGTATTTTTAAAGTGGTTGTTTCGAAGAATTTTTTAATTGTATAAATTTTTTTTAATCAAACAAGGAACGAACAAAATTTTGTCCCCTTCAACTATTTATTTAGAAGATTTAATTGATAATTTATATATCTTTGAATTCTTTTTTTCCCTTTGGTACAGTGTGATAAGTTTTTGGTTCTATAATATATGTATACTAAAGTAGCACAGTGTGTTCTCAGACATTTATTTGATTTAATTCTCAAAGTTTTGGAATGAATAAATTTTTCTAAATTAAAATTTGTAGGAGGTTAACTGAATAAATCTGTATGATATTTAAATTTATTTTTTAAAATAATCTCCTATCAAGTAAAAAACCTCTTTTATTATTTTATTTTGTTTTATATTTTTAGGGTGGAATCTGTTTTTTCATTATATCGATATGAAACAGTGCCATCTCCACTAAATTCTTCTGGAATAAGTTCGATTAATATTCTGCGTTTTCTTTGAATTCTTTTATCCCCTTTTTTACTGAGTGATTAGTGTTAATTCCTTATGTTTACTGAAAAGTGAACAGTGTTCTCTAAAGCATTTATTTGATTTAAATCTAAAGTACTTTAAGAAATTCAATTAAATTGAAATTTGTTGTAAGGTAGTACAGAATTTCTATTTGATATTTAAAATATTGAAAAAACCTTCTATCAAGTACAAAAACCCCTCTTTTTTTATTCATTTTATTTATAATTTCCTTCATTATAAAAAGTCAGTCAATGGAAATAATTCGCTATAATTTTATATCCAACAAAATTTCATTACTGACTAATGACCAAGATCAATGTCAGGATTCTCGATTAGAAAAATATAAACGAAATCCACCCTTATTGCCGAAGGATTTGCGAATCCCGAATTCACAGAGGAGTTGGGGATTCTGAACCCGAAGCGAATAAACACTTGTGGCCGAATTTGTCAGACTGAATAGCTCCCACAAAAGAATTCGCCGGAGTTTAATGAATAGATCGGAACCCTCATTCATAAACCCTGGTCTCCGCCCTCCTTCCAGGGTTTTATATACAGCTCGGGGGGTGTCGAATGCAAATCGAATATAAATGTATTAGTTAGTTCTGTTAATGAGGGTTGCTCGCGTGAAAATCAATTGGGGTTAAAACAGAAAAATGTTTAGAGCATACTGTTTAATTGAGATGATTGAATTAGTCAAGTCTACAAGAATGTAAGAAATGCAATTTCGACATTTGGATAAGCCAAGACCATTAATATTTATTATAATTTAGTCAACCTTTCAAAAATTGAAATTAAAAAATTAATATCATAATTATGAAAAACTTTCACTACATATGTTTTAAAAAATATATATAAGATCAATATAAAGTTCATACTCTTCAAGAAAAGATTTATTTTCCATTTAATGACTTATGTGAACGTATGTATACGTAAATTAATCCTCTGGTGTAGAAATCCAAAAATAAATCATTTTCAATCTTCAGCTAGTTTTATCATTTAGAATTGAACATAAAAACAACATAAGAAACTTTAATATTCAGAAAGTTCGGAACAAAATCCCAAATACGGTCAGCTATGAGCACGTTGTCTACATGATCGTAACTTTGAAATTAAAACACCGAATTTTATCTTAAGGTTATCAATAGATAAATTAACAATTCCTACATTTGAATT
Organism: Megalocaria dilatata; assembly: GCA_034642435.1. Classification (NCBI taxonomy): domain Eukaryota; kingdom Metazoa; phylum Arthropoda; class Insecta; order Coleoptera; family Coccinellidae; genus Megalocaria; species Megalocaria dilatata. The sequence continues at coordinate 48,255,260 of CM067858.1, read as the reverse complement.
CTTTTTCAATAATCTTTAACAGATTTTACATAATGGATAGAATGAATCAGAAACCGATTACACACTTATTTAAATAACTAAATAAATTATTAATTTTGAGACTTGGTGAGAGTTCTAATTTAAAATTGAAAAATTAATTTTGGAAATCTGAAAAATTTTGTGTTGGAAAATATATATCGGATTAATAAAAAATTAAAACTCGCTTAGAAAAACATTTGTTTTCATTTTATGACATTGTATACAATTTCTGTATGTCTCATTTCACATGAAAAATAGTTTTATTTATTGGAAATTATATATCTTCAATATCTGCATTCATTCATCAAATAAAAGAATTTATCTGATTCCCATTTCAAAAATAAATATGGTTGGATTAGAATAATGTGTATTATAATGAATTCAGAAAATTCTTTTCTACCAAACTACCTACTAGTAATTCTTTACGCCCGTGTAGAACCTAGATCTATCAAAAATTTGAAATACCCAGATTAATTCACGTTGAGGATGGGAAATTGAGAGTTGAATTGAAGAGAGTATTTTATATTGAATCCAATTTCTGTAACTACATCTACTGTAAATAATATCACAAAACCCTCATTCTAAAAAATATATAAATATCAATTTGAATGCGAGTTAATACTTGATAGAAGTAAAATTTAAATGACTTTAAATTTAGAATTTTGAATCAGATTCAAATTGATTTTTAAATCATAGAATGAATTCATATATTGTCTAAATATCCACAATATATTCCTTAATTATTTATTGGAAATTCTGGTTATTTTCGCATCATGGAACATTATTTGGAATGAATGTGTTTTGTCTTGTTTTTCTGTGTGCCGAGTACAAATAGTTATATTTAAAAAAATGTATATGAGACAGTCATTTATTTCCACAAAAATGTTTGTACTACCACAAGAATTGTTTCACCGCGATGTGGTTTCTTTAGGTATTACATTGTACTGTTTGTGGAAATAAATTACTGTCTCATATACATTTTTTTAATTAAAATGAGTTTCCACCAAGTAAAGATCGAATCAATCAAATAAATAGTTATAGGTTATACGTAACAACACGTTGATCATTTCTGTTTTATTTGGATACTTTAAAGCTTACTTCGAGTTTATTCGTTCCCGGTTTTATCTTATTTGGTGAGTTTAATTTTGATCTTGTGATATATTTGAATCTGAATTCAATACATTTCTGAATTCTCGTTCAATTATTTTTATTTGATCCTTTATTTTGTGAATTCTAGATAATTTTGGAATGATGGATTTTGTTGTATTTGTAAGTTAATATGCATACTTATATAGTTTTTGTTAATACATTTGTATTAATACGTTTCATGTCTGGATGTAAAAAGGTTTTTTCCGAGACATTGAAAAATATTTTACATTGATTATATATAAGGATATCAATTTGATAGTTTTTGTATATAGTTTCATATATATTGTAGGAGTTATATAAATGAAATGGGGAAAATAATTTCATTATTGATTTCGAAATGCGACAAGAGTGCTATTTTGTTTCTTGTGTTAATGATTTACGCGAATATGGATATATTTACAACCAATTAATGCAGTTCGAATATTTACTCTATATTTCTTGGTTTCAGGTATGGGAAGAATCTTTCACCGCCTCAGAACTACGACCTGCTGAAGGTGAAATTTGCCGTTTATTAGTAAAAAAAATTCGCTTTCGAATTTGTCTACAATGCGACGAATAGTGAGTCTTCTCTCTCAATTTCTTAACGTTGTTGAAGCATGTATCTCTCCATGATTAAATGCCATAACCTACTGAATACAAATGACATGGGAAATGACAAAAACAATGAACATTGTTGCCATTATAACCATTGTAAATTGTATCATTCCTAAATTGAAATATCAACACATACTTATTCTGTTAAATTCAAAAATTTGTAGAATTAAATTAATGCTTGAATTTAGTAGACATTGCTTGAATTTAGTAGACATATAAAATCAAAACTCATTATATAATATCGAATGGAATAGAAAACCCAACAAATGTGAATTGTCAATTAAAATTAATAAATGAATATTTGAGGGCGACAAAATTTTGTTTCTGATCTTATATTTATGAAAACTAATCTTTTCCAAAAATGCAAAACATAGTTTTGAGAACTTCTCCGAAAGTAATTCATTTGAAATATTCAATATATTTGAATAAGTTACTTCAAAAATCTCTCAAAACATGTAGCACATCCTCAAAAAACAATTTGAAATCAATTTTTTACAATTTTTATTTATTTGATTTTGTTATCTCATTTGGATGTCTTATAATGAATGTTTATTTTATATGTCGTTTGATATAGCAGTGCTTAAATGACATTAATTTAATTCCTGAAGTTATAATATTAAATATAATTTTTTGAAATTAAATATGTAGAAGGCTAACAGAATATATCTGTAAATATTAAAATATTTGAATAATTTTTTATACCTTCTATCAAGTATAAACCATTTATTTTATTATATAATTATATATTGGTTTCTTAATCTCATTATATAAAAATCTCGCTATTTTGATATTTAAATTTTGTAATAATCCTTTTATCAAGTAAAAAATCTTTTCTTATTATTTGATTGTATCATCCCTATTGGAAAACTCGTTATATAGTGAAATTTCCAATTTTAAATGATTATTTCTCTCAGAAGATTATTTTCCCATCATGTATTTCAATTTTCGATACACAAATTCTACCAGCTGAATGTTGTGCTCTAATCCCTGCCATCCATTATCCAGACATACCAACTCCAAAGCCATAAATCCTTTACGAAATGAAAAAAGGTATGGCCAACAGGCATTTAACCGACACTAGATTATAAAATATCGGGGAAAACAGGACGCGAAACAGAAGGACGAGAAAACAATTTTCAGCCGATGACGTATAAAGAAATCTTGTACGGAATAAATATACAAACATACCTGGCCGTATTACGGAACCTTTTGTTTCCCACGAAAGATTTAAAAGGATTCTAAAATGTTTTATGTGACAGGACGCGGGGGCTCGATATTTTCCGGGACACATTCGCCCTTTTAAGATTCCTTTATAACTCGAGAAGTGTGGGGTTGTTTATGGCTAAATTTATCGGTCGGTAGTTTCGACGAGAAAATAAAATTGGACGGAATTGTTTGAAAAACGGAACAGTTGATTAACTCGAAAAGGGAGAAGCTATAAAACGTGGTATGGACATCCTAGTGTTGGAGAGAAATCCATTTATCGAAATGTACACCTGGAGGAATCAATACTGTTAGGGGCAGAATTTTTTATCAAATTGAATATTCCGTGTCTTTCAGGTTTATATGTGTGTGTTTATGGTATAGCATGAACTCAGAGATATATCATTGTGTTTTGCTTCATTTCTTTTTTATATTAGGAGTAAAAATGAGTTAGTGCGGTTTTGATAACAGATGTAGCTACATTTGAATATTAAAACAAATTAATATATGTTTATCTTCTACAATTTTAATTTAAAAAATTTTTATTCAAAAAACTTTTAGAATTAAATTTATGTCTAAAACAAGCACCGCTTATATTTAATAGACGTATATAATCTAAACTCAATATACAATGTCAAATGGAATAAATAAACCAAAAGAGTTTGGGCTTCAGTTCGAAAACCTCCAACGGTATGATTGGTAGCAGCGAAGCACTCTCCAACCTCTACTGGCTCTGCATGGTCAGTACCTGAGTTGTTTGGGACGCAACTCACACGCCGAAGGGGCTTCTTATCCATCCATCCGAATGCAGTCGCATGAACTAAAATAGTCTCAAGATAATGGTACCATCAACTATACAGAGCGGCGTAGCATCACGCTGAGCTATTGCTCCACAAACTTATTCTGGAGGAAAATTTGAACGTTGTTTTGATAGAATTTTTATGTGATTTCCACCAAGTTGGAAACATATTTCATCAGATATAAAGACATTATTGAAATTATCTTCTTCAAATCGTTGACAAAATTCTATCCTTCGTTCCTTCTGTAAATATAGAAATTTTTTTTGGTTTCCTTGATATATAGCCTTGTTTTTTCAGTAAAACACGGACAGTTTCTGGACATACTTTTATATTTCGTTGATTTCCCAGTCTCTTAGCCAATTTGCGAAACCCCAGACGTGGATTTTGTCGTCCTACGCCCAATAAAGCGTTTAAATTGTTTCCTTTAATCTTTCGCGGTCTTCCTGAAACTGGTATATGCCTCATATCCATGCCATTTTTTGTCCCCTTTAGTGTCTCATATACAATACTTTTTCCCAGTTCAGTCAATTGCACTAAATTTTTAACTATTCGAAAACCTTTTTTAATCAAATATACACGATCCTTCGCATAACTCGACAAAAAAATCCAAAAGCCATAAATTACAAGACCTTGGTGGGCAATTCATATCGCGGAAACGAGAAATTACGCGTCCTTTATTTTTTTGTTGCAATAAAGCCAAAACGAGTCTTGTTGTGTGGCTTGTTGCACCATCTTGCTGGAACCACATCTCTTCCAATTTCATATCATGAGTTTCGTGCTATACCGATGATAATTGACGGTTTGAGTGACATCTTCATTTTCAAAGAAGTACGGGGCAATCATTCCACCAGACCAAATTGCACACCATGCAGTGACTTTTTGTGGATGTAAAGTTCTCTCAGCAGTTACATGAGGATTTCCACTGCCCCAGATGCGACAATTTTGCTTGTTTACATATCCACCCAGTGAAAAATGTGCCTCGTCGCTTTGGATAATTCGAGGTGAAAAATCGTCATCCAAACGTTGTTGTTCAAGCACCCAATCGGCACATGTCCTACGCATTCTATGGTCAGCTGGCTTAAGTTCTTGTTTCAACCTTATAAGGATGAAGATGCAAATCCAGATGCAAAATACGCCATAGCGTGCCATGAGAGAAGACCAAATGTTGTGCGCGCAGGTGAATTGATAAATTTGGATCTTCTTCAACACTTTCACTTACAGTAGAAATATTTCCGGTCGTTCGTCCATTTAGATGATGTATGGGTGTTACCAATTGTACGCTTAGATGGACTATTACGTCGACCATAATCTGCCCGTAATGCACGAAACGTACTTACTACAGAATCATTGTTTTCACAATTTTCACACGTTCAACAGTAGATGAACGATCCATATTGTTAATTGGCTAACCTTCAACTGAACATACGAGGCTCCAGATCACAGTTATCATCGGGCCATAAACCAGACCAAATAGTTACCTTTCTATAAATTTAAAGGCTTCTCGAGAACCCATAATGTATTATTTCCAGACAAAAACGACAATTTTGCTCCGTACCTTTACATTGAATTTGAAGAAAAGAACTAGTTTTACAATTATTGAATAATAACCCATTACTGTTGAACTAATGTATTTCTACCACTTTAAGCATAACTTTCATGAGGTTCAAACGTGTATGTGTTACTATAAGTCATGATATTGAATAATAATAACAAAATATCTAAAAGGATCTGATTTTGTTTTTCGGAATTAAATTATTTTTTCTTGCACTTATATAAGTTCTCCAGTGAATCACCGGTCAGTTAATGGTGGAATTTAAGTCATTATCTGTCATAAATATTTTGTTAATTGGATTCTATACAATTTAGTGCAAATGGCATAATAACTACATCCTGTGTCACTCGGTGAATACGAACCATGATAAAGTTGAAGCTCAAAATATATTCATCAACAAATTTACATTTACAGTTAACATAAAATTAAATAGAATTTATTACTACGTAATACCTTTAGAAAATTTCTCACGATACACATTTTGGCATAGAATCACTGCTCTAAAAATGAAAAATTTTAAATTTTCATCAACTGAAATATAATACGAGGGTGGTTCAAATATGATCGGGACAAATACTCTAACACGTGTATTTATTATCGAAAAATTTACAAAAAATCACACTTTTCCTAGGTAATTCCCCTCACTATTTACACATTTTGTCCAACTTTCCGGAAGTTTTTTGATGCCGGTATCGAAAACTTACTTGGGCAACTCGGACAGCCATGTGCGCACGAATCCCTCTACCTCGTCGTACCTCCGATGGCCTCTTTCAGTGGTCCAAACAAGTGGTAGTCGCAGGGCGATAAATCTGGACTGTAGGGGGGTGTTCCAGTACTTTCCAATCCAATTCCTTTATTGTATCGAGCGTGAGACGCGCGGCATGAGGGCGCGCGTTATCCTAGAGGAAAATCGCACTTTGTGCTGGAATGCTCCTTCGTTTCGAGCGATAAGCGGGTTTCACGTGTGTTTTCAGAAGGTTAGAGTAGTATGCAGCATTGATGGTACCTTGAGTGCAGGAAATCGACGTACAGCACGCCCTACCGGTCCCAGAACACAGTACACATTACCTTACCCGCGGACCAGGTTGTCTTCGCTTTGACTGGCGCCCCTTGTTTCTTCTTCCTCCACTCTTTACCTGACACCTTGGTTTCGGGAGTGTAATAGTGTACCCATGTTTCGTCTGTAGTGAAGATTCGCGTTAAAAAACCGTTCCCCTCCGCCTCGTATCGCGTCAGTAAGCGGCGACAAACTTCCAATCGCGTTAATTTTTGCTTAAAGTTCAACAGTTTAGGAACCCATCGCGCTCTTATTTTGCGATATTGAAGGTGTTCGTGGATGATAGACAATACACTACCAATACTGATGCCGACTTCAGCCGAAATGTCTCGAACATTCATCCTACGGTCTTCCAAAATGAGTTGTTCTACGCGGCGAATGTTGTCTAGTGTGACGCTAGTTCGCGGTCGACAATTATGCGGCTCATTCTCGATGGTTTCGCGGCCATCCTTAAATGCTTTGGCCCATTTAAACACTGCAGCCCTACTCAGGCACTCACTGCCGAACTGCTTTTGCAAACGCACAAAAATATCCGTGTTTCTAACGTCTTCTCCCACTAAAAAACGAATGACAATACGTTACGCAACGGCAGTCGGCATTTGACGTTCACTCATGGTCGTAGCACACGCGTGAAACACGTGCTCCGACGAAAACAAATACCACACTGTTCGTAAGAGATCACATACTCAAGCTACTTTGAAACATACATGCGCGTCATCTACAGAGTTTGTCTCGATCTTAATTGAACCACCCTCGTAACCAAAATCAAAAGCTAGCGAATTAATTCAACATAACGCACATAATCCAAATACAATATTTAATATGTCCATATTTCGTTTTCTATGAAACTCTTCAGAAATATCCAATATAAACTACGACTATTATATTAAATTTTTATACTCACATTGAAAGCAAAATAGATAATGTTCAGTTGACTGAAAAGTTGTAATCTAACTTTTTCCAAAAGCATAAATCAGGTCAACTACAGAATCAGTCCAACTTCTTAATTATCCATATTGGGAATAGTTAAGAAATAAACTGACATGAGTAGTTATAACCTTATTTTTTGCATAAGCGTAGAGCAAGTCCAAACCACAGAGTCAGATCATCCTCTACCTGTAACAAAAATGGAAATTACAGTTACAGGTAATACAACGAGATTGCTAATGCAGCTATTGTAATGAGCACGTATTGTAGCTCAAAACGTAACTCAAACGCAACACCACGAAAAAAGCGAAATAAAAAAATAAATGACATAATTCATCCAGATAACGTTCATTTTCTACTTAATTAATCAACTATCGCTTTAAGGCGATCTGTTCCTTTACATAATCTCTGTGCGCTGTTACGCTCCGAAACGATCGCTTAAGTCACTTTCACTGAGCGCGCATGCTTAGTGCAGCCGTTGGCGTTAAGAAGGTCGCACACGTCATCATTGTTGTCGCGATGGATCTCGAAGATTTCTGCCTTTACGTTCGACTGTTCCACTTGCCCCATCGCTGACAGCAGTGATATGGAGAAATTCAGATGTTTAACTTAATTAGACACGCTCCTCTCGAGTTGGTATCGTCTTGTTCGCTTTGCAACCTGCTCGAGAGGAAGTTCTTTCGCAAACGACGTGAAAATTGAGTTATCAGTTATTTATACCAGTGCGAATTAGTTTGATCGAGTTAGTTATCGTGAAGATACCTATCATTTCTCCCTCATGTTTCTTATAATTGTACTTCTTGCAATTTTTAGCTTTCGATTCAGCGCACAACAGCGGAAGAACAGCCACTCAGGCCTTAATTTTCTGGAAAAAATTACCTCCTCTTCAAGTCACAACAATGTTTTTCTGATTCCTGAAATTCTTCAGAAATAATAACGTTCAGCAGAAAGTCTTGTTTTCTTTTGACACGTTCATAAAACAATATACAGGGTGAATCATAGCTATTGGGACATAGGTTACGGACCGATTATTTGGACCAAAATATGACGATTAGATCAAATATGCCTCAATGAAAAATTGCTGTAGAAAAAGATACAAGGCGTTGAATTCGAATTTTTTTAATTTTTGTTAATTATTTCAATGTGTGATTCTAAATTGTTATCGAAATCTTCACAGAGACATAATTCTGGACCAGGAATATTATTTTATGTATTACTTTAATATTCTTATTCAATTTTGTGGTAGAGCGTGGTGCCACGTGAATCATTCCCGATGATGCAATTAAGTGGTAACTTTTTTTGACGAAACTTGATAGTGATCTTGATCAGCAAAAACAATGTAAAAATCATGTTTACTCAATATTGGTACTTTTGTTTGAGTACGATAATTTTACCCGTTTTTGAGAAAAACGCAATTGAAGAGTTAATTAATTTGAATGTAAGTCAATACTTGATAGAAGTAAAATTTAAATGTCTTTAAATTCAGAATTATATATTCTAACTTCTACAATAAATATTGAAACTATATAAAAAACTATCAAATTGATATCCTTTTATATAATTAATATAAAATATTTTTCAAAGTCTCGGAAAAAACCTTTTTACCGGCATGAAACGTATTAATACAAATGTATTAACAAAAACTATAAAAGAATGTATATAAACATACAAATACAATAAAATCCACTATTCCGAAATTATCTAAAATTCTCAAAATAAAGAATCAAATAAAAATAATTCAATGAGAATTCCAACATTTGATAGCTATTTCGGTGTCTAGACCTACTCAGAAATGTATTGAATTCAGATTCAAATATATCACAAGATCAAAATTTAACTCACTACATAAAATAAACCTGGAACGAATAAGCTCGAAGTAAGCTTTAAAGTATCAAAAATAGAACAGAAATGATCAACGTGTTGTTACGTATATTCTGTAACTATTTGTACTTGGAACACAGAGAAACATAGCAAAACTTATTTGCCCCAAATAATGTCCCATGATGAGAAAAAAAAACAGAATTTCAAAAATAATAATAATAAATAATTAAGAAATATATTATGGATATTTGGACTCTAAATGAAGGTATTTCATAATTTAAAAATCAATTTGAATGTGAGTCAATACTTGATAGAACTAGAATTTAAATGACTTTAAATTCAGAATGATATGTTCTAACTTCTACAATATATATTGAATCTATATGCAGAAACTATCAAATTGATATTCTTATAAATAATCAATATAACATATTTTTCAATGTCTCGGAAAAAACATTTTGACATCCCGACATGAAATGTATTAACAAAAACTATATGAGTATGTATATTAATATACAAATACAATTTTATTTTGAGAATTTTAGATAATTTTGGAATAGTGATTTTCTTGTATTTGTATGTTAATATACATATTTATATAGTTTTTGTTAATACATTTGTATTAATACGTTTCATATCGGGATGCAAAAAGTTTTTTCCGAGACATTGAAAAATACTTTATATTGATTAGATATAAGGATATCAATTTTATAGTTTTTGTATATAGTTCCAATATATATTGTTAGTCATTTGAAGAGTTAATTGTCTCGGAAGGGGATTTCAAATATTATTTTATTCATAAAAAGTCATAAAAATGTTGTTTTTGGTAAATGTCATTTTTTTCAGTGGATTATTTGCTGTGAGATTATTGTTTATTGTTGCATGTTTTAAAGCTTTTTCGATTGGACTGCCTCGTTTTAAATCATTTTGCGATTGAAGGAATGATGGACGTGATTTGTGTAAATGTAAAAGAAAACTTTCGCTGTCGCTCTGCAGCTAGAAGGTATGAATTTTTATATCCAGGCAGGAGGCGATCGAATCATAAAACTTCTGAAGCTAAGTCATTTCGTAGTAAAAATCTGGGTGGTCTTCCGAAACAAATGACACTAAATGAAAAAGATAAAATTTTGATGCGATCACTAGGCCGTTTGGCGAAAGGGAAACGCATCGGATAGTCCGAGGTTTCACTTCTTGGACTAGTTCTTCTCCTCAGAGAAGTGTGAAAAATGTTGAGCACGATGACGAGTTGATGTTGATAGATGTGCAGCCACATTCTGTGCTACAGTAACAAAGTTTTTAGGTGTGCTTACTGGACGATAACGTGAATGTTTCACCAAATAACGATCAAATTTTTACGAACAAACTGATCCACAAATTGCCGTGAGAGCATTTCATTTCTATCGAATTGTCCACGTAAATTTCAGTTGAATAGAAGATTCACCACTTTGGAAATAAATTTTAAAATTTCTCAGTTACCATTTCGTTAACGTCAATATCAAACTAACTTTCTGTCAAATTACGAATGACAGAAAAGTTGCTAACTCGAAATAACCACTACTTCAAAAAGCAAACTCTAGATGGCCCACAGTTTATGAGATTTTCACTAGTTTGTTTTTTGTGAATTGTTGAATTTTTGCTTGATATTCATTCAGTTAGTACCTGCACAGGTTTCGCAGCATAATTATGTAGATATTCAATAATGATTTACTGATAACAAAGTACACATTCCCTGAAAATGAAAACACTGATCTTGAATCTAGCAAAATATTAAAGATATCAACTATAGAATTTTTGAGTCTCTAATCAGATGAAAATACATGATTAAGTATTCATGGATGTTTCAGTTGGAACAGCCTAATCAATATCAGCAAATCTATTAATTTCGTGTATCAATGGAAGCTCGGTCACAAAATATCATAAATGCGCAGATGTCTGCACTTGCGGAATTGAACATTAACAGTAACCCAATTCTTCTTGATCCATTACTACAATTCTGTTGAGTAAACTATGTTATCAATTTATCATCTTGTTTATATTGTTATATTTACTTTTCATATTAAATATGTGGTTACTGTTTTGGGTTTGTCAAATCTGTAACACAAAGAAAATTAATAAAAAACTCAAAGAAATGTTGCGATTTCAAATTCACCCAACTCGTTGATATAGTCTCATTAAAAACCAAAAGCAGTTCGTTATCGTCATCACAGATTGGAACGAATATTCATTGCCTTCTCAGACAACTAACTTTCAAGCGTTATTATTTATAATGTTCAGTTATACTATGTATATCGGAGATTAGTGTTACCTAATCTATGTTCCACTGACCCAGTTATTGACTCTACCTCTCTATTCCCGTGTCCTGAATACGGATAATTTAACCATGTCAACAGGGATAGGCGATTCATTCCATGGAAATGAAAAGGGGATTTCTCCGGAGGAAAAGCTTCCTGGAACGGCAAAAGAAAATATGCTTCTTGGTAATTGAGGTCACTGCGATACGGGGAAGAGTTTAACTTGAATTGATAGAGCCGCTCTGTGAAGATGCTTCTTTTTATGCGCTTTGTGATAACCTTGCGGCCGAGAGTCTTCGCCAAATTAGTTCTTTGATAGAAAAGCAGATATGCTGTATGATATTTGTAGATTCCTACATTACGTTGTCTATTTATGGGATTTTGTTGACTATGTAAATGCAGACCTCATTAAATTTTCGAATCGAATCCGGTGAATTTTAGAATAATAATAATTTAGTTAAATTGAAACACATATTTCCATTTATTATTTTGAGTTGTTCACATGACGCGTTTCTTTCATTGGTAGACATGTGTAGATGGAATAATTGTATGCCTTAAAGGTACCACTAGACCAATTATTATTATTAATTTAACGTTCTATCACTCTAACAAGAACCCGATAGAAACCGAAAACTCATTAAATTATTTGGATTCAACAATAACTGGCGCCAATAATAAACATAATTTTTCTTATTACAGAATAATAGCTGGAATTAATTCTCCAGAACCTCTACAGATTTCAATCTAAATAAATCTCATGAAAACATTTAGAATTAATTTCAAAACATGTTCTAAATACACTGTATCACTTTATATACACACATATTAATTAATTAATTAATTAAGTAATTAATTAATATTAATTAATTAATAAAGAATCAAAAGAAATATAAAATAATGACCAAATTCTTTAGACCTTATACATAAATGTTTGGATTGAATGTTAAAGAATCACAAGTTCCATCACCAAAAACTGTTCAACATATAATTCAAAAAGGCCTTTTTTTATTTCTTTTTCAAAGAATATTTGGGGCACATTCTCCAGAGAAAGAACCTGATAAATTCGGACCCAAAATCTCTTCAGTAAGGAATTATTTAATAAACAAAAACTCATTTAAATATATATAAACATACCTTTTTTATCACTAGACATTTCTGCAACAACTAACCAATTTTGAGATAAGCATGGCCTGATAGCCTAAAAGTGGTTAGTTGTTGCAGAAATGTCTAGTGGTAAAAAAGGTATTTCTATAAATTTTTAAATGATTATTTTGTTTATTCAAATAACTCCCTACCGAAAAGTGATATTGTTTTTCTTTCGTAAAAGCCAAGGTTCAACCTTTCTTGTAAATTTATAACTTTGAGAAGGTATTCATTAGTTTTTTATTTATATCCAATCAAAAATTCAAATTTGAAATGGCGCACCAATGGAGTTTATTTAACAGTTAATTACAACTATGGTAACTAAAATAAAAAAAGTGTAGACTTATTCACTCTCGAGCAAGTGAAAAATGTACAGCTGCTCATTCAAATCAAAAGTCCAATTCTTAAGGCAAAAACAAATTAACTGTATGTATATATAGCCTTATATATTATAATAATTCTATCAAACCTCTACAAATTTAAATTCTGAAAATATCAAACATTCCACAGCATCCAAAAGATATGAAAGAATCTGTCTGTCTGTTTATTACCGCTAATCTGTAAAACTTCTCGACGCATTTTCATACGGTTTTATCAGGTAGATCATGAAAAGGGTAATCGGTTAACGGTTTAATGAAAATATGAATATTGACTATATTTTCTGAAAATTGAAAGGGAGTAATCAAAATGTTATGTCTGTTACTGAAAATAATCCATTGAGAAGTTTTCACGTGAATAAAGTCACGTAACTGATATAATAATACGATTGATAAATCCATTAATGAATATTCCAATAACTTCTGAGTACTTTCAATGATTCCCGGAAAACAATGTTTTTATTCCTGAATTTAACCTCAAAATATACATACTTTTATCACAATGGAGTATTATTCAGAATAGAATAATTCAAAATATTTCCTTTTACAGTTATGTAACGAAAGATGAATAGTCAAACGTGTATAGTATGAGGGTGCTGAAAATTTCCATATTTCCCGCTCAAGGTTTGCAGGGGCAGGCTCACCCTGTTGATGAATGCTTTGCATAGAATGCGGGTTAATATGGGGGTTAAGGAACCACAAGTGCGTGTGAACAGTGGTTCTTCGTTTAAAAAAAAATATATGTGAATTTTTCGTCAAAAAAATAATCGTGGTAACTAAAAGCAAATAAGTGAGAACTTCCTTGGAATAATGGCTTTTCTCGTGCCAGGGTCATTAAGAAATATGACTAACCTTCTAATGTCACGGTTATATCGAGTAGTTAAACATAGATGAACTAAAAGCTTCAGGATTGTCATCCTTGTCCAAAAATATCTTCATCGAAGCTATAAATACATCTTTCACTTATCCACTTCTAAGTTCACTACAATACATACGATTGAAATACATTGCGAAATCGCAATTGAAAATACACTGCTCAACAAGTGAAGTGGATAATTTGCGTACATATAATAATATATAAAAAGAAATAAAAGAGTGATTTGGCATATGTTACTGATATATGAAGTTACATGTCTAACGGTTAACATGCCTGAAATGGTTCACATGCCTGAAATAGTTAACATGCCTGAATGTAAGGAAGACTGCTTTAGAGCGACAACATAGAAATGAACAGAATGAAGATTCTAACCTAGAGGAGTATACAAGCTTAAAAAAAAGTTCCTTCTGTTAGAAGCACCTTGAAACTACGGTTTAAGATCGGGCGAGGCCTCATCTAGCTCTTCGAAGTGCTCCTACTCTATTCGGCATTGTATCAATGATGGTATCAATTGAAGCTTGAGGAATGTTTTACCAAATGTCCGTTAAGGCATTGGCGAGCTGTTGTAATGTCTGTGGTGGGTCAGGCAAGCGATGTAATTACTGTGACATTGCAGACTAGACATGTTCAATACAATACCATAATGTTGACGAAACTATTGTAGTAAAATTAATAAATTTTGGAAATACTCTTTATTATTTCATTTAATTCCTAAGTTTTGTTGTATTTATCTATAGGTTTTGTGGTAAGTGACGTCAAAATTTGGCGCATTTAGTAAGAATTCCAAAATGGCAGAACACTTGATGAATTCTTGTTGAAATTGTAGACAATTATTTATTTTGAAAACAATCCCGTTTTTAACAAATTTATTTACCTTATTTAAAAATTATTCTAATGTGTCATTTTAAGGTGCGTTTGAAAAAAAAAATCAGTGGACTCCTAAAGTTTTCAATTAAATTAAGATTTACAAGGAAGTTCCACTGAACATTTACGGCAGCATGTGGTACTACCAAGATGGCAGCTCAGCGCATTATGTCGCCACAGTAAGAGAATTCCTCGATCAAGAATACCAGGATAGGTGGATTGGGCGAGGTGGTACGATTTCGTGGTCTGCCCGTTCACCCGATTTGAATCCAATAGACTTCTTTTACTGGGCTACATTAAAGGAGGAAGTGTATTCCAAACCGATCAAAGATTTGGACAAGCTGCGTCGAAGACTTGTAGAAGCCGCTGAAGACATCGCATCAAGAAGATAGGCTAGTCTTATTACAAGATCATTTTTAAGGAGATGTGGAGCTTGCATTGCAGCTGATGGTAAACATTTCGAACATGTGAGAATTCTCTTACTGTGGCAGCATAATTCGCTGGGCAGCCATCTTGTTGCTACACATGCTGCCGTAAATGTTCAGTGGAACTTCCTTGTGAATCTTAATTTAATCAAAAACTTAAGGAATCCACTTAATTTTATTTCAAACCCACCTCAAAATGGCACATTAGAATAATTTTCATCTAAGGTAGATAAATTTGTTATAAACGGGATTATTTCCAAAGAAAGAATTGTCTACAATTTCAGCAAGAACAAATGTTATACCATTTTGGAATCCTCATTAAATGCGCCAAATTTTGACGCCGCTTGCCAAACTTGCTTAGCATAATTTTTTCTCAGTACAGTCAGTTCAAACTCGGCAAAATTTTTATTTCGAAAATTTTTTGGGAAAAGTGTCTCTTTTTCATCCAAGCTGGCTCAGCTGGTGACAAAATTTTGATATCAGTTTAAAGAAGCATTATTCAGGGTTACATAATAAAAAAAATATTTAGAAAAAGTGAAGATTTGTGGCAACAGGAGTAAAAAGACCGTCAGAGGCTATATACTTTTTTTCAATGCCTATCATTTTGAAAGCATGCCACATAGATTTTTCTGATAACCAGTACGACTTGCCTCGTTACCCAGTTCCGGCTTGACGTTGGTTTCTGGGACACCTGTAGAAAATTTTCAGTATACATTACTTATTATTTAGACCCTTGGAAATGGTCTTGTAAATATCCCATTTGTACAAATATATTGCTTCATTCCAGAACTACTGAAAATGTCATTCATTCTTAATCGATCCTATCCAATCCACCTCGAAGGACCAATTTAAATGATATTGTAACATATGAATTAGAATACGTGTTACCCGTATTAGAAGATTAATAGACATAAATTGGAAGTTATGCCGTGTCCCTGAGCCGTCTGATATGAATACAGGCCGCCTCAATTGAGAGATATTACTCAAACTCATTATTCCGAATGTAACAGAGCCAATTATCGATTTTCCGAGCGTTGCGTGCTGTATCAATCCCGATTCCTCAAGGTTTCCGCGTGATGGCTGTTGCATCCTCGGATTCATGATCGCAGAATTCGTCTAATTCTAGGCAGATACTAATCGAATCGGTCCCGTTGCCGCTACATAAAATGCATAAATTCCGTTCGAGAGATCATCTCGACCTTCGATTTCCCATTCCACATGGAAACAATCGTCTCGGAGTCTGCTAAAACTTGCCGCTGCGTCCTATCGAGATTATCTAGTAGTAGTAATAGCTACTTGAGCGTGGTAGAGGTACTGAGTAATCATCTGGAACCTTGGCATAATCCCGGGAAGGTCAGGGTAGATCTATATGATCTAGGGAATCACTTGTCACCTAACGCATTATGATTTATAAACTTGTTTGGGACTTTCGTTTTTCCTCTCGAATCGATCGTTTCAACCATGTTTTCATTGAGTCAGTTTCCTGCCTGTTTCTTTATGTGTTCAATACAATTTTGTAATGGATTTAAACTTGCTTAATGCTAGAAATGGACATTGAATAGCTCAGAATTAAGTGACGATGAAATAACTTTGTAAAATTCCGAAACGATTCTGAACTGATTCCCAACAATCTGAGGATCATTTAATAATAATGGTTTATTCAAAATCGTCAATTTAAATCCTACACCTTCTAAATTATATGGCCTTATTAAAATACATAAAAGTCAGTCACCAATATACCCCTTTGTATTATACAGGTATGGAAAAGACAGTCGTAACATAGGAAATTCAATGTTAATTTAGAGGACCACGAGGGTCCAATTGAGCAATGGAAGATTCAAAACCTCAACGCGGTGCGATGACGACTAAACGACTGTTCTCTCTCAATGGCAGTGAAGGGGATGCTTCGATCGAAACGACGCTCTGCACTCTGCTTTCGTCAATCAGAATCATTCGCACTTCAAACGTGGGATGCGGTTGAAAATAAATACGACAATCTTATTCCATTGTATCCGAGGAATTTATTTGCCACGATTAATGACACAAATAATTTTCTCTGTAAAAATGAGTACTTAGGTTCTCTTTCGCAATAACTGGCTAGAAAACAAAATAAATTGTTCGAAAATATTAAATTCGAAAACAAAAACAAATTCTAAAAAATGCGAAATCGAAGGTCGACAAATTTAAATTAAATGTTCAAATAATCCACCTTGTTGAACCAAACAGTTGCTAAATCTATTATTCCATATCTCTGGGCAGATTCAACATAGTTGCTATTTTGACCCAAATTTTTCAGATATCCCTAAAGAAAAAAATCATTGGAAGAAAGATCTGGTGGTCTGGGGGGCCATTTGATCGTGCCATTTGTAGATCAATATCATACTACTGATGGTTTATGTTTTATATTCAAGGAAATCGATTTTTAGATTGAATTTATAGAGGTTTCAGAGAATTAATCCAGTTAATGTCTTAAATATTTGGAAAAACCCTTCCAGGTAATTTTCAATTATTTATATCTAATTTTAAAAAAAAAATTGTTCACTTTTTCCACCGAAATAAGTTTCAGAGAATTAATCCAGTTAATGTCTTAAATATTTGGAAAAACCCTTCCAGGGTAATTTTCAATTATTTATATCT
Source organism: Megalocaria dilatata (assembly GCA_034642435.1). Classification (NCBI taxonomy): domain Eukaryota; kingdom Metazoa; phylum Arthropoda; class Insecta; order Coleoptera; family Coccinellidae; genus Megalocaria; species Megalocaria dilatata. The sequence goes on along the minus strand of CM067858.1, from coordinate 48,237,525 downwards.
AATTTAAAAAAAAAATTTGTTCACTTTTTCCACCGAAATAAGATAAGGAAATAAATTTTTTGGTATCTTTAGTTCTTTAAAATCTAGAAAAGTACTGGCGTGAAGTCAAAGGCTTTTGCGCACTTGTTCATTTTCCATGAAAATTATCATTTTATTTGTTTGTTAAAGAAGCTACATATGCTGAATGAATATTTAGGCCAAAAGACTTGAAACTTGAGTATATGTCTGTTACTGTTCAAAAGTTATCATGTTTGCGAACGACCAGCAGATCGGTGGGACAGAATTACTTTTGACATCGGAATCCATCAATGAAACCAACCTAGTCGTTTAAGACCATTTTTGGCACGATATTTGAAATTTGGGCGAAACAAGAGAACGCTGTTCCATGGAACTAGCGCGCCAAAACAGGAATAGAATTATTCTGAACAATTTCCTACAAAGATACCGTCCTCAAATCACAAGGAAATGCGTGTTTCATAGTCACGAAAGATCCACAACTTCTTCTGAAGCAGAAACTTTTCACCGGTGTGGAGTATAATTTGTTTTGTAACTTGTGGAATATAATATTTCAGTAATTTCTCTCCAAATAAAATAACACGCAGTACCCAAGAGAACTTGACCTGGTTTTGTACGTTTTCTGTTGGAATATACCCATAAGAAAACAATGGGAGGAATATGAATTTCAATATCTTCTATTTATTTCATCATGCGCACCAAATCTAGACCGCCAATTGACAATGGAACGTAGCTCAGACTGTTGAAACATTCAATTAATTCTATGAATGGACCGTCAAATCGAGATTCCGTTCTATTCACCTACAACTAACAACTGTTGAACTTCGAGGTCGAGATATCGGACCGAAAACGTTCAACATCGAATAACTTGAGGACAATTTCACAATGGTATTAAACGGAGTGTGAAAAATTAAGTAACAATGAACACATCTTCAAAGAGAATCGAATATTTCTTCTTTTAATACAAAATGATAAAAGTATCTTAACTATCAAAGAGATTAATTCTGTTAACCTCACTACAAATTTTATTTTTAATTTTATAAAATTTTTTCTGAAAAACTTTTTAAAATTAAATTAATTAAATCTCAGAAAGCACAGTTTCAATTTACTAGACATAGAATTAATATTCATTACACAGTATCAAAAAGAACAAAAGAATCCAAATAAAATATAAAATATTGATTGAATTTATTGTATAAAACACTTGATGGATTGATTCAAACGTTTGTTACATAAAAAATATTATGAAACAAACGGTTGTATCCATCAGATGTCTTATACAATAAATTTAATCAATATTCTATATTTTATTTGAATTCTTTTGTTCCTCCTTGTTTCATAAGGGTATTATGAAACAAACGTTTGTATCCATCATGTTATGATGTTTTATAGAATAAATTTTATTTTAATTCTTTTATTACTCTTTACTTTAATTTACTTTACTTTACTTTAATTAATTTAATTTTAAAAAGTTTTTGAGAAAAAAAATTTTTCAATTTAAATTAAAATTTGTAGTGAGGTTAATAGAATTAATCTGTTTGATATTTAAGATAATTGAAAAGAAAACTCTGTTATCATTTTGAAATTCTTAACACTTCTCTAATATTATTTTAGATATCCGACAGCGTAGAGCCAATCAGAATTGTTTACACAAAAATGTTTCTAGTAGTAACATGAATTCATGTTACTCTTTACTTTAATTTACTTTACTTTAATTAATTTAATTTTAAAAAGTTTTTGAGAAAAAAAATTTTTCAATTTAAATTAAAATTTGTAGTGAGGTTAATAGAATTAATCTGTTTGATATTTAAGATAATTGAAAAGAAAACTCTGTTATCATTTTGAAATTCTTAACACTTCTCTAATATTATTTTAGATATCCGACAGCGTAGAGCCAATCAGAATTGTTTACACAAAAATGTTTCTAGTAGTAACATGAATTCATGTTACTTTTAAACTTTCAGACAGTGTTATCAGATACTCAGAGAATTTCGGTAATACTAATAGTACACTCGGTAGATTTCGTAAAAAAATACAAAATTAGAAGAGAGGCCCATAAATAATAACATTGCTGTCTCATTCATATCTCGGATCTTGTGAAAAATATCCTTTAATTTTTTTGAGTTATATGATTTTCGTTCACGTATTTTAAAAGTTTTCTGTGTTTAGCACAAAATAATGGTCTGAAATATCGGAATAGTGTGGATAAATGATTTGACTCGTGTGAAAAAAACATGTCATTTAAAGATGTTGAGTATTTAAAATAAAATTATAAGAAGCGGTTTTTAATTTGATATAAGGATTAATACAAACTTTGAATATCGAAACAGAATCAATCTGTTAGTCGTCTACAATTTTAATTTTAAAAAAATTTCTTAAAAAACTTTCAGAATTAAATTAATGTCTAATAAGCACTGCTTATATTTAATAGACGTATAAAATCAAAATTCATTATACAATACCAAATGAAATAAAAAAATCTCGACAAATATAAATTGTTAATTAAGATTAGAAAAATAAGTAATAATAAGTAGTAATGAGTAATAGTACGCATGTTTGGAACGAAACATTCAATATTACTTATTTTTTTAATTTTAATTAACAATTTAAATATGTTGGGTTTTTTATTCCATTTGATATTGTATAATGAATTTTGATTTTATATGTCCATTAAATATAAGCAGTGCCTATAAGACATTAATTTAATTCTAATAGTTTAAAAAAAAAAAAATTTAAAATTAAAATGGTAGAAGACTAACAGATTAATTCTGTTTCGATAATCAGTTTGTTGAGTATTTTATAACATAAATCGCAATTTCAGATTGCTTCCATTATAAAGTACTTTTAAATTTTCAATGGACTCCAAATAAATATGCTTCGTGCCATTTGAATCTACGGGTGAAATTTTTAGATTATCTATCGTAGAGAAAGGATAATTTTTTCTATGCAGTGGTGTACAAAAGTGGAAATTACTTATTTTTATTGGAATTCATTCAATGTTCGTTGAATCTTATCTTGAATTAATGTCCCGGTTTTTTTCTGGTGTGACTAAGACATGTTATTTAAAGGTATTGATTATTTCATTACATAAATCAGTAACTCACCATTTTCAGATTACTTTAGTATAAAGTATCTATATTCCAGAAATACAAGCAAGTTTATCGTCCACGTATCATTTGAAATGATGTATTTCTAAAGTCTTACTTCAGTATCTTCTAATAATCTCTTTAGTTCTTGTTGTGAAATATCCGATAAATTGTTGCAATGTTGATACGTAATACTTGAATATTGTAAGGTTGGTTAATGAAAAACACGTTAATAACAATCATTATACAGTTTTAATAAAATTTTCGCTCACGCTGTAAAACTGGAATTTCCGTCTTCAACGCTTTGCATCTAATTTCAATTACGATGCCTTCGAGATTGCACAAAGAAAATTACAAGGTAAATAGTTAATGAAATGGACAAGATCCCAGAATAGATCTGGGACAAAAATTTACCGACTTCAATTTATAAAGCGCTCCTAAACATTTTTTAAATATTCAGTATTTAATATTCTCTTCCGTTCTTCATAATTCTATGATGCTTTTAAAATATTTATTATTTTGCTGATTCTAAAGAGAAAACCCATATTCAAGTACTATTTACGTCATGTTGACTCAAATTCTATCGCAGGGTTTAGCAATTTGTGCAAAACATTTTCGGCCCAAATTTCTGCATCGAAACCACATGTGATTTATATTTCCTATTAATTTTCTTTATTTTCCATAAATTACAAACATTTAAAAAGTTTAGGAATTCCATATATATTAAAATAGAAGCTTAATAAAATTAATAATTAGAAATAAAAAATAAGGCTTGATTTCCATTTTTGAAATTGTATAAATTATGTAGAGGTTTCACAGAATGCTTCTGTTTTTATGTTTGAAATTATATATTGCACATATTACCTCTATATCTGATTATTGAAATTTAATTTCAAAATATCAAAAACAATGTTTTTTCAATTTATAAATAATAGGATAATTAAATAAAACATAACTTTATGTCTTTCTTTTTAATTATTTATAGATAGCTCAATATAGCGTGAAAAAGATTCTTTATTGTAAGAGTTTAAAAAAAAACTCCAATGATCTAATGATATAATATAAAAATTCTCTAGAAAAAATTAACTGTGAACTACCCCCTCTTGAACTATAGGTAGTTTGAAATAATTTAAACGAAAGAATTAGGATATAAATGAGAAATAGAACAGTTAATGATGATTCGCTATGGATTGAATAATATTATAGTAATAAAAATCTGGGCTTTTTCTAACTACCACTTTAAACGCCTTATAACTATTTGATACACAAAGTCCCTTTAGAACAGCTGGGGCTTTATAGTTTGCCTTCGCAGTTCCGGTTTTAAAGTTCCAGCTCAACACTATTGTACCCACTGATGGCGCTGGCAAATGGTTCTGAATTGAATATGAAGGTTGTAGCAATAGTATTCTCACCTGAAAAGCGTTCTAAGGTCGATTTGCGTCGAGAAATACAGTTTATTGCAAGGTTTCTTGTCGACACGTGATAGTGAAAGTTTCCTAGAGCTGCTCTGCTACGTCAAATCTCACAAGGCGCTCTGTACGTTCACTTGTTTTCGTTCTTGGCGATCTTGAAAATGAGGACGAATTATTTGGTGAGTTTCCATGAGAAATGATAAAAATGTCTACATAATTAAATTCAACAAATTCTGATGTGCTAAATTCCATACTCGCTACAAAATTCTACAATGCGGGAATATTTATTAACAAATAAATAATCGTTAAATCAAAGAATCGCGAAAATGATTGGATTTCGTGAAACATATATCTTCCTATTTAGTTTTCCAAAATATTTATGAGTTTGCGTTCCCAAAAACAGGCACAAATTCAATCTATGCTTCATAATTACTACCGTTTATTTTTTCAAGGTCGAAGTAATATGAACTTGGACTATTTTTGAAGGTCAAGACTACAGGAAGGATCAAAGACTTCAATAAATAAAGTAACCCCTAAAAATCATGTTGTGCAAATATTTATGCATATTCAAAGAAATTTGAACAGAAAATGATTATTTAATTAAAAATACATGGTTATTCTTCTTTGTCCGTCCTTACATGTAGGATCGATAACTTTCGAAAAAATTTAACCTAGAAGCTTCATAATCAAAGATTTGACTTCTGACCTCAGAGAGTAAATATTCAATAAATTCAATATCTTCGAACAATTCTCTACATTTATCTGGAAATTATATACACATAGGAGGTTAATTGAGCTAGTTATCCAAACAGTTGTAGAGTTGTTCTTTCATTGTACATTACTTAAATAATACACATATGTTTCTATTTATTATTATAAGTTAAACACATAATAAGTTTCGCTACATTGAAGTTTTATCAATTACTTTTATACAACTAGTCAAAAATTTGGTACTATACAATATTTATATAGATTCAGAGTTTTACGATAAGGGTACAAGTTTTTATTACTTCTGAAAAATCCATTGGGTTCCTACGAGAAGAGATACAGTAGAGATAAACTCCATGATTCTGTCTGATTGTTCCAGGAATTCCTTAATCGGTTTATTTCATAACTTTCGAAGAAGTTCAACTTCAGACCTTTAATTATGCAAAAAAATTATCAATATTAATCTATAATAATAATACTTTAGAAGAACTGATATATGTGAAATTCAAATATTATACATCATTCGGAACGAGAAAAATCTACAGATCAAAGTGACAAAAATATAATTCATTTATGTGATCCGGATTATCCTATTCTATCTTCAGGAATATTCTAAATGAGTTATTTTTTATATTTCATATCCAGTATTGCTAAAAGTAATGTGAATGACTTAAATGATTGTCAATTTGTTCTATAGATTTTTTTCTGATTCGGAATGTTGGATAGTAGTTGAATATATTTCTTCAAATAGAAACTGCATTTCTAAGATATTATTAATATTATTAATTAATATTAATAATATTTGTAAAGGTTTCAGAAATTATTTTCTATTAAATTTCAAAATCATTACTAACCTTTATCGATTATAAACGGATCAAGTTTTTTTTTTAATTTTAATTTGAAGTCGGTGGATTTTATGTATTTATTAATATACGAACTCAATTAAACTCTTGACGTTAATTAAGTACTAACATAATAATTAATTAATACATAATGTATTAATCTTCACGTCTGTGACAACTTTTCGTGTGTCAATAAGATTTATCCCATCTTTTTTGTAGTTTTGAAGTTTTTTGGGTTTGTTTGGGAAATATACAATTATTTATAGATCCGAAATATTATAAAGAGTTAGTTCTGATTGATAACAGTAATCCTCACTGTTTCTTCATGAGTGAAAACATTTCGGAGAGAATGGGCGGATTTTACTTACTCATCCAGGGACTCAATCTTTTCGTTTGAGCTCGTAATTTTACCAGCAAATTTTAATTCTGCAAATAATTTGATTACAAATTCTTCATCTGTGGGTGCGATTTAATAATTTTCAGCTGACGTTCCTCAATATAAGGACGTTGGAATCAAATATAAGCGCGATAAAATCCTCATTACGATTCTATAGGCTCGAATTAATTAATACTTTTTGCGGAAATAATTTTTCAGTTTTAAAAACCTGATTTCACCGCCGTACCCTGTACAATCAATATTCAATTAGGTACCTGCACATTCTGTTATAAATCGACAATTTATTGGAGGAAGTGTACCCAACTAGCGACTCTCATGCAATATTCAGACCTGTAACGATTTTTTGTTACCGTTCATTACTTTATTAATGTAATTATTCAGCAGTGTTTATTTATCCGTATTGGTGTTTCAGTTAAAAGATAATTAGTTTTATGGTCATGAAACCTTGAAAATTTTAAATAAATTGAATTAACATTTGTGTTTTGTCGTTCGTCCAGAATGCTTTATTTATTATAATTTTGTAAGTTTTGTCCGACAATTTAACATATCTACAAAGTGTACAAAAACTAAATGCATCGTTTTGAGTATACTCGTATAAAAAACTGAAGCAGTTTTGTACTTTTAAAGCTTTATACGTCTTAAATGATATTGATTTCTCGCATATTTTTAAATTAATAAAGTGAATAAAAACAACTTGGCTCATTTTTATTCGCTTTATTAATTATTATTCATACATTTCAAATGATTTTTCGATTAAGTTTTGAAGACTTTTTCAGTATGAGTACAAACTTTAAGACTTGCGTTAGGAGTTGAATGTCAACAATTATTTTTGCATTAGTTTGTGTAATGTATGTTCCCCGTGAATACAACTGATATTAGAAAGAGGTCTATGAAATAATTTTCAAAAGCGTCCCACATAATGGATATAAAAATAACCAAAATGGCTACAAGTTTCTTCTTCGGAATTAAATCAGAATCTGTTATCAATAACTATTACAATTTTTTAATTAGAATGATATATTCTTATAAGCATTTTATGTTAAATTCCAGCAATTTCTTCGTTCAGCTGTTAATTTAACATCGATTGGGTCTTACTAGAAAAGCATACTTAACTTAAGCTGCAATATAAAACAGCAATTTGCATGAATATTGTAGGATACAAGGTTATTTAATAATTCATATTATAATATATTTCGCTATCGATTATGTAAATTCAACAAGATGTGTCCGTAATACATATCACAATCAATTTGATGTATAAAATTTTCTTCATAATAATTTTGTATATGTGACTTCGTTCACGTGCCAAACCTTTTAAACGGAAGATTAGCCGTAACAGACGAATAGACAAAAATAAAGCTATTTTCTTTATTTTGCTACTATTTTGTAATTAATCCATTTCAATTCCCATGTATGTACGTTTTGATTATATTCTGGAATTTTTAAAGGAAACGATAAAAAAATATTATTATAATGAAACCTATGTTAACTTTAGTGAAGTTATTGACAAATAAGCATCCGCAATCAAATCTTACTAAGTAAGGCTATGTTCTAGAAGAAAATAGTTGAAATACTGAAACTTAAAGAATCCAGAATAATTCCGGAAATTCCTATTAAAAGGAACATTAATTAAGTGAAAGACAGAATTATCAAAGGTACATAATCATTTTAATTCTATGAATTTCGATTCCAAATTTGATTCATGTTCACAACTTCAAGTAGATTTAAGATAAGATCATAGTTTAGTTAGATTTTATATTTCGAATTACTTTATTTCAATACATTTTAAAAATTAAATTAGAAATTCAAATTCGAAGCCCCCCTATAAAACATCAATCCAAAATTAATTAAATTTTATAATTTTCCAACTTACAAGTACAAAATTTAAAATACACTGGAAGTAGGTCGGCGACCCAAAATATATCCTGACTAAATATACAAGGGTACGCAGGAAAAGTTTCAAACCTAAATTTTATCAATAGGTCAATTCATATCAATGGAATTCCAAATAAATAGTAAGTTTTTCGGATATAAAGATAAGAAAAACATTGTAAAAACTGGATACCAATAACCATCAGTTCACAGAAATATCGATAACGAAAAATTTGCCAAAAAAGGGATATAAATAACCATAAAATTGGGGTCAATTATCGGAACTACCTGAATAAGTAAACATATTCAACAATGGGGATTTTGCAACATCTGTTTGGTCGTTAAGAAGAATTAAGGTTTTTGTGCCTACTAATTTCTAGTGCTTCCAAAAGCGTGAATCTAGTACTTTTATTTTCATAATGGATAATTTCATTATTATTGAATTGTTTCAGCCGTTACTATTTGGTAGTTGATCATAATTAAAACAAATTGTAGAAATTACTATGTTTTACTACCAATAAAAAGATATGTACCAGTGTTAGGTCTTCAGTTATCTGATGATGGGAAAGTTCACTTCCCGAAACTCGAGTCACAAGAAAATGTGTAATATATCTTTTTATTGGTAGTAAAACATAGTAATTCCTTCAATTTGTTTTAATCATTATTATTGTTGAAATAATGTCGAAATTCTTTCAAATGACTGGCATATGTTGAATATGAGATGTATGACTTATAACTTCACTGGTTTTCGTGAATTCTTTTCTTAAAAAAATCTTTCCTCAATATATAGCTTAGGACAATCACTACAAGTCAACTCATACACTATCAGATCCCTATTTGTTCTATCTTTGTTATTTTTTATATGAATTCCTAAATCATTTATTTAGTAGTTATTTGTATCGTCCTTTTGCAATATTTTCCCATCTTTATTTTCGAAAATTGTTAGTTAGTTGTACCGCCACTTTTTTCAAGTTTTTCGCTATACATTCTGTCAAGAAAGTACCGGGAATTATCGATTTAAATCTGGCGGGGCAATGAGGCAGGTGAAAAATTTTTTTCCTAGGTTGGTACCACTGTCCTTAATTACTATGCCAAGCTTGAGCGGGATCTGTCAACTAGTGTGTTTGCAACAGCTGATTAAGTCAGTCGATGTCAGAGTGCGTGCCGATTTTTACTATAGGTGATTACGTTGAGCAAAGAATTTGTTTAAAGTTTTGTGTTGCAAATGAATTTTCGTGTGCCGATGCATTGAAAATGTTGCAAAAGGCCTTTGGTGATAATGCTCTATCGAAAACTCGTGCATATCAGTGGTACAGAGCCTTCAAGGACGGTCGTGAAGTGGTCGCCCATCGACGGCTTCGATCGAAGATAACGTCGATAAAATTAAGGAAAGGGTGCTGGAAAACCGTCGTACCAGCTTGAGAGAGATAGCACATGATCTTAAGATATCCCACGAGTCCGCACGTACGATTTTGATTGATATTTTGGGCATGAGAAAGGTGGCCGCACGACTCGTACCGAAAGACCTGAATTTTCTTCAAAAACGTCATCGCGAACAGGTTGCTTCAGACATGCTGGATCGCTGTAATTCCGATTCTACATTCATGGAACGCATTATAACTGGTGATGAGACCCAAGTCTACGAGGACGATATGCAAACAAGCCAGCAATCATCGGAATGGGTGGCAAAAAATGAGCCGAAACCGAAAAAACCACGCCAAAGCCGCTCGAAAATGAAGGTGATGCTCATTGTTTTCTTCGATATCCGTGGCGTGGTGCACTACAAATTCGTTCCAGAGGGTCAGACGGTAAACAAGGAGTATTACCTAGGCGTTATGAAACGTTTGCGTGAGCGTATCCGTAAGAAGCGGCCAAATTTGTGGGCGAACAACTCATGGATTTTGCATGACGATAACGCGCCTTCTCACCGAGCTACGATTGTGACCGACTTTCTCGCCAAAAACTCAACAAACGTGCTTCAGCAACCACCGTATTCGCCGGATTTGGCTCCCTGCGACTTTTTCCTCTTCCCAAAACTAAAATTGCCCCTTCGTGGCACCCGTTTTGAGTCGATTGAAGCCATAAAACAAAATTCGGCGCGAGAGCTAAAGTCCATCCCGGAAAGCGCCTATAAAAAATGTTTCGATAATTAGAAGTGCCGTTGGCATAGATGTATTGGAGCAAATTGAGCCTATTTTAAAGGCGACCCAATAAATTTTGACGATTAAATGTGAAAATGTTGTTTTAATTGAAAATTCCCGGTACTTTCTTGACAGAGTAGTATATTAAGTATTTTCTAATGTTTAGAGTTAGTTCAAAATGTATTATAAACTTGACAGAGCCACATTATTGGCGAAACAATTATTGTTAATAATAAATTGTGGAAATAATCTATTTAATTTTATTCAATAAAGGAGCACTGAAAATTTAGATATACACAGAAAACAGGGAGTTGGAATATTTTCAATGAGAAAATGATAAACCTATGAACAAAATTAACAATGTTAAATGTTTCGGATATTCCTGCCATCATAATGCTTTGAAAGTATTCGTTAATAAATATTTTCACATCGGAAAATACCTATCCTGACAATTAGCGTCGGAAATTCCGAATAGCAATGAAAACACTGAACAGTCATCTCTTTTGATCTATTATCTCGGCATTCGAGAAACCCTCAAGTTTGTAGCAAATTACAGCCGAGAGAACTTCAGCAAGATAATAGTTTATTAATCTTCTGAAAATTTAATTAACGATTTTTCGCCACGTTTACCTTTGTTGCGATGTGCAACAGATTCCGAGGACGTTTATTACAAGATTCATTTTATTTATAACCTGGTGAAAAGAGGAATTCGTTCGCTTTGAGGCTATTTTTTGCTCAAGGTGCATTCGCTTCGACCCGAATTAAAGTGTTTATTTACAGAAAAAGTTTCATATTTTCAAGCGGAAAATCGTTCACCCCAAGTGTTGTTAGTTATTTAATGAGTGCTTGTTGATTGATTATCGCCCTTTATATACCAACAGAATGAAAAATAATACTTAATGTTTATTTCTTTATTTGGAGCTCTATGCATAGTTTTGAGAATATAACAGCTGTTGAGTGCATTTTAAATGGAAAGTTGATGCCTGAAGAAACCCTTCTCGGCATTTTTGTAAACTATGGGAGAATATTTCCTTTCCTTGCATTGTGTTACCAGCTGCTGTTATTATTGTCATTGATACAAAGATAACAAATTGTTTTTATCCTCTGAAATCTCCCAATAGTTTTATTGCTGTAACTGTGCATCAACACTTTATTGTTTGCGTAATATTCATAATGAACTTACGAACATATTAATCACGTTGTTGATGAAAACTGTCAAGAAAGAACATTTCAACATATTAATTAATAACATCGTTGGATGAAAACTTTCTTTTACCTCTTCAGAAGACCATAAAACTGAGAAAATACCAAAGAGAAACGTTTGAAGCATATGAATGATAATAAAAGATGTTTTTACAATTTACTATAATTGTTTCGCCAAAACTATAGCTTCATCGTTTGCATTTTGAGCTAGCTCTTGAAAATACCATCACACTTTATATAGGTATGGTTTAGGCTGAAACTTGAGAAGGGAACTATATAATATTATAGTAATTATCGCCTACTTCTAATGAAAAAGTTAAATATATAAGATTAGTTTATCAAACTAAAATTATGATATAAATGATTTTAAATTCCACAAACTATACCTTTAAATTAATTAACACTATTTTTTATATTTATTATAATCTCTTTATACCTCAGTACTAATAAAATTCCAAATAATAAAATTTTTAAATTTGTCAAAAAATTATATTGGAAATGATAGCAAACTTATTTTCATCATTTGATTCTTCCTCTATATTTTTATTATCTTTAAATTGAACAAGAATTCTAATTAGAATCTTATTCATTCCATCCTTATTCTGATTATTCCCTAATTGTTTAAATTATTTTACTCAAAAATTTTCATTATCTTTACATTAAGAATTTTAAACTTCAACAAAAAAAATAAAACTATTATATTATTGCTTTATTCTTTTTTAGTATTGTATATAATATTATAGGAGTATTTTCATATATTTTCACAAGATCAAGGCTCTCAGTATTTGTTCTTTCTCTTGCTTGATTAAGATTTATAATATATGGATGATTAAAAAATACTTATCATATATTTGCCCATTTAATACCCCTGGGTACTCCTCCTATTCTTATACCTTATAGTATGTATTGAAACTATTAGAAATATTATTCTACCAGGTACTTTAGCTATTCGATTATCAGCAAATATAATTAATGGACCCAAAAGACCGTAGCCATTAATTTCCAGCGGATAGGGTGACTTCAAATTGGAACACAGAGCTCTAAAAACTTCTTGCAGCACTCGACTTGCACTTGCTTCTGAGATACGGTGAGCTTTCTCGGTACCCATCTTGCACTAACCTTTGAGAGCTTAAGATGGTAATGAAGGATAGCATGTATGGTACCCACGGATAGGTTTTTAATCTATGCTAATATCTTGATTTTTATTCCGGCATCTTTAAGTACCAGCTCTTTCCAGATACCTAGAATACATTGAACGCTCCTCGTAGATAGATGAAAATATGGGAAAGTAGACTTTGAAAGAATGCTGGCTGACGCATTACGTGTGCATGATGTCTGCAAAAAGTTTCATCAGCGCGAAAAAAATTACAAAATCTGAGTTCAAATACAATCTGGGAAGGTACGAGATCGATAAAGAACACCCGATCCATTATACACCCCGAAAACACAAAGAAAAGTTTCCTGAGGCCCCAAGCACATCTAATAACATACTTTCCTTTCCTCCGAACTTCCAATATTAGAAAATTCCCATTTCACGTCATGGTGGCAACATCAAAGCATTCTCGAGGGCTATTTCAATCCATTTCGCACGACTCCATCGTCTGCTTTACGATTACGGCGTTTAATTTGTTTTGCTGGTGCAGAACACACTTATTTTATTCAGTAGGTTTGCCCGTTTTCTCCTCGCCGAGCAAGGATAGTAGAAACTTTTACAATAATTAAGTTTTTGAGTCGGCCAATTACGCAACGGATTTATCGGCCGAATATTTTTGCCATTGGCTTCTTTCTTCGGACCGGAATAATGGAAAACAGCTCCGGAACGCGATTGAGAGAGATTGGTTGGGAATTTGTTGAGGTAACTGAGGTAACGATGTTGCCTTGTTGCCTCTTTGTTGGATTTAACACTAACTTTTTGTTTTTACTTTCAGAGACCATACGTCAGCGCCATCAAGCGGATTTAAACGTAAGTATACTGAACCTAGTTTCATTAAAACAAATATCAACAAAGCTCAATTGTAATTATTAAACACTTGACTAAACCTCGAGGTTTAGTATCATAATTTCCGGTGATGATAATCCAGGACTGTAAAACTGACTGAATTAAATCATCTTTATTTCGTGGCGCTGCTCGTTCAACTTCAATCTTCATTAGTCATCATATGTTTTCAATGGGACTAAGATCTGGTGAAGCTGCTGGCCATGAAATGGTTGTCACTTGGTGTTCTTGCATCCAAGCTTGTGAATAGGCCGAAGTATACCATCTTGCATTATCCTGCTGAAAACGCCATCCCTTTGGATATAAAGCATGCGCCGTTTCAAGGAGAAACTCGTTAAGAATGCCACAATACTTTTCACTAGTAATGGTTCCATCAACCATACAGAGAGGCGTAGCACCACACTGAGATATTGCTCCTTAAACCATTATTTTGTTGGGAAATTTGGAAATTTGAAAATTTGAATGGAAACAGGTTGTCTTGATAGGACCTGTTTTCTTTTTCCTAGTTTCGACATTATTTCATAACCTGTTGACAATCAACAATATTTTACTAATAATGTTGCCATGCAACTTTGCCAATAGCCTACTATCTGCACAACTTATTTTATACATTACTTTTGTCTTAGAATGTTACAAAAAAGAAGTCTATTAAAATTATGAAAAATAATAAATTCCGGATACTTTCTAGACCGACTATATTTCATGATAAAATATCGTCAATCTTTCTGCGTTCCTTGAAAAGTAGATGATCAAACTTAAAACGTAAAGGGTGGGTCATCTAGAGTCTGTATTTTGTAGTAGTGGTTTTTTCGAATCAGGCAACACTTCTTTCATTAAAAAATTAAAAATTAATGTTCAGATTGAGTTATATCCGGACGTTGAAATCAAGATAAAGTTCGTAGAATATAACCTAGAGAAATAATGTATCCAGGGTAGATTTGGGACCCTAATAGGAAGAACATTTTAATAGGTAGAATCTTCCCATTAGGTCCGGAAGTATGCCCATTTAAATTGTTGTTTTATCAGTATCTCCTCAAACACAGATAGAGAGGACAAAGCAAGTTGAAGTTCAGTATAATGAATGTTTTGTGAAATTTTGTGAAGACCTGGGTACTAGAAGATTAATGAGGTATCGACAAAATGACTTATTCAAGACAAAAACAATTTTATCGCATTGGAGGAGTACCACGACATAGTATTTATTTAAGTAAAGCTTTTTCTGAATATTTTAATGATTTTCAACTAGTACAGATGTTTAAAATCAGTAACAATCATTCAATGGCTGATCTATAATTATGAACGCGCTAGAGCTTTGGTTGAAAAATTAATGGGAATGAAATGAGAAATTACTTTGTTTCCTATCACTTCATTTACGATTATACAGTGACTCGAGTTTCGTAGTGATACTACATTTTCAAACTAATCGTAAATAAAGTGATAGGAAACAAAGTAATTTCTCATTTCATTCCAGTTAAAATGAACTATCATTCAATATTTGAGACAAACTTTATTACAGGTAATAGCTGGAATTAATTCTCCAGAACCTTAACAGATTTAAATGTAAATAAATCTCATGAAAACATTTAGATTTAAATTTTTAAAAAACATGTCCTAGATAATACTTCATAGACATATACATCATCATCACATGTGGTAGAAATTAACTAATAAAGAATAAAAAGAAATATGAAATGATGACCAAATTATTTAGACATCATCAAAAAGGCCCTTTTTTATTTTCCTTTTTAAAAAATATATAGCACATTCTCCAGAGAAATAACCTAATAAATTCGAACCCAAATCTATTCAGTAAGAAGTTATTTGAATAAACAAAAAATCATTAAAAATATATTAAAATTTCTTTTTCACCAGACATTTCTGCAACAACTAACTAACTAACCAATTTGCCTCTTTTCTATTCAACCACCATGGATATGATCTAGCAGATACAATCCAACTTCAACGATTCTGAAAAAAAATTTGAAGGAATTTATTTCTACCTTTAAGTATTTGCCGTTTTGGATTTAGAAAATCTGTTTTCTTTTTATTTAATTATTAATATTTTCCTTTAACTAATCAAATAAAAATAGTTATTATGTTTATTCAGAACTTCAGAACAGAAGTTTTTCAAACAAAATATTCAAAAGTGGTAAAAAAATTTTTGTAGAAATACGGAGCAACATTATACAGTCGTCGAGAAGATGCTTATAAGGCTACTGAACCCCTCGGTACCCCTTCATTAAAATTCTAATTGTTACGGTAATGATTTCATGTTAACGGAAATCAATTTTTTTTAATGACATTCTGATGTATAATTAATGGTTTGCTAAAAACTTGTATTAATATTTATAATATCCTTCTCTACATACTTTTTTCAAATTTGTCTTACTTTTTGATTTATTGAGTAACAAAAATTTCAGATGGACAAATTTTGCCTTTCCGTTCAACTCTAAATCTTTCTGAAAATATATAATAAAGTTTGTTAGTTATTACTTATATCGCTCACAAATGAAGGACCTTGTATTTTATAATCGGGCAGAACTGAATTTGAACTATTTTTAATTAATTTACTCATTAAAAATGATAAATCAGGAGTTTATAAGTTAACCTGCGGTCATTCTCAAAAAGTTTACATAAGTCAGACTGGAAGAACTTTCCGACATATAATTGATGAACATTTGAAGAGTTTCCTCAATAACAAAAGTGATTCCACATACTCGAACCATTTGTTAGAAACAAGATATAATTACAACCATAATTCTGAAATTTTACATATAGAAAGTAAAAGTTATGCCTTAAACCTGTTAGAGTCACTAGAGATAAATTAATGCAACAAAATCGAAAGAGTACTTAATCAACAATAAGATCTAAATAACTGACCCCTGTTAAATATATTCAAATGAACTAGAATTTCCAGAGACCCCCTTTTTTTGGATTTTAATGGCCAAAACAAATTTTTGGACTTACTCTAATATAAATAGATGCCGATTTCGAAAACAAATTCAGTTATTCAAAAATGTAAGATACCATCTACCTGAAGATGCTACCGTCTTTGCGAAACAATTGTTGTGCCATAATGAATAACCTTATTTAATATGGATTTTCATCAAATAAATACTGATTCAATTAAACATCTTTCACAAAGGCAGTGATTCCTTATCCTTGGGAGACCATATATGTTTATTCCCGCTCCATGCTCCCTTAAAGACCCATCAGTATACCAGATGAGATAATTTCCCCTACGTTGAGCTAACCTTTCCATGTTTTTTGGCGCTCACATATGGAACTTCATAGTTGGTTGGCATCACGACTGGCTTAGGATCTCTCAGGAACTAAAGATCAGCCCTTGGCGATTCCAGAATCCCCATATCTCCCTTCGTAGGCTTTATATGTCCCATTCTAAAGAGTCTCATCAGAACTTTTTATATGCAGCGAGGTTAGATCCAATAAAACCTCCATTGCTGCTGTGGGAGTTGTATACGCAGTTACTGAGATACCTAGTCAAGCAAGCTTTGAAGCTTGTACAGTATTTGCAAGCTTATCCTTTTCCCAGTTACCATACTAAAGAAGCATACTTAATCTTACCACTATAGTATATATCCAATGAATCTTCTAGACTTCAGACCTCAAGTCTTGCCAAGCAGTTTGGGGGAAATCCAAAACGCAGAATAACTTCATTCAAGTGTGAGTTCCAATTAATTTTTTATCCAAGGTGACCCCCAGATATTTTACCTCCTAGAGAAACTATTTCTGTACCCTTCAATAACGACGCTGTCAATTTTAGCTTCCTACGACGTTTGAGCGAAACCATAACTGGTTTGATTGGATTGATACTAAATACCTTCTTTAGACATCATCATTCATTCCTTCGCAAGAAATTAACAAGTTTGTACTAGTGAGATGTTCACATTACAAAAATACTTGAATCAATTTCACTCAGTGTTTGGTAATTACCCGATTAATCACTCAGCTTAGAAACCAATCAAACTTTTGCTCTCGTTAAGTTCATGAAGACATTCTTCTATCCCGTTTCATCTATAGCAATTTTCCTTTCACAGTTTTATAGGATGAGAACGACGAAGTTTTTTATGGCGGCAAAATGATATAATTACTTGACCCGATTAGCGAATTCACAGCGGTTTGAACGTCCTTCTGAAACTTTCTCTAGATGACTTTCACCCTTGAACAAGTGGCTATTACAAAACCGGAGAATGTCGATCTGATCGAATCTGCGTTGGTATTTCAGACGGTGTCTCTGTTTGGGTTAAGCGCTTTGAAGCGTTGCCTTCACTGTAAATTATCTGTTGCTCGTTTCACATACACGTTATGTAGACGGATATTAGTGAAATTGCCTGTAATTTCGACAAGTTGGTCTGTTACATACGCATTTTATTCTTCCAATTACAGTTCCAAAATAATTTTGCCTACTTTTCCTGAATCCACAAAAAGTTTTTCAATAAAATATTTTTCGTATATATAGGCTTTTTTACAAAACAGTTTTAACTTCTGCTAATTTTTTATCGCTCACAACAATTGTTGAGTCATACCATGACTTCATCAAATGCAAGAAAACAACTTAGTTTTGCTCCCAATATGTAGCTCTTTGACGAAATAAAAAAAAGTGCTCTTCTAGATTTTCTGTATTCAAACTTACAAATTAACAATCATAAAGGTTATTTATCGATATCCATAATCCACATAACACTTCTTCATCACTAAATAGCAATCGAGGTAACTGGATCTAGTCGTCCGGTCTCCATGACCGCCTCGATTTGCTATGAACTGTCTGAAACCTGCTGAAAGTTAAATGAAGTTATGGAACTGATTAGATTTCTGACTCCATTCTTGCAATATCGATTCGTATATCCGCTTTCGCTGGCGACGTAACTAGGACGTAGCGTAGAGGCGACAGTGAAGTTTGCCGACATTCAAGGAATTAGTGTATGTCGGTTACAACTGAAATGCTTCTACTGGAATTGTGAGTTGGTACAATGGACAAATTAGAAGCTCCAACCTTTTATTGGTATTTGACGTCAATTTTTTTATAACACTGAGCAATTTTTCCATCATGTTTAACTATTTCGAACTCTGACATATCAGACGTGAAAACAATGATTTGCTTCATTAGTTTCTCAATAAATAAATCTTTCTTATCGAAAAGTATTGAGATGTAACTCTCCTAGAAATTTCCACAGTTTCCGTTCTCGAATTATGTTGGTTTCAAAAATCTTATGAAAATATCCGTCTGTTCGCCGTTGAGGCTTTTCTCTGGAAATACAATAAGGGTCGATACAAAATTCAGATGTTACTTGTCATTAATACACCAAGCTTTTCAGATGCATCGGTTTACTTATAACAATTAGCAATATTCGATTTAAAGCGATCAGTTCTATTTAATATTTCCCTCTTTTTGAATAGTCATGCCAGAGCACCTATTACTTCATGAATAAAATAACATAAAAAGAAGTTTATTCTTGATAGAAGGTATATAAAATTATTTAAATATTTTAAAAATTTTAAAAAAATTTTAAAAATTAGCCTTCTACATATTATAATAATATATATATATATATATATAATATATAATAATAATAATAAGCCCTTTATTTTCTACAGGTTAAACCCAATTACAGAAAATATTACAAAATAAAAAGATACAATATAGAACAATCATCATCACCTAATACAGTTTATCAACATCATCTAATACAGTTTATCATCATCACCCAATACAATTTAGATATCTTTCTCTAATCGAAGCCAATGAGTCATGGAAAATGTCACAACCTTCATAAATGGAATTGAGCAATGCACACATAAAATGCATAGGCGCTCGTAGCATATAATTAGTCCGACGCGGAGCTAGGTAAAACAGAGGTCTAGTTCTCATAACTGATCCAGGTACATAGAAATTAATTTTTGCTAAAAGATATGGAGAATCAACTCTATTGTGAACAAGACTGTACAGGAAGGAAATTGCCTGCAAACTGCGCCGATTATCCAGTGACAGTGCGTCAAATCTACGTAGTAGCTCAGTATGGTCGGAACCTCTAGGAGGGTAGATTCCTTCCTCTCTATAGGCAATGAATTTATAGAGTCGGCGCTGAATCGATTCCAGGCGCTGTTTGTGACAGGAGTAAATAGGCTGCCAGATGAAAGAGGCGTACTCAAGTTTGGATCTCACTAAGGCGTTGAACAAGAGAATTAGCGTTTTTGAACTCGAAAAGTGCCCTCCATTGCGGATTATGAAACCATACAACATTGAAGCGGCGCCCACCAGGTTGTTAACATGTGGAACGAATGTAAGCTTGCTGTCAAATAGTATTCCCAAATCCTTGATCACCTCCGATCTGGGCAAACCGCCCCCTCCAAAAGAATACTCATAAATGAGTGGGTCACGCTTCCTTGTGAACGATATGGCACTACATTTAGATACATTCAGAGTCAAACCGCTCGCACCACACCAATCCAGCAAAACGTCCATAGCACTCTGCAAAGTATAACAGTCGTGCATAGATTCAATTCGATGGAAAAGTTTGAAGTCGTCCGCAAACACCAACTTAAACGTGCAGATATTATCGATTAAATCGTTGATAAATAATAAGAAAAGGTATGGTCCAATATTAGATCCCTGAGGTACACCGGAAACGGACACATACTCAACCGAACGAAATCCGTCAATCACCACATATTGCCTACGATGATGCAAGTAGGACTCCAGAAGATTCGTCAACCCCGGGCTGAATCCACATTCACTCCTCAACTTTCTGAGCAAAATTTGATGGTTCACCTTATCGAAAGCTTTCTGAAAGTCTGTGTATATCACATCAACCTGTCCAGAATCATCCAACACCTCAAAGAGGAACTGAGAGAAAGAAGCTAAATTCGTGATGCAGGATCGTCCCGTCATAAAACCATGTTGTTCTTGATTGATTATGCTTCGAGTAGATGGATAAACTCTATTATAAAGGACAATCTCGAAAATCTTTGAAAAGTTGGACAACAATGCAATCGGTCTATAGTTAGATATAATGGCCCTATCACTTAGTTGTCACTTAGTCACTTAGTTCATAACATTGATCAGCAGAAACAAAATTTTGTCTATTCAAAATGTTTAATTTATAGGATTTTGGTTAATAATTTTCATTTATTGGATTTTGTTATACCATTCGGATGTCTTATAATGAATGTTAATTTTATATGTCATGATATAAGTGGTACTTATATGACATTATTTTAATTTATTTTCAGAAGTTATAATCATTAAATATAATCTTTTGGAATTAAATATGTAGAAGGCTAATTTTTAAAATTTGTTTTAAATTTTTAAAATATTTAAATAACCTATTACTTCGTCTTAATCTGTGCATTCTATAAATTTTAAGCCGGCGATAGTCTTAAACTATTACTAGTATGGTATGTTGATCAATATAATTTATTGGTAGCAAGGTTTTTTCGGGTAGTTCAAGAAGCCGGTAGGTCAAACGATTTTACGGCGAGATTTTATCAGATCGGTTTCGACTCGTACCCTGGACTCTAGATTTGAAACCATTCATTTTCAAGAAAAAACACGTAAATGATTCCTTGAAAATGAATCTATCACAATTAACTTCCCAGAGCGACCCGCTGAAATGTGTACGCGGTATGTGTTCACGTGATATTATAATCCCAGGCTGAAATCGGCTCGAGTGTAGCCTGTTATTTAGTCCAGCAGAATTGCGGTGTATTCCCAGACCGTTCAGCTTCTAGATTATAGGCTCCAGGAAGTTTATTCAATTAATGTTCTTCTGTACTTATTAACTAATGCGAAACTTACAACTTATGTGACTTGAAATTGCAAACTCGGGAGATTTTATAGGTAAGATACAGGTGTATCGATTAGATTTAAGTTGGGTTTACATTCTATTAATTCATCGTTCGGTATTTCTTCTCACAGCATAATTTATTGAAACAGTTTTGGAACAATACTTTCATATAAAAGCCGAAGAGAACAATGGGGAACCAAATTGGTATAAACCTGAAAAAAATTAGTAATAAACTTCCCAGAATACTGAAAAAAATGTCTTGATCATCAAAATTGCTATTTCTTTTCTGTTGTAATTTTTCAATTTATTATGTTTGGGGGTTATAAAATATTAAAAAAGGGTCTCAAATAAAATATAACTCCCTGAATAAAATATTGCTTGAGCAATAAATCGATATAGAGGCTTTCCATACTTCTGTATGGTTGAAATTCAATTGTGTTTAACCGTTTATTTGAATAATCCAAGTAGATCTAACGTCGATTACTGTTTGTGCATATTTGTAATTGTCGTTTACAGTGGTAGCGACTTTGTTATGCGCCTGGAAATGATCCCTATCAACTGTGCAAGCAAAAGGGGGTGAATTTGTAGGGGTGTTTTATGTTTTCAAGTATGCGCATTTAATCTCTTATCCCCAAGGTCTAAACGGTCATGTTGCTGATGATTCAGATGAGATTATGTGGTGGAAATCAATAACTTTGGATTAGTTAATCTCGATATTTCTACCTGAGTATACCTTGTAGTATTAAGTAAGTCAAAAATTTGAATACAGTAGCTATCAGCTGTTGAATTGGAAATTTTCAATTTGTGTCAAATTTTTGAATGATTCATGAATTTACAAGAAATTTATTTTTAAGAACATTATAATAAAACATCAATTGATATTTAAGGGAGCGAAACAAACTAATAGTCCTCCTGAAGGTTTGCATATATCTTCATGTCATTATTATACACCAAAATAGTAAATGTTATTCCGATCGGATCAGCAGTTTTGGATTTATTGGGAAAATAAGAAAAGATCAAAGTGTGAATAACTGCGAAACTACTGGACCGATTCAGCCCTTTAATCAACTTAACCGAGTTACTTACGCCCCAAATCTACCCTCAAAGTTAAAAGTCTCTTCCGTTTTCGGATAGCGCACTGTTCCCTAGAACAAAAAACCGTGAACTATTCTGATTAATTTAAAAAACTCACCACTAAAAGTAAATATCTTATATTTGGATTCATGCAAAAGTTAAACGTGCTATTTAATTAATATAATAACAACACCCACAACTCGACGGGAATTCCCTTAGAGAAGGAATAATGGAAACAGAATGAAAAATTTGTTCTCCCTTAAAGGAATGACGAAATTAATTTCCATTTGGTCCGATGAGGGTTGAAACAAAAGCGTTCCGAAAAATCCAACCGAACCGCTTCTGATTAAATAAAGAAGTAACTTCATTCAGTTCGGATAACTTAACCGAATCGCCACCGGCAGAAAAAATCGCAAAGGAGAAGCGACTAGAAAGGGCGCGTTCTCATTTGTACCACAGTCACGTTTTAAATTAACAAATATAAAAATATAAATCAAGAGGGTAAATATGGCCTCGCACCTCGTTTCTCTGCTCCCGCTCTCTAACCCCTCCCTTAATGGAGTTGGGGAGAACAACGATATTTCCCGCTCTTGAACAACTCTGCCGACCCATTTTCATTTCACACATGATTTTATCTTCCAAGGGGATGCCATTTGTTAGAGTTGGGGCGGTGGAATTATTTCCCATCATTAATTCGAAATTTCCATATGGAATTTCAATATGTTTACTGACACGGCGTAAAAACCCGCTTCCAGACCACAATGGAAAAACGAAGTGATTTTCGTACCGTTTGAATTTCATTGGGAAAATCGATGCTTGGTTATGAACTCTAACCAAGTACTGATAGAGTCTTCAATGTTTCATTTATTTGAATTTATTTGGATACTTGGTAAAAATGATTTATATAAAATAAATCAATAAAATGAGGTTTTTTACTTGATAGAAGGATTATTTGAAAAATTTTAAATATCATACAGATTTATTCTGTTTACCTCCTACAAATTTTAATTTAAAAAAAATTTTTCATTCAAAAACTTTCAGAATTTAAGTAAAAATGGGTTGTTTACTTGATGGAAACAATATTTCAAAATTTGAATATCAAAACAGATCTAATCTGTTAGTCTCCTATAATTTTGATTTCAAAAAAATTTATTCAATATTTTTAGAATTAAAGTAATGTCTTATAAGCGCAGCTTATATTCCATAGACGTATAAAATCAAAACTCAATATACAATATCAAATGGAATGAATTAACCAACAAATATAAATTGTCAATTAAAATTAATTAAATAAATATTTGAATGAGACAAAATTTTGTTTCTGATCTTAGAATTATGAAAACTAATTTTTCAAAATTACAAAACATAATTTGAGAAATTCTCGGAGAATATAATTTATTTGAAATATTTTATATATTTAAATAAGTCTCTTCAAACATATCTCAGAACATGTATTATATCTTAAAAAACAATTAGAATTCCATTCAGGTCTTCATCAGTCAAACTTTACATTTAAAAAAATAAAATCAATCAACAAATACAACTTACCTACAGATTTCTTGTTATCCTCGTTTGAAACCAACTTTATAATCCAATATATTCTATGTTCGTCACAAAAATCACAGAAAGCTGCAAGGTACTATATGGTTTTCTTTAAACCCCCGACATTCCATAATGAGTTTTATGCAAACCCAGTGTAATTATATATTATATATGAAAGTTAGTTTTCATAATTGTAAGATCAGAAACAAAATTTTGTCTCATTCAAATATTTATTTGATTAATTTTAATTGAGAATTTATATTTGTTGGTTAATTTTTTCCTTTTGATATTGTACATATATGCTTATAAGACATTACTTTAATACTAAAAATTTTGAATAAATTTTTTTGAAATTAATATTATAGGAGACTTACAGATTGAATCTGTTTTGACATTCAAATTTTGGAATTAAGTTAAATTGACACAGTGTGCACTTAGACATTTTTTAAATTTAATTCTAAAAATTTTAGTTTTAAAATAAAATTTATAGGAGATTAACAGAATAAATCCGTATGATATTTAAAATGAAATAAATAATAAAAAAGGGTTTTTTGATACCTGATGGAAGTTTTTTTTCAATATGTTAAATATGAAACAGAGAAATTCTTTAGTACCTTAACATAAAATCCTTCGAAACAACTTCCCTTCAAAAATAGTTCTTTCAAAAAACTCTTCAAAACTATGTAACAAAATGAAAACAATCAATAAAAATAACCTCAGTACTTATATGCCTTGTGTATCTAGAACAGCAAGCACTAAGTGGATAAATTAAACAATTATTTACACTTCATGCTTGTCCATAGAATATACAGAGGTTATATAAAGTATCTTTCTAGAATCGGTTATATCCAAACAATGCTATGTACATGAGTGAAAAAACCGATATAAATAATATAACTGATTATTGAAAAATATTTTATATAACCTCTGTGTATATTCTGTGGACAAGCCTAGAGGGTTCTGTTACCTCCTTTTAATTTTAATTCAATTTTGAAAGTTTTTAGGAAATTTTATAAAAATTAAATTGTTAGTAGGTATTTCAGAATATCTCTGTTTGATATTTAAGATATAAGAAACTTAAACTCTACTTCCTAATTCCAACAATTGTCGAATCTTTGTGACTCATTTGAAATAGAATTTCAATTTGTGTTTTTGAGTTTCAATTTTGACTTAAAAAAAAGAAAAACAATAAA
This sequence comes from Megalocaria dilatata, assembly GCA_034642435.1. Lineage (NCBI taxonomy): Eukaryota > Metazoa > Arthropoda > Insecta > Coleoptera > Coccinellidae > Megalocaria > Megalocaria dilatata. The sequence goes on along the minus strand of CM067858.1, from coordinate 48,212,239 downwards.
CAAGAAGCAGAAAATTAGCAATAGTTCGCATGGATTTTTTTAGTGGATTTGATTTATCTATTTATCCTTCCTGGTATGCATGACAACCTTGCTTAGATTGTGTATCTTCGGGTAGTTTTCTGAACTGTATGTATGCCTACATCTTTATATTACTTATTTATTTCGTATATTTCCCATATTCATAGTTGGAGTAAATTGATTTCGGAAGGAACCTCATTTGAAAGCGATATACAAATGTTAACATATTTTTTAGAAAATAAACTATAGACGTAAAAAAGGATAGTCTATAATACGTTTGGAATCGTACATCCTACGAAAAATTGAGGATTAAAAGTATAAGACGAACCGATGTAAGAACTTCGAATCATTTTAAATCCAATTACATGGGATATTTTCTGTAATTATATGCTAAAACTTGGTATCTGGGCAGAGGAAATGAGAACTGATTGTCTGAAATCTCATATATGGGAGAAGATCCTTATATGAAAGATGGCGAATATCTATCATTGAGCATCATACCGCTACTTTTATGTCTCTGGAAATCAATCTACTCTTATCGAATTCGATATTTTGTTACTCCTTTTCGAAGCGAAACCACTAATTTGGAGCTATTAAAAACCAGCAATTATGTATTGTAGTAACCTAGTCGTGTTTCGCATACGATAAGCGAGAATTGAAATTGGAACATTTCCTCATGTGAACAGTTATATTAATTTCATTGAGCCTAGACCTGAATTGTCCATTAGTTAATGCCAAGGACAGGGCGGGTCCTTGGATATACATTTTTGCCGTAATTTTCCTCGTTGAACATCGAACTTGGGAAGTTCGAATAGATTTTATTGAAAAAGATTAAAGGTTTAAATATATATTTGCATATATATTTTTTTTTCATTTTACTTTCGATAAAGATAAATCCTTGAGTTTTTGCCGTGTTCCATTGATTTATAATCACTTAACTTTGTTGAATTATTGAAAAATGTCAGCTGGGCTACATGCGACAAGTTTGATTACACGAATGATAATGCATAATGTAGGAGAAGCTACATAGGACACGTTTGACTACCAGAACGATAATGCATAATGTAGCAAAGGCTACATACAACAAGTTTGACTACCCGAACTATAATGATTTTATAGTATTTTCAAAGACTGAACGTTAGAGGTGCTCGATGTTTCCCTTCTAACAAAAAGAGAGAAAAAAATTGATTAGAAGGTCTATTTGGAGGTGGACTGAATGAACGAAATGAAACTTCTTATTGGTTACAGAAAAATTATGATATTAATGCAAGTAAAGAAGGATAGAATCAGTTTAAAATTCCTATATATGCTGACGTCGAAATTCCCATAGCAATAATTATATCAAAATGCTCTAAAAGAGTTTCCATGTTTTCTAAGGCCATATATAATCATTAGAAAACAAATAATCTGAAGTTTCGAATAAAACTAAACAGTTCGAAACTAATCTCAAAACTGCTAGATTGCAATATCATCGTGAAAGACGTAAGTATCGATGAAAGAATAATGTCGAACGACAGGGCCGTCTCTAATGAGATGGTATATGAGCTGCTACAATCGAACTAAAGGAAAACAGAGAAGGTCTACCGACGACAATTGATAAGTTTGAGACGAGCATTGTGAGAAAAACTGCCGCAAAACCCCGAAATACACGACAAAGGTATATTGCAGCATGAGACATATTGTTTCGTCTGTTAAAATGCTCAAGGAAGACCTACTCCATTCTGAGCGTACAGCTCAGAGATTGTTCCTTACGATTACCATTTCTTCCTATCGATGCAACATGGACTAGCGGAGATTATTCTGAACTTTGCATGTATAAACAATTTTTCACAATAAAACTACAATTTTCGAGAAAAACGCGCAAGAACTTATTTATATTCTAATATATAAATATTTAATAGATTCGGTCTTTACTTGGTGGAAACTCATTTTAGTATTTTTCACAAACCAACACATACAGACATCACAATACATAAAACTTCAAACCACCCCATCAACCAAAAGATGTCAGCATATAATAGTTTTATTCATAGATTATTGAATGTCCCTTTAAATTCAGAAAACTTTATGAAGGAATTAAATATTATTAAACAAATAGCGTCAAACAACGGTTACAATCCCTTTCTTATAGACAAAATGGTATCCAATAAACAAAAGAAAATGGCATTAAATCTCGTGTACCCAATCCTAAAAGAGGACAATACACAGAAATATTTTTCGTTATCTTATGTCAATGGATTATCTGAAAATATTGCTAAATATTTCAAAAGTTGTTTTAATTATAACGCGGCTTTTAAGACAATTAATAACCTTAGTACCTACATAAAAAACAATAAAGATCGTACAAATAAAGAAAATAAATCTGGAGTCTACAAGTTGACTTGCAAAGATTGCCCTTTAGTATACATTGGCCAGACTGGTAGATCATTCAAGAAACGTGTCCAAGAACACCAAAGAGGTTATATATCCAATTCTGTACATTCGACATATGCTAATCATCTTAAGGAATTCAGGCATAATTTCAACAATAATTATGGAATTATCCACGTTGAAAGCAAAAGTCCTAGATCAACACTTCTAGAATTTCTCGAAATCAACAGGTATAATGCCCGTAATATCCTTTTGAACAAACAAACAGATGTCGATCATTCTCCATTACTGAATATTTTTCCTTAGTGGCATTTTTAACGGCAAACTCCAATAAACACCTAGAGTTTTTATGACTTGTGCTTCCATTATTTGGTCACGTACCTAAAAATGTATTTAAACTCGGTTACACTGAATACCATCAGACAGTACAATGTAATACCTGAAGAAGCCACAGCGTGGTGAAACAATTGTTGTAGTAGTACAAACATTTTTGTGGAAATAAATTACTGTCTCATATACATTTTTTCAATCTAATATATAATTTTGTATCAGAGATTCCGACTCAGTTGAAAATGGAACCGAGTATTTTCCCCTCTATCATGTAGAGAAAACAGAATTCAATAGCCGAATTTATGTTTATATAGACAAAGCAAAGTTAGCACAGTTTGAAGGCGGTTTCGGCCGGATTTCAACCATTCTCTGAATAAATTATGGTGATTAGGCTGCTGTGAATTTGTTCAAGCTCTGTTCGGAGTACCTAATATAATAATTTAATGCCCAGATGATTTTGAATATCGAATAAGTTCTGGTTTTCGGTCCCTGGGCACGGTGCCAGGCAGGCTGCGGTAAATACAAGCAAAAGTGTGCCGACAAACTTTATCATAACGTTGCTTTCAAAGAACTCCCGGCTTTTATTGCAGCCATAACGATTCTTGAAGAAACTTCCTGAAATATTACTATTATACTATTGTTTTTTAATATATTTTTTCAATGTCAGGTATTTATAAAACGGTGGGAAATAGATAAATACAGAATACCTGTCTACAAATTTCATTTAATGTAGTTAGTCCGGTCAATTTAGCCGAAAAAATAGGGGTAACCTTGCGTAACTTCCCAACAAGCTGAAAATTTGCATGAACGTTAAGCATACCATTATAATGAAATTATGAAAAGTTTCCATCGATCCCACGTGTGCAAAAAATTTTATTCAAGGTTAAAGTTCCCAAAAATGAGATTTTTCAGCGAAACGGTTAGTTTTATGATAAAAATATTTCAGATAAAAATTGTAGATCATGCAATTATCTACAAAAACTGTTCTCAGCCTTTTTTTTTTCATAACATTAACAATTTCTGAGAAAAAGCGATTTTAAAATATCTTTTAGTTGTATTCTCCATTATGAACTAAGCTATTATGACTAAGCTGGCTGTGTATATCAATGAACGCATAATATAAGTAAAACTATTAGTCTGTGACTAATTATTAATGCATGACCAATCACTGTCCAAAAATAATTATTGAAAAGTATAATATTAAAATAAAATTTGAATCTTTCTCAATAATTTCAATTTTTTTGTATATGTGGATATACAGTTTGCATGGAGTGACCGCTTTTCAATTCTTTCCAATCATTATTTTTAATCGGGTACACTAAGAGTAAATGACAATTCCGAGAAAATGAACTGAAAAAAAAGAGTCCTCCATTTATGTGACCATGTAGGCTTGAGCAACATCTGTCTATTGTTCAATTGCCTACGGAACAGTATGCGTCTACCTGTTCTTATTTGTAAGTAGTACGTGTTTATTTCGAATATTCTCTGCTAAAATTTGTATGAATTGATTATTGGCAATAAACCCTTACCTTCAATTGAATGTGTTGCTGTTTATCGTGGCATAAAGACGTTACTTGACGCAAATGTTTACAAAGGTGATGAATCTCCATATTACTTAAAAGAAAAAAAATCAGTTACAATTCCTGTGCAGCGTCGTAAACAGTACACTCAAAAGGACACAATTGATGCAGTAAAAAGGCAATTAAATGAATGGAGTATGCGGTTGGCTCTAGGTTGAACATTATAACAATTTTATTTTAAAAAAATCCACACAGTTTTTATGTTTTACAGTTTATTCAGAATCCTAACATGTGTTTCAGTCTTTCAACCATCTTCAAAGGAGTACAAAAATGAACTAAACTTAAAATTGAAAAGGTTCTTTTATTACACTAAGGACATCTGTGTATTTTTATGATGCATGGAAATAACAGCATCCAATATAGGGATTTCCCAAAGAGTATTTGGGAATTTGTTAAATTCTCCTTTTTTACAATGGCTTTTTTGATTGAAGGAATCTCCAAATAGTCCATCAATTTACCCTTATTAACATTATATAGTAAAGTGACATCATTCTCATTGAAAAAATGTAAGTTTATTATATAATGTTAATAAGGGTAAATTGGAGTACTATTTGGAGATTATTTCAATCTAAAGAGCCATTGAGAAAAAGGAGAATTAAACAAATTCCCAAATACTCTTTGGAGACACCCCTATATTGGATGCTGTTGGTTCCATGCGCCATAAAAATACACTGATGCCCTAAGTGTGATAAAAGAACCTTTTCAATTGTAAGTTTAGTTCCTTTTTGTACTCTTTTGAAGATGGTCGAAGGAAGGAAACACGTGTCAGGATTCTGAATAAACTATGAAACATGAAAACTGTGTGAATTTTTTTAAATAAAATTATGAAAAGGCAACATGAGGGGAACCAGCTAGTACATCCAAAATAAGTAAGTATACTAACTTAAGAGTAATCAAGAAATAACGCACCTTTTCAGTAAGAGGAAATGTTGAACAAAGACACCATTACTGTTTAGTAACGAAGAGTAGGCAATTTGAATATCTTATTAATAAAAATTCATTTAGAAGCTCAACCACTTAATGCAGTTCACCCATCACTTCCAACGAGTTTTTTTTCACCGAAACGAACGCCAAACAAAAGTTTTCAACGTAATCGATCTTAATTCGTCAAAAAAGTGATAGTTGGGATCTAAACTCTTATAGTTATTCCCTTCGAAATGGTGAGCCTGAATCTTCTACCTCAGGTTCCTTAATTAAACGATAATTGATCAATTTTTTTACAATTTCTACGTATTTAGAAAACTGCTTCGTTCACAAAATACATATAAGATATTAGGCTATCAACCTGTCTAATTGTTGCAATAGTCAAATATCGAATAGACGAATTTACTTTTACCTTTATTCACAACAATAGAAGTTCAGGTGAACCTTATAAAATATAAAACGATAAGACGAAAGATCGAGAGGGTGGTTCTAACCTCGCTGACTAGGCTACCTTGTCTAGTAACATAGAAAAATCATACAATTTCGAAGTATTCTAGAGAATAATTGACTCTTTCTGGATGATGGCCACAATATTCTACCATTAACCAGCTAAAACCGTAGATCGTAGATCCTTTAATTTGCAATCAAAATATGTCTCAATCCAAATAAAAATTACTTGTTTCGGCGTTTACCAGAGAAATTTATACCTATGGAAATATTCGGCTGGACTGTTTTATGTGGGTCATTCTGTATAGATTCCTGGGATAGCTAAATAAAAATGAAAATTTTAGATATCTTCGATTGCTTGAGATAATATGATGAATCACGAGTGAAGTGAGTTTGTCTGTTTCCTTTATCTGGTTTTACTCATTACGCTTCGTGGAATATAACATATATGTATAGAGTGATGTCTAAATAATTTGGTCATTATTTTATATTTCTTTAGATTCTTTATTAATTAATTTCCACCACATGTGATGTTAATATTTATGTCTATAAAGTGATACTGTGTATCTAGGACATGTTTTTTAAAAATTTATTTCTAAATGTTTTCATGAGATTTATTTAGATTTAAATCTGTAGAGGTTCTGGAGAATTAATTCCAGCTATTGTTTTTTGTCATATTACTATCCCTAGCCCATGCGGAGATCAATAAATAATGCAATAATATTTGTCGCTGTCAAAATTTATTTTTCATAAATTTGCAATACAAAAAAAGCTGCCTAAATACTAAAAAAATACAAACTTTTGGAGAAAAACAAACTTGTGTTTAATGCATATTTCTAAAATGGTTGGCTTCATCGAGGACTATGTCATATAAAGTAGTCATTACAGTTGACTAAATTTAAATGGAAGGTTGCTTTAGGATGCCATATCTTTTTTTATTGTAAATTTTTTGCGTAGATAATTTTTTGTAAACTTATTGCAACAAAGTCCCAACTCTGAGAAAAACATGTTCGATTACCACCTTACGTATTCTGAGAAGTTCAGAAAAGAGTACATTTGACAGCACTAATTAATTAAAAAGGTATCCTATCATTCCTACCAATTAAAACACTGATTGATTGCAAGGCAGCGCCACATTACGTTAACGAACATTTCGTATACGACCTTGGCTGCGTTTTAGCTCTTCCAACAGGCAGTCATCAGGCGAAATCCGTTAGAAAAGAGAGCGACCGACAACCTAGCCTCTAGCTAATATTGCCTAACTGTAAAGGTGGTTTTTAAACACAGCTATATTCACTGCATTGTGAACACGCTGATGAAAAACATCGTGAAAGAGAAATAATAACGCAAAAAGGGTTCTTCGTCGGTTCTGATAGATGATATCAACGCTGGGATTGATACCATGAAATGAATAGAAAATGGAGTCATCTCTTCGTGTCCTGATGTTCGCTGGAAGAATGCGGTGTTATTTTTCATTTGGATATTTGTTAAAGAATACCGATTTCTTTTATGCGATGTTAGCGAAATATGTTTTCATATTTCATATAAATTTTTTCTTCTTATTGACGATTTCTGTCTTCTATCGTGTAAAGAAAATTTACTTTCAACTTTATCTACAATCCTTTCTCTGCCTCTTTTGAATTCACTTGACCACTTTTGAACGGTGGATAACGACTGATTAAGCAGTAACCATCTCTTCGTGAATGATTTTTTGAATTTCCCTGCTTAGAATACTACTTTATACGGCGCAATGCTCGATTTTCTTCTTCATTGTGGCATTAGTCATTCTGATCGTCTTTCAATTAGAAAACTAATGATCGTAAATTAGTGAAATTTTATATTTTTACCCTCAGATAGTGTCATCAGTGAATGAGGTTATTAGATTACTCACATTATTAGCGAATCACCCTTATACTGAGAATACATTGAACGCCCCTCGTAAATTGTATCTTTCCTGTTCTGTGTTGGATCCCCCTTTGTTTGTGATATATATATGAATTACTTGCCAGCTAATGTGAAATTAGATCAAAGCGTTCTCTTCGCTGATGACACTTCCTTTCTGAATAAAGGGATAGACAACCAAGAATTGTGAAGACACTAAAGGAAGCCCAGGTATGGTTCAGAGCAAACAAAATGATGATGAACATTGATAAAACACAGAGACTACTATTTGAACCAAAGATGTCTTCGGACAATCACATGAGGCTACTTGGTGACTTTTTGCAATCAAATCTCAAGTTTTCTGTCCACATTCCTTCCTAAGTTGTCAAGAGCTACTTATGCAGTTAGGAGAATTAAGCAAATAGCGGGAATTGAAGCAGCCAAGATTACTTACTTCAGCTACTTTCAGTGTCCTTAACTTCGGCATTCTTTTCTGGGGGGATTTGTCTGAAAGTAGGAAAGTATTCATAAAACAGAAGCAGGTGCTGAAAATACTATGTGGCGTAAGTAGTAGATATAGCTGTAGAGAGCTATTCCCCAGAGAAAAAATTCTTACCGTGACGTCCATTCTTATACTTACCTGTTTAATGTACATCCATCATAATAAGAACCTACTATTGAAGCACAACATTAATCACAACTATGATACTAGAAACAAAAACAACTTCATCAAACCATGCCATCGTATAAAAGTATCACAGTTGAATGTAAGTCATCTAGCTATAAAAATTTTCAACTAACTGCCGTCCAGAATGAAGGTATTAAATCGAATAAAGCTTAAGAATGAACTAAAATGTCTCCTACTGAATAGAGCATACTACTCAAAACATGGATACCTGAATGTTACTTTGTAAAATAGTATATTGTCTAGCCAAATTTATTAATTTATTGTTTGTTTGACCTATGTTTTGTTTTATTTTATACATTTTTTTTATATATATATGTATCTTTTTAAACAAAATAGTACCTGACTCCCCATGAAATTTTTGATGGGTTAAAAATTTATTCATATTCTGTGATATGTACTTTATTGGGAATGAATAAATGAATTATTATTATTATCATTCCTATTGGGAAACCCGTCATTTGCGTACCCCACTTCAGTGTTTAGAGTGCTAAATTTGATGTTATGATATTTCTTATGTTCCCCATAAAAACCTGAAACATTTAGTCACAGCACTGTATATTTTTTCCTAACAAGGAGTTTCCTTCCCTACCAGGACTTGAACCAGGAATCAAAGAGAATCTCCGATTACAAGCCGCATACTTAATTCACTTAAAAATCTAGTATTCCAAGGTTCAATAGTTGATTTTATCTTATGTCATATCCTCAATTTTGGAATAAATTAATACCTTTTACCGTTTACGTATACGTAAATGAAAATGAAGAAACGATTCAATATAATTCTAACACCGCTCAACACAAAAATTACAAAACGAAATATTTACATTAATAGTTGCGCAACTATCGATTGAAGACAAAAACCGACATTGCAGCATTATGAAATCGAACATTCTCTGATTCCTTTCCTCTGTAGACAATATAAAATCACCGAGATTGCTGGATAAAACGAAAGTAGTTGCCAAGTGTTACGCGACCTCAATAACTCCAAGTTCCTCAAAATCAGACCCGCAAAATATTCGAACACCGCTACAGAACGAGCGTACAGAATGCCAAGAGGAGTTAGAGAGATACCTGCCTCGTTCTGAAATGAATCGAACCTTTGAAAAACATTTCCCAAGGCTATTTGCCGTTCACTGTCAAAATAGAGTTGATATTGAATCCAGCAAAAGTGAAACCGAGGTTTTACGACCTTGGTTTTACTATACTACAATGTTAAATTATCGTTAATTATTATTTTATTCGTATTGTTCTCGCCAGCATGAATTCTCAAGAAAGAATAAACACGTAATAGAAATGAGTAATTTGGAAAAATAAAACTGTTAGGTTCGAATAACAGAGTCCTAAATACTTTTAAGGTTCCTGTTTGAATACGAAATAAAAATTTAATCAGTAATTAAATGAATACTGACCTGGAACTCGCTTGGTGGACTGGCATTCTAGATCGACCTCCTAAAATCCAAATGACATAGTTACCTGGGATAACCAACCTTTTTGTATGTTTGAGTTTTCCCACAGTATCATTGAATAACTCTGAAAAACTCTCAGAAAGTACGGATAATCATGTAAGTTCCTGTTAAAACAAAAATAATTGAAATTGTAATAACTTTTAGAAATTCTCGATCTAAATGAACGTTTTAAGAAATGCATTTTCAAGTTTCGAACATTCCTAATGATATTAATCCCATTAGGCAAAAAGATTTCCAAATTAAAAGTAATTGCAACAAATATAGCTTAAAAATTTACTGGGGAGGGTGTTTTTGAGATACCACAGATAATTTCAATTTTCGATATATATTTGTTTAAATTACTTATAATTTGCATTGTCACACTTGTGCGTGGAAGCTTCGTAATATTGAGTCTATGATCGTATCTTCTTTTTGAAATTTTTCTGTGAAATAGCCCACTTTTTTCAAAAAATGCTCAACTCGTAGACCGCTTTGGTTAAAAGTTCGCTTTCGAATAGAATATTTGGTGAAGGAAGATACTACTCTGTCAAGAAAGTACCGGGAATTTTCAATTAAAACAACATTTTTACATTTAATCGTCAAAATTTATTGGGTCGCCTTCAAAATAGGCTCCATTTGCTCCAATACATCTATGCCAACAGCACTTCCAATTATCGAAACATTTTTTATAGGCGCTTTCCAGGATGGATTTTAGCTCTCGCACCGAATTTTGTTTTATGGCTTCAATCGACTCAAAACGGGTGCCACGAAGGGGCAATTTTAGTTTTGGGAAGAGGAAAAGTCGCAGGGAGCCAAATCCGGCGAATACGGTGGTTGCTGAAGCACGTTTGTTGAGTTTTTGGCGAGAAAGTCAGTCACAATCGTAGCTCACCTTCATTTTCGAGCGGCTTTGCCGTGGTTTTTTCGGTTTCGGCTCATTTTTTGCCACCCATTCCGATGGTTGCTGGCTTGTTTGCATATCGTACTCGTAGACCCAGGTCTCATCACCAGTTATAATGCGTTCCATGAATGTAGAATCGGAATTACAGCGATCCAGCATGTCTGAAGCAACATGTTCGCGATGACGTTTTTGAAGAAAATTCAGGTCTTTCGGTACGAGTCGTGCGGCCACCTTTCTCATGCCCAAAATATCAATCAAAATCGTACGTGCGGACTCGTGGGATATCTTAAGATCATGTGCTATCTCTCTCAAGCTGGTACGACGGTTTTCCAGCACCCTTTCCTTAATTTTATCTACGTCATCTTCGATCGAAGCCGTCGATGGGCGACCACTTCACGACCGTCCTTGAAGGCTCTGTACCACTGATATGCACGAGTTTTCGATAGAGCATTATCACCAAAGGCCTTTTGCAACATTTTCAATGCATCGGCACACGAAAATTCATTTGCAACACAAAACTTTAAACAAATTCTTTGCTCAACGTAATCACCCATAGTAAAAATCGGCACGCACTCTGACATCGACTGACTTAATCAGCTGTTGCAAACACACTAGTTGACAGATCCCGCTCAAGCTTGGCATAGTAATTAAGGACAGTGGTACCAACCTAGGAAAAAAAAATTACCTGCCTCATTGCCCCGCCAGATTCAAATCGATAATTCCCGGTACTTTCTTGACAGAATGTATATAGACATATTTTAGGGATTGTTTTCATTTAGAATCCAAATAACTTCCATCTGAGGAGAATATGGGTTAGAATTTCAGATTAATTTTTCAGGAAAATGTGATATCTATTTTTTAAAGAGGGAAATAAAAAAAACCTTCTTGAATTCTATGTGGAACAATTTTTGGTGATGGAGTTTGTTATTCCTGAATATCCAATAGAAACAAATATGTTTTGAATGATGGATTTGAATGATTATAGTCAATACTTTATATTTTCGTTTGATTCTTTAATGATTTGCTGCCGCTCACCTCTGTATAAAGTAAAACAGTGTTTCTGAGATATTTTATTTAATTTAATTCTAAAAAGTTTTTAAGAGATTTTTTAGTTCAACTCTGTAGAGGTTTAGGAGAATTAATCAAGCTTTCATCTGTAATAATTATCTGATGACGCGAAAGTTTCGAATTTGTTAAACAATTCCGAAATGGTCTAAAATTGATTGAAAATCTCTAAATGTGTACGTGCCATATTCGGTTGAAATTGATGAACAAATGTTGGAAGTTATCGAAAGGTCAAAAGAGTTCCGTTTTATTTATAGACTTGGTTCATTTTTCTTAATAAAATTATGTACTTTATTTGGATAACTTTTATATGGGTGATTTCACTTTAAATTGTTTATTTTATTTTACTTCTTTCTAGAGGAGACACACCTATGAAAATGTTCTGTGTTTACCCTACTGTTTTTAGTCAACCTTGAAATTCTGTCTATCTTCTAGATTATTAGAAGTAAAAATAAGTTCGTTCAACCATCTTCAAAGGAGTACAAAAAGCAAGTAAACTTGAAATTGAAAAAGGTTCTCTTGTTACACTTAGTACATCTGTGTATTTTTATGGCGCTTGGCAGCATACAATATAAGGACATTGCCGAATAGTATTTGGGAATTTGTTCAATTCTCCTTTTTCTCAATGGCTTTTCTGATTGAAAGAATCTCCAAATAGTCCATCAATTTACCCTTATTAACATTATATAGTAAAGTGACATCTTTCTCATTGAAAAAATGGATATTTTCTGTACAATGTTCTGCAAAACCGGTTGAATCAAAATAGACATCCTGTGTTCTTTGATTCTATGTTGTAAATACCGGCCTGTCTTTTCTATATACATTCTGTCAAGAAAGTACCGGGAATTATCGATTTAAATCTGGCGGGGCAATGAGGCAGGTAAAATTTTTTTTTCCTAGGTTGGTACCACTGTCCTTAATTACTATGCCAAGCTTGAGCGGGGATCTGTCAACTAGTGAGTTTGCAACAGCTGATTAAGTCAGTCGATGTCAGAGTGCGTGCCGATTTTTACTATGGGTGATTACGTTGAGCAAAGAATTTGTTTAAAGTTTTGTGTTGCAAATGAATTTTCGTGTGCCGATGCATTGAAAATGTTGCAAAAGGCCTTTGCAACTCGTGCATATCAGTGGTACAGAGCCTTCAAGGACGGTCGTGAAGTGGTCGCCCATCGACGGCTTCGATCGAAGATAACGTCGATAAAATTAAGGAAAGGGTGCTGGAAAACCGTCGTACCAGCTTGAGAGAGATAGCACATGATCTTAAGATATCCCACGAGTCCGCACGTACGATTTTGATTGATATTTTGGGCATGAGAAAGGTGGCCGCACGACTCGTACCGAAAGACCTGAATTTTCTTCAAAAACGTCATCGCGAACAGGTTGCTTCTGACATGCTGGATCGCTGTAATTCCGATTCTACATTCATGGAACGCATTATAACTGGTGATGAGACCTGGGTCTACGAGTACGATATGCAAACAAGCCAGCAATCATCGGAATGGGTGGCAAAAAATGAGCCGAAACCGAAAAAACCACGCCAAAGCCGCTCGAAAATGAAGGTGATGCTCATTGTTTTCTTCGATATCCGTGGCGTGGTGCACTACGAATTCGTTCTAGAGGGTCAGACGGTAAACAAGGAGTATTACCTAGGCGTTAAGAAACGTTTGCGTGAGCGTATCCGTAAGAAGCGGCCAAATTTGTGGGCGAACAACTCATGGATTTTGCATAACGATAACGCGCCTTCTCACCGAGCTACGATTGTGACTGACTTTCTCGCCAAAAACTCAACAAACGTGCTTCAGCAACCACCGTATTCGCCGGATTTGGCTCCCTGCGACTTTTTCCTCTTCCCAAAACTAAAATTGCCCCTTCGTGGCACCCGTTTTGAGTCGATTGAAGCCATAAAACAAAATTCGGCGCGAGAGCTAAAGTCCATCCCGGAAAGCGCCTATAAAAAATGTTTCGATAATTGGAAGTGCCGTTGGCATAGATGTATTGGAGCAAATGGAGCCTATTTTGAAGGCGACCCAATAAATTTTGACGATTAAATGTAAAAATGTCGTTTTAATTGAAAATTCGCGGTACTTTCTTGACAGAGTAGTATTACGTAAAATGTCAGTTCAGTGAAACATTCCTGTGCAAATAACAACTATTTTGACTGATTATTTAAACAGTAACTTTTCCACACCAATAATAACAAATTTCCAGTCAAAATTACAGTCATCATAATTAATTGCCATTTTATGAAGACTATTAGAGATCCTATTGCTGCAACCTTTTATATAAACCATTGAAAAATATATTTTCTTTTCTTCATGAAGATAATTTATATTGATATAATTTTTTTTTAATATTGTGGTAAGTTTTCTTATTAATCATTTTGTCAGTGATTTTAATTCTGTAGCCATTGTTCACCGCTATAGTTTAATTATATTGACTTCTTTTCGGAAGTTGACTTCATTCAACGGTATGCTCAAAAGGCTATGAATGAAACTATGGAATGTTCACAATTTAATTTGCCATGACTGATTGGATTTTGAATGGATTATGGTATCAGTAGTGGTAGGTTTTCTAAAAATGTCGAATTCAAACTTATTATTACTATGACTTATATTAAGATATAGTTGATTGAAGGATTTTTTTCCATTTCTAACGTGAATTTGATATTTTAATTTATGCTGTTCAGATAATTCAAAAATTGCGATAGCAGCTTTTCAATTGCAGTCCAAATGCAAAATACGTCATCTAGATTCATACTGCCATACTAGTTTATTTGACCTACCGGCTCTTCGAACTAAATGGAACATATTGATCAATCGACTAAACTAGTAGTTCATTATTGTAAACTGTTCTACGTGTCAAGAGTGTTCTAAGTTTCAAGACACGTCAATTTAAATGAATAAATAAATATTTAGACCGCATGTCGACGACAAAACACAAGAATTGTATTCTTCAGTAGGTAAATAAAAGATATTTTACTCCATTATGTTTTATGTTTTTCCATAATTTTCTTGTCTCCACATCTGTCCCGGAGCGGGGTAATTACCGACCAACCCATAAATTCGCGCTTGGTTAAGAGCTCCAAGAACATAAAGATTGTTGCGACATGTGCACAATTTTTCAGCAACTTATGCGACCGAATTCCCGCCTTTCCTCCGGTATAATAAATCCTTCCCAAAACGATCCCTGTTCATTCATCAACGAAACGGTGTCCGTACATTAAAATAATCAAGGATTGACTGGTACGTTGCCGTTTCCGGATCGAGCCTCCGACATTAATGAAGTTATTAGAAATCCAGCACCTAAATTGTGCGAATTTTAATCCGCCGATTACACGGCTTCGAACCCAGAATAACAAAGTTATCCGTTATGCATTCAATTCGTCCAAACCGATTGTTGGATATTGAAACGGAATGGTGATCGGTGAGAGGCACTTTGATGTCTCGATTTTTAATTGAGAGGTAATTCCGACCGGCTTTCCGAGCAGAACAGAACCCACGCCGATATAGTTGTTCCCACGGGATGTTCCCGTGCGCCGGGTTTGTAAGTGTGTTTTGGGGACTATCGAAACCGCATCGATAGATTTTGTATGATGGATATCCGAATTCATTTGACAATCAACCCAAGTCGTTACCGCAAGCAGGAATTATTATTATGTATGTCTATCATACAGGATGTCCGGAAAATTATTGAGGATCCTGAAACACTTCAGGATAAAACAGGAAAAGACATTAACCATGTAAAGGGTCTTTCATTAAGAATGATAGAATTTTAATTTTAAATGAAACAACCAAGGTGTTAACGCCAATATTTATATTAACATATAAAATTGTTGGAAATCAAAGCAGAATACAGAGTAACACTGATTCACAAGAGAAAACATTTCGTTAATTTTTTCATTTCTGTAAATTCTTTTATTGCAGCATCATAATTCAGACTGTTCGTTTCATCACTTTCGATTAAAAAAATTCCTAAGAACTGCAGTCTTCTTTCCTTCATAATATTTCTATATTTGTTTTTTGGAAGGGACAGTTTAGCGCTCTGCCTCGCAACTCGTTATAGACAAAGTTAAAACAATCTTAGTGCGATATATAAATTTGAAAATACTTCTATCATTTCCTTATCGTATATTAGCTACATTATTTCTGAACTATTCGTGTTATTATCAAGGTTTCAGGATTTTGAGATATTCTTTGAATTGAGATACTTCTCTGATAATACCCTCCTCAAAATCTTTATCACAATACTCTTAGAGCGTTTCGAAACTGTTCCTATCAGTGTCTGGAGAGAGATCCTCTTTATCGAATATACTTTTGAATTTGACAAATATATCTGGATAAACATAACTGCGATGGTCTGAATCGCCAATCAAGAAATCCTAGTCTTTTTAATAGCCCAATCCTAGATGTATCTTTTCCAAAAAATATTGGCAGTATTATTGTTCGATATCTTCACTTACTTTTGCTAGTGCCTCTATCTGGTCTGTTTGTGATTCAGTTTTTGTCCGAATTTCCCGTAATAATGACTTAAAACAGTCCAATTAATGGTATCCACCTTGTAGATCCAAATAAGGAGTTTGAAGTTTGGAAGAAACTTAATCAAAGCGTTCTAGAATTGTTTCCCAGATAACTGTGAGCATAGCGTATTCTAATTTGATTTGATTTTGTGTTTGGCCTCATTTCTACATCTATCTTTTCTGTTTCATCCAAACAAATGTGTTTCAAAGCCTTTATTTAACATGTTTGTGGAACTGTCCGATTTCGGTCAAATATGCACCATTTTGTTCTATAATTTGTTGCCATTTTAAAGTAAAACCTCCCTTATAGAAGTATTGATCCTTATTGGCGAAAAACTCCATTAATAAATTTTCACAATCTTTTCTTGATACCAATTTCTCATCATTCAGGAAGTTTGCAATGCGAGAAAAAGATAGTAATGGCTTGGTGCCAGGTCAGGACTTTATAGTAGATGCATTAAAACTTCCCAACCAAGCTTCTGAAGTTTCTGGCGGGACACTACAGACGTGTGTGGTCTGGCGTTATCCTGATAGAACCCTGTTGGTCAATTGTAGCCGTTTCTGGTCAGTACCTAGTTTCATGCTTGTTTACATAGCCACCGAGTGAAAAATGTGCTTCGTCGCCGAAGGAAATTCGCTGCGAAAAATCGTCATCCAAACGTTGTTGTTCAAGTACCCAATCGGTATATATTCTACGCATTATATGGTCAGCTGGCTTTACTTCTTGTGTCAACTGAACCTTACAAGGATAGAGATGCAAATCCAGATACAAAATACGCCATAGCGTGCTATGAGAGGCCCAAATGTTGCGATGAATTGATAAATTTAGATATTATTTAACACTTTCACTTATAGTAGAAATATTTTCGGTCGAATTATGGGCCTTGAGACATCAGTGACAGATTTCAGCTTTATCGTATTTATTCACTGCGTTACCAATTGTACGCTTAGATGGACTATTATGTAGACCATAATCTGCCTGTGGTGCACGAAATATACTTGCTGCAGAATCATTGTTTTTGTAGTAAGTTTTCACAATTTTCACATGTTCAGCAGTAGATAAACGAAACATATTGTTAAATGGCTTCTTCTAAATATATGAGGCTTCAGATAACAGTTCTGTGTTTCACAAAATCAGAGTCCTCATGCATATTACCTTGAAGTTCTGTTTTCGATCTGAAAACCGCATCGAAGGTATTCGATTGAACTCTCCTGGATGCCGAAAAGCAGAGAATTTTCCGCGGTGCCTCGGGAACGAATTTCCTGTTGCAAAACGTCGCAAAATCAATAAGCCCTGTTATCAAGCGAGGTTTATATAAAACTCGACTACTATGATGAGTATAAATCGTGACGCATTACATCTATAAATCTCAATCACTATTTGATTAGTTTTCGATATAGCGAAAGGCCGTGAGGCCCCCTTGGAAGGGCGTCGCATCGAGTTCGCTCGTTGGGACTTCTCTCTATATTAGATATTGATTTAGTTTGGGTAAACAATTCGCCTGCAGATATCTATTAACCTAGACACGCTCCGCTGAAATACCTTGACAGACCGCCTGACAAGGCTGGATGAAAAACAACACGCAAATTGACTCCAATCGCTTTTTCGAGATCCTCGTTCCGAGTCAATTATAATCGTTCGGAGTTTTTCGTTTTACGGGAATCGAATTATAATAAAGTCGATTTCTTCGCGGGTATTTTGTTGGGTAAATAGTTGAAGAAACACGAGAGGAAAACCTAAGTTATCTTGGGGGAAAACGATATCATGCAAGACCATACCCCGATTGAACGGTCATATATTACAGGGGTCAAAATATGAAGAAAACTTCATCTTAACTCAGGTCCTAAAATGCACCCTATGAGCGCTGGAGCTTCTTCAACATGACCACCAAAATCCAATAAACTAGCGATATCTTTATCATCAATTTAGTCGGTTCAAATGAAATTCAGTACATGGAGGTTTTTGAATAATCTGAATCGTCTGGTGGTCAAAAAACTTACTGATTCTCATCAGTAGCAGAGACAATATGATTCTTTCATAAAATTACTTATAATTTTTGACTGAGTAATCAAACTGAAATTTTAATCGAAGAAATAGACTCCTCATACAATTTTGAAGAAAAAAGGTACCCGTCGAAAGCGTTACGATACACCATTCTCGATAAAAAAGTGATAATCTCTAATGAAGGTTCGCGAATGTTTTCAAAAATGAAGTTATCCATGAATCCACCCTTTTTAGAATCTAGAAATAATTTGATGATCCACGAAAATGAATTGTTTGATTAGATCACTCTATCATACCCATTGTTTCGTTGGTTACAGCTACTTCATTTAAACTTTCCAATATTTTTTCAGTTAGTAAACAACATTAAAAATATTCATTTTTCACATTCAAAATTAATTTAATTTGAGGTTAAAAATTTATTTCCCAATATCCACCTAATGAAAGAGTAGAGAACCTATTAAATAAAACTGTTATTTTAAAAGAGCGGTGATCAAAACTATTTTCAATTTATTAATTAAATATTATGATATATAAACTCGAAAAAAGCCTGAAATATTGATGAATTATATTGAATAAAAATCCATCATCCCTTAAACGAACAATTCTCATATTGGTGTAGATATATTATGTTGACGATATTATATGTTTTATAGATTCAGGTAGACAATTAAATGAATAATTTACATCTATCACTATTATTCACCATGGAAAATTAATCAGAAAATAGAATTAATTTTCTCGATTTAACCATAAGCAACTTTAACAATTCACATCAATTTTCAATTTTTCATACATCCACATATACAGATACAATTAATTATACACAATGAATCAAACCAAAAATTATCAGCTTTCAACAACATGATTCACAGACTCGTTAACATTCCAATTAATCAAGGGAATATAATATTTCCGGACTAAATATTATAAAACAAATAGCCATTAATAATGACACTACAATATTGATAGTTGTTGATTAATAAAAACCATAGAATAGTATCAAATATAGTATACCCCAAAGTAAAAGAGAAATTGGAGTATATTTCATTGAAACATACAAAAGATATTTCTGAGAAGATTGTTTCTTACCTTAAAAATAAATATAATTTGAGAACACCATTTAAAACAAATTTTAACCACAGTAAATTCATTAAAAGCAATTAGGACATTATATCCAAAGATGATGAATCAGGAGTTTATAAGTTAGTTTGTGGTGATTTCCAAAAAGTTTACATGGGATAAAACTGGTAGAACTTTCCTTTCATTAACATACTGAGTTTTCTGAGTTCTTGTTTATATATCATGTATAATAGTTAATCTGAAGTAGTGATTGATCATTATAATATATTGAACAATTCTTTTCGGGTAGTTCAAATAAACCGATATGAAACTGAGAAATGTTACATTTTTTTAATTCGTAGCAAATAAAGAAAAATCCTACGAAATGAAAACATTTATTTTTATTGGTTATCGGTTTTCCGACATTCGACTCGTGCTCGCACTTTTTTTGCATATTCTGCCAGAAAAAAGCCTTTCGATTTACAAAAAAAATCGTTTTGGTTTTTTTTTAGCATGGCAGTTATTTTTTAATCATTTGATCATGGTCCATAAGGTTCTATGAGATCTTTTGACGAATATTTTCAATGGTTTTATCAACCTGCGATATTTTTTATTGATATTATTTATTATTTTTCATCCATTTGTAAAGAGGACTTAAAAAAATGATCTATTTTCTCATTGTTGTGAAGCGTTATCACTATTTTTATATATAAGGGCGCTATATTAACATTCGTCCGAAAATTTCAGCAATTCAACAAGTGAACAGATAACATTTCTTCATTGTCCTTTTCCTGATTGAAAAAAAAATTGTGAATATTTTTCAGAAAAATGTGTTAGGTACGGGTATTCATTCCAAAATCTTTTATAATATATTTTCTATCAAATAGTGAAATAAAAAATTAATTTGAATTTTTCTAGTCTAGAAAATTGCAAATAATTAATTCAAAAAGTTTTCAAATAATAAAAAGTATTTTGAGAATTCTTAAACCTATATGTTTCAAAATAAATAAAACGTCCCTTTCTAAATTTCTCTGGTTCCCCGCACTTTTATTATTATTTTGAGAAGGACATCTCCAGTTAACTGAAGTGTATAAGAAGTGTTACTCTCTTTGTGTAATGAGACATTGAGAACATCTTACACCAAGTAATTTGTTTTCATTTTACATGGTAAAACAATTCGAAATAAATTACCTAATCATGTGCGGCGAGCTCAAAGAGCAATATTTAAATTCTGTTAAAATCACTTTGACGCAACTTTCTACTTTATTTCATAGATTGTAAAATGGTTTATGTATGATTTCGTTTGAAATCTAATTAGAATAATAAAGTTGTTTTAATTCTATCTCATATATCGAATATATCAATGAATACGTCATTCATAGTTTTCCTACATAGGATCATATGAATGAGTAATTTTTCTAGCTTGAGTGGGAACTTTTTATGGATTCTTTTCCATACAATTTGATAATTCTTCTTACTTATACAGGTGAGTCGGTGAAATTCATGAAGCCGAAATTTACGATTCCATTTCTGCTGAAACGAAGTTAAAGCTATAAATTGGACCACCCTACTTGATGGCGCGTTACTCTAAACTAAAAAAAATTCGCTAGAAATTTTGAAGATCAAATCCCAATTAACTCGCGAAAAATACATAGGTCAAGAGGTGATGAAGTTGTATTACCAATGAAGAAGACAATATAAATTGTGATAAATTAATTACAATCGAATATTAATATCAGAACATTTAAAAAAACTTTCACTATATCGGGTGCCCAAGTTATTTCTTTGTAAATTTTACAAAACTATAGGCAACTACAGGCCATTTGCAACAAAAAATTTCCTATAGGGTATGGTTCAATTATCTGTCGTTATAAAGGTAGTTAATTCTACTATTTTGACACGTTTCACAATTTTTTCATCAAAAACATAGCATATCTTGAAAACTATCATATTAATCAAAATTCATCAAATTTAAATATCAAAACAGATTTATTCTGTTTGCCTCCCATAAATTTTAATTCCAAAAAATTTTATTCGAAAACTTTTAGAATTAAATTAATGTCTTATAAGCACAAAACTCATTATATAATATCAAATGGAATAAAAAACCCCACAAATATAAACTGTCAATTAAAATTAATAAATAAATATTTGAAGGAGACAACATTTTGTTTCTGATCTTATATTTATGAAAACCAAATCTTTTTAAGAAATGCAAAACATAATTTTTAGAACTTCTCCAAAACTAATATATTCGAAATATTCAGTATATTCAAATATTTGAATAAGTTATTATACTTCAAAAATTTCTTAAAACATGAAGTAAATCCTCAAAAAACAATTTGAAATCAAATAAGGTCTTCGTCAGTCCAACATTTAAATAATAGAATCAATTAACAATAAATGACTTACCAGTAAGAGCTCGTGGTATCCTTGTTGAACAAACACTAAAATTAGAGAACATTAAAAATCCAACATATTCTATGTTTATATAAATATTTTAAAAAAATTTTAAAAATTAGCCTTCTACATATTTAATTCCAAAAGATTATATTTAATGATTATAACTTCTGAAAATAAATTAAAATAATGTCGTATAAGTACCACTTATATCATGACATAAAATAAACATTCATTATAAGACATCCGAATGGTATAACAAAATCCTATAAATCTAATCTAATTTTTAAAATTTTTAAAATATTTATATAATTTTATATACCTTCTATCAAGAATTAACCTCTATTTATGTTATTTTATTCTATGTTTATCACAAAAATCACACAAATCTTGTGAGGTCGGACTTCAAAGACCTTATTTGATTTCAAATTATTTTTTGAGGATGTGCTACATGTTTTGAGAGATTGTTGAAGTAACTTATTTAAATATATTAAATATTTCGAATAAATTAGTTTTGGAGAAGTTCTTAAAATTATGTTTAGCATTTTTGAAAAAGATTTGGTTCTCATAAATATAAGATCAGGAACAAAATTTTGTCTCCTTCAAGTATTTATTTATTAGTTTTAACTGACAATTTATATTTGTTGGGATTTTTATTCCATTTGATATTATATAATGACTTTTGATTTTATATGTCTACTTAATTAAAATAGTACTTATAAGACATTAATTTAATGCTAAATGTGTTTGAAAGAAATTTTAAATTTTTTAAATTAAAATTAACAGAATAAATCTGTTTTGATATTTAAATTTTGTAATAATCCTTCTATCAAGTGAAAAATCTCTTCTTATTATTTTATTTATTTAATTTAATTTCGAAGTGTTTTAGAGAAAAATTTTTTATAAAATTAAAATTTGTAGTGAGGTTTGCAAAATTAATCTGTTTTATATTTAAGATATTGAAAAGGCATTCTGTCAAGTAGAAAATCTGCTTTTTATATTTTCATTTTACCCATTTTACGAATTATTTTTTCACAAATTGCTTTATTATTTTAATTAGTTGCAATGAATTTTCATCAAGTTAGGACAGAATCCATAAAATATTTATTGTTCCATTAAACAATCCTCGGTACATCGAAATAAACAACACTCTCAGGCCTCTAAACTTTATGTTAGCTTTCTGAATCGAAGTCTTCCTTCCATTCCGAAATTACCATGGCGAAACCCTAGGATCAAGAAAGACCGCATTCAACGAATATTAAATAATTCGAATAAATTAGTATTGGAGAAGTTCTTAAAATTATGTTTTGCATTTTTTAAAAAAATTTGGTTCTCATAAATATAAGATCAGGAACAAAATTTTGTCTCCTTCAAATATTTATTTAATAATTTTAATTGATAATTTATATTTGTTGGGTTTTTTATTCCATTTGATATTATATAATGAGTTTTGATTTTATATGTCTACTAAATTTAAGCGGTGCTTATAAGACATTAATTTAATTCTAAAAATTTTTGAATAAAATATTTTGAAATTAGAATTAACAGAATAAATCTGTTTTGATATTTAAATTTTGTAATAATCCTTCTATCAAGTAAAAAATCTCTTCTTATTATTTTATTCATTTAATTTAATTTTGAAGAGTTTTAGAGAAAAATTTTTTATAAAATCAAAATTTGTAGTGAGGTTTGCAAAATTAATCTGTTTTATATTTAAGGTATTGAAAAGGCATTCTGTCAAGTAAAAAATCCCCCTTTTATATTTTCACTCTACCCATTTTACGAATTATTTTTTCAGAAATTGCTTTATTATTTTAATTAGTTGCAATGAATTTTCATCAAGTTAGGACAGAATCCATAAAATATTTATTGTTCCATTAAACAATCCTCGGTATATCGAAATAAACAACACTCTCAGGCCTCTAAACTTTATGTTAGCGTTCTGAATCGAAGTCTTCCTTCCATTCCGAAATTACCATGGCGAAACCCTAGGATCAAGAAAGACCGCATTCAACAAATATTAAATATTTCGAATAAATTAGTTTTGGAGAAGTTCTTAAAATTATGTTTTGCATTTTTGAAAAAGATTTGGTTCTCATAAATATAAGATCAGGAACAAAATTTTGTCTCCTTCAAATATTTATTTAATAATTTTAATTGATAATTTATATTTGTTGGGTTTTTTATTCCATTTGATATTATATAATGAGTTTTGATTTTATATGTCTACTAAATTTAAGCGGTGCTTAAAGACATTAATTTAATTCTAAAAATGTTTGAATAAAATATTTTGAAATTAGAATTAACAGAATAAATCTGTTTTGATATTTAAATTTTGTAATAATCCTTCTATAAAGTGAAAAATCTCTTATTATTTTATTTAATTTTGAAGAGTTTTAGAGAAAAAATTTTTATGAAATTAAAATTTGTAGTGAGGTTTGCAAAATTAATCTGTTTTATATTTGAGATATTGAAAAGGCATTCTGTCAAGTAAAAAATCCGCTTTTTATGTTTTCATTTTACTTATTTTACGAATTATTTTTCCAAAAATTGCTTTATTATTTTAATTAGTTGCAATGAATTTCCATCAAGTTAGGACAGAATCCATAAAATATTTATTGTTTCATTGAACAATCCTCGGTACATCGAAATGGACAACACTCTCAGGCCTCTAAACTTTATGTTAGCGTTCTGAATCGAAGTCCTCCTTCCATTCCGAAATTACCATGGCGAAACCCTAGGATCAAGAAAGACCGCATTCAACAAATCGTTATTCGTGCAGCCAACAACTCTGGTGCTACTTTATCCGCCCCCAATTGGGGGCATTTTGTTGGAACAACTCTCCTGCTAGATCACATCGTCGCCATCTCTGTTTCGTCTGTTCAAATTGAGCGACGCCTTCTAGCCAGAAATTTGATTGAAACCTTCATGAATAATTTCGACGGTGTGTTCGCACAGAAGAGCAGATCGACGTAGAAAAGGGGGCGAAGCAACTTCCCAAAGTCGATAAAGTGCTTACTACGAGGTTTATGGAATGCGGAGCACACAGGAACTGATCGTTACGGTTCTACATAACATGTCTTTGCGATAACGTAGGATATCGAGGACCGGAGGGATAAGGCTGCCTCCTCGTCCACTTATACTAGATGTTATTTATCCTTTCTTTCATGTAAAATATGAAATGGTATAAAAATATCTTGGATCAATATTTTTCGAATGAAAAAAATTCAATAAATAAAAATAAATTGAAAGAGTTTCTCACTTCTTAGAGGGTTTTTCTCAAAATTTCAAATATGAAGCAGAATAATCTCGTGAAACCCCCCACAAATTTTAATTCAAAAAATTTCTTAAATGTTTAAAAATCAAATTTAAAAAAATATCTAAGAAAACTGTTTCTTTTAAGTAGACATATAAAATTATCAAACATGGCACAACACATAAAGGAGAAAAGAATCTAAACAAAATATAGAATATTTACAGAAATTACCTAGCATACTTTATCCGATACAGTAGTTTTAAATTGACTTTATGATTAACAAATTCATTTCCAAAAAATCTGTGCAATCTTTGATAATTCTATGTTGTCCCAAAGGAAACAGTGTTTATAAAATATTTCATTTGAAAATTTTAAAAATCATACAGATTTATTCAAAAATTTTTAGAATTAAATAAAATTAATGTCTTAAGAACACACTGTGTCAATCTAGTAGACATATCTAATTAATATTTATCACACAGTACCAAGGGGAATAAAAGAAATTCAAAGAAATATAATTTATCAACTAAAAATTATCAAATAAATACTTGAAGAGTACAGAATTTCGTTTCGTTCCTTGTTTTATCATAACTAAATTCCTTTCCAAAAATGCAAAACATAACCTCAAGAACTCCTTCAAAAACAACTTGCTCAAAATAAGTTCCTTCAAAAAAATTCCTAAAACATGTAAAACGTCTCTAAAAAAGAATTAAGATTTATTACAACGGTAACTCATCAGCTCAACTTTATATTTAAAAAATAAAAATAATTAACAAAGATATCTTACCAAACCAATTGAATGCTGTTACTGCACTAACACTGGAATAAATTCAACTTATAAACACCCTACATATTCTATGTTTTTGAAATTAAAATTTGTAGGAGGTTAACAAAATAAATCTGTATGATATTTAAAATTTTGTAATAATCCTTCTATCAAGAAAAAACCTCTTTTTATTATTTTATTGTATATGTAATAATTATATATTTTGGTTTACGCTTATTACATATTATCATTTGACTTTAAAAAAGTCCATAAAATACCTTGCAAACTCAATGTTATTTCTGTGACGAACATAGAATACGTAGGATATTTATAAGTTCACTTTATTCTAGTGTTTGCGCAGTAAACAGCATTCAATGGGTTTGGCAAGATATCTTTGTTAATTATTTTTATTTTTTAAATATCAAGTAGAACTGATGAATTATCGTTGTAATAATTCAAAATTTTTTTTTAAAGATGTTCTACATGTTTTAGGAATTTTTTAAGGAACTTACTTTGAGCAAGTTGTTTTTGAAGAAGTTCTTCAGGTTGTGTTTTGAAATTTTGGAAAGGAATTCAGTTTTCATATAACAAGAGACGAAACAAAATTTTGTGCTCTTCAAGTATTTATTTAATAATTTTTAGTTGACAATTTATATTTCCTTGAATTTGTTTCATTCCCTTTGGTACTGTGTAATAAGTATTAATTCTATATGTCCACTAAATTGACATAGTGTGTTCTAAAGACATTTATTTAATTCAATTCTAAAAATTTTTGAATAAAATTTTTTTGAAAATAAAATTTGTAGGAGGTTAACAGAATAAATCTGTAAAATATTCAAAATTTTCTAATAATCCTTTTTTTATTATTTCACAGTTTATTTTATTTTATTTTCAAGAGTTTTCTTATTGAAATTTATAAAGGTTTCACAGAATTGTTCTGCTCATTATTTAAAATATTGAAAAAACCCTCTTGGGAGTAAATTCGTTCATTGGAAAGGTTGAACCTTGACATCTTTCTCTGTGCTGTCTTCTGCATCAGCGTCTCGTCTTCGTTTACCACAATCGATCCCGTTTCTTCTTTAGAATCCAAATCAAAATACACTATTATATATTCTTCCAAATATTCTGAGTGGTAAACTACTAAAATGTTCCAAAGATATGAGAATTGAAACCATGACTGGGAATCGAAAGGTACTGGGTTTATGCTCCATCTAGATAGGAAAGAAATTTTATAGTTAGATGGGTTTTGGCCTCTATTTCACTGCTGGGTCGAAAATTAACAGTGACGTGCCTAAGGTGGCGTAAGGACGCAGTAACAAAGTACAAGCTAAAAAAGTAGCTGGGTAATCTTCATAGAAGATCTAGGAGTATCAGGATAATATCAAATCTTCATCAAATATCTTCCTCTGGGAACTATTCGACAAATAAATATGAAACTCCAACTAAATTACAATGCAAGATAATTCTGAACTAAACCTATCTAAAAAGTTTCTTATATCGAATATGAATTTTTGTATGAAACTTACAAGGTCAATAAGTTCAATATTCGTTTCTGAAATGAAATATGTATAAATAAATTAGTGAAAATGACCCTTTCCTTGGTATACAAACACACCTTCCTCGTCCCGCCTGATAAAACAGGATATTGTTCGACTTCATATACATTTGTTTTCCAATAGGTGAATATTTTATTTATGAAATCGAAAGAATATTCTCACGTTGTCGGCCAGACTTTAACTTTCAGCCGCCCAGTCTTCGATCAAGTGAAATAGAGGATATAAAACTTCTATTTCAGTTAGACGATTGGTTTTGAAGAGATCAATAGTTCGAAATAACCGTCATTCGAGCTTTTTGTTAGCAGATTTATATACTCGGCTTAAAGGTGGCTTATTTCTGAGTATCCGTCCTGAAACAGATTAGATTGATAACCTTTTGTTTATCAGTTATTCGAAGTCCATTTACCTGTTAAATTTAGTTATTATCAAAATTAGAGGTACGGTTCTATTCAAGAAGGAAAATTCATCTGCAGGTAATATAAGGGGTGGGCTATTTAAAAATTGCATTTTTGATCGGCAATAAATGAAAAAACTAATTAAGAATAATTAATGAAGTTATGAGTTTATTAGCTCTCTAGGCGAGAACATAAATGGGTTGTTTTATCAAATAACGATCCAGTTTTCACGAATAAATTGATCCACAAATTGCCGTGAGATCATTTTACTTCCATTAAATTTTCCACGTAAATTTCAAACAGTTTGGATAGAAGATTGACCACTTGGGAAATAATAATAAGCATAAGTTGGCCCAATGCATTAATGTCAAATATTGAACTAACTTTCTGTCAAAACACAAATGACAGAAATTTTGCCAGGCTGGAAATGACTCTAGATGGCATAAAAATACTCGATCAAGGTAGCTTGGAAGATAGCAGAATAATCAACGTATGTTTAGTAAACTTATTTAGGTTTTCAGATCCCCGTAACTCGGACTTCTCTGAAGTTGCCTAAAATTTCTATTTGCATCAATATTTTTGCGCGTTTCTTTTAGAAAACAGCGTGCTATTTTTTCACATCAAGATGTTTTCTATGATTCTATCTAATACTTTTGATTGAATTATTCTCAAAACTTGTTATTCCTTATGGATTTCAAATTTACTTCGTGGTTCTCCCCTGTATTATCAGTTCTTTTGATGTTTTCAGGTGTCTTTTTCCCTTCATTTTTTCCCTTTCATAGATCTGCAAGAAAAATTTCATACACGCGGTCGCATAAGGAAGAATCTAAAAGCGTTAAATTGTATAATTAAACGGCCTACTTGAAGAAAATGAAACTTTTGTGGAGTAGAACAATGGAGCCAGAACTTATAATTAATATATTTGATATTAGTTACACTGTATACAACATCATTATTATATCTTCCATGAGTACACTCAACGACAACACATGAAACACGTAATAGATGATCGGAAATTCAGAACTCGGAATGAATATCATCGCACATAAGTGATGACGTAAAATAAATCTTGGTAATACACTACTCGTAATTGAAGACAGGACTGGCGTTAGACCTCGTGAACAAAATTATCAAAGTCAATTTAGGCCTAAAGTTATGTCCATGAAATTGAACATAACATTAATCAAGCAAGAACTGTTATGTTACTTTGCATCAGCATCACTATTATTTTATTTTCAAGAGATTTCTATGAAACTAATATAGGTAACTTTTTCTTTATACATATTTCACAACTTGTTTTTGTTGACAATGATTTATATATAGACCGTTTAGAAAGTATATGTAATTTATTATTTTTCATAATTTTAATATACTTCATTCTTGGAACATTCTAAGAAAAAAGTAATGTATAAAATAAGTTGTGCAGATAAAAAGATATGGCCATATTTTTGATTGTCCACATGTATACAATTTATGAAATGATACTGCAACTAGAAAAAAGAAACCAGGTTTTCGAATAGATCCGAAACAATATATCTGATCGGAAAGAAATTTGGCATTTAGATGTAAAACATCGGCAAAAGGAATTGTACCAAATTTCATGAGGACCTGTCATCAACGCGAACGATGGAGGTAATCAACTTCCGAACGAAGAGATCTAGGGACTTGAAATTTTTAGGGTAGGTTTAAAGAATATAATAGTTATGGTTATTTTGAGAATAACAGAACCGGTTTGATAATTCCTGAGTTATTGTCATTCGAAATTTTGTATTTTAAATATTTTGGAAAGTACAAATTCGATCGAGTTCAAACGGCGTAATATCCAGAAAGGAAACCCAACAAATCAATCAAGTATATTCTTAATTAAAAAAAATAGGTTTTTTACTTGATAGAAGGAATATTACAAAATTTAAATATAAAAACAGATTTAATCTGTTAGTCTCCTATAATATTAATTTCAAAAAAATGTATTCAAAATTTTTAGAATTAAAGTAATGTCTTATAAGCACAGCTTATATTTAATAGACGTATAAAATCAAAACTCAACATACAATATCAAATGGAATAAATAAACCAACAAATATAAATTGTCAATTAAAATTAATTAAATAAATATTTTAATGGGACAAAATTTTATTTCTGATGAATATTACAATTATGAAAACTAATTCCTTCTCAAAATTACAAAACATAATATTATTCAAATATTTATTTAATTAATTTTAATTGACAATTTCTATTTGATGGTTTATTTATTCCATTTCATATTGTATATTGAGTTTTGATTTTATACGTCTATTAAATATAAGACATTACTTTTATTCTAAAAATTTTGAATAAATTTTTTTGAAATTAATATTATATCTCCTATAATATTAATAGCAGATTAAATCTGTTTTGATATTCAAATTTTGTGATATTCTAAATTAGAAACATTTGATTGATTCGGTCCCTACTTGGTCGAAACTCGTTTTAATTAAAAAATATATAGGAGACAGTATTTTTTGTCCACAAAAATATGTATTAGGAGTACAAATAAGTTTCCGCCGTTTTATTGTAGATGGCGCGGCACGGAGTTTCGGTTAGCTTTCGCAGATGATAACCGGCTTAAAAAATAGTTTGGACATTCAAGAACAACATAATCTATTAATATCACTGATTTTATATTGGTATTTGAGCCAAGTAAGCGTCATTTGCGGGAAATATTAGTTTACTTCTTTAATTTAAAGAAATCTGCTGCTGAGGCGCATCAATTGCTCGTAGAAGCATATGGTGAGGGTGCTTTGAGTGAGAGAACGTGTCGAGAGTGGTTTAAAAAGTTTAAAAACGGTGATTTCGACGTAGAAGACAAAGATCGCAGTGGAAGGCTAAAAATTTACGAGGATGCAGAATTGGAGGAATTATTGGAGGAAGATTCATCTCAAACACAAAAAGAAATTGCTCTAACATTAGAAGTCACTCAGCAAGCAGTCTCACATCGTTTAAAATCATTAGGAATGATTCATAAACAAGGAAATTGGGTTCCGTACGGCGGAAACTTATTTGTACTCCTAATATTTGTATTGTAACTGTCTCCCATATACTTTTTAATTAATTAGAAATCTATAAAAACATGTGAAACATGCGAAATTTACCAGTAAAAGAACTGACATTGACTCAACACAGATTAAGAACTTATGTGATCTGTATAAAAGGAGTGTCAAATCAATCGCAGGATAAAATAATGAAATATGTCAATAAAATACAAAAATGCTATAAAATAAGAAGGAACGGTTTTTTACTTGATAGAAGGATTATTACAAAATTTGAATATCAAAACAGATTTAATCTGTTGTCTTCAAAGAATTTTTTGAAATTAAAATTGTAGAAGACAACAGATTAAATCTGTTTTGATACTCAAATTTTACAAAAATGCTAATTTTTCAAATTAATTCGCCCATTACTGTATGCATTATAACAATTTACTGCTGATTGAAAAATTACAACATTGAAAATTCATTACATATAGTATTTCTGCAAGCAATTTTTATCTAACAGAAGGATAACTCCTTCCAGAAGTGCTGGCAAATTATTAATGAATAAGATGCAAGAAATCTTCGCCTGATAATGGAGGTATCAATTTGATAATTCAATTTTTAACTCCATCATTCAACAATTTATTGGAGTATAATGCTGTATCAAACATTTTCACCAAAATTTTCCAGGTTCGAAAATTATTTTTTTAAAATAAGTAGTACAAGAAATTTAAAAAATATAGTCAACGCAAAAGACTGATCAGAAAATCTGTGTGAAATTCCACGCAATTTTGTTTCCATTGATTCGTTAATTCACTAACGAAGGTACCCGAAATCAATATCGTCGTTTACCTGCCATTGCTTTTGAACATTTAATCTTTGCAAAGATTCGAAAAACGTATTTTTTCTTTAAATGGACCCCTACGATAAAAATCAAATCAAACATTCAATCATTCTCAGTTTTTTCACGAAATAATTCCAGTATCGCTTAACGTACTGTGAAATGTATATCGTACGGTACATTGGTTAATTTTAACCTATTGCGCATAGAAAGTATAGTAGGTAAATTGTACGCTGCCGACAACACAGCTGGAAGAAACCCATTTGGCTTGTAGTGACTCCACAAGTATAAAATGTACGCGGTCTGTCTGTGACACCAAAAGGCAAGTCCATGCCTGGTTTCAGGAGCGTATTCTAATAAATGCGTTAATAAGTTGAGCTCAACGTATCGCTTTATTTTTAGCCATGTGGTATATCTCCGAGAGTCACTTCATTTTCAGAAAATACTTTCCTACAATCGCATTGTTTTGCTTTGTTCCATTTAGAAGGAGTGATTCGTAGCAAGGAAACCAGTTATTAGTGTGTATGTTAATTCAGTTGAGCCACTAGAACTTTTTGAGTTGTTCTATCTTTCATTAATTCACTAGTTTACGTCAAGTTGTGCGATAAAGGTGCAATAGGTTCACTACTTTCTAAATTTTTGTGAAGTGTGTTACTTTGTCGGATATTTGTGTAGATCCGTGATGTGTTTGATGGGTGAGCATAATTTTTTCCGTTTTATTTTTTTTATTAGGTTTAAAAGTATTTCTAAATTGTTGAATTGTGTTTTATTGCGGATCTTCTCGATGTTAGATTAGTTCATGGTGAAATACTCAAATTAGGTGGAGAATAGTTTTTATTTTCTTTCAAAAATGTACAAATTTTGTTTATTTTTAATTATTCACTTTCCACATTTTTTTTCAATTCGCGAATGTTGATGCGTTTATGAATTTTCGGAAATAATTGTTGTTTTTTTCCATTACTAGTTTCTTCATCCCTTGGGGATTAAATGCAGTTTTTGTATCGAAATTTAATATAAAAATTCAAGGGGGGCATTATGAATATTTATTTGCTGCCGAATTCCGAATATTCCCATTAGGAATAAATCATTATCACACAAGCTGTTTCTCCTTTTGAAGCATGCATATTTCTATATATGATTTTTGCATTTATGCATGTATGAATAAACATTATTATTATTTAATCCGGACGTTACAGCTAACAATCATTTAATTATAAGATACGTCTCAGAGAAATGATATTTTTAATTTCTTGGAATAGTTGTTCGACATAATTCATTTTTAACGTTTTATATTTGAGGTCAAAAATGAAACCCACCTAACTACCTGAATTGAACCACTGGGATATCTACTATCACCGAAAATACTCATAATAGGTACCTACTTCCGTTTGTTCCTGATAATGATTAAAATGCGGTTGAGTGTATACGACTAATCAGATCGTCCAAGGTTGAACCAACAAGTTATAGATTGCCTTTTATCGTTTTTTAGAATCTTTCGTAATTTGAGAATGCAAATTTACGCAACAAGGTTACAGTTTTAACTGGAAAATATACTTGTTTTGAAAACAGTTGAAAGAGTGTTTTGTTATTTCATCTCCTTCTTAAGCTTCGATAAAAATATAAATAAACCAATGTGTTAGATATTCACTTAGTTTAAAATATAGAAAAATTTAAATTTTATACATATTTCAAACTAGAAAATAAATAATACTAACTGACAACATAAGAAAAATAATTTGGTAATTTCCTGCTAATCTTAAAAATATTTGCTTTGAATATTATGTACCCTTTTATCTCAGATGTCACCAATCCTGCATAAATATTTATTTGATTACAATCCAGAGCAGTTTCTTAATTTTATCAAGAAGTTCAATCACTTTTTACCCGTTGGTTGCGCAAAGAAAGATTTGTTTAGCTTGTTGAACTTTATCAGGATTTTAATGAGTTTTTTTCCCATCTGAATTTTTTAATCTCAGTTATTGTTGCACATAAATAACTGCAGAAATTCACAATTCTATGTTTTTTCGATCAGCTATTCTGCAGAGGAGTGGATCTGTGAAATAAAAAATATTTACCTCGTTTACAGATCAGTACTAGATACATTTTTGTAAATCTTTGTGAGTGTTGCTGCGTTTTGGTTTGGCTAGCAAAATATTCATTTATTTGTTTCTTGATGATCAAACAGTCATATAATGTTCCATACATGCAGATGAACATTGTAGCAATTTTTGTTGTCCAAACCAAAATATTCAAAACACAATAACATTAACTTAATTCACTTTTGTTGAATTTATCATTTCGACAAATTACTGTATTATTCATTTTAAATTTACAAAGATTAAATTTTATTGCGATCGTAATTTAAATTATTGTTATCCTTTACATAATTTTAGTGACCCCTAATTATCGTTATCCTCGGTTAGTACATTGGAAGTAGAAATATTAGTTGAGAAATATTTTGATAGGGTCGATTATTTTTTTCTACTTCAAAATAATTAATAATATTCAAATTTCATAAGGTGCCAAAAATATTCCAAATTGAAAATAATGAACCAAAAGAATGCAGTAGTTTTCACAACGAGTTCCACCAATTATGGAAATAATGTTTCATTTATTCAAGTTATCGCGAATAAACGCCAACTGTAATTCCATCGAGGGTATGATTGAAATATTCAATGTACTTTATTGAAAGCTTCTGTTTTTTGCGATTTCCCAACGGAAATTGTTTATTCGATTTTACGTCCTCATTTAAACTTTACTCTGATCGATCGTGAATAGGTAATAGGAAATGTAGTGAAATATTCGTTCAAGTTTGTACGCCTCTGGCAAAACAACTCCGCAGTCTATTCTTCTTTTTATGTTCACGACTATCGTTTACTTTATGGCGTGAGTTAACTGTTTGCCAGTCGGTCCAATTAACCTGTCAGGACATTGTGAACTTGATGGATCTGGAATTGAAGTACTCCTTTCAGAAACAGAAAATTTCCCAGTCAGTCCAATGGAAATGGAAAGTTTCCCTTTCCAATTACTCCTCATTTCCAATTAATGACGAAAATTGGAATTTAATCCGAATTTGTTTTCAGCATCGCTATAACATGTTTTCCGTTTCGTCAATCTGTAATTTTCATTAATGCTGGGACAAAAGTTCCTTCAAATTTTATTGCAATGACTACCAGTAAACAACTCATGAAATCATCAATTAATAATTCTAATTTGTTCATAATAAGACATTCAAATTGAAATACATGAAATAGATGTTTACCTAGATTTACTTTTATTTGAATATCCGAAAATATTCGTTTCATTAATGCTATTTTAAAGTTAACTTTTTTTCAAGTGGCTGTGAATTTGCAAGTTTTGATTTAAGGCGCTTTTTGAGGAATAGTCTATTTTATGACTTCTACCTTCGTTTACAAATAGAATCACTTTTGAAAACACCCTATATAAGCAGGTACATTCCAAGAAAACTTCTGGGAATTTCAGTCACTCAAAAATATTGAAGAATGGATATTACCGTTGGTTCGACAAATACTCGTTTAATCTTATTACTTGTTCATTTACGAAGGAGGTAAGGGTGCTACTTCAATTTTCATCATGTAAAAGGTCGAAATTATGATACCCAGTTTCAAACAAATGGTTTTGCATTTGGATGTTCTACTGTCTTTTTTGCAATCTTTAAAAATTTACACAAGATTACAATATTATTCAAAAAGAAACAGACTACACTTTCCTGCCTTGAATATTTAAGAATTTAGATTTGAAATGTGCAGGGTAAGTTTTAAGCTAAAATAGGGGGATTAAGCTTACGAATGGTCGAAATCTCTTAATGGACCCCAGAAATATGCCCATTAGAAATTTGTAAAAAAATTTTTCGCAGATTATTATTCTATTAGTCCTTAGAAAAAAATATTGTTCGGTTATTGCGAATGATAAGTCATTTAAGTACAAGTTTTCAACCTATTCGCGTCAATGCCTTCTAGATCGGGCAGTCTGATACGCTTCACAAGAACCAATTTAAGTTGTGTTCGATTTCCAATGATAACTTTTTCATTTTCGAATTATCTATCAATCAAAAATTGAATGAGTAAGCAAAAAGCACTCTCAGGAAATTTTATAAATGTACACCGTAGTTGAAATAGAAAATTCATTATATTTGGCTGGCTCACTGCATATAAATTTTAATATCTGAATTATAAACACCAGTGACAATCCAAAAGGTCTTCTTGGTTGGTAAAAAGCCATATCTACTTATCTGATTCTGGAGCTAGGTGTCCCTCAACCGACAGTCTTGATGGTTCAAGTTCAAGGGCAGCGACCTCCTTAATTTATTCTTTGGAGCAGTATACACCACCCTCGAGTGATTTATGTCGTCCTTTTTTGGAGCTCGCGGTTCTTATGTTTTGAAAGCATGATATTCGACGTCACCCGCCCCATATGTCGAGCGACGCTCTTCTTGATGTAACACACTTTGTCAGTCGGTGTTAGTTCAGCTTTCTCTGCTTTTTAACTTGAAGACAAATCTGATTTATGAAAAGAGTGTCACTCTCTTATCATCTGATCGTACAAAGAGACGTACACATGAGTTTAAACGACTACTGCTATGTTTTATACATTATTGTTTTATTTGGATTTCGGTATCATCTTCTTTATTCCTATTCTGCTCAGGTTCAATCCTAAGCGGAATACAAATTGCTAGCTTATGATAATAATTCAATAATCTGGGAAATTTATTTACTTTTTTTCGAGAAATATATAAGACGGGAACGAATTTTAGAACTTTAAAATTGGGTGGGTTGTGAAATAAAGTTGTCTTCAAATTAAAAATTATTTACTAATTATTTATCAATAATGATCGGAAAAAATCGAGAATGACAACAAATTTCTCTGCAATTTGAACCTGGTACACTCCAACCTAGAAATTACGACTAGTACGTCGAAAATTTGTACTGCAAACGTCTCTGATCTGCTGAAGAAGCAAAAACGTCTTGGATTTAATTATATTATATTTTTCAATAAAATGAGTTCCTTTTGGGTCTCTTATTATCTCTAAAAATACCTTTCCAGGAAAAAAAATTCTACCTGAAAATATTTGTTTACGTTTTAAAGTGTATAGATTCCAAAAATCGATTATGGGATCATTCGAGTTGTTAAATGTAAAATAAAGTACGTTTATGCAGAATTCGTCAAGACCATAATTTCAAAAGCATGAAGAAACTAATTTTAATAATTTCCTTATATTTCAAATTAATGGATTCAATTATGTTGAATTTTTCGATAAAATGATTCTGATTTCTTATTATCTCTAAAAATATACAGTTGAAGGAACAGAATTTCAGTCTTGGATTTAATTATATGATATTTTTCGATAAAATGAATTCCTTTCTGATCTCTTATTATATCTTAAATTATACCTTTCGGAGAAAAATAATTTAAGTCTACCTGAAAATTTTTGTTTACGTTTTAAAGTGTATGGATTCCAAAAATCGCATATGGGTTAATGATCCCAGAATTCGTTAAGATCATCATTTCAAAAGAATAAAAAAAGTAATTTCAATAAATTTTTTATATCTTAAATCAGTGGATTTAATTATGTTAAATTTTTCGATAAAATGATTCCGATTTCTTATTATCTCTAAAAATATACAGTTGAAGGAACAGAATTTCAGTCTTGGATTTAATTATATGATATTTTTCGATAAAATGAATTCCTTTCTGATCTCTTATCATCTCTAAAGTATACCTTCCGAAAAAAAAATTTTAAGTCTATCTGAAAATTTTTGTTTAAGTTTTAAAGTGTATAGATTCCAAAAATAGAATTATGTCCATGAAACGTTCGATGTCCTGAATTTGCTGGATCTTTTAAACACGTGGAAGAAAGAAATCTTTTTGGAATCAGCACTGTTTCGATGTTTCTAATCGATATCCTAACAAAATTTTTATAAATTTATTCCAGTATTAATTGTATCGTTTAAATATAGTCATATATAATATATAAGATAACTTTATTAAAGTTACAAAATTGGAGTGGTAAATATTGGAATATCTTGAAATTTTTACTACAGATGCCATATTAAATTATGTTCATTCATGCAATTATTTTTTCATTAACTTAAATACTTTTCACTACAAATAAATGTTGAAAGACGAGCTCGGTAATGCTCTTGACGCTTTGTTAGTGCTTTTATAATTTTTATTGGTGCCAGATGTCTCCAGGAAAACGGAGAAAAATAGGATATTTGTAATTCTTGTGGAAGTCTACCTTCGAATTACTCATAAATAATTTTCCAACCATAAATATCAACAGTACCTTCGTAAAAACTTTTTCAGTAAATATTCGACAATGTTGAAGTGCTGTACTTTCCCGATTCTCTCCTTACCGAACTCTCGAACAAACAACTTGTTTGTAATCACGTCTTATCTATTTTTAATTGCTATTTTACATGTACAGCTGATACTAAAATATCGAACATTTATCGTCATTATCATGGTCTCAGTTCGATTCGTGAGTGCTATCTTCTCTGAACGGTTCATTGTTTCTATTATTTTCATGTAGTGCATGATTGGGTTCAGCATTTTTGGATATTTACCATTTCACCTGATTGACCTGTGAGTAATGAAATCGTTGATTAATCTAGCCACTTTCACAAATTAACCGCGTTGAATTCCAATGCGGATAGATCAGACCAGAATTGAAAATCATTCCACAATCCGCTACACTGTTCAAAGACGTTGGAAATTTTCGTTTTAGAAACAAAAAATATTTAAATTATCCCTGATTTAGATTTTTAAATGAAAGCTATCACTTCCTTCTTATTGTATACCCAGCTAAGTGTACTTAAAATGATGAATGTCAAACGTTATCTACCGAGTAAAAACAAACAATACTTATCATTGATAACGTTTTCCTACCAGAATTACGTTGCTTCACTATAATATTTCAATTTGCATAAATGAGAAAACATAATTTTTACAAACTTCTTCCTTCAATAAACAATTATAAATTCATTTATTTTTAGTTTTGTTAAATGATTCTACCTTTGACAAATGTGTTAAAAAATTATCGTCAAGTCCAAATGGTCATTTTTATCAGAAAATGAAGGAAAATGTAGAAAGTGTGTCTTACGGGAATTCAGGAAGAATAAACACTGTAATGATATCTTTGGAGCACAATATACATTATTAAATTATACCCTTTGAAAATATTTGAGTGTCATCATTGGACTTTGGTATTTTCTCAAATTTATTGTATTTTATTCACTAAACTATATTTGTCTATCAGTCAGTTCTACCAAGTAAGACTTATTTACTATCTTTGTGTGTGAATGAATTAATGGGTGTAAAAAGGCGCTGAAATTTTCAAGTCCTTATTTTAAAATATTATAAAAAATCTAACAATCTAAAGAATTTACATTTATATCGTCCTTTTACTCATTTGACTTGTCACTAATTGAAGTTTTTACTTTCAGATCTTGCGGGATCCACCATGAAGTCTCTCCAACCAGTTCCGGATGACAATGATGATATTTTCGGACCACCACGAACCTACCCCAACGGCTTCACCCCTCCGAAAAACCGTCCGTCGATGATATCGGCCAAATACCGTCAAAAAGAAGAACGTCGGAAAGTCCTGAAGATCAGCATGAACAAACTGAAAAAGATCGAGGACCCAGAAGCCAGTTTGCGAAGATCGGTGCTCATCAATAACACAATGAAGAGGTTACAGCAGGAAGCCAAGGAGGAAAAAATCCAGAAACAGCAACTGAACTATCCAAGGATTTGTGAAAGTGAAAATTTGGTTAACATCAAGAACGAGTTCATTAAGAACGAAGTCAAAGGCAGCGAACACAAAGTGTCGAGTAAAGTAATCGAGTTTCTTGAAAACGACTTCGATAAAAAGTTGGCGGAAGAAATTGAGACCGTGAAAGCGAACAGCATTGAAGTTCTCCAGAGTCTTGACGAAAACATGAAAGAATTGGACAGTCCACTATCGAGTTCCAACGATGACGTCACAAACGACCGTTTCGCGAGCAGGAAAAGATCGTACGATGACATCGATGATTGTGACGTGCAAGATGTCTTGTCGCAGTTTTACATACCCCCTACCCCTAGAATGTTGACATGCATAGACGATGACGATGAGATATGTGTTGTAAATGATGAACCTAGTGTAAAACGCCCTAAAACTGACAGTGACCAAAGCTCTAGTTATTCCAAAGACACTTACAGTGAAGTAAACGTGGATTTTAAACCATGCGCAGACTATGCATCGAGCAGTTTCAATAATAACAATGACTCTAGGTTAAGGTTCAACAATCAAAACGAAGACCATAGTTTCAGTTGTGGTCAGGCATCGATGTTCAACGAAATGCAAAACAATGTTTATCACAATTTAATCGCCTCTTTAGAAACATAGCATGAAGTTTTTTGGCAATAACAAATACCCAAAAACTCCAATTTGTGATAATCGCTTCCTTTTCCTTAGAAGAGGAAGAAGTACCGAATTTTGTTTATAATCACTATAAAGTCTTGTAAATTATTCTATGTTATATATTTTACTGAGCATTATGTACATTAATTTTTTATGAATTTATTATTTAAATAATCACAAAACTGCAGATGCATTCGCCTTACTGCAACCTCAGATCTTCAAAACATGTGAACGGGTCCTTGAGAACGTCATCTCCGTTTATCTCTAATTTTTGTTGTTGTACTTATCGCAAAAATTTAGTTATTGATTTTTCGCTTTTATTGTATAAATTTGTTCGTTAGGAAATTGTTTAAATCTATTTAAGTCATGTACAAGGATGATTTCGCGATTACAGTTTTGTTTCCGTGTTTTATTGAAACATAATTCAAATCAAAGTTTAGGATTGTTCGAAAATATATTATATATAGGAAATATCATGTTGAAGTACTGAAATGCTTAAATGGCATCTCTTGAATTTGATTTGTTTTAAAAATATTATTTCCATCCGTTTCTTCTCAATAAGTCAACTCTCCTTGGCCAAATTTTCGAGATGAACGAAATATCTTAGTTGGATCTCATGGTAGATTTAAATGACCAATATAGAACGTTATGTTATATCAAACTTGTCCAAGGAGAGACAAATTTAGCTGTGATATTAAATAAATGGACATATTTAAACATAGATCAATTCATTATATAGGAAAGCCTATTGTAGAGTGAGGAGCACTTATTAGTTGTACAAAATGATATTCATTCCAATAAATCTTCTCATTCTTTAACTGAAATGTTTTGGAAGTAATAAATGACTGTAACATCACTGTATGTGACAATGAGAAATTTTATACCATTATTCGATTATAAAAGTAAATAAACGTTGTTCAGTATATAACCTTGTTTTCCTCTTTATACGCTTCAATTATCTAGATGAAATAGTAAAACAATGAATCTGTGTTAATTAAAAATACAGTAGTTTCTTATTGGTACGTAGAAACAAATCAAATATATTAATCAATATTGATACATAAAACTACATAAACCTGAATCGAAAAAAAGAAGGAAATGATTCTTAAATCAGACAATTTTTTAAATATAGTACTGATTTATTCTCTTAACCTCCTAGAAATTTTAATTTCTAAAAATTTCTATTCAAAAACTTTAAGAATTAATTAAATAATGACACACCGTGTCATATCAGTAGACACAAATTTTTATTGTTATGTTTACAACAATCGTTTCGCTATCACAGTAGCATCATCAGGCAAGATTACATTTTGAATAACTTAGTTAACTAAGTTTGGATTTTCACCAAGTAAGGACTGATTTAATTCAATATATAGAATTAACACTCACCACACAATTCGAAAATGGAATAAAAGAATCCATAGAAATATTAACTGTCAATTGAAGAATTATTAAATAAATACTTGAAAAGTACAAAATTTTGTTTCGTTCCTTGTTTCATGAAATTCAAATTCCCCTCCAAAAAACGCAAAACATAACCCCAATGACTTATTCAAAATAAGTTCCCCTCAAAAAAAATTCCCAACACATGCAGAACATCTTCAAAAAGCAATTTAGAATTATCACAACGGAAACTCATCAGCTCTACTTCATATTTAATAATAAAAATAAGTAACAAAACACATCTTACCATACAAAATTGAATGCAGCTTTCTAGACAAACTCCAGAATGAAGTGAACTTTGAAAAATCCTTCGTATTCTACGTTCGTCACTGAAACTACACAAATTCTGCAAGGCATTTTATGGACTCCCCTAAAACCATATGATAATATGCAACAAGTATAAACCAAAATATATAATTATTATACATTCTGTCAAGAAAGTACCGGGAATTATCGATTTAAATCTGGCGGGGCAATGAGGCAGGTAAATTTTTTTTTTCCTAGGTTGGTACCACTGTCCTTAATTACTATGCCAAGCTTGAGCGGGATCTGTCAACTAGTGTGTTTGCAACAGCTGATTAAGTCAGTCGATGTCAGAGTGCGTGCCGATTTTTACTATGGGTGGTTACGTTGAGCAAAGAATTTGTTTAAAGTTTTGTGTTGCAAATGAATTTTCGTGTGCCGATGCATTGAAAATGTTGCAAAAGGCCTTTGGTGATAATGCTCTATCGAAAACTCGTGCATATCAGTGGTACAGAGCCTTCAAGGACGGTCGTGAAGTGGTCGAAGACTTGTAGATAAAATTAAGGAAAGGGTGCTGGAAAACCGTCGTACCAGCTTGAGAGAGATAGCACATGATCTTAAGATATCCCACGAGTCCGCACGTACGATTTTGATTGATATTTTGGGCATGAGAAAGGTGGTCGCACGACTCGTACCGAAAGACCTGAATTTTCTTCAAAAACGTCATCGCGAACAGGTTGCTTCAGACATGCTGGATCGCTGTAATTCCGATTCTACATTCATGGAACGCATTATAACTGGTGATGAGACCTGAGTCTACGAGTACGATATGCAAACAAGCCAGCAATCATCGGCATGGGTGGCAAAAAATGAGCCGAAACCGAAAAAACCACGCCAAAGCCGCTCGAAAATGAAGGTGATGCTCATTGTTTTCTTCGATATCCGTGGCGTGGTGCACTACGAATTCGTTCCAGAGGGTCAGACGGTAAACAAGGAGTATTACCTAGGCGTTATGAAACGTTTGCGTGAGCGTATCCGTAAGAAGCGGCCAAATTTGTGGGCGAACAACTCATGGATTTTGCATGACGATAACGCGCCTTCTCACCGAGCTACGATTGTGACTGACTTTCTCGCCAAAAACTCAACAAACGTGCTTCAGCAACCACCGTATTCGCCGGATTTGGCTCCCTGCGACTTTTTCCTCTTCCCAAAACTAAAATTGCCCCTTCGTGGCACCCGTTTTGAGTCGATTGAAGCCATAAAACAAAATTCGGCGCGAGAGCTAAAGTCCATCCCGGAAAGCGCCTATAAAAAATGTTTCGATAATTGGAAGTGCCGTTGGCATAGATGTATTGGAGCAAATGGAGCCTATTTTGAAGGCGAATCAAAAAATTTTGACGATTAAATGTAAAAATGTTGTTTTAATTGAAAATTCCCGGTACTTTCTTGACAGAG
This sequence comes from Megalocaria dilatata, assembly GCA_034642435.1. Classification (NCBI taxonomy): domain Eukaryota; kingdom Metazoa; phylum Arthropoda; class Insecta; order Coleoptera; family Coccinellidae; genus Megalocaria; species Megalocaria dilatata. Next base: position 48,169,216 of record CM067858.1, on the reverse strand, counting down.
TAGTATATTCCATAAAATAATAAAAAGAGGTTTTTTCTTGATAGAAGGGTTATTACAAAATTTTAAATATTACACAGATTTATGCGGTTAACCTCCTACAAATTTTAATTTCAAAAAATTTTTATTCAATTTAATTCTGAAGTTTGTGAATAGAATTTTTCTGAAATTAAAATTTGTAGGAGGTTAACAGAATAAATCTTTTTGATATTTAAAATTTTGTAATAATCCTTCTATAAAGAAAAAACCTTTTCTATTATTATATTATTACTTAAATCAGAATTTCAATGCTTGAAGATTGATAGTTAAATACACACAATCCCTACTATTAATAAAAGTTCATTGAATGTTAATTGAAAACCAAAATCTATTTGAAGTATTAGTTTTCAAGGAATGTCATCACTGTAAAAAATGACAGAATGATAATGCAATTTTGTGATTTCATCGAGGTTTCGATCCAAATAAAAGATGAGTAGAACTCTAACAACCGACAAAGAGATTAAAAACGCTTCCAACTAGCATTTCCATGAATCATTCAAGAAGGCGACCAACAAAGAATTGAATGAAACCCATCGATAGAAAATAGAATACTGGTATTATAACAACTTTTTCCAGAACCAACCAATAGCAGAAGATGATGATTGCAAGGTCCTAAATCATGGAGAAAAAACGAAAATATCTCTAGAAAAATACTGGGAAAATTGGACACACTTAAATCCATCAAGAAATAATGAGAATATATAACTTCTGCATTACTAACTGTTATTTTCCGAAAGAATGTGAAAAAGGTATACTAATAACCATTCCAAAAGCAAATACAGATCACTCTAAAATAGATAACTATAGACCTATTTCACTGCTTTCGGTATTGAGAAAGAACTTTGAAAAAATTCTTGAAGAGAAGATCAAAGTGTCACTAGGAAAATCAAATACCAGTTCGGATTTAAAAACAAAACCTCCACAATCCATCCTCAACTAATTCTCACAACAAATATTCAATGTTACAAAAAGAAGGGCAAAAAATCAGCAGCTTTGTTTATGGACATAGAAAAAGCTTTCGATAGTGTTTGGCATGTAGGACTCAAATATAAACTGCACCAACTGCAATGCCCAACCAACCTTATGAAGTAGTCAATCAATTTCTTACTGAAAGATTCATCCAAGTCAAAATGAAAAATGAAAGATCATCTCCATTTAAACCGCATAAAAAATTCAATGTTAATCTAGAGAAGCAGGAATGTCCAGTGGAGCAGTGGAAGAATCAAAACTTCAGCGTGATGCGATGACGAACAAACAACTGTTCTCCCTCAATTGAAGAGATTGAGATGCTTCGAGCAGTGCAGAGCCTCGAGGCTAATTTAAAAGTAGCCAAAAGAACAAGTTTCAGAAAAAATACCAAAATTAAACACTCGAACAACTCATTGCATAACCCTCCAAACCATCTCTTATACTAATCAACAAAAATAAAGCCAATATTGTACCAATACTACAAGAACTGAGCAAAAAATTTGTCAAAAAGCATACCAACAGAGCTAATATGGAACCATTGATTCATCATTATGACATAGAAAGCACACCAAAGTACCAGCGCTACCAATTTTTGAATACCTGTTATCTTTACAGTTAATAAAATAGAAAATGGATTTTTACTTGATAGAAGAAATATAACAAAATTTGAATATCAAAACAGATTTAATCTGTTAGTCTTCTACAACTTTAATTTTAAAAAAATTTTTATTCAAAAACTTTTAGAATTAAATTATTGTCTACAATAAGCACCGCTTATATTTAATAGACGTATATAATCAAAACTCAATATATAATGTCAAATGGAATAAATAAACCAACAGATATAAACAAGTCATTGAAATTAATAAATAAATATTTAAAGGATACAAAATTTTGTTTCTGATCTTACCTTTAAGAACACCAATTGCCTTCTAAAAACATGAACACAACTTAAGGATTTCTCAAAAAATATAATTTATTTGAAATATTTCATGTATTTAAATTTTTCGAATAAGTTAATTCAGAAATCTCTCAAAACATGCACTATATCTTCAAAAAACAAATATAATTCTAGGTAATCACTTCATCGGTCCAAAATAATATTCCAAATATCAAAATCAAATAACTATCACTATATCTCAACTTACACGTTTTTGCAGGATGATTGCATCAAATAGACTAACTTTAAAATTCAAGATGGTCTATGTTCTAACAAAATCACAGAAAAATGTGTAAGGTATTTTTAATTTAAATTTTCTTTACAGTTAAATTTTTTTCCGCATAAAATAAACCTATTTAATATTAATTATGAATGTAACTGGCAGGAAGACTTTGGTCGATAGCCATTTGATTACTACCAGTAAAGTTGATTACTATTCAAAGTATTATTATATTACTGAAGGGTCATGCGGTTTCCAGCTAAACTCAATTTATAGGTAGGTATAAAAATTCAAATAATTCCATTTAACATTTCCTTAGTAGGAAAGATCTGATCGATAGGACAACGACTTGGCAAGAACGCGCAAAAATAGACTAAAGCAATGGGAAGAATGCAAGATATTTTAAATAATAATTTTAAACAATTATGAGAAAATTGGCATTTTTCAAAATTAAATATCATGTTCTTTCTTCAAAATTATTGAATGAACAAATCGCAAACTTGATTTTTTTGTTATCTGAAACTATATCAAAGTTTATGACCCCAGAGCTTCCTTCCAAAATGGCAAAACACAAATACCTACTAAATCAAATCGTTAAACGTTAATTATTAGAATATTAAATATCCCTTGGCTAACATCTTAGTGAGCTATTGAAGTGAAATAAGTATCCAAATTTTATTGACGTCATTATGTAAGTATTTAATATTACATTAATACGTTAAAGTATGCCAGTTCACCATTCATTTCATCCAATAATAACTCAAAATGGTCTCAAATTACTTTGAGAAATGTACAGATGAAAAATTTGTTTTGAAATTAAATTTTGCCTCTACCTGCAAAAACTGCAGAAAAATAGCGCTACAAATTTAAACTATGGTTTCTGTTTTAAAAAAAAATAAATAAATATTACAATAAAATATCAATAAAAACTCATTTAAAGCTGAGAATTGATATGTTTAGAGCCAATGCAGAACACCAACTAGACTGCGCCCTATACAGGGTGTCTACTTTCAATGTAATTTCATGTAATTCCCCAGGATTCCAGTCCAAAAATTAAGTTATTTTAGATGCTGGATAAGCATCTTTCGATTATTCCAATATAACGGTCTGAGTTCTCATTCACATTGATTATTCTATCTCTAAAACGTGATTTTCCAAACCTGTATATGTGTTTCATTCAACTAAAGTGTACAATAGATTCCAAACAAGTAAAAGTCAACGCAATACGACTATTGAAGTAAACAACAAGAAATATTTCAAAACACCCTAGGAAGTCAAGAAAAAACCGATGGCAGATTGAGAGGCTAGAATGCGACATCGATGCAAAAACTCGGATTTCAGCAGGTAGATACTTCTTACCACAAAGTGAAGAAAAATACCGGAGATCATTTGTTTAAATTTCCATATTTAACCGAGAATTATTAAATCGAATGGTTTTTATGTAATTTAGTACACAAATATCGGGTGTTTTTTTTTAAGTGATAGAACTTTTGATAGGGATAACTGTGATTTGACAGACGGTAGAAGCAATGTTGTTTTGACATTTCTGTTCAGTAAGCATTGACAAATTATCATGGAAAGACTCACGCCCCAACAATGTTTACAAATTGTTGAAATTTATTTTCAAAATCGGTGTTCTATTCGCCAAAAATATAAAGCACTTCGTGAAATGTATGGTTCACATAATCGTCCATCAAAGCAGATTATTTGTCGAACTATCGATAGATTTCGGACAACATTTTCTCTACTCGATGCAACAACAACAACAAGACAAAAAACTGTACGTACAGAAGAAAATATCGCTTCTGTAAGTCATAGTGTTAATGATGATCTAGATTTGTATATTCGTCGACGTTCGCAACAAGTTGGACTCTGTGCATCCACCACATGGAAAATTTTGGGTAAATATCTTGGTCTACACCCATACAAGATCCAACTGGATCGAGAACTGAAGCCACTTGACCATAGTAAGCGTCGTTTGTTTGCTGATTGGGCCCTAGAACAGCTTGAAGTTGATCCACTTTTTTATCGTGAAATTGTATTTAGTGGTGAAACTCATTTCTGGTTGAACGGCTATGTAAACAAGCTAAATTGCCGTATATGGAGTGAAAACAATCCTCAAGAAGTTCAGCAGGTTTCATTGCATCCTGAAAAATGCACCGTATGGTGTGCTTTACACGCTGGAGGCATCATCGGTCTATATTTCTTTAAAAACGGTGCTGCTTGTTATAGATCGATGATCAATGGTTATTTGTTTCAAAATTTGAATGGTATCAGAAGTGTTTTGGTTCCAACAAGATAGTGCTACATCTCATGGTGCTACCGTAACAATTGATTTAGTGAAAGAAAGATTTGGCGATATTTCAAGCATTCGAGCAACGGTCCAATTAATTGGCCTTCAAGATCATGCGACATTACTCCACTGGATTATTTTCTTTGGGGTTATGTCAATTCATTGGTTTATGCTGATGAACCAGAAACAATAGACGCTTTAGAAGTCAACATAACTCGTGTTATTGATGAAATAAGGCCTGAATTACTCGAAAAAATGGTCCAAAATTGGTCTGGTCGAATGCGGTTCCTCAGAGCTAGTCGTAGTGGACATATGCCGGAAATTATTTTTAAAACATAAATGTCATAAAATTATCTTTCAAGTTAGAAAAAAATTTGGCTTCAATCTTAATTTAAATGTGTTTTATTTCAATTTAAAGTTCTATCACTCTAAAAAAACCACCCGATACTTCTTACCACAAAGTGTAGATCATTTGTTTAAATTTCCTATTTAACCGAGAATTATTAAACTGAATGGTTTTTATGTAATTTAGTATACAAATATAATAAGATAATAAATAGCATTGCGCATTCCTAAGTATATCACAATCTGAAAATGTCGAAAAAGCATCTTAGGGACACCTACAAACTGCATACACTCCTTCTATATTTATTACTTTGAGATTTGACCACAAAATCGTTATCGAAAAATCTGATGTGATTGTTCAAGGCCACTTTAGGTTCAAAATTATCCAAATAAGAACATTCAGACGAAATGATATGCGTTTTAGTACGAGCGCTCAAAAAAGCGCAGTAATAAAGCAGAATCAGACGAGAACGTAACACGGGGGATGTTGAAAACGTTGACGGCTTAGCGGTATGAATTTATGTGTAACCTGTAGCCGGGAATGCGAGTGAATGAACTGTCACTCTCTCCAGTTTCCCGACCTCCTTCCATTGTGTTCCACAATATCGTTCCATCATTCTTTCATTCTCCAGACTCGTCGTTTTTCTCTGACGGCCGTCCTTTACGATCTACTTACCTTAGGGCAAATATCCATTCCCCCGTTCTTGTATCTGGATCAGGCTTTTGAATAAACATATTACGGCACTGATGTCCTGATTCTGTTTGGTGTAACGAAGCTTCAGAGATTCATCTTCGAACATGAAAGGGCGTTATGTTAGTGCGATGTTCTGGATGGTTTTAAAAATATATCTTTCTTTCTAATGGCAAGTAGAGCTCATTAATTTTTCAAAATATATATAATATTATAGATTATTGGCGTTATTTAAGTTCTGTCACTTGAACTGAAGTATCAAAACATAATAAAATTATCGTCAAATGTTGCCTTATTGAACCTGATTGCAGGGTTCTGCAATAGTGTGTTGGGCTTCCATAGAGCTGTGGTAGAAATTTCGTTCGAAAATAGGCTCCTTGTACTTTAATTTCTATATTTCAGGAAATTATTTTCTATGCAAGGTGTTCCCCAAAAAAATTATTCAAAAATGGGTGATTTCTCAAATGGATCACCCCGTATATTTGCATATATTTTCAATGGCCTTGAATATCTGTATCATGACGCAAAATGTTAGAGATATTTTTTCAACGGTGCAGATGTTATTCAGAGAAAACTGCAAAAAGGTGAGATCGCTAAAAGTCCTTTGCTGATTGCCACAAGCAATCTTAACACGAATTAAATCAGAAATTTTTCAAACTCAAAAATTTGCCTACTCATCATTCCCAAGTCAACAACCTTATTATATATTATAAATGGTCAAATATGAAGAACTTTAAATTGTTATTTTCCGATATTTTCAAATGTAAAGTCCTGTATTTTTTTTCGCAATAATAAAGAGAATTAAATGCCTCATATTTTCTCAGTAGAAATCTTAGGGCTGCTTTCACTTCTTCATTTAGCAGACACGAAAAATGGCATTACATCAACATAATAAGTAACAGATATTAAAAATAGTTGAACTAATGAAACTCGCGGTAGAAATTATTCAGGTAATATTGGGTAATTATGAATAAAAAAACAATATTCTATTTCTGCTAATATTTTATTTCGCAACAATTGTTTCGTCATACCATGACTTCATCAGGTGAGTACACTACTAGATACTGATTATAAAATGCTCGAAAATGTTTATACCGGGTGTCCGAACAGTGCGCATTTGCTCGATATTAAATAGAATTTGTTTTTTATGATACCGATTAATTTCTAACGTTTCTAATAGGTTTAGTCTGGGACTTTTGTTTTCAACGTGTAAAATTTCAAAATTATAATACTATCAAAAATATGTCCTGTGTCTAATATGTATTCTGCATAAGTAGAATTCCTTTTGTTGTTTCAATAATATTTTTCATGTTCCCTTAGTCTTGTCTGGAAGGATCTTCCTGTTGGATTTGTATTGTATTTTTACAAAAAGATTTTCTATAATTGGAACATTGAAACCGTTGTTTAACGCAATCTGTTTAATATTATCTTTGTCAAAATTCTCATGTGTCATAGGTATGTTGGCTAATCTATTTTTCAAAAACTTAGCAGCATATAATAGTATGTTATATAGATTAGCCAAGATACTTATGAAACATGAGAATTTCGACAAAGAGTACTATACTATTAAATAGATTGCGTTGAACAACGGTTTTAATATTTCAGTTATAGAAAATCTTTTTGTAAAAATACAATTGAAACTAGCTTTGTCAATAGTGTACCCCAAAAGCAATAATTTAATAGAAATTAAATATATTTCATCAGCATAATTAGGATCAAAAACATAAAAGTTAGCTAGATTTTTAAAAATGAATCATAACTTAAACATTTTTGTACAAAACCAATAATTTATTAGGAAAATAAATAAAGAATAATAAATTTAAAATATCTAAGAATAAGAAATCAGGTATTTATAAGCTAACTTCCTTCATCCCCTCTATTTTCTGTTATACAATTTGTACTATATACCGGGAATAGAATAGCGGAAATTGAAATATTCATTACTTTATTTCATTAAAATTAATTTTCATGAAGTAAGGCCGATTCAATTTATTGAATTCTTGAAATTGTATAATTTCGAAATATGAATATTTGAACAAACTTGAGTTTAGTTAATTTTACATATCAGTCAATTCCACATAAATGCTAGAGTATGAGCTGCTTAATATTTTGACCTCACGGAAGCGATTCTATAAATATTGCTAAATGGCGAATGCGCTGGTTACGCTATGGTCGCTTTAATAAAATGTTCAAAAGAAGGGCATATTTTTCGATTAACGGTATTGTATACATAATAAAAATAATTGAAAGAGGTCTTTCAATTGGTAGAAGGTGTTTTTCAATATCTTGAATATCAAGCAGAGTAATCCTGTTATTCTTCTATGCAAAATTTTAATTTTAGAAAATTTTTTAAGATTAAATTGAATAAAATGTCTTAGAAACACTGTTTCTTTTTTATAGACATACGAATTTAACACGCATAGTAGAGTATTAAGAGGCGATAAAAAGAATCTGAAGAAAATATAGAATATTGACCGAAAACAGCAAAGCAATGGGATTTACATGATGTAATAGACAATTTTATTTAAAAAATTCACACAGTTTTAATGTTCCACAGTTTGACTGTCTGTCCAATATATGTAGCATTACTATCATCATATTTAATTTGATAAATCTCCGATTCTGTAAAGTTGGGATTCCTTTCTTTATCATTCACCAACATCGTAGCTAAATCATTTCTATTTACTGCTAAAGAATTAGTTCCCATTTATGAAGACAATTAGAGATCCTATTGCTGAAACCTTTTGTATAAGCCATTGAAAACCATATTTTCTTTTTTTCATAAGGATCATTCATATTGATATAAAATTGTTTTAAAATATTCTGGTTTCCTTTTTAATCATTTGGTCAATGATTTCTGTTTTATAGCCATAGTTTTAATTACAATGGCTATAGAATTGAAATCATTGTCAAAATGATTAAAAAGAAAACTTACCAGAATATTTTTAAACAATTTTATATCAATATAAATGATTCTTATGAAAAAAAAAATATGGTTTTCAATGGCTTACATAAAAGGTTTCAGCAGTAGAATCCCTTACGGTCTTCATAAAATGGGAATTCTTCAGCAGAAAATATGAATAATTTAGCTAGGAAATTAAATGTGATTATTGTAATGCTACATATGTAGGGCAGACAGGCCGATGTTTACAACATAGAATCAAAGAACACATAATGTCTATTTTGAAAAACCAAAAATTAACCGATTTTGCAGTACATTGTATAGAAAATAATAATTTTTTTTAATAGAAAGATGTCAGTTTACTCTATAATGTTAAAAAGGGTAGATTTATGGAGTATTTGGAGATTCTTTCAATCAAAAAAGCCATTGAGAAAAGGGAAAATTTAACAATTTCCCAAATACTCTTTGGGAACACCCCTATATTAGTTGCTGTTATTTCCATGCGCCATAAAAATACACAGATGTTCTAATTGTAATAAAAGAACCTTCTTTCAATTTTAAGTTTAGTTACTTTTTATACTCCTTTGAAGATGGTTGAAAGACCGAAACAAGTGTCAGGATTCTGAATAAACTGTAAAACATAAAAACTGTGTGAATTTCTTAAATAGAATTGTTATAATATTTCACCATTCATTTAATGGATGTCATGGAGCTGACAGTAGTAAATTTTCAAATTATTATGATGTTAAACCTGTGTAGTAACTTCATGCAATAAAGTGAAAGATATTAGTTAAAATTAGTAAAGATGAATTTATCAGATCACGCAAAACACTAAGAGAAAAGTGCGGACACTTCAGTTCACAGAAATATTTAAGCTTCAAATGTTCTATGTTTTAGAATTTAACCGGTGGAACGCTTTTACGTTGAAATGCTAACCGTTTGTTATAGAATAAAAGTTACCGTCCTCCAAATGAATCCAGATTATGTTGAGAATGTATTAGTGGTGGAAAGCTTGCCCTCAATTTTCTGTGGAAGTTCTCGAGCTATGATGTGAAGGTAGTTGCGTATGAAGGTAGATTTATTTTGCTTTTCATAAGAGCCCTGCGTTAAATGTAAGTAATTAAGGTAATGGCATCTATCTTCAAACCCCCTCTGATATACTTTTTTGCGCCCTTGTTGCAGGGAACAGCATGCCATCGTTTTGCCCAAATGTCTGTAATTTTCGAATTTTAAAGCGAACTCATGAAGAATCCTAGATCAAATGTAATTCTGTCCGGCTGGTCTGGCCGTAAACATTTTTGAACTGAAAGAGCTAAAGTCATAAAACGTTTAGGGAAAGTTTAGGGTCTAGATATTTCGGCTTGGTATATGGAAACACCTATTTAACAGTTTCGCAATTACTCATGTCCGAAAATTTTTAACACTTTTCCCAATATTTTCAAAACTACAGACTCGTCATTTAAAAGTGAAATAATAACTTGCATGTTCATGCAAAACTTTATGAAGTTCATATGATTAAAAGTTCCAGAAAAAAAATTTGTGAGCTGATCAGCGTTGCGCGTTACCTAAAACACTATAACTTTCGAACGAAATGAGATAGACTTGAAGCTTTCGGGGTAGATTTGGGGTCTGAATATCTCGGTTCTGTTTGTTACTGCGTGAAATGATTTTGCGGTCATTCACATTTGAAATTTTCTCTTATTTTTATCAATGATAGGTTGGGAAAAAGAAATGCATTTATTTTTCAGTAGATGGCTATTAGTAATCGATATCTCGTAAAATATCGCTCAAACAATTTCAGATTTACGCTCGTTTTTCGTCACTAAGAACCAAGACTTCTATAAGAGAGGTATTATAAAGCTACCTTTGATATGGCAACAAATTATAGAACAAAATTTGACCCAAATCGGCTATAGTTAAATAAGTTCACGCAAAAAAAATGGATTTTTCCCCACCATTATTTTCCAAATTACAAATCCGATTGATCTGAAATTTTGAGTTTTAGAAGGAGAATTATAACAAACATATTCCCGAAATTTTTCATGGAAACGTATGATGAGAAGATTAAAAAAACAGCGGATCAGCGTTGAGCGCTAAACAATAAATAAAAAATAAAATAAATAGCAGTATAAAGAATAATGCAAAATTTCGTGAGGATTGTATAATTAGAAGATTCAAAATAAATATTTTATGAGCAGAGCAGCGTTGAGCGCTCTACACAGTCCAACATTTGAGTTCAAACTTAGCATCTATCTGGTGTTTTGTTAGAGTGATAAAAATTTCGATAGGGATAACTGTGATTTGACAGAAGGTGGAAGCCATGTTGTTTTGACATTTCTGATCAGTAAGTATTGAGAAATTATCATGGAAAGACTCACGCCGCAACAACGTTTACAAATTGTTGAAATTTATTCTCAAAATCAGTGTTCTATTCGCCAAACTTATAGAGCACTTCGTGAAATTTATGATTTACATAATCGTGGATCAGAGCAAAGCAGCTTATTCGTCGAACTATCTATAGATTTCGGACAACATTTTCTCTACTCGATGCAACAACAACAACAAGACAAAGAATTGTACGTACAGAAGAAAATATCGCTGCTGTAAGTCATAGTGTTAATTATGATCCAAATTTGTCTATTCGTCGACGTTCACAACAAGTTGGACTCTGTGCATCCACCACATGGAAAATTTTGCGTAAAGATCCTTGGTCTACACTCATACAAGATCCAACTGGTTAAAGAACTAAAGCCACTTAACCATAATAAGCGTCGTTTATTTGCTGATTGGGCCCTAGAACAGCTTGAAGTTGATCCACTTTTTTATCGTAAAATTGTGTTTAGTGAAGAAACTCATTTCTGGCTGAACGGCTATGTAAACAAGCAAAATTGCAGTATATGGAGTGAAAACAATCCTCAAGAAGTTCTGCAGGTTCCATTGCATCCTGAAAAAATGTGCTGTATGGTGTGCTTTACACGCTGGAGGCATCATCGGTCCATATTTCATTAAAAACGATGCTGGAGCGAATGTTACAGTGAATGGTGCTCGTAACAGATTGATGATCAATGATTATTTGTTTCAAAACTTAAATGGTATCAACTTAGAAGTGTTTTGGTTCTAACAAAATGGTGCTACACCTCATGCTGCTACCGTAACACATGATTTATTGAAAGAAAGATTTGGCGATAACATTATTTCGAGAAATGGCCCAATTAATTGGCCTCCAAGATCATGCGACATAGCTCCACTGGATTATTTTCTTTGGAGTTATGTCAAGTCATTGGTATATGCTGATAAACAAGAAACAATAGACGCTTTGGAAGCCAACATAACTCGTATTATTGATGACATAAGGCCTGAATTACTCGAAAAAGTCAGGTCGAATGCGGTTCCTCAGAGCTAGTCGTGGTGGACATATGCCGGAAATTATTTTCAAAACATAAATGTCATAAAGTTTCTCTTTCAAATAAAAAAAAATTGGCTTCAATCTTAATTTAAATGTGTTTTATTTCAATTTAAAGTTCTATCACTCTAAAAAAACACCCGACAGATATAAAATAACGACAAAACACAGAAGAAGTGCGTAAAATGTCCTGACTTCACGTCAGTGCTTTTCACCGTTTTTACGTTGAACTATTTTGAATAAAATCGAGTTAATTTTTTTCCATGGGTACTACCATCTTAGCTTAACAAACATACGTATCAAAAATTATTAAAATACTTCAACTCTTACTTGATGTTCTTTCACTTGGACTTTGTACACAACAAAAAGACACCAAGGGATAAAAAATTCTATAAAGAAGTTCGTTCGAAATTGAGTGAACAATGTGTGTTCGAATTATTTCACATTAACGTATTATCCCGCCATATCGCCCTTGTTATTCGGTATCAGAAAGTTACAAGGGGTTGTAACAGCCTCCCTTTTAGCCTTTCCTTTCGAACCCGACGAAGGTGGATATCAAAGGGCCAAACTCCGAAACGGATAGCGAAGTTCATTATAAATGTTTCTATAACAACGGAAATCCTTTGAGATTGAAGTCGAGTTAAAATTCGAGTAGAATCGCTCTGGGAAATAACATGTTCTGGAATTTTTTATTAGCTTCCCATCTGTGAGGTATAGATCGAGTTACTCTTGTATTTGTGAGATTTTGTACATGATAAACCATTAATATGATGAGAATTTGGTTATTTAAATATAAATAAAGAATATTCTGAAACCGATTCTGAAATTATTAATATTAAATTAATAAAATGTAATGAAATAAGAAATTGCTATATTTTCTATCACTTTTCATTACTGAATGTACAGTGACTCGAGTTTCGTAGTGTTTACTACATTTTCGAACTGAATTAAACAAATTGTATGTCAACAATTTTACAGGGTATTCCGGAATGAAACATTTTATAGAAGAGTTATTGAACGCTCTGAAATAAATACAAAGAAAAATGTACCTTCGGTAGAAATATCTTTTTTTTTTTCGAAATAATGATTTTAACTACACCACGTTACGTTTCTGTGTAACATGCTCACAAATAAACCAAATCCATCAGTTTCTTCATAGTAAAATATTGTTCATTAGAATACCAATAGATATGCAGAAAACCGTATGAATAACTGTTGTCATTTTTGTGAAAAAAAATATCCAACTTCAAATTTCATCATAAAATGTGATAAATGTGAAATATTTCACTATGAATAGTTTGAACTATGGAAAAAATGTATCAAAGCTTAAGTGGCCAACTTAAAAAATATATATATGCGCCTTTCATGCAAATTTCAAAATGGTACAATGCATCTTTATAACTTATATAAATGTGAAGTTTTAAAAAACTTAAATATCAAAACAGATTTATTCTGTTAGCCCTATAAATTTTAATTTAAAAAAATTTTCCTTTGGTTTTAACTAAGGCCATAAAATACCTCACAAGCTTTGTGTAATTTTTATGATGAACATGTAATACGTTGGATTTTTAAAGTTCTCTAATTTAAGTGTTTGTTCAATAAGGATAGCACGAGGTCTGTCTGATAAGATATTTCTTGTTAATTGATTTTATTTTTTAAATCTGAAGTAGGGCTGATCTTATTTAATTTCAAATTGTTTTGTGGAGATGTTTTGAGAGATACTTGAAGTAACTTATTTAAATATATTAAATATTTCAAATAAATTAGTTTTGGAGAAGTTCTTAAAATTATGTTTTCCATTTTTGAAAAAGATTTGGTTTTCATAAATATAAGATCAGAAACAAAATTTTGTCTCCTTCAAATATTTGTTTAGTAATTTTCATTGACAATTTATATTTGTTGGGTTTTTTTATTCCATTTGGTATTATAATGAGTTTTGATTTTTTATGTCTACTAAATTTAAGAAGTGCTTAAAAGACATTAATTTAATCATTAAAGTTTTTGAATAAAATTTTTTTAAATTAAAATTTATAGGAGACTAACAGGATACTTCTGTTTTGATATTTAAATTTTGTAATAATCCTTCTACCAAGTAAAAAACCTTTTCTAATTATTTTAAATGTGAAGTTATTGCTACTAGTGTATAAAAGGAGCAAATTCGACTGAAAACAAAATATTAAAGATTCGATAATTTCTTCCTTAAATCTGTACCCGATGATAAGGGTTTCATAAGAAAACAACGTTACATAATGATGAAAACTCATTCATCGGGGAATCGAAGTTAAAATCAAATAGTTTTTTGATACTGTTTTGAGTAGGTAGTTAGTAAGAATTCGTGAGGAAGAAACAATACTTTCATGTGATACTTAGTATGTACAATATCCACATTATTATAATAAATGTTCGAACTGTATGCCATCTACTCTGATACATGTATGACATCTACGAATGAACGCTGTCTTCAGAAGTCACGCATGACACTGATCGAAAATCTTTGAAGCGGCTAAGTAACTTTTCAAGATTTCCGACTGACACAGAGTAGAGCTCGTTTTTTAGGCAACCTCAAAAACAATCCAATGGATTCAGGTCAGGAGAACGTGGAGGCCATAAAATGGCCATTCCATTTATCTGAGTAGGTGACGTCCAAGTACGAGTAAGCACGGACGTTCACTACATAGTGCGCTGGACACCTATCGGTTTGGAACGAATGAGATTATCTCACTTCTTCTGGCACCTCTTCCAACAAAGCTGGCAATTCATGTTTTGAAGACAAAGTTCCAGAGGTCATATTATGGTTATATTGACAAATTTCTTATCTTCAATTTAAAAAAAATCCTTTAGTATTAATGCTTTTTTTCGATATGGTGCATTGCTCTTAGTATGAAAATCGTTATTATGCGGATGTACAGCACGAAACACCGTGGAGGTGTAGAGCATTCTTGCCAGGTATGGGTGGGGGTATGATGGAAATAAAGGAAAACGGATTCGATGAAGATCGAAGATTTTAAAATAACAATATACTATTAACGAAATAAACTCTAAAATAAAGGAATAAACTCTAAATAAATAAAATGAACTCTAAATTAACAAAATAAAAAAACAACCTCAGCGTATAATAAAGGATATATTCTGAAGGTTGTAAAAAAATTATTGATTCTAAATTGAAATCGTGAGTTCTAAAAATTAGAATTTTTTATAGACTAAAGGAATTCTGCGATTCTTATGTTCAGCGAAATGATCTATTACCTCGTCTATAAATTGTTCTTATTTCCTGGGATTTTATAAATCCTTATTCAATTTAAATTTTTGTCAGTTGTATTTCTAATATAATTTTTTATTCTTTTCTACGCAGAGAAACTTCTTTCTGCATAGAAGCACTTATCACTGACAAAACAACAACAAGGCATAATAATTTAAAGAGTTCTGGCATACAAAATTTTAAGTCAGTATCGTAAAAAAAAGTTAACATTTCATAAGGGTTTGTTATTATTTATTTAAATATTTTAATATTAGCCATCTACATATTTAATTTCAAAAAATTATATGTAATGATTATAACTTCTGAAAATAAATTAAAATAATGTTATATAAGTACCACTTATATCAGATTATATCAGATTTTGGTTAACAATTTTTATTTATTGGATTTTGTTATACCATTTGGATGTCTTATAATGAATTTTTATTTTATGTCATTTGATATAAGTGGTACTTATATGACATTATTTTAATTTATTTTCAGAAGTTATAATCATTAAATATAATTTTTTGAAATTAAATATGTAGAAGGCTAATATTAAAATATTTAAATAATTTTATATACCTTATATACCATCAAGAATTAACCTCTATTTGTGTTAGTTTGTTATAAGGGTTTGTGCAATTTTCTATTATATCGTTTTCGTATAGAACATTTAATTCAGTGTTTAGTTGATTTACATCAAAAATATTATATTGTCTTGTCAAGTCTTTCAAAAGGTCATAAAAAGAGGATTTTGAATTATTTAACAGATCGAAGGAATGTAATTTTTAAAGGTCGCAAAACCTAACCTCAATTTGGGTCGCTATAATGTCTAGAATTTCAAAGAAAATTGTTTCAATTTTTGTGTTTTATCTGCCATTTCAACTAACTCCCTTGCGACGTTTTGAATATAAATCTGCGATATCCAGTTTTTTATAAATTTTATTAAAATAAGTTACTCTTAAATTCTCGTATTTTACCCAATGTCGTCTGCAGTAAATTTCTCGCCTTCAGAATATCTATGTTTCTATTTTGTGAAATAGAAAAAACAGTATCGGTTTGATTAAAAACTAATACAAATGTTTCTAAAAAAAATATATTCTGAGTATCCTCTAAAAAATCTTTAAGCCTACTGCTTCTCTAAATGATTTCGAGACTTTTACTATTTGTAATAAAATGAAAGATTTCGAGTAATTTATATCTATTATTAAAAACTGACAGAACGGTACGTGAATAAAATTCCAACGAGTTGCTACATTTGTAGGTATATGATTTCCTCCAGTTTGCTCTAATACTTAAGTATTATAACTTAAGTAAACATTACTTGTGGTGCTATAGATTGGATTTTTGCCTGTAAACCGTTTACTTGTCCAGACATTCCACTAGCCCCATCGTATGTTTGTGCCACTAATTTTGAATGCAAGTCAAATTTTCCGAATTTGGCAGATAAAAATTGAAATAAATCTCCAGCAGAACGCCCAGAATTTACATAATAAAATCCCGTGAATCGCTCAACAAGTTGGTCATTCATTACATAACGGAAAATGACGGATAATTGTGAATGTCAGCTTATGTCAGTTGTTTCATGAACTTGCCAGGAAAAAAACAATCCTCAATTTTTTATTTACAACAAAAGCAACAGAATCGATTCATTCATTTTGTATGGTTTTAGATGTGCCAGAAAAAACTGATCTACTATTAATATAATTTTCTAAAATGTTTTTAAATTAGTGAAAATTACTAACAAGAATAACCAATTCTTTGAACTTCCTGCGATTTAAAGATTCATTAGATTCATCGTGCCCCCTAAAAGGTAACTCTTGCATAAAGAGGAGCATCGTAATATCTCATAAAGGTAAGCTTGCAATTCGATGAAATATGTTGAGCACTTTTATTGTGTAGTAATATACCCCCAGACAAATTCTGCCCGAATTTATATTAGTTGCTGCGAATAAAATGCAGGACCAACTAAATAATTTATTTAGTTATACGTTTCGTGCCATGTTTTTTGAAACCCCCGATTTGATTTTTCGACCCCACCCATAGTCATAAGACATTTACTTAGATCTGGAACAGGTCACTTTACTTCTTAAATCATGTATAATTTATCCTCATAAGAATGACTCAAAAAATGTTGCTGATTTATTAAAAAATTTACGAAATCACAAGTACTTCGAATATTTTCATTTACCTTGGGAATTTGAGACGACTCACTCGCTCCCGCTTACCCATTTCGTCTTCTGATTAGTAATTAAATCGATCAACAAAATGAAAAGTCTTTTCGAAAGAAGTTCACACGAACACTGAGACAAACTTACACGAGACAGTCGAGACACAGCAAACGCTACTATCAGATCACAACAAAGCGAAACTAACCAGATTTCCCGCTTCCCGATTAACCCGAATAGTGCAGAACAATTGCAGTTCACTCTTTGGCGATGCATGCCTCAAATCTATCTTTAGAAGCCGCCTTCAGAGACGTAGGAATGTTCTCGATTTCTCGTCGCGTCGATGTAGACAACGCGCTAGATAAGGAAGCGCGTGAGGCATGATTCGAACCGTCTACTTCTTAAAGAGGAAGCAAGATGAATATGCAAGAATCGTAAGATTGAACATAGATATTATGGAACAGAGGCCCATAGATAAACAAGAATATATTCTTATTTATCTATGCAGAGACCCAGTGCCGTACCGTATGATGTGAAATTGAGGATGAAAGCGATTAAAAAAATATTCGATTAATTCCATTAATACGTGTAATTTCCTGAATTTATTTGGTGAGGCGCTGCCTCACCTGCCTCATAGGACAAGGCATCACTGGAAGAATTAGAGAAATTAAACAGATAATGCCTAAGTTCCGAGACCAAGGAATTAAGGAGTACCGGTAGTCGTTCGTTGTCCCATTGTTCGTGGAAAATCGCGTGTGCCTTGTTTTGGTTGGAACTTATGATCTTGGAGTCTAGGGGTAAGAAGTATCTAAGAATTTTGTATATTATTCAATTTTAACTAATGTTAGGTCAAAAATTAAGGACTAGCTGGTAGATTGACATATCTTTTCGTAACTATTGTGTTTGAAGAATTTAGAAAGAATTATATAAATGATTCGTAGTGCTTAAGGGTCCCGTATCGCCCTCTGCTTATTATTCAGTGTGTCATCTTTATTAAGATTTTATGGGGTTCAGGATTGATATTGATAAAACCATATTGTATTTTGGCACATTTTATCACTATACTTCTAAAAATCAATCATTGAGTTTCATTATCATTTTCATTATTACAGAGAAAATTGATTAACATTAAAAACCCCTCCTACTCTTCCTAGGACCGCTCGATTAGGATTGGTTCGCACTCCTTTCGTAAATAATTCAATCTAGTAATATTTTCCATCCAACCACCTGCCACAAAGAGGTGGCTTATTAGAATGCAATGTGGCGTACCGCAAGGTACAATCCTTGGCCCTCTCTAGTCCAATATTCATATAAGTGGTTTGTTCTTTGAAGATCAGAGGTGTGATAATTGGATTTACTGATGATAGGGCAATATTCTATACGGCTAATAATTGAAAGGGCCCATGAGCATCAAATTTGACTTTCTAGGGACTTTTCAAGGAAGTGGACCACTGAACAAGCTTTTCATTGCTTTCTTGATGAACGCTGGGTTTTATAAAAACCGATTAAAAGTTCACCTCTTCTTTCTACCTATCTATCTAAGGAGATCGATGTGGAAGGAATATTTAGTTACCATACTCACCTGAACAAGTTGAAATGTAAATGATAATATAATTGCTACTATAATTCAATAAATATAAGCGGAAATCAAGTGTTTTATCTTAATCTACATTAAAAAAGACTGAAGCAATCGAACAGATAATATATACAAAACTGCACATAGTAAGTAAATCTTTAATTATTTGATGTTATTCATTGAGAGCTTATATCATCATATAGACAAATAAATATATATATATATATGAACCTAAACTTTTTCAAAAGACTAGTAACATAAATAAATTATAAATTTTTCCCACTTAAAATTCAACATTATTTTAGCTTAACATTTCATTATAAATCACAAAATACTATTCAGAGTCAGAAATCATTAAAGCAGTAAGTACTTAACCTCTATATCTAAAAACTTTTATACAATACATGAAGCTCGTTTACAATATTTCCAGATCACAATGACGTATTTCAGGATGTTTTTTCTGAAAATAAAAAAAATTATTAGAACATGTCATAATGAGTTATGTTTTTTGCTTACTCTCAATTTCATTTCTATCCTATCTATTTCCCCTCCTACAGAGTCTACAATATTCTCTCCATGTTTTAAAATGAATTCCTCAAGCTGGTCAATGTTTTCAATCTTTCTGCATTCCTTGAAAAGTGAATAATTAAACTTAAAACTCAGTATTATAAAAGATCGTCTTACCTCAAGCAACATATTTAGATCTTGTTTGTCTAAGTATGATCTTGTTAGTTCCCTCCCATCAAAATCAACTTCTGCTTTATATCGTACCAGATAGTTACCCATATCGATTCCTTTCACATCGTGGATAGCTCGAACCAAAACATCACTTTCTAATTCGCAGTTAATCTTGTTCAACTCATCTTCTGGAATAGACCTGTAATAAATTGAAAACAAGATACAAATTAATTAAAAACGAGAAAGAACACATGTTTATGTAAATAATACTACACTAAACTTTTTTTTTCAATAAGTACGACGGGTTTTGAATTTTAAGTAATTATCAAGACAGCAGTTAGAAGTACTTATGCAATTTGTGCAAGTACAAGTTAAAGACATATGGGTTGACAATTTTAAGTTAAGTCGGGGAGAATATTAATAACTAGGTTACTGTTAAGTATTTGGTGATATGGATTTTGGTGAAGTTTATTAAATTCTAAACATTCCAATAAATTTATTTTTCTCCATTTGTCCTAAATATGCAGCATCTCAAGGTTATCTAAGGATTCTGAACGTTTTGTATTGGTGAGACGTTCGAAAAAGGCGGATTTATTGTCAGTAGTTATATATTCTTTGAAAAGTATTCTGAAATTACGTCCAGTTTGCCAACGTAAGTTGCTATGCAATTATTACAGTTTATCTTATATACTCCTATTTTATTATATTTGTCTGATTTTTGTTTCGTATTAAAAATGATTTTACTTAAATTTATGGTAATTGAAAAGAATACTTGTCTACAACTTTTTTTGTTTGAAAGTGTTTACGGATTGGTTGGACCGGCCAGACAGAATTGATTTTGGATTACATTTCTGCTCAAAATTCGAAAATTACAGAAATTTGCACAAAACAATAGCACCCTATCACCTAGAACAGGCGAGAAAACAGAAAAAAATTCAGAAAATCGGGTTATTGATACAATATTATAAGAAATTTAATTTACTTTTTTCTTCCCAATTCACCTGCAGCTGCCCTTCTTATAAATATAGATAGAGTACCGAGTTTTAACTTAAAGTTTGTATTCGTAATATCTACAGATGATGTTTAGCAAGAGTTTACCCACTAGCAATTACTTACCTGCCTACCAAAGCTGCAACATTGGAATATATTATGAAAGAAGCCACCGAACCTAAAATACATCCAACACCAAGACAACCAAATGCATCCGGAATTGGGCTGTTTGTTATTGAGGCCCAACTCATACAACTAGCAGCCACTACCACTCCAACAACTGCGGCAAAGTCTTCCAACAGTACCACATTCACACTGGGATCTTTACCTTTGAAAACTGAAAACCAAGAATATTATTAAAATTTGTATTTAATCATATGAAAATTCGAAGAATTTGTCCAAATAACAAAATGCTCTTTGGCCATGCGATCATTAGCCCATTGAGCGAAGTGGAAACGCATCCGATGGTCATGAGGCGTGACTACTTGCACTAGATAAACTTTGTATGCTTTCACACTGGGGTCTTTATGCAAAATTCTCCTCAGAGAAGTGGCAGAAATGTTTACTTCTTGAGCACGATGACAAGTTGATGTTGATGGATGTTCAGCCATATTCTAAACTACAGCAGCAATGTTTTCAGGTGTGCTCACCTGACAAAAACGTGAACAGGTTGTTTTATAAAAAAAATGCACTTTCACGAACTCTCTTCACAAATTAATCCATAAATTGCTGCGAGGGCATTCCTTTTCTATTGAATTTTCAACGTAACAGTTTGGATAGAAGAAGTATTTTAATATTTCCCAATTTTGTTCAAGTGTAAATCAACCCATTTAGTTAATGTCAAATATTTAAGTAACTTTCTGTCAAAACCTTAATGAAAGTGTTGCCAGGGTCAAAATAACCACCACATTTCAGAATACACGAAATATTTGGAAACAGGCGATTCTTGAAGAGAAAATGAAAAAATGATGTATGATTAATACGATAAATATTTACATTATTATGCAAACAAGGATTAATGAACATGTATTGCAGAAGATATTACATATCATTATTTCGAACGAAAAATGAATTTATGTTTTATTTTGAATAATAACCAAAGATTCTATATATATAATATGTACCTCAGTGATGTAATCTGTTTATTCATCAAATAAACTTTATTATTATTATGATATAACAATGAAGTAAAAACTTGTTTGTGTTATCTGTATAGTTTGTTATTTTCGTAAGTAGGGGCGTTTTTGCTTCAAAATTTAAGTTGGTTTTTTCGTTTCTATACTCATTTGAAGTGATATTGGCAAATACTGATAGCAAATGAAATAACAAATTTTCATAGTTTTTCCACATAAACAAGCTTATTGCAATTCTTCAAATGCACGTTCTGAAATTACTCAGAAAAGTTAAATTTTTCAAGAATGTACTTTTGAATAACTGGTAAAAAATTTGATTCTAAAGAATCATTACTTAAAATGACCTCGAAAATAGCACACATATGGTGAAAAATCATTTTAATATAAACAATTGGAATTGAAAGACCACCCACTGCAAATTATAGAAATGTTCATTATCTATGAAACAACATGTTTCTACATAAAACAAACGTTTCTAAAAAAAAATTGCTTTATTACATCATCAAGAGAAAAATGTGATCCATTATATTTGAATAAACATTTAACTTGAATGCATTTTTCAGCATTTGAAACTTCATCTAACAAAACATCATAATTACAACTACTTAAAAATCTGTAATTGCCTAAACACTTCTTAAATTTTTCAGCAGTGAATTTACCTGTGTAAAAAATAATCAATGTTATAAATGATGAATCTGTATTTGTGTAGAAGTAGTTTGAAAAAAAGCTTTATAAGTGTCATTTGTGAGATGATCACTTGATCAGGGTTAGTATTATAAAATTATCAGATATAATTAGATCTGAATTCAGTATTTGGCCTTGTAGTGATCAATAATTGAGCGAAAGAGTTATTTCGTGAAAATCATATTCCTCATGAAAATATTGTTCTGACATAAATATATCCCACAAACGGAGAATATGTAAACATCACTGAAACTCACTGTACTCTTGCACAGGCATTTTAGCTTCTTTAGCACCTTTCCTTATAGAATTGAAAGCCACCATACAAGTAGCGCCCTCTGAAACAAACGATCCTCCTAAAATGAAGTAGCCCTAAAAAATCAAAAGTTCAATAAGTATTATAATGAAATAATATGAGATGTCACTAACCCAAAAGAAATCTGATAAAGGTTGGGGGTTCATAATACCAGTGATGCCATGATAGAAGGAAAGTCCAGTACCAACACAAAATATTCCGACACCCGATATCAATGATGCCACATATTTCATATTGTTATAACCGTAAGGATGGTAAGAATTGGCTAGCTGAAACGAAATTACTTATAACTATTTGTCACGAATTTGATTTTTAACTCAAACTATTAGGAGTACAAATAAGTTTCCGCCGTTTTTTAACACAAATTAAATATTTATTATAGAAGAACGGTAATATAAATTCATTTAAAATATTGCCTATCACTTGCAACCACTTTTTCCCATCTCTCAGGCAGCATTCGAATCCCACGTCTGAAGAACTCCTTGTCTTTTGAGGCTATCCACGAATCAACCCAATTTTTGGTATCCTCATAAGATGTGAACCGCTGTGCAGTCAGAGCATGTGCCATGGACCGGAACAGGTGATAATCGGACGGTGCAATGTCTGGTGAATACGGCGGGTGGAGTAACACCTCCCAATCAAGTGTTTCCAAGTACTTTTTCACGGGAGCCGCAACATGTGGACGAGCATTGTTCAATATCTCTCGGCTTTTATTCGTACGGAACCCAATTTCCTTCTTTATGAATCATTCCTAATGATTTTAAACGATGTGAGACTGCTTGCTGAGTGACTTCTAATGTTAGAGCAAGTTCTTTTTGTGTTTGAGATGAATCTTCCTCCAATAATTCCTCCAATTCTGCATCCTCGTAAATTTTTGGCCTTCCACTGCGATCTTTGTCTTCTACGTCGAAATCACCGTTTTTAAACTTTTGAAACCACTCTCGACACGTTCTCTCACTCAAAGCACCCTCACCATATGCTTCTACGAGCAATTGATGCGCCTCAGCAGCAGATTTCTTTTAATTAAAGAAGTAAACTAATATTTCCCGCCAATGACGCTTACTTGGCTCAAATTTTGACATTTTCAACTTATAAAAATTATATTTTACCAATATAAAATCGATGATATTAATAGGTTATGTTGCTCTTGAATGTCCAAACTATTTTTTAAGCCGGTTATCATCTGCGAAAGCTAACCGCGCCATCTACAATAAAACGGAGGAAACTTATTTGTACTCGTAATATAACAAATAAAAATATGGATATTGCGAAAGATTCATTAATAATAATACAAGTACTGAACTACGCAGAGTTACATCAAAATTAAGATTTATATATTAATACTTCCTTCCCCAATTATTCTATTATAACAACTGCCATATGTTATTTAACTTCCTGAAATGTCCTCTTAAAGAAGGATGTTTCCAGTATTTACAAAGTTGCTTTCTATTTAAAGCTGAAAATTCTTGTACAAAAATGTAACATGTTGAATAAATGTAAAATTCATTTTTAACTTCCATTATTTGGCTTTTCAAATCATATCATGTTTGTGACCGTTCTTAATTTTGTGTGGAAAAATCAATGCGTAAGTAAGAAACCAAAATTGGTTTGAGGTTCTTATGGAGTAGATGTTATCTAATCGAACATTTCTCTATACTGGGCTCAAAATTTGTGATGCCTTTTGACATTTCATTATTTTTTGGGAAAATTAATTTTGGAGTTAGAAGCATTTATTTTTAAAAACTAATTTCATTGTTGTGAATTGCAGTGAATGAAAAATGGCTAATCTATGGCGATTCAGATAAAATTGATACTTTAAAGCAAACTAATAAAGCTTAAGTATGAAATTTAATTAAAATACATAGTTAAACATTTGTTTGACAGTGATCATTAATAAACTTCTTCTTAAAGTGCAATCGGCATTACTGAAAGTTGGCAACAACCTCGGTGAACTTCTAACGATCTTGGGTGGTTTGAAATAGTGAGTGAGCGTCCTTACATGTCCAATCTGTGATTTTATTCAATCAAGAATGTTTCTTTCCACCTAGGACCTACTTGCCCTCAATTTTAACTTCCATTATTAATTTTAAACGTTTATATCTACTTCCACGCATTATATGTCAAGATAGACTTAATTTTTTGAATTAACTGAGAAAAATTCTTCTTTTCGAATTTGTCCTTTCATTTGCAAAAGTAGAATATTTGATAGCATAGTTTAAATGAAGCCATAAGGGCTGCCAAGTTAAACGTACAAGCAAACTTGAAAAAAAGGTTCAGTCTTAGATCTGCTAACAATGAAATTGTCAAAGATCACCAGGAAAAGTATATAGAGCCAACAAACAGGACGTCGGAATATATTTACTTTTGTTTATTTTCCCTTTAGGACGAATTATAAAAAACAGATAATATTAGTTACAAGTACTCAATCACAAAAATTTTGATTTTTCTTCCGAAGTGAAAACACTAATTTCTTTGAAATTTGCTATACCCTCTAAAATACGATTCAAACAAGTGTTTGATGAGCAATCACCTTATTTTTCAGGTAACTAAATCAGAAGAAGAAACGATTAATTCACTTTCCCGATCAGTACAAAAACATATGACAATTAACAATGAATTTTCTATATAATCAAAAATGGGATTTACCTGAACAGATTTATGAATTCCAAAAGCTAATATAATTTGATTAACAGTATCTGCGAAGGAATGTATGCATTCTGAGAACATGCTTTGGGACCCTGTGTACAACCAAGCGAATAGTTTGAACAAACAATTGGCCATATTTCTGTGGAAAAAAGTTTAGTTTGAAACAACAACTTTCTTGAACAGGCAATATTTTTATATAGGGAATTTTTTGGAAAATGTTTTTTTTTTTTTGAGAGTTTTTTCTGTTAAAGGAGATTTCCTTTTAAAACACACACAACATTTTTTCAAAGAGGAAGAATTTATGTTTTATCACCTTCAAATAATAATGAAGCAGAACCTAGCTGGTCCGAATTTTCCATCCAGTCCAAACGTAAGTGCCAACAATTTATCTTTCCTAAAATTAAGGATTCCTGTTGCCAGAATAGGCAGATACATCTTCAAAGACATGCTTTTGACTGTATCAATTAACATGTGTAATAACTGATTCCAAAGTTGTTTTAAATGCATGCAAAAATGCATTCATCATCATGGAGAATTTTTTTAGACTATAAAAGCGATATATTTTTTTCACCTCTGTATGCAATTTTAAAAGACAGCTCTTGCATCAAGATTTGTTTTTAATACACACAGAATTAAATTCTTGCAAATATCCTCTTTGAATAAATGTATTACTTGTTAAATTAGTAATTCATATTTTACAAATATCAAAATGTCAAACTTACATTCCTACTGCTATAAGAACAACTCTGCCTGATCTACCTGACAGACCAGGATCAGTATCTTTCACAGTTTCACCTGCAGACTTCGTTATTTCTCTTCTATAATCTCGTAATCTTCTCTTCACCATAAAAATATCTACGTGAAAATTAAATTAATAAAAATATAATAGAGTGGGCCCCAAGTTTCAACTCACTTTGTTGGTATCTCTTCTTTTCAATGTCTCTTTTCAGTAATTCCAGATTCAAAGCTTCTTTAGATCCCCAAATTTCCATAGCCTTTGCTTCAACATCCTTTCTCCAGTAAACAGTTATAGGAGGTTCACATTCATAGGGTGATCTTCTCCTGGTTCTGGGTAGATTTTCTAAATCTGAAGGTTTCAATAAGAACTCTGACATTGCTCTAAACGGAGTTATGAAATTTCTTTCCAGGGACTGAGCTGCCAAATCAAGCTTTACTCGCTTTTTTACTGTATCTTTTGCATCTACAAATAGTAGTATAAAGTGAATTAATTTTAATGAATTGGTTTGAACAACATACCTCCGCGGAATTCCTTCCGATCTGCCTCTGCATTGTCACTTTTTGATTTATTCAATTCTTCTTCTGAAGTTACAGTAGGCGATTCTTTAGAATTTGATTCAACAGATTTTGTATCTAAATCCTTCAATTCTTGAGATTCCTTAATATCAGGAGCAATAACGTTCAATACAGGCTTCCCACTTTTAATAGTGCTTTTGGAAGAATCTTCAGCTTTCTTTCGATTAATTTTCTCAGCAATATCCTCTTCATCATTTTTAATTTTACGTAATATTTCTGACCATCGTAAACCTCTTACACTAATATTGCGATTACAATAAGACAACTGCCTTCTAGTGACTACACCTAAAAATTTCAATGATAATAAGGACCAAGAAAAGTTCTGCTAAACAATACCTTTTTCCACAAATGTCGCTTTAGAAGTATACCGACAAAGTAGTTTAACGAAAATTAAACTTTTAGATGACATTTTGATTAATTTTATTTATACAGGATTTTTCATAGTTCCAAAATATACAATAACCTATAAATTATGAGATCTTTATTATTAATTGTATTATAGAAATTTCAAGCATATCCACTAGACATTTAGATATGTGAAATTAATCATTAATCCAGTTATATCCAAATCATATAATCATTTTTTTCTTGATCAATTTAATTGAAGTGACATCATCATATAAAAATTGATTTTGAATTTCATTGTGAACATAGATTAACAATAATATATATATATATATATATAGTCTTGTTGATCTATGATTGTGATTTAATACCCAAATCTAACCACAGAGTAGGAGAAAACTCGGTTACGTGTTAGGCTGGTCCATATTCAGACTCGTACAAGGGACATTATTGATGGCTAAGAAGAAGTGTATATATGTTTCAAAGTAAAACATGGTTACCATACTCACCTGAAGAAGTCAAAATATAATTGACGAAACAATTGTTGTGTAAACAATAAATATTAGCGGAAATAAAGTGTTTTACTGCAATACGATGAATTTCCGTCAGGACCGAAACAATCAAGAAGAAAAAAAATATAAAGTCTGGAGCATAGACGTATTAATTAGGAAATAAGTCTATGGTCTGGAGTATTGTCAGGTTATGATGTTAAATATTATTTATTTAATCAGTTGTATTCAAACTGATTTGTGGTTGGAATTTCATGTTACTATTAACTAATTACATTTATTGAATGTTCTATTTTACATCTAAATGTGAAATAGAAACTAATACTAATATAAGTTTCTGTAACCTCTGCCTAACTTGCTTTAGCCTATACCATAACGGTTAATTACATTTTATATAGGTGTTTCAATAAGCTGAATATGTCGAAAAATCAGGATTTCATATCTTTCAATAGCCCACCACAGGCAGGATTTAGTCCAAATAATTGTAGCAGTCCTATAAAAAATAACAATTATAGGAGAAGGAATAACTGGAATCAGAGCTTCGGCTCCAATTTCAATAATTCACGAAATAATTCTGGTAATAGGTATTCAGGCCCTTCAAACAGGAATTTCAATAATTCAAGAAACAACTCATGGTCCAAAAACAACAAAAAATATCAGGTAAGCCAATAAAGAATTATTTGAATGAAAGTTATAAACGAGAAAATGTAACATGTTAATATATAGAATTTTTTTCTAGGATAATTCTCTGGGAAGTAATGATATGTCATCTTTTATACATCCGTCCTTCATAGAAGATCCGTGGAAACAGTTGGAGACTGACTTGAAAAGAAAAAATTCAGAAAATAAATGCTAGTGAATTTGTTAGATATTTTCAGTTGATGTAGGACTACTACATTTGCAGTTTTTCATATTTTCCCAATATTTTCAAAAGTACCGATTCGATCAATATGAAATTCAGCATTTGGAAGTAGAATAATATCGTGCGAAATTTCGTGAAGATCGTACAATCAGAAGAACAAACAATGTTTTCTGAGGATCATGGGTGATATGGACCACTGCCCAAAAGCTCCTGATTTCATGTCAGTGCGTTTCATCTTTTTTAAGTAACATATTTTTGTAAAGTTTTCTTATAAATAATATAATTTATTTTGTCCTATTTCTAGTCGACTAAATAATATAGTCTAAAGAGAGATCTATAGACGCTTAACTATGATATGAAGAATCCAGAGTCTAGATTAGTGGAGAATCCAGAGTCTAGATTAGTGGAGAATCCAGAGTCTAGATTAGTGTTATGTATTTTTGAATGTAGAACTATTCAGCAATATTGAAATACATGAAAAATGTATCAGAGGGTACCCTCCATCTGAAATTTAGTCACTGTTTATAGTTGAATATTAAAATCTGCATGGGTTCATTAAATAATTCACCATATTTCAATAATGGCTATCTCTTTGAGAGATACTTGACTATATTACGTGAGAATTCAGAATATATCTTCATTAAACAAAATTTATATAAGAAATGTAACAAATTAATTCCAGTTGTCCAAATAAAAATATAAATTTCATTTTCTGTTATCATTTATGTGTATTCCATTTTGCATTTCTGAAACATATTGTTTAAATTTTTTGTCACAGCTATAATATAATTAAAACAATAGCTGTTGACAATAGCTATAGAACTGAAATCATTGACAAAATGATTAAAAAGAAAACTTACCACAATATTAAAATTAATTATAGTATAAATGATTCTTATGAGGAAAAGAAAATATGGATTTCAATGGCTTATATAAAAGGTTTCAGCAGTAGGATCTCTAATGTTCTTCATAAAATGGGATTTAATTTGAAGCTCTGAAATGAATGGGATGCTATGAGGGAGCTTCAACCTCTCAGTTCGGGAGACGGCGTTTCGTTCCGAACTTACTCACCTGAACTCTTCAGATAGGCGTGGTGCGCAAGTCTCCCTTTGACGCCAGTGCCTTGTTCCACGTCGGAACTCGGTTGTCGAACGCTTGTATTCCGCTCTACTTGAACCGGGCGAAGACGGTGAGCTCGGCATTCAGAAAGCGGTAACAACGTCCTCTATATGCTAGTCCGGGAAGCTGCAACAGAGCAGAGTAGAATTCTGGACGAGGGCAGTGCACGTCGCCACAAATTCTTTGGCAGTAAATAGAAATAATTTAGCTAAGATGTTGGTGAACAATAAAGAAAGGAACCCCAATTTTTCCGAATCGAGGTTTATCAAATTAAATGTGATGATTGTAATGCTACATATATAGTACAGATAGGTCGATGTTTACAAGATAGAATCAAAGAACACAGGATGTCTATTTTGAAAAACCAGAAATCAACTAGTTTTGCTGAACATTGTATAGGAAATAATCATTTTTTTAATGAGAAAGATGTCAATTTACTATATAATGTTAAAAAGGGTAAGTTGATTGACTATTTGTAGATCCCTTCAATCAAAAAAGCCATTGAGAAAAAGTACAATTTAACAAATTCCCAATACCCCTATATTGGATACTGTTATTTTCATGGGCAATAAAAATATACAGATGTCCTAAGTGTAATAAACGAAGTTGCTTAGGTGGTGTAAAGGTTTTGGTATTCTGTAGAATAGAGTATAGAAAAGGCGGAAGACAATAATAGACAATAATAGAAGTAGTTCGAAAAACCACACTGACGGATATGTCATTTTCCAAGTTTTATGTCAAAATTAGCTCCTAAATTTGTTTTCATCTGTTATTCCAAATATTTCATATATAACCACATTAAAAATTTACTTTAATGATTAATAAGTTTCCAACAAATCAGGTACTTGGTCCGGTAACATAAAGTACAAAATATGGAAAATATATGTAGAACTTGTCTCAGAACACAAGAATCTTTGTATCCCTTATTTGATCAGGAAGATTTGTTGAGTAGAATTAAGGATATATCTTCTACACAGGTACATTATTTTTATGATAATGGCTAAGTACTACGTAATATGTTTAATGCATTTTCAGTTAACTCAAATATATGGCTACCCCACTAAAATATGTGATGAATGTCTCTCTAATGTTAATAAATTATACAATTTTCGTAAGGTGATTCAAAATTCCGAGTTAGAACTTCGAGAGAGATTTGCAGCAGAACAAAGAGACAAATTATCGA
The DNA here is from genome assembly GCA_034642435.1 of Megalocaria dilatata. NCBI lineage: Eukaryota > Metazoa > Arthropoda > Insecta > Coleoptera > Coccinellidae > Megalocaria > Megalocaria dilatata. Next base: position 48,138,656 of record CM067858.1, on the reverse strand, counting down.
AAAAAGAGAAAAGGACAACACAAAAACCCAGTAAAGATAAACTTGAATTTGATGAAGAAGATGAGAAACCTTTAATTTGCATTAAGACTGAATTAGAAAATGCTACTGAAATTGATAATACTATAGATGAAAGTGTGTGGTCTCCAGGACCAGATACAACAAATAATGACGATTACCATACAGATGATGATGAAATTGATAAAATTTACAGTGATGTTAATTTAAGGGACTCTGAAGACTGTTCTCGCCTGTTGATGCCTGTGAAAAAATGTTACTGTAAGGAGTGCGGTATTGAATTCTCATCGAGGTTCAAACTATATAATCATAGGAGAACAAATCATGTTGTACCTGGTGTATGTAGTATTTGTGGTATTATTGTTAGGGCTGATAACTTGAGAAGGCATGTTCAATTACACTCAGAGGGACCAGCATCATGTCATCATTGTGGGAAGGTTTTTAAAAACTCAGAATCTCTTAGGGGCCACTTGTTGATTCATAGAGGTCATATATTCACTTGTGAGAAATGTGGCAAGACATCTAAAGTTCGTGCGGAGCATAGAAGACACATGAAAACTCACGCAGGTATTATTCAATATATTCATTCTTCAGTAAATGTAAAATTAGTATTGCATTCATTTTCAGAATATGTGAATATCCTTATTTGGCATAATTACTACTTCTGAGGAGTGCCTGAAGTACTTACAACTTTAAGCTAAAAAATTATGCTAGTTTGGTCTTTTTGTACTAATATTATTTTCTCTGTTCTTTGATTCTTTCAGTGTGTCATGTTCCAAAGTGTACATCGATTTCATTATATCATAATAATAATATAGTTTTTTTCTGAGAGGTTATCTACAGACATAAACGAAAATAACGGAGGCGTGATCCTGTTCGTGATTATATCAAATGATATTTAATTATTTTTGTATTTCTTCAAGTGATGTTGGTTTAGTGTTTGTAAAATTTTTCGATCAATGATATTTATCTCATCAGTAAATATTTGAATTTCAGTGTACTACAGATATTGATAATATTTTGGTGTTGTTCTATTCAATCTTCTATTCAATTCAGTCTCTTCAAGAAATGTGAAACCTACATGCGATAGTATTGGGTATCACCCACAATGATTAAGGAAGTCAATTAATAGGAAAAGAAAGAGAAGAATTCTCACAGGATTAAGACTCCAGGCTAAAGACAAGACGCACCCTTTGAGGAGAATGCCCAATTAACCCAATTGCTGTCAAAGAATGAGCTGAGGTTGCTTACTGGGCTTTACATTGGCCACTGAGTCATGAGATCCCACCTACACAAGATCGGTAAAGAAAACATATCTATAGGTAATGTGAATCGACAATAGAAACCACTGAACACATACTCTGCCAATGCAAAGTGCTGGAGCAAACCAGACTTACCCTACTAGATAGCACGACTCGCACGTCATACAATATAAGAGACAAGTCTCTCAGGTAAATAATAAACTTTGCAAAGAATGTAACCTTCCTGGGAAAAATTTAGTAGTATGGTAATGCACAAAACGCCTTATTGATTGCCGCGCAGAGGGGCTGTTATGAGCCAAACAACCACAATTTATTTAATCTAATCTAAATAACACTAGTGATCAAGTGTTTTTATAGGAGAAAATGTGTCCTGAAGTTAGAACATTTTTGGAACTTTAGCTGCCGATAACTTCTAAACTAAGGCAAACCACCGCATGTTGGTTTCACATTTTTTGTTCGGGGGATCAAGCTGAATAAAATGACACTAAAATCCGATCCATATCATTAGGACACAGAAATCTTGTAAATCATTCTTGTTCATCTTTCAATAGTTTATTACTTCGTCTGATATACAGCGCTACAAATACAAAGTTAATAATTTTGTTTGAAAACACTAACTGTCAAAATATAACTTTATACATTTCCTGATTATCTAACGTTTGCTTCAAAGGTTACAGTGATTTCAATGAGGCAATTTTGGTTATTTTCAAAACAGTGGAAAAAAGAATTATGTGTGTTGATAAAACAATGTTTTTTTATAGGAAAAAACAACATTGAAATGTAAGCTTGACTTGATAATTTTATTCGGGCTCTGTACTAAGAAAATTACACAATTATTGACTGGTTTGCTGAATTTAAAAATTATAGTTCAAACAAACACTGATAATGCACCATACTCTAATCTTCTGAAAAGGATGGTTAAACTGAAAAACTTCAAAAAAGTTCACAAAAGCGTAGATGTCCATTGCGCTGTTTAAGGGAAATAAATACGATATTTCGCGTCGATATATAAGAATGGGTGGAACATTGTTTCCTTATTACCATAGGTCTCAATCGGTTTAGTAAACAACAGCCAGTGAACCTCGCCCAAAATGACCTAAACTGCAACAGATTGCTGAGCAAGGTTATGGCCTGATTATAGCATATTTTAAGATCTGTACAGTATTTTGTTTACTGACCACTTTGACATCATATACAAAGAAATATGAACATTATACTCCGAATTGTTTCTGCAACTGTTTCTTCCTCAGTCCCCCAGTGACTTTTATCTATTCGCAGACCTAAAAAAATGCTTGCCAGAAAAAGATTTGTCTCTAATGAAGAGGCGATTTGCCTATTTTGAATCCAAAAAAATCCAAAAAATCTTGAAAAAATCTTTTTCAAGAATGGTCAAAAAGTTATAGAAGCACTGGTATTATTGTATCGCTCTTGAGGTAGAGTATGTTGTTAAAAAGTCAAATTTTATCAAAAAAGTCATGTTTTCTTCGTTAAATTTATCAGCCGATGTGTTATTTATCTCTATTTGATTTATTATATTCAAATAATGCACTCCAGATTTGAGCGGTAAAAAGTTTAAAAAGGATTTAACCAGTATAACTGAAAACCTTCGGAATATTTTTGATTTGGTTATAAATAAAGAGGGCATTGAAATAATTTTTGTGTGTGAAATCAGATTTTTTCATGATTCTAGATTTTAATTTGGACAGAATTATTATCTCTTTCAAAACTCGATAATTTTACAAGGAGGCTTTACCTTGAAGATTTACGGATTTCAAAGTTTCACTACATGAGATTTGGCATTTCTTCATTCTTTTTTCATTTCCAAGATATTCCCAATGTCTACTTTTAAAACTGATATACATTCTGTCAAGAAAGTACCGGGAATTATCGATTTAAATCTGGCGGGGCAATGAGGCAGGTAAAAATTTTTTTCTTAGGTTGGTACCACTGTCCTTAATTACTATGCCAAGCTTGAGCGGGATCTGTCAACTAGTGTGTTTGCAACAGCTGATTAAGTCAGTCGATGTCAGAGTGCGTGCCGATTTTTACTATGGGTGATTACGTTGAGCAAAGAATTTGTTTAAAGTTTTGTGTTGCAAATGAATTTTCGTGTGCCGATGCATTGAAAATGTTGCAAAAGGCCTTTGGTGATAATGCTCTATCGAAAACTCGTGCATATCAGTGGTACAGAGCCTTCAAGGACGGTCGTGAAGTGGTCGCCCATCGACGGCTTCGATCGAAGATAACGTCGATAAAATTAAGGAAAGGGTGCTGGAAAACCGTTGTACCAGCTTGAGAGAGATAGCACATGATCTTAAGATATCCCACGAGTCCGCACGTACGATTTTGATTGATATTTTGGGCATGAGAAAGGTGGCCGCACGACTCGTACCGAAAGACCTGAATTTTCTTCAAAAACGTCATCGCGAACTGGTTGCTTCAGACATGCTGGATCGCTGTAATTCCGATTCTACATTCATGGAATGCATTATAACTGGTGATGAGACCTGGGTCTAGGAGTACGATATGCAAACAAGCCAGCAATCATCGGAATGGGTGGCAAAAAATGAGCCGAAACCGAAAAAACCACGCCAAAGCCGCTCGAAAATGAAGGTGATGCTCATTGTTTTCTTCGATATCCGTGGCGTGGTGCACTACGAATTCGTTCCAGAGGGTCAGAAGGTAAACAAGGAGTATTAACTAGGCGTTATGAAACGTTTGCGTGAGCGTATCCGTAAGAAGCGGCCAAATTTGTGGGCGAACAACTCATGGATTTTGCATGACGATAACGCGCTTTCTCACCGAGCTACGATTGTGACTGACTTTCTCGCCAAAAACTCAACAAACGTGCTTCAGCAACCACCGTATTCGCCGGATTTGGCTCCCTGCGACTTTTTCCTCTTCCCAAAACTAAAATTGCCCCTTCGTGGCACCCGTTTTGAGTCGATTGAAGCCATAAAACAAAATTCGGCGCGAGAGCTAAAGTCCATCCCGGAAAGCGCCTATAAAAAATGTTTCGATAATTGGAAGTGCCGTTGGCATAGATGTATTGGAGCAAATGGAGCCTATTTTGAAGGCGACCCAATAAATTTTGACGATTAAATGTAAAAATGTTGTTTTAATTGAAAATTCCCGGTACTTTCTTGACAGAGTATACTATATAATTGGTCACATCATATCAGCAAGAGCTGTTTCTTCTGAAATGATTATTTTTGTCTAGTTGTTTTTACTAATATTCTGCTAAATACAAGTATGCCATAAATAAAATAAATGTGTTGAACATGTAACATGTTGGAAGATATTATGCTTAAATCGGTAGGGGTTAATAAAAAAATACTGAAATAAAAACGAACATATCAAGCATTTTGCAGTACTCCTAAGAATCATCATATTTATTTAAACAATGAGATGGATTGAGCATGAATCTATAGTAATATCACTTATTAACGAGCGCCGGTGGCATGGTGGTCAATGAATGAAGACCCTTTCTTCATGAATTATCAAGCTTGCAGTATATTTATTATGTCTTCTTCAGGAGATGTTACAAAAGTGAATGTGTTAGAATAATAATGAGTCTTATGAAATACATGATTTTATAAATAGATCACAAAGATTAAGTGGATATTTGTAGCAAATTATAGTCTTTGAAAATTTATTCTGTGTACTAAGGTTTGCTTATTTTCAGATCCTGAAATAGGAAAACTGATGTGCAATATATGTGGGAAAAAGGTGAGGGACTTGAAAAAGCATATGCATAGCCATACTGGCGAAAGACCTCATATTTGTAATTTCTGTCAGAAGGGTTTCACAAGTCCTTATGCCCTAAAGGTGCATACCAGACAACATACAAATGAGAGACCATATGTTTGTAATATTTGTTCTTCGGCATATCCCCAAAAAGTATCTCTTGTCTCCCATCTGAAGTCCAAACATGGAATCAAGTATGAAAACCCAGAGTCTACACTTGAGTAACATTTCATAACTGAATATTTCCAATCTTCCATTCAAACTATTGTAAATGCCAATGTACAAGCCATTCCTTGTATCACCAAACTCATTATGTTGTTTTGAACATCAATTGAAAATCAATATTCAAATAAAAATTTGAATAAAAAGTATTGTTGAATATTGACTTTCTTAGTGAAATACAACTTCATATTTGTTTAGTTGCTAAAAATAAAATGCACCCTATAAAAGTTTGAAATATCGAGTAAATGAATTGTTTTATGAGAAAAGTTTTTGTTTATTTCCATTTGAGAATGTTTGAAATATTTTCATTAATTATCACATGATAATATGATGTATATATAATATGTAAATTGAATATAGTATTATTTTATTCTTAGTACCCAGTTTGTGGTAATATTTTCACATTCTTTCATTTACCGAATTTCCCATATTCTAGAAGTGACTATTGACATGCTCCTTTAAATTTCCTATTGAATCAACAAGTCCGTTTTACTATTATTTCAATATTTATAATTTATCATATATTTTCATTATATGGTTAAGTTTGATGTAAATAATCTGTATTAATATTTACAAAAATTCAATAAACTGATTACTTTATATAAAACCATTTAGTTTCATTCATATTCAGGCATAGACTTATTATCCTAATATGTCTATGGCTCTAAACAGGCTCGGTATGCATAACAGAATTAATCTTGTTTGGATACCGAGCCACTCAAACTATTTGGGTAACGAAGAGGCAGATCGGCTATGTATTCAAGCTATTTGAATCTAATTGATCAACTGTAATAATACTTCAAGTTCATTTAATTATACAGAATGAAAAAAGATTAAACATGATCCTTCATGGGGGTCATACTAAAGGCAACAAATTAAGTCCAGCAAACCAAGGATAAAAAAGATGATTAATGGACTACGATAGATTTTTAGTCTTTTCAGAAAATTTCTGCCTTGTTTCTAAAAACAATTAATTATGTAAAAACTACTGCATTGTAAACATTCAATTGATACTTTTTTGAAAGCCGAAAAATGAGTGATCACCTTAAAAGAAGTTTTCCGAAAACTTAACATAACATTAATTAGTTTGATGAAATTTCCACGAATTTGTCGAGTATTACTTGAAAAAAATCTAGTGAACTTGGAGTACAAATGAAACACATTAGTTCCTCATTTTAGCTTTCTAAAAGGTGACTTTTTCATGATACTATTTGTGTAACGAAGAGGCAGAATGGCTGACGTCTGCTGGAGCCACGTCGCCTCGGATAGGCCCGGAATCATTATTGGGAATACCACATGACGTGGTTAGGCAGACAATAACGGCTTCGAACCAAAAGATGACAGACCTAGCGCTATGTCTAAAAATATTGTTTGCCTGTAAATCTGCCGAAGGTTTCTGCTATACTGGAACTTAATTAGATCAACAAGATGGAATAAATAATATTTATTCCATTTTCAAAATGAACTGTCACAAAGTAACCGAATACTCCACCAAATATTTAAATAGTTTTAATTACATAATTTTGTGGACTAGGGTTTTTATATCGGTTATAAGTAAAACTGGAAAAAATAGAGCGAAAGATTTGTAAACAAAAATCACTTATTTATAAACACCTACATGATGGTCAATTTCAATAACAATAAATAGATTATTTAAACTTATTATTCACATAAATGTTAAGTATTCACTGATATTCCCTGGGTACTATTTGAGTTTTCATTATCCATATTATTTTCCATTGCTAATTTAGCTTGTTGTTCTTCGACATCTTTAATCCTTTGGTTCACGATTATACTTTGGACTTCTACAAATGTACCCATCAATCTATGATTAAATTTAATGAATTTAGAAGAGCAATCTTCTATACATTCTATTTCGTTTGGATCTAATTTTCTAGAGTTTATGTTGTCCACACATTTACTAAAACAAGATTCCGTCATCTGATTGTAGAGTTGGAGGAAGTCTTTGAACTGAAATGAAACAAATTAATGAAAGAATAAACAAATGAATAAATGATGTTACATTTCGAAGGTTAGCTTGAATATCCATTTTAAATCCTAAAAATAAGGTAATAAATTTTTTATTTGTTTATTAACTTTCAGGTTAAGATTGTTAAATAATTAATAAAAATCCATAGAATCATATTACCTTGTATCATAGAATTTTTTTCCCAAAATTTGTAAATGAAGGTAATCATCAGACAACAAAAATTATCTGGAGATATTTTATCTTTATATTATGATTAGTGATATTCATTATTTAATATTTTTCTGCTAAGAAAATTATAACTATGGTGGCCTTGAAATTCTTTTCGGTGTAAACCTAATGTCAATTGTCAAACAAAATCCATTAGGGAACCAGTCATTTTTTGTCCTCGTAATTGAAGACGCAATCAATCGTCAAATTGAGTGAAGTGTGAAGTTATATTGATGGTTTTCATTAGAGAAGCCCTCAAAAGTCTATAAAAAATTATGCTGTTCGTATAATCTGCATAATTGCACTTTTCACTTGTCGGTAGATTTGAAATATTTTGCTAATATTCATAAGATTCACCGATAGTAGTTGTGAGAGGTGGTTATTTCTTATCAATTAGCCTTATATCGCGTTGGAAAAAGCATAGTCCAAAATGCGCGACGAAAGGGATAATTCCACATCACCCGTTGCTAGAAAAAGCAGAAGTACTTCCAGAAGTAGCAACGAAAGTGCAAAAAGTGGAGCTAGTCGTTCCAGTTATTCGAAATCACGTTCAAGATCCAGATCAAGAAGCAGCGATGTAGATGGTTACAGATTACACATTGCTGATATTGGAGAGGAAGTCCGAAAATCAGATCTAGAAAAGGTTTTTGGTCCTTATGGTGGGCTTAAAGAGGTATGGATGACAAATAGCACACCTTGCTTTGGTTTCGCTGTCTTCAAGGATAGAAAAAGTGCCAGTGCCGCTCTCAGAGCTACCGATGGAATGTAGGTTAATTTTAACGTAGAATTTCGATGAAGTTATTTTCTTGTTTTTTTTTTAGGGAAGTGGCAGGATGCAGAATACGAGTAACTCATGCCCGACCAAGAACAAGAGGCTCAGGCAGAAGATTCTTCAATACCAATATGAGATGCTACCAGTGTGGATACTCTGGTCATTTCTACAGAGATTGTCCTGATATGAATGGAGGTGGTGGTGGTGGTGTCGATAAGAGAGATTCCCGGTAAGTAATTCCACGTATTAGTTTCAAAATGGATAATTTTTTTTTCAAAGTTTTCAGCCTATCACTTTTTATTCCATTAAACATTCCTGCATTAGTCATGAAACATTTGTCAGAAGAAACATTAAATTTTAGGAATTAATTAAACTTTCAGTGCCTTTAATTCTTAATATAAGCTGTTGGCATTATATTTTCGAATCAGTAGTTGCTACTATGAATAAATCGATATAAAATAGATGAAATTGAACTTTTTTTTGCTTATTTATTCGATAATATGCAAAGGTCTATTTGCAGGCAATCAATATAGATATCTGAATAACTGAGTCTTCAATCTTCATTTAAGACTTTGGATTTTCAGTTATTCATTTAAGGATATATCATGAGTAAAATTTTCCTCTAGCTTGGTTCAATCAATAAAGTGAACAAAGTAAGGCTTCTCTAATAGGATTATTTTTATATCTAACATAATTGAGGTCACATGCATTTACTAGCCATTTTTATTGATTTATATTCTGATATACCCAGAGTACACTTACAAATATGATAAGGAAAAACTGATAAGATAATAAAACCTATTCTTTTACTGATAATTATATTCCTATTTAATTCCATTTTACACATAGGGAATGAACTTTTTCCTGTTAAATACATTAGTTCTGAAAAACCACTAGAAATTAATCTGAATAGTTTAAAATTAAATGTACCATTGAATTATCCAGTTCATAGTAAATATTTTTAAAGGTTTTTATTTGGTCAGATCTAAACATACATCACGATAAAAGTGTACAGGTTGGATATAATATGGAAATTCTATAGCTGCAAATACAACACGTAAAATTGATAACGTTTTCAAATATGTTCATTTGCATACTAAATTGGGAGATTACTAGAATTCCAGGCAGAATCCACTTTTACCAATTGTGTTTTCAACAACTCCTGATATTGAAGTTGAATTAAAATTTACATATAGTATTGTGGAGATTTAGAATTGAAAAGGTAAAAAAATTTTACCAGATTATTTTAATCTGATTAAATGCCAGAATCGGAAATATTAAAAAAATTAAGAGATATGTTTCTCTGGTAATTTAAAAATCATGGTATTTTAAAAACCTTTACAAAATGATTAATTGTAGGAATTCGTACTATCTTTGAGAAAACTATTCTCTAATTAATTACATGAAGATATTTAAAAAATTTTGACTGATTTAAATGAATTTTTTTTTTAATAAATATTAAAAATAATGTTTATGAAATAAATCAAGTCAGAATATTTCAACAACATTTAAAAAATGATAGATTGCAGAAGTTCATACTATGTCTAAGAAAACCATTCTCCTAATTACATGAAAATATTTTTAAATTTTAGGTCGATGATTTAAAAGAATTTTATTGAAAAATTGTAATTTTATGTTCTACAAACAAATGCCTCCATTATCCAATTTCTTTTTTGGCATATTTCTCTTTATTATTGTTAATCATAATCCAGAAGCTATCAAATAAGTTCAAGATATTTTTTTATATTAAGTTTAAACAGTGAACTTGACAAAAAATAAAAATATGGCAAAGTTAGATGATTCAATATGCACATCCTAATTCAATTTTTTTACAATATAATAAATATGTCACGTGCAACAGAATAGTATAATTGCACTTTAAGCTATTATTTGTTACATATTGCAAAATTCGTTCGATAAAACAGAGAAATAACTTTGAAAATTTTCGTAGTCTATTTGAATCGCATTTGTCAAAGAAAAAGGAATTTATATAAGTGAAAACCCACCAAAAGTGATCGAATTACCAGAATTTTAGATATATTCGTTATGTTGTACTTGGAAAATTTGTTCAGTTTACCCTATTTACTATAATAACCATAATGCGTCTCATTTTAACAACTTTTCTCGAAATATTTGCTTTTGTTAAAAATTGAAGTCTCTGTAACAGAAGGTAGAACCCCATTGTTCATCAAATCCAGAATTTTCGCAATATCAGATGATTGGACAGGAATTTTAACTTCCGCTATTTTTTATTGTTTTCACAACAATTGTTTTGTCATACCATGATTTCATTAGGTGGGTATTTGAACTGAGTATACAATGCAAAAGGATGTTCTTAGAAACTTAACTCTTTTCACAAAAAATATAGAATACTGACTAAAAAATGGGGGTGTGAAGAAAAATAGTTTATTATCATTAGGGAATTCCAAAATGTTATTCAAAGATGTTAACCAGTGTGGATTTGTTTAGATTTATTCGGCTGTTGAATAGAATTTTCTATTGTATCGATAGATACAGTAAAAAATTATTTTAGCAGGTGAGTATTTAAACTGAGTATACAATCCAAAAAAATATTATATCTAGTGCAAACTTTCATAATCATAAAAATCCCGTTAATTACCAAGTATTCCTTTATTTATGAAAAATCCAATCTTAAAATGTTTAAGATCAATTTTTTCCGAAAACGGTTAGGTTTAGAGCATTCGGTCAAATGTACAATTTTTGTAGAATAATCTTCAAGAATTTCAATTCCATAAAAAATTTGGGATGTCAGTGGCGTTCAAGTTGATCTTGTAATATCAAATAACCTTTTTATCTACGCCACTGAAAATGTTTAAAACATACGAGGAACATTGCAGGTTAACTTTCAAGTAGCAGTGTGGCCGTTTTAAGTCAAATCGCAGGCCGCGTGCTCACTGGCGAACCGTGCCACGTACACGAGGTTCCAGCCTATGCCAGTGAGGACGTTAACCGTTCCTCCTCGCGAACGTCAGTCGATCAACAATATCTGCTACTATTAATTCCTTTGTGCAGACGCCAAATATCGACAAGTCTTGGATCACTTCGAGCCGTCTGAAGCGCGTCCACATTGGCGAAAATAATTCAATTTAATTGGGTTTTTATTGATGTTGCATGTTTTAGTTCGCCAGTAAGTACTCGCATTATTATTTTCAATGATTCCAAGAACGGTATATTGTAATCTATTTGTGAAGACATTTAACATGGTCGAGTCCCTGTTATAGTAATTTTGTTTCTTGTTTCTTCTGACAAACGTTCTCAACATGTATTCCACAGATGATATATTGTTTGTGTGAGGAATTTTTTTTAATCATGCTGTTCATCCTCTGTTAGCACAACCAGAACACAAAATCTAAAATTGCCGCAAAAACAAAAATAATCAAGAATCTAGATTTGTGAGTTCTATGCATTATTATTATATTTTCTTGATGAGCACTGAACGTTCCTTTCTGAGCTAATTGTTGTTTGTGGTTTGTCAGGCACATGGTATTTAATTGTATGGTTTGGTTATGCAAATTATATGGACTTGTAGATGATGGGGTCCATGTAAAATGTCACTGGGTTTGGATACATAAATTTATGGCCATGTTACTTGGTGCGATTGGTTAGACCAGGCTCATGTTAGCTGCATCTTTTTAGTTACGACCGTGAACGTGGCAGACGGGGCCGTCGAGAACGAAGAGATCGTGACGATTACCGTCGTGACGGTAGAAGGAGTCAACGCCGTTCATCCAGAAGGTACGAAGACTATCGTCCCTCGAGAAGCAGCAGGAATCATCGTTACTGACCAGTCACTGTAGGTTGATTATGGTAAATGGGGGGACACTATTGAAAGAATTAATACTGAATTTTGTATATATAGGAGGTCCTTGCGATACATAAAAATCGCTGAGTCTAGATTGTTAATATTAAAATGACTCGAAAAATTATTCCAAACAATATTTCACTGCTAATTTCTGTTACGTTTGGTTTCCTATTTTCGTATGCTACATTTACTCAACAGATATACGAGATCATTGTTCCATAATTTGGGATGTTTCAGAAGATCTGTCGGAATTTTACATCATCAAAATCATATTTTCAATATTATCTATTGGAAAGTTATCAACAACATTAGCTTTTTCTAATTGAATTGAATGTTTTTAATTTTAGACGAATAAAATTGGACAAAGATTTTCAAATTTACAAATAATAATAATTATCTATAAACACTATTTCACTGTTGAAATAAGTTTATTGATTTTTTTATCACAAACTGACATTAATGCTGGTCTTGAACAAATCTTTTATATATATGAAAATATATATATAGTTGCTAGATAAAAAAATACTACTATACTTTATCAAAAAATAATTTTCTTGCATTGACTTTTATTTTCATGACCAGAAAAATAGGAAACTATACTGTTGCAAAATTTTTCAAAAAAATAATCATCATAGCATTTATATTTGAAGATTGATGTTTAAAAGTCAAACTTGACTTGACAGTCACTAAATTTTAATGTGATTTTCTAGATAAGCTATTTTGGAGGAACTAGTTTCACGGAAACAACATCCGTTTTAATTTTGCTTGAATGTTATTTTGTTCTGTTAAATCCATTGTTGTTATTGGAGAAGAGGATAAATATTTCAATTTCAGTGTAGTTCAGCGTAATTTTTCAATTTTAAAAAAAGTAGAATATAAATAATCCATTGATTTTTCCAATAAAGAATTTTTTTTCAGTTTTACAATATTTAAGTGTGTTACATGAAGGTGTAGAAATTTAGAATTAAATTTATTTCATTATAGTGTCCCCTATGGTGTTATCGATAACAACTCTTGGTACAAAAGGAAGTTTCCAAAGTGACTTCATTTATATTTTGTCCTTATTCTTAGATATAATGAATCAATTCCGAAAAAGTTTTATGTTCAATGAGTTTGAAGAGTTGTATTAGTGTGTGTAGATTCTTATTGGCAATAGGTGTATTTTCTTAATGAATTTGCACTACTAAATAAAGTTTTGAAGTTATGTTCATTTTTCGTTTTTCATTTCATAAGTGAAGAAATTTCTAGAGGAATTACTTTTTATGAGGGTATTCCAAAAATGAAATTGAATTTATTCCGTCAGAGTTTGAACAGGATCGTTGAACTATTCAACCACCATAATTATTAATGAAAATTCACAAAATGGTATTGGATGTCAGTTGACTATAATTACACGAGTTTGTCATGAAATATTTTATAGGTGTAGAAGTATGAAATCGGAAATGTTTCATAAAATTACAAGTCATTCATTCATTGCATGTGGAAGTCATTTCCCCACTTTTTGAATTTTTCCCACAGCTTTAAAAGAATGGAAACAGCTTTCTGCATCACATTCAATTGATCGGCGAGTTCTTGTTGAGTTCGACCATCATCTTCATCCCATTAAACTTGCAATTACTTATTCAGTAGTTTCACACGCTCTTAGTTTTTCACGTCAAAATCGTCACTTTGGAATTGAATGATTTGAAACACTATTTTACCAAGAGCATGTTCACCACAATCTTCAACAAGCATTCAATGCAATTTTGCACCAGTTTTCTTCAAATGGTAACAGAAAATCAATGCTCCAGCAAATTGTAGTTTGTAGGCACAAACATCGAGATGTTCAGGTTATAGAAAAATATATGAAGAAGCGGACTTATAATCCCTAAATTGATAGCTAGCACCATCTATAGGGATATTCCGATTTCATTCTTCTACAACTGGTATGCTAGGCAGTGTACTGAAAAGGGTTAGTTGAGGTTATTTTTTCCTATTTGTTCATTGCCTACTTACTATTAGTATGACGTTCCTATCCACGTTTCATGTTTGAAAAGAGTAATGGAATACTCATTTGTTTATTATTACCAAAATGGAACATTAGTAGAAAATTAGAAATAGAGTTCAACCCGAGAAATTTAACTTCTACAATTCAACAGAAAGAGTACTTATCTGCTACTCATTGATGAACCGATAACATATGGAGATGTACTTTTTACTGGCATTTACGTACACACATCGTCAAAAGTCTTGACCCCCCCCTATCAACTCTCAACTTGTTGAATGTAATGACAATTTTTTGTGTGTGGAATCTTCACTATCCTATAACTCAAATCAAAACAATAAACCAGCAAAAAATGTTTCTTGTACGGGAGAATACAGGTGTATTCGAAGTTAATCAGTTTTCAGTGAATAACGAGGGTTGTAATATTGAGCGACTCAATTTCGCCCGGGAAGTTGTGCCCTTTCTTGGCGGATCAATAATGTGCAGGGGTGGTATAATGTTCGGTCGCCATACCCCTCTTATTATCGTTGAACGAACAATGACTAGTGTCATCTACATAGAAAACATCATTGTTCCTCTGCGCAACGAATTTAGGGATAATTTCATTTATCAGGATTGGGATTAACTCCCAACCACACTGTACACAAAGGGTTCAAAACATTCTTCAAGAGAACAATATCCAGAGAATGAACTGGCCAGCAAATTCACCAGACATGAATCCAATTGAGTACGTATGAGATTTCTTAGGGAGAGCAATATCCAATCGCCAAAACCCACCTTCATATTTTTAGGAATTGAGTTTAGCCCTTCAGGAAGAATGAAACGATATACCTGAAAATTCATTAATGAATCGATTCGCGGGATGCCTAGGCGTATTGGGCAATTGATTGAAAGAAGAGGTGGTGATACGGACTATTTAATTTGGATTCAGTTGTGGAATAACTATAATTCATCAAAAAGAAATAATCGATACATTTAGATTTTTTCTCAATTTTCCTTTTTTGTCTCATCCTGCATAAACCAAAGAGTAACAAACAAATATTTTCTATCAAATATATTGCAGTTAAAATAGAGGAAAATATGCATCTCATTTACAGAACATAGATTGTTTATTTCTTGAGGAACCTAGGGAAGCCAAGACTTGAAGATGTGTGTAGATGAAAGTTCAGCTAAAAACTGAAGTTTGGGCTTTATGATGTCAATTAATCGTACAACCTCGGTATTTCAGGTATAGTAGAACAAATAGAATGGAAAATCAACTTTTTGAAATCATCTAATCCCAAACTAGGGAATGATTATTCTTCAGTCCATAGCAAGGAGGCGTGATCATCAAATCATTCCACAATAAATACGTATTAACTGTCTTATTGATAGGTGGTAAACCAACAGGAAAAATCCACAAATATGACTGTTAGAAGGCACAACCTCTTTGAAGAATTTTCTGTTACTGTAGCTTGTACTCTTCAGAAGTTTCAATAACATCTCCACTGATTATTTCATTTGTATATATGCTATAATAAATATTTTTCATTTTTTGTCATTATTTTTTAAAATTTATTTTATTCAAAGTTCTACAAAATACCGAACAGTAATTAAAATACAAGAAAAATATAGTTTGTTCTAGAATACACACACCAAATAAAAAGTATATACAGACTTAACAGTTTCAAGACATCACAATAAGGCTAAACATACAAAAGAAAAGTTTACGAGTGGTTTTACATTACATAAATAAAATAGAAAGGCCTTTTACTTGATAGAAGAAATATAACAAAATTTCAATATTAAAACAAATTGAAATATGTTTATCTTCTACAATTTTAATTTCAAAAAAATTTTATTCAAAAAACTTTTAGAAATAAATTTATGTCTAACAAGCACCGCTTATAATAGATATAGTAGACGTATATAATCAAAACTCAATATATAATGTCAAATGGAATAAATAACCCAACAGATATACGAAAGTAATTAAAATTAATAAATAAATATTTAAAGGAGACAAAATTTTGTTTCTGGTTTTACCTTTAAGAAATACCACTTGCCTTTTAAAAACATGAACACACTTAAAGGACTTCTCAAAGAACATAATTTATCTGAAATATTTAATATATTTAAATATTCGAACGAATTATTTCAAAAATCTCTAAAAAAATGTGCACTATATCTTCAAAAAACAAATATAATTCTAGACAATCCCGTTTTCAGTCCTCTTTTAACTAAAATAACTCACACTGTTCTTTGATTTTGTTAGAACATAGATCAATCTTGAATTATATAGTTGATCTGTAGTTCGAAGCTTAAGTCTTTTAACAGGTGAGTGATATAGGTTATGTTTTTGATTTTGATATTTGTGAATGTTAAAAGAGGACTGAAGACGGGATTGTCTAGAATTATATTTGTTTTTTGAAGATATAGTGCACATTTTTTTAGAGATTTTTGAAATGATTTGTACGAATATTTAAATATATTAAATATTTCAGATAAATTATATTCTTTGAGAAGTCCTTTAAGTGTGTTCATGTTTTTAAAAGGCAAGTGGTATTTCTTAAAGGTAAAACCAGAAACAAAATTTTGTCTTCCTTAAATATTTATTTATTAATTTTAATTACTTTCGTATATCTGTTGGGTTATTTATTCCATTCGACATTATATATTGAGTTTGATTATATACGTCTATTAAATGTAAGCGGTGCTTGTTAGACATAAATTTATTTCTAAAAGTTTTTTGAATAAAATTTTTTTGAAATTAAAATTGTAGAAGGTAAACATATTTCAATTTGTTTTAATATTCAAATTTTGTTACATAAATAAGTTAGCTACTGTGTTAAGATCTTGTATTTGAAGCCAATCAGAAACAGTGAAGATTTGCTTGATTATCTTAAAATCATCGGCAAAAATTAGGCAAGGTGAGTGTTCTATGCAATTACGTAGGATATTAATGAAATGATGTGTAAGAGCTTGCATTGCATGATGGAAAATAACTCATCTTCTGCAATTAGTTTCCCTGATTTTTCACAATACTATGCTGTAGTTTTATTTTATTGTCCTATTGTTTTGTGTAGAGTTGTTGAAGGGCTGAAATAGGTTTAAATGAAATGTCGCTGCAGGAACTCAAAATTCTTTATTATTGGGATAAAATATTTATATATAAATAACAAAACTACTTGAAAGTAAATAAAATAAATAGAAAAGATTAAAAACAGCACAAATATAAAAAAGAGATTTCAAATGTAATTCTCAATTTAAAATTTGTATTTCTACCATTCATACTAGTTTCATTTAAATAATTCATTCCATTGGCAAGCTATATTTGTACAAATTGAATGCTATATGTAGATTTTCTAGGGTAGTGTTCGTCGAGGTTCATCTTCGAGAAACTGGAACTTCCTCTAGTTTCCTCCAAACAACCTGGAATATTCAATGAATTAATATAGGAAAAAGTTAATCTTCGAATTTATTTCTGATTTACTCCGAGAAATAAAATCCATTGATGATTATAACAATGATTCTCATTTCTGAACACATCTAAAAATATGAAAAATCATAATTTACCTAACAGTCAATAACTCTGTTGTTGAAAAATGGAAAAAGGGAACAAATGATTTCAATGATGCTGAATATTTGTTATAATCAGGTTTTCAATCACGACCTTGAAACATTTCATCCCTAATTTTTTCCAATTGACTTTTTTTCATATTAATTTATGCCCTTCATTTGAATGAATACGTGTTCTTTCAGTTTAGAAAGTAATGGAAACTGTTAAATAAAATACATACTTTACCTTCAATCGCGTTTCATTGTGAAATTATGGGCTTCTTTCTAAATATTAAAAACATTTTTATAGGTTTTATAGGGCCTTCAGTTTGCGCTCCAAATTTTATTTGTAACTAATGAAATCAAAATGAGTTTTGCAGTGAATATAGAAAAAAAGAAAAAGTCAGACGGTGTTATTTAGCAGGTCAGGTGAATCTGGTTGTTGATATTGAACTTAAATTAATTTCCAATTGTAGATCAGTGGAATGATGCATTATCGTCATGTGAAATTGTTGAACATGTGTGAACTCAAAGAAAGTATTAAGCATTGTTTTCTTCAAGGAAATATTCAAGTATACTCACATTACACATTTCCCTAACTAGAGCTTTCTCTCCATCATCCATATCCTGTCCAGAATTCTCTTGTACATCTCTATTTTCATTTGGCATTCGTCCTTCTCTCTCCAGTTGTTCTCTTACTTCGAGAACCTGGAGAGCTCTGACGACAGCTTCCGGTCTTCCACTTAGTCCTCCAGCCCCAGAATCTTGAGGTATAGTCAAGGCTGGGTCATCTGTTGAAGCTGCGATCTGATTTATCTTGAGAGTTAATGATCTTTTGTCCTCCTCAAGTTCGTTGACTCTCTGCTCTAAACTCCTGACATATTGCATTATCTGGTCTGTAAAATATGAAGATGGCATATTTGTAACAAATGGCTTAAATATCAGGAGATATGCATAGGATAAAATATTGGGGGCTGTGATTTATGAATATTTCTGTAAGGTTGCAGATAGCATTTAATAAACTCAAATTTTGTTCCCTAGAACAAGCGCGCAATAAATAAAGAATTTGGTGGTAGAGTACACTCCTGTGCATGTCTAGGCATTGAAAATATTTGCTTGTGGTACCTCTTTCCAAGCAACTTGAAATCCGTGGATTAAATGTACTTAAGACTGTACAGGATGATGCAAAGCGGTCAGTGAGTGCTTTTACCATCATGTCCCACATATTTGCAATGAATTCGACAAAAATGCCAATTATGAGTAAATTAATTAAATTGCCCTTTCCCTTTATCTTCAAAAGGTATTGATCCGATTCTACGGTCTATTTGTTATGAAGATTATGATGATTTTTGTTCTCTACTTCGAAAGTAACCCAATATTCCCCAGAATAAAAACGATAACAAAGTCTCTACACATGATATCTTTCAGTAGATTTATATAGGGTGATTCATTTAGAGGTACTTTTTGTGGTGGGGATTTAAGTGTAGATGGCGCATGCCTCGTGTTAACTGCAGTGCCATTTCTGTTCAGTAGTGTTGACAATTCATAATGGAAAGACTTAGTCCGACACAGCGTCTATAAATTGTTTAACTTTATTACGAAAATGGGCGTTCTACGAGGAATGTGTATCGGGCGCTTAGAGCGACTTATAATCGAACACAATTAGCTCTACCATCCTTAAGTTTGAGACCCAATTTTTATTATTGGATAATGCTCGACCAAATAGACCACTAGCACATAGTGAATAAAATATAGGGTCGGTAGCGGAGAGTGTACGCGAAGACCGTGAAGTGTCGATTCTTCGCCGTTCTCAACAGCTTGGCCTGTCATATTCAACAACTTGGCGTATTTTACGTAAGGATCTTTCTTTAAAACCTTACAAAATTCAACTAATGCAAGTACTGAAGCCGACCGACCTTCCGAATCGTTTCTGTTTTTGTGGTTGGACTCTTTTGACAAGCTTGCCCGATACACATTCCTCGTAGAACAACCATTTTCGTAATAAAGTTGAACAATTTGTAGACGCTGTGCCGGGTTAAGTCTTCCCATTATGAATTGTCAAACATTACTGAACAGAAATGGCACTTCAATTAACACGAGGCATGCGCAATCTGCAATTAAATCCCTTCCACAAAAAGTACCTCTAAATGAATAACCCTTTACATATATTCTCTTATGAATATCGGCACAATTTCTGCCAGAAATGCGAACTTTGACTTGGTGTAAAGAAAAGACAAAATACCCGATAATTCTGTTTCAGCAAATTAATTTTCAACAACAATTTTAAATTGAACCATATACATCATATCTTATCATATTCTTGTATGAATTCATCAAAAATTCTGTTGATCCCTGTTTATGTTTTCTTAATAATAAGTTATTTTTCTTGGAAACAATACCAACAATTTCCATAATTATTCCACTCTTCCAGAAGAATATTTACTACGAAAAATAATGAAATATTCTGAAATTGTCTGCAAAATGAACTGTTCGGGGATTTGTTTAACTGAATAGTTAAAGTAAAATTGAAATGATAAAACTGTGTTTCTTGAAGAAATGAATGCTACCCAAAAATGATAATTTTTTATTATTGCTTCTGTTAAGGAATAAGAATTGAATACTCAAATATAGAGGTTGACAGTAATGAAAAAATTATTAAATGAAGATTGCCACAGTCCCTGCGCATTTTAAGACTTTTTTCCGTATTTAGGCTATTACATAATACAACATTCAAAGACGTATTGCAAATCTGTGTGGATCTCAATAGAAGAAAGGGGACTAGACAGGGCTGCATATTATAACTTCTATTATACAACATATATTCTGAATATATAATGAGACAAGGATGGGGAAATCACTATAGGAGACAGAAAAATAAGTTATACCTGGGCTCCATGATAACCAATAACGGAGGCAGAATCTCAAAAATCATGGAATTAATGAAGAAGAAAATGTAGAAGGCTGAAGATCAAAAGTAAGATCTCCAATAAGATGGATAGGCCAAATAAAGATTCTGATGGGAAAAACGGTGCATGAAGCCTTTCATTTAGCACAGGATGGCGGAAAATGGAAACAGCATATTAATAAAGTCTAGAGTATCAACACGTCCTGTCAAAGGACTGAGGAAGAGGATCTCAATCGATAGTTCAGCACTTCAGCCCTAAACTGCAAGCAAACCAAACCGTTAAAGCTGCTCGGAAAAGTTGTTGTGGTAGAAAACCTTCAATAAATCCTACGAAACAGCGAATTTTAAAATGCAGAAGGACAAGCCACTGTGAAATTAAAAACAAATCGCAAACTGCCGGCTATTTTGTATTTGTGGCTACGATGCGGAGAAATTTGTATGGCATGACGTTCAAATGTCGAAGAGGAATTGAAAACCTAAAAATAGACACTATCCCTAATTAAAAAAGGATTGAATTGGGCCAATTTGCATATAACATTTTGTTTTGAAGACTGGCTGACAGTAAGTGATTGAAAATATTTTTTTGTACCTTACAATGGTTATTGATGTGTTTAGCTTAAGTAACGGAGCCATTTTCCAAATAAACAAAAAAGAATAGCATATAGACTTCATAATGAAAAGAATTAAACATCCCACATCTGTGATGATATTGTGGTAATCAGTGAGGAGGGTTTGGGAAGTTTTAATATCGTGGAGAGAACCAATACAAAAGGATTTTGCAGACCAAATTGATACAACAGATTAACGAATGGTTTGGCAATGGGCGTCAAATTTTCATGCAAGATGGAGGTGGACCAATGTAAGTTATAATATTGTATTTAATGATTTAATGAATTATATGAGGGGAAATATTGTTGATGGCTATTCAAATTGTTCCTTTTTTATTACGCCAGCTATAAATTTATGACTGTATTCTAAATTCGTGGCAATTTGTTTTTATGATGTTGTAATCTTTTTCAAAATTATTATTTGAAAGGGGGGATATATAAAAGTTTATCAAGCATACTATCGAACGCTGCTAATTTATGGGGATATGGGTCGGAAGTGTTGTGTTTTGAGATATCTGTTTGTGTAGGTTTGTGGAATATTGAAAAATCATGATGTCATCTATTATTTTATGAATGTATCCCATATTTGTAGCAATTTTTTATGATGTATTCTTTTTCATAATTATTGTTTGAAAGGGTTATAAAAGTCTATACTATTGAACGCTGCTTATTAACAAATTGACAATTTCAAGACTAAACAGAAAACATAATTTTTCAGTATTCCACAAACCTACACAAACAGAAAACCACATACTCAATGAAACTTTCGAACTTGTCGAAAATTCATCAGAAAAATTGAATTTTTTAAAAGCTCTGGAAATAATTGGAAAAAACTTTCCCCTAATCTTCTCAATGACCAAGTAGGTTTCAATAATTAACAACTTTTAAATTTGTATAATTAGTTTATGACACGTGTCTTAATGTAATCCTTCAAGTAAAATTCAATTTATTTTGAAATGTTATCCTTAATATTTTGTACCTGCTCGCATCGTTAAAACCATAATAATAATAGAATTTTCGTTTTATTATTTAGCATCTGCAGACGGATATAGTATATATTGAAACGCGTTGTACTCAATTCAAAAAATTTATAAAAATCTCTATATTTATTAACTTATTAATAATTTGATAATACTTCCATATATTTGCAACTATACCAAATTTTATTCACTGATAAATATGTAGAGTAAAAACTCTATTTTAATGCCACTGACACATGATTATCGTAATAAAATTCAAAATTTTCATCATATCACTTCCACGTTCTTCCCAAAAGTAAATTAAAATTGATTCAAAAAGCTTTACACGAAATATTTTCTAGGCTAGCTTCCAAGAATAGACAATGTAGGAAATTCTTTTATCACTGCTTTGGTATTATGCATCATAACAATGGTCCTTTTGTTGCCGGATGCCCTTCTGGACCTAACCTATTCATTATTCCTCGAGAAAAACAGCTTCCCTTTCAATTTCAACGCTAGAATACTGTAATTCGATTCATGTCCGTGTACAATACAGGCGGTTACGTCAGATTTTATCACGGTTATTAGATGAATGCAGTAGCTTTTCGACTTCCTCAATCAACATAAAGATTATGACTTTCAGGAAATGTACAGATTAGTAATTTTTTTTTTGGAGCTGCGAATTCATAAAAGACCTTACTTAAGCTGAGAAGGTTTAGCACGGTCCATCATAAACATTTATGCCATTGGTTGCCGTCTGATTTTACTCTAATCTTTGCTGTTAATTGAAGAAGTTGAGTCCAAATAAATTGATACCATTACATTAGAACTTTCTGAAATTTTATGGGTCCGCACCGGTATGTACCCACATTTGTTGATAAGAACTTTTTCTGCTACACTACAAACTGTCATATCGGAAAAATAATTTATCATATCAACTTTTATTTCTATGATTCGATTCCGAAAAATCCTCTTTCCGTTTAGCGCACCGAAAGTAAGTAGAGCATCCGAAAAATTTTCACAATCCCTAGTTTCAATTGCTTCAAAAATGACTTAATTTAGCATGAATGCGAGAAGTATATGACCAAATTGCAAGAGGACAATTATTACGATGTTCTATCATCATTTATTTCACCGTTATTCCTAATAATAACCGAAAATTTACTAATTAATTGTAGGTTTTGACATTAGCTGCCAGAAACATAGAATTTTTACAAGTTCTAACAATCATTACTCTTGTTCTGTGTTCCATCCAAGAGAAACGATGACAACATTCAAAAGAATAATAGGAATAACAATTATTTATTATTATTTATTCAAGATGTTTTCCCACCAATGCAATTCAAAAAATATACTGAAGAATCGATTAAGAGGAAAATAGAGGTCTCTTATAAGCTATTTGTTCATCAACCAATAAAGAATCAAAAGAAAACTTTATTGACCATAATTATATGAATGCACCACGCAATACAAATTTGTTTCGATTGGATATTCAGGAATAACAAATTCCATCACCAAAAATGTTCTTCTACATAGAATTCAACAAGGTCTTTTTATTTCCCTCTTTAAACAACACATAGCACATTTTCCAGAAAAGGAATCCAAAATTCTAACCTATATTCTCCTCAGAAGATATTTGGATACTAAATAAAGACAATCAACAATATATATTTACATACCTTCATTCACCAAATATTCTGTTCGAAACAAATTTGTCTTGATTGTCTCGGTCTTTACTTGACGGAAATTCATCTTCAATATAAGAGAAACAAATGTTAACTTCCGCTATTTTATTGATTTACACGACAATTGTTTTGTCATACCATGACTTCATCAGGTGAGTATTTAAACTTTTAAAAGTTTAAATACGTGTAAATCAATAAAATAGCGGAAGTTAACATTTGTTTTACTTATATTAAATTTGTCTTGAGTGATAGATTTAGATAATTATGGTCAATACTTTATCGTATCTTCTTTTCAACATTTTCTGTGGAATAGCCTAATTTTTTTAATAGTGCTCATCTGGTTGACCACATTTATTTAAGTTCTCTTTCAAACATGATATTTGGTGAATGAAGGTATGTAGATGTATTTTATTGATTGTTTATATTTAGCATCCAAACAACTTTCAACTGAGGAGAATATGGGTTAGAATTTCAGATTCCTTTTCTGGAGAATGTGCTACTTATTGTTTAAGGAAGGAAATAAAAAAGAACTTTTTAAATTCTATGTGGAGCGTATTTTGGTGATGGAATTTGTTATTCCCGAAACAAATTTGTTTTGGGTGATGGATTTAAATAATTATGGTCCATGCTTTATATTTTCATTTGGTTCTTGAGTGGTTAGCTACCGCTCACAGTTGTTGATATTTCTTAAAAGTGAAACAGTGTTTCTAGGGCATTTTATTCAATTTAATTCTGGAAAGTTTTTAAAATTTTTTAGATTAAAATAGAGGTTTCGGGGAATTAATCCAGCTATTATCTGTAATATTTAAAAAAACCGTTTCAAGTAAATTTTCTTTCTTTATATTTATTTAAAACGATACTTTCTAGTGTAAATATCTAATTATGAGACACGCTGTAAAAGAAATTTTTAGGCATAATTAATAATATGATTATAGCTGTATTCCGAATTAGCATCTACTTCGATCTAATCGAACATCATTTTAGCTGGCGCTTTGTATATTTACATATTTTTTTTAACGAAGACCAGTTTAGTTGTATAATTTGAAAATGATCTACCGATTTTATGCATTTCATGTATATGTAATTTAGGGATTCTTAAAGGCAATAAATGTGTTCTGAGCAAACTTTCCACGATTACCATTTTCAGAAAGTTTATTAAACGGCAGGCAGTCGGCTATAAAAAAGCTGATATTTGTTCCGATCACAACTTTCACAATTCACGCATACAGAGTTGATTTATCAAATCTCCTGCATCATCATGCGATATAAAGTTTCAACTTTCTTATTATTTCCCAGAACTTGAACGTATACAAGATATTTGACCCACACTTTGGATGCGTTCGCACCAGCTACTGGGTGATTTAATTCTTGGGAATGTTGAAAAATCATCGTACCGTGAATGTTCCCAAGCTCATTAGAATGGTTTGCGAAGGAAGAAATGGCATATAAAAATAATTACCGTTAAATGTGCTTCGTTGGCGGGCTAAATTTTCATGTAAAATCCTTTCTCTACTCGCAGATCTACGAGGTTGGTTGTTCCCCCCTGTAAATTGCTGGGATAGCCCTGGTTCATCCGCATTTGTACTAGAGCTGGAGCCATCACCATCATCTCTAAGATTTCCTGATTGTGCACTACCGCAAGAGGGGCACATTGAATGGTTCCCTCTTTCTTCATCCAAGTAAAGACACAACTCCTTGAGTTCTAGATTGTCCTTTATAAGTTCTTGCTGTTTGTTGTCTAACTCTCTGAGTTTGTTTTGATAGGCTGACACTTCTTGCCTCATAACACTAGCTGTATATCTTCCAAAACGTTGCCATTCTCTTGCCAGTTTCCTCCCTTTCTGGCGATCATCGTCAAGAAAACAGCACAGGTCTCGGAGTTCTTGGTTGTCGTCAGCTAACCTCTGATTTGCTTCTTTTAAAGACCTGAGTTCTGCAAGGATGTTTTGAATGTGTTGTTGATTATTGGAGATTATTCTGTTCTCTTCTGGTTTTCTCACAAATTTTAACATATCTGTTCTTAATAGTTCGTCCTCGTATCTATAGGGTTGCCGATGGTGAGGTTGGTGTAATAATCTAGGATCTACGAGAGGAACTTGTGGAATTCCGGGTTCATCCAAAGGTATTGGTCTTAATTCTTGATGTATTTGAGCTTGAGTAGTTCCAATGTTAGGATTTCTAAGGTCTTCTTGTCTATGTTGGGGTGGATACGAAGGATACGAATATTTTATATTGTTAGGATAGTATTTACCTTGATCTTGCGCTTGTACGTGGAATGTAGTCGTTTTTTCCGAGGTCTTTAACGGATAACTTTTGGCATCTTTCAGAGGGGGATGTTTCAAAATACCCTGGCTGTTTATTGAATTGGGAGGTAAGGGAGGATGCTGATATTTTGGAGGTAAAGAATTTCCAGAAGCTTCGTTTGCTGGTTTTATGAACGGCTGTTTTTTACTTGACATGTTAAACACAAATCACTTCTTAATTTAGAACGGTACCATTTTGTCACTTCAACCACAACATGTTTACTGTCTTTTTGTGTACGAGTTTATTTGACTTTAAATTAAAGTGGGTCACTGAAGTAGTACACACTTAAATCACATATTGAGAGTTTCACTGGCCGTCGAAATGTTTGCTCCGTTTGAGAAAGCAGGGGTCACACTGGCGATTTGCACTTGACACTCACTTTTTCGTCACATTCCTACAGATATGCCTCTGGGTTTGTTTTGTGCACTTTCCCGCTGTTTTTGCGAATTGACTTAAGGGCTTGTGTTGGTCGACGGTAAGGCAACATGGCCGCGTTGTTACTTAGAACGTCAGCAGGTAGACTGGTTTGAGAATTTAAGCGAGGCTACGGTTAAGTGAAAGGTTATTTCCACTCATCTAGTTGGCTAACCTATTCAGTTTGATTCCGACGTTCTCTCTGGAGTGAGCTGAAGGAGTGGAATTATTACGTTGGATAGAAATTTCATCATTTTTTATTCAGCATAACTTTTTACTTCTCAATATCTGTTTCTAAAAATCAGAAATAATTCTGATGTGGCTACGATACAATGAATGAATTTTGTTGTTGGTTGTAAACTTGGCTGATCAATTAGCTAGAATTTTTCCCTCTTCACAATTAATGAACACAAAATAAATTAGATTCACTTGGATTCCGTAATATCAATATTGAAAGGAATAATTCAATCATATTGATCATCCTGTACTATCAAGTTCATTATATCATGTTATGCTGTGCAAAAACGAAAAGATTAGGGAGTTTTGGTTAAAAATTTTTTATGGAAGCTTGAAAATTGTGGAATGAATCCTGAGAAATGAATTTCTGAATGAATTTCTGGTTCGTTCAGAAAGAAAAATATGAAGATAACATAGTGACTTTCCAAACATTCTTGTATGTAACACAATTTTAAACAAACTATTCTAACACAATTTTAAACAAACTATTCTAACACAATTTTAAACAAACTATTCTAAAAAAATTTACTCAGAAACTAAGTAAATAATGCACTTATTATAGTCGAATCGATGTTATTTTTATTCGACGTTTTGAAATCTAGTATTTTCATATATGCATATATCTCCAATCTGTTCGAGCCGCTACATAAAACTTATTTTATATAGTATTGAAATTTGGTAACTTACAATATTTACATGAATTCGGTTATAAGATAAGCGTACAATAAAGCTTTTAGTTCTTCCAAAAACACCGGATCCCTACGAGAATAATCTCAATAGAAGAAAAGTCGATAACTCGGTCTGGTCTATCAATAAATTTCCAGAATGTTTTATTCGGTTTATTTGCAAGCTTTCTAGCAAGTTCGGATTCGGGCCTTTATTTTCCTTATGCAAAATCTTAAAATGTCCATGAAACTAATGTTTTTCAGTTATTAGATGTTTTGCATAAGTAGAGTCTAACTTATTATTGAGGAAAGATCGTCTATGTTCATTTATTCTAGTATTATCAGGTGTAAAAGTACGAAACCGGAGTTTCCCTATAGATGGTGTTAGCCACCAATTTAGTGACCACAGGACCGCTTCTTCAGCGCCATCGTCTCTCTCTGAACAGCTGACGAAGATTTTCAACATACAAAAACCAATACACCGGTATAAATTTTTACTTGAATAGTTTTGTGCCTACAAACTACAATTTGCTGACAGCATTGTTTTCCTGATATCATTTGAAAAAAACTGCTGCAGAATCACATCAAATGCTTTTTGAAAATCACAGTGAACATGCTCTTGGTAAAATAGTGTTTCTAGTGATTCAAAAAATTCAGAAGTGACGATTTTGACGTAAGAAACGAAATTTGTGTGAAACCAACGGAAAAAGTACGCAGACAACGAATTGCAAGTCTTATTGGATGAAGATGATACTCACACTCAACAAGAATCAATTGAATGTGACGCAAAAAGCCGTTTGAAAGCTATGGAAAAATTGAGGAAGTGGGAAAATGGGTTCCCCATGAACTGAATGAAAGGCAGTAAGAAAATCGAAAACCACTTATGAAAAGCTGCTCGATAGACACAAAAGAAAGTAATTTCTCCATTGAATGACAGATGATGGGAATATTGATATATTTCGAAAATCATGGATGAATTCAGACGAAGAAGACTTATCACTTTGGAAAGAAGACAATGCTCTGTGTTTGGCGGAATCGGAAGGGTGTAGTCTGTTATGAGCTGCTAAAACCTGATAAATCGGTAACACTGAACGCTACCAACAGCAAATGATCGATGTGAATCGAGCGCAACGTGGAAAACGACCGGAATATGGAAAAAGGCAACACAAAGTCATTTTGCTCCATCAAAATGCACCATCACACATAGCAAACGGGCCAGGGAAACGTTCGAAGCGTTCAGTTGGGAAATATTAGTACATGGGGCTTAAACTCTAGACTTGACTCAGTCCGATAATCATTGATTCACATCATTAGGACACGATCTCGCTGAACAACGCTACATTTCGTATGAGAATAATAATAACAGGTTCACCATAACAGAAGAATTATTTTTTTGACATGGCATTCATGAACTACCGTAGAAGTGAGAGAAACATCAGTAGAAATCATATTGAATATAATATTTCTTATCATTTTCAAACAACAGACGTGTTTTTTCACAAACAAGTTCGGGTTTCGTACACCTGGTAAAGAATCTTCCAGTTTGTCCACTATAAGTTTTTGGGCAGGTATCAACTAATAACGAAATGTAACGAAACGTCATATGCTCAATTTATAATAATAACTAGAAATCGTTATTCTTCATTTTTGAACGAAATACTATTATTCTCAAGAATTCCATCCACAGCTTCATGAAAAATAAAGAGACATTCATGAAATCTGTATATCAAAAATCAAGTGTTTCACTGGCCGCGAAAACAATAAGAAAAAGTTGCAAAAAATCAAAAGATTCTTTCGGACATGCAAAGTTATTATATTTTCCAATGAAATATACTAATATTATAAATTGACTTTGAGTAATTCACCTTAGAATAGCTGTTTGAATTTAATTATTATTTAGGCACATATTAAACAGTACAGTGTGGAAAACTTGCAGCAATCAAATGTTATTTATTAAACGTTTATCCCCCACGGAAAATAAGATTGCTATATATTTTTCATTGCGAAAGGTCTACGAAGTAATTTACAACAATTTTTCAACAACAACGTTGACACCTTCACGTTAATTTTCAATGAGTATACTGACTCAAGGTATTAAGATTTAGAATGTAGCTTGTCAGATTTGATACTCATGGTCCAAATGTCGCTTTCCTAAGATTCCTTTTCATTCACACACAATCACGGTAACAGTGGTACGTAAGAAAATCTGTGGTAGGTATTTACGTATGTGAAAAAGAATAGAATAATAGGGGTGGATACAAAGGAGAACAGGATCTAACCACCTGCAGCATTCTTCTTTACTGAGGATACGTGGTTAAAAAAATGTTAAAAAGCACTGACGTGAAGTCAAAAGATTTTGCGCGCTTGTTCAACAGTCCATTTCGCGTGAAAATTTCAAATCTATCAATTAATTTTTGAAAAACCTACATATGGTTAATACAAATACAAAATTCTGTGCTTTGTCATCCAAAAGTCGGATAAAAGTAATTTTTTGCAATTTTAAAACGATTCTCATGAACTGCATCGTTACATATTAGCAAGATAGCGAAAAAAATATACTGACAAACAGTCAGATACTTTTCGCGATTTTGTCGAAATCAGATTGAAAAAATTTAAAGAATTTTCGTGATTTATCTTTATGAAATTATACATGAGCTCTTGTGTCGCTTTTTTTTTATATTCAAATACTAATAGTCAAGCTGAGAATTTGCAGGAACATTAAGGAAACCGCTATAATGAAATTGTTAAAAGTTCCCATATGTGCGAAAAATTCATTCAAGGTCAAAGTTCGCAAAAATTTTTTTTTAAATTTTTCAGCGAAACGGTTAATTTTATGATAAATATATCTCAGACAAAAAAGATTGAGCGCATAATATATGTAGAACTATCAGTCTGTGACTGATTATTACTGCATGACTAATCTCTGTTTGAAAATAATGATTGAAAAGTATTGAAAATGATAAAATTTTAATTCTATATTATTTATATTTCAATAATTTATACAGTTTGCATGATTCTTCTAAAATCCCTACGTATTCCATGTTCGTTCGTAGAAATTACACAAAGTTTGTTAAGTATTTTTAAGGATTCAGTTATATCCAAATGATACCATGTGTATCAGTGAAAAACCAAAATATAATTAAAAAATTTGAATATCAAAAAGATTTAATCTGTTTCCTATAATTTTAATATCAAAAAATTTTATTTGAAAACGTAATTAAATAAATGTCTTATAAGCACAGCTTACATTTAATAGACATATAAAATAAAAACTCATTATATAATATCAAATGGAATAAATTACCTAGTAAATATAATTTTTCAATTAAAATTAATAAATATTTGAAGGAGACAAAATTTTGTTTCTAATCTTACAATTATGAAAACTAAATCCTTTTCAAAAATACAAAACATAATTTTAAGAACTTTTCAAAAAAATAATTTATTTGAAGTATTTAATATATTTAAAAAAGTTACTTCAAAAATCTCTCGAAACATGTGCCACATCCTCAAAAAACAATTAGAATTCAGATAAGGTCTTCATCGGCCCTACTTCACATTTAAAAATAAAATCAGTTAACAATAAATAACTTACCTCCAAGAGCTCGTGGTATCCTCGTTTGAACCTTTAAAATCCAAGGTATTATATATTCATCACAAAAATCACACAAAGCTTGTAAGGTATTTTATGGTCTAAGTTAAACCACATAATATTTATATATTTATATAATGAGATTTTTTTAAACCTAAATATAATTATATATTATATATAAAATAAAATAATTAGAAGAGGTTTTTCAAAAAATCTCCTCTTATTATTTTACAAAATATAATTAGAACATATAAAACAAAATAATGAAAAGGCTTCAACAATATTATAAACATCACACAGATTAATTTTACTAAGATCACTATAAATTTTAATTTTATGAAAAAATTTTTCTCGAAAAATTTTTAAATTTAAATTATATAAATGTCTTAGAAAACACAGTTTCAATTTAGGAGACATATTGAATTAACACTCATTACACAGCACCACGGGGAATAAAAGAATCCAAAGAAAATAGAGAATATTAATTAAAAATATTGAATAAATACTTGAAGGATGTAAGCGTTTGTTGCGTAACGAAATGTTATCAAAACCAAATTCCTCTATGTTTGTTTGTCCTGAGACATGTAGTTGGTAGGGTGAGATATATTTTTATTAATTAATTTTATTTTTTGGATACGAAGTGCTGGATGTTTTTGTGATGAAACGTTTTTAAAGATAGTTATTTTCGAAGAAATTCTTGGGGTTGTTAGTCTATTCAACAAGTGCCTTTTGGGTCAACTTTTTTTAGCAGTCTCCGAAAATTATGATCAAGGTGTCATTCGATTCGGAATGGCATCTAGATTATTTTTGAGAGAACTGCAGTTCCGCTTGCAAAAACTGCAAAAGTTATTATAACAATTAAATAAAAAAAAAATTATTAAAATAATAAAAAATTAATACAAAAAAAAATCATGTCTGTATTTGTGGCAGTAAAAAGAATAGGGAAAAAATATAAAGTAAAAATTTATTTGTTTATAACAAATTGTTTATTATATAAACAATGAAAAATTAAACAAAACGAAAATTTTTTTATATGGAAAAGAAAAGTAAATCATTATGTTTAAAGAAAAAAATGGATCCTTAATATTAGTAAGAAGTGGGAGAAAACGATTGTTAATTAACAAATGCGTTTTTAAGCGATAAAAAAAATTTTTTTGCAGGAAAAATTTTTTTTTTCAAAATCATTATTAGCATCAAAGATTGATATTCCTTGAAAAAATTTTCAATTATTTTATAAACGACGCATTTGTTTATAATAATTTTTTAAACAAGAGATAAAAATTAAAAAAAATATTTTCGTGTAGCTTCCTACAACATAAATAATAATAATAAAAACGGACCATAAATATTATAATATTTTGAAAAAAAATTTTTTTCGATAATTAATCTAACTTTTTAATTTTGCCACAACGAAAATCGTCAATAAAAAACTGAAAAATAAACATTTTAAAATTTTTCCAACGGGGATCTATTCTGAAGTCTTCCAAAAATTGCTCCAAGAGAGGAAAAAAATCTCAAGTTAATAGTTTAACAATTATCACACTTGCAATGGTCATGTCCAAGCAGAAAAAATTATTAATCAACTATTGCATAACTAATTGAAAAATTGAGATAAAATTTTTTTTTTGGCGGATTATTGTTCATTCATCTATCCAGAATCCCCTGAATTTTTTCATTTATCAAATTTCATATTTATTCTGTTAAAATAATTTTTATTAATAAAGTGTCCAAAGTAGGCGTGGCTTACGAAAGCCAGAGTACCCGTTTTCGACCGTATTTTCATCCCTCTGGGAAAATTATTAATATTGGGACAACAATTCCGGGAGTCCACACTTTTTTTGGGAAATTTACTCCTCTTTTTTATTTTTTTTTTATTTCAAAAATCTTTATTAATTTTTGAGATATTTACAAAAAACTAAACCCACTTTTTTTTTAGTTAATTGTTAATAACTTTTGCAATTTTTGCAAGCGGAACTTCATTTTTTCGAAAATCATCTAGATGCCATTCTGAATCGAATGACACCTTGATCATAATTTTCGGAGACTGCTGAAAAAAGTTGACCCAAAAGACACTTTTTGACTAGACTATATGTGCATTTTTGAAGGGGCATTTGGTTTTCATGATACATCATTACGAAACAAACGTTAGTATCCTAGTATTTATTTAATATTTTTAATTAATATTCTATATTTTTTTTGGATTCATTTATTCCTTTTGGTGCTGTGTGATGAGTGTTACTTCTATATGTCTACTAAATTGAAACTACGTTTTCTAAGACATTTATTTAATTAAATTTTAAAAGTTTTTTGAGAAATTTTTTTTATAAAATTAAAATTTGTAGTGAGTTTAGCAGAATTAATCTGTGTGATATTTAAAAGAAATTTGTAAATTCTACGTAGCAAATTAAAGACATTGCGTGAATTTTGTAGCGTTTCTTCAATAAACGAGTTTTTCTCCTCCGCTACTGTTTGAAAACCTTGTATAAATCACTCATCAGAGGGTGTTAAATCACATAATGAAATATTGTCACCTGAAATACCTTGGAAATGTATCACGTTCTTTTGACATTCTTTCGAAGGCGCTCCTGTTCTTGAAAACATTAAGAGTCATTTCTTGTTAAAATTTCAATTTTTCATTCCGCATTTCTAAATCATGTTCCTCAGAAATGTCAGCTCATTTATTCGTTCTGAAATGTTTTATTCGCTAATGTTAATAATGCAACTCGACATTATGGAATAATGCAGGAAATAATTATGTTGAGCTAATCCATTTTTAAATATTTTTATCGTGACTAGGCACCATTTTAATTGCGGTGTCTAATAGAGTAAACTTTCATCATCAATAAATAATTGGGTTTGGTTATTTTGGATAGGTTGTTTTATTTATAGCTTTTGTGATTAAGCAATGAATGTACAGTGTTTTGGCTTCTTCTCGATCGATTTTCAAATGAAAGTTGCGATTTTAATTCGTTTTAAATCGAATTTTTAAATGGGCTACTTTTTTGTGCGTTCGCTGAGCCTATCAATTTGTCCAATTCGAATTTTTAGCCATAAATGGTTTCAAACTAGAATATAATGCGTTGGATCTATGAATTTATTAAATTCTGCAAAATTGCAGGATGGGTTCTGAAAATATTTGAAGATTAAGTGTTTAATGGCCAAAAGATCGACTGTGTGCTTAGAAAATGCCAGGGTGGGTTTTGAGCACAAATTTGGGGGTCAATTTTTCGAATGGTCACAATGTGTAACATCTAAATTTTTTATGCAACTTATGGAATAAAATTATTTATCTCCTTATGCTAGGCAATTATAAAAACCACTGGGACACATCAACTTTCAAATTCAATACTTCGTTTTTTATACGGGAATTTAAATATACAAGGTGAAATATAAAAATATACAGGTGTTCCATTTAAAAAACATTTTTTGAAGCTCCAGAATAACCTGATTTCAACGAATTATATCATGTATGGTGTATTATGAATAATACAGGATGAAATTTCGGAAGAATTTATAATTGGGGATATTGGGGAAGATTGACCATTGAAGCATAATGTGGTGGGGCTCCATCTTGCTGAAGCCAGACATTTTCATTCGGTAGGCTTGGATCTATGGTATTGGGAAATAAGTTGACTAACGCAGGAACAACTTCGTCTCTAAATAAACCTTAATTTTTACAGGATGTATCTTATCGATTCATGCCATTTCGAACTTCATTCGAATTTTGATATTTGAAATCTTAGTTTGAATGTGGAAATTTCTGAATATTTTATTTTTAATTATTTTAGCGAACAAGTATTTTCAAAAATTTTACTGTATTAGTTTTAAATGTGATGAAAATAATAATTATTTTCACACTTGGTAACGTACTGTTCCATTTTTTGTTTCAAATTATTAGAACAAAAATTTATGGGGATAAATTATCTAATTGTGGTATGAATATCATGAAAAAAATAAGTAGAAAGAAATTTCCGAAACATTTTAGACAGCGCCCAAAGGTATTGAAACAATAGATATTTTTGAACAAATTTGTTAAAGCTAAGTGCTAATAAATCTTTATGTTTTTAACTTCTGATTGTTTCTGACGTAACGAAAGGTTACAATCGAAAATCTATCAGTGCAAATCGAAATTTATGATGATACGTGAATTATTACATATCGTACTACTTTATAAGTGGCTCTAATAACAATTTTATTGAAAAAATAATGATCCATTCAAGTAGTTCATTATTTCTTTCGAAAAATCTGATAACTTTGCTTTATGGAGCGCATCCACCATTTATGAATTTATATACACTCGGTGACATAAGAAGGGTTACATCTAGATGGAAGAATTTCTCCAACGGATTTTTTCCCCACAAAACGATTATATTTAAAGCATGCTGTGGCAATATTGTCAACGTTGTACCTTTGACAATTTTTTTATGCAAACAAACTTTTATCTCTTAGTTTTCCGTGCAGAAACCAGTTTTGGGAGCTGACTAGTAGAGATATTTTTAGTTATTGCGCCTTACCATCGAACGATTAGATCACAAGGGAGGACTATCAACTGATGCATTTGAGCCAAGCATTGCGAGAATTGTCATTCTTGATGCCAAAAACTTGAGCTGAAGAAATTATTTCTTCTGTGCTAAACATTTCTGAAGCCGCTGAGTATATGTATGTATTAGAATTTTATTATGATGAATGACTTTATCCATTTTGAATCGAAACGAAAAATTACAAAAGTATTAATGGTGCGTAAGCAAATTTAGCATACTCTTAAAATTTAACTGAATTAAGTTAATTATTCGAAGTTCATTCAAATAGTGAGAAAGATAAAAACGGTACTAACAGAAATACTTCATAAGATAAGTGAAGCATTTAAGGCGATCAACAGGCTTTTCACTTATCTAAGGCCTTTGACAGTATAAAACAACCAGTGCTGTTAAGCACTATGGCATCAAGGGAGTGCCTCTCGACATGATGAGAAGTTATCTGATGACCAGGTTGCAGAGGATATATGTGAATGGCAAATTTTCCTCTTGGAAAATGGTGAAGTGGAGTGTCCCACAGGGTTCCGTATTGGGCTCCATTTTGTTCGTAATTAAATATAAATGACTTACCGCTGAACGTGAAGTCAGATCATTCGTTTCTCTTCGCGAATGATATGTCGTTCCTAAATAATAGGCAGGACAGCCAAATACTGCAGATGAAAGACGAAGCCACAATAAATAAAGCCCAGTTTTAGTTTGGAGCAAACGGAATAATGATGAATTTTAATAGAACTCAGCAAATATCTTTCAGCACTCACATTAAATTTCTTGCGGTTATATTGCAATTAAATCCTAAGTTTTCAAACCACATCGAAGAAATGATTCCTTAATTGTCCAGGGATACCTTTGCAGTCAGAAGAATGAAGTAAATCACAGGAGTCGAAGCATCAGTGATAACCTATTTTAGCCACTTCCATAATGTAGCGTACCACGGTTAGTTTACCGCAGTATTTTGCATATTATTTCAGTATTTTAAAATAACAGACAATTGCAAATTAATTAATCTTGATGATTAATTTCGATGGGTTTAATGGATCGTATTTGACGTAGTGTAGCGAAGAATTTAACTTCAATAGCATTTGTATGTAGTTATTTCTATGATGAAATAGGTTTGGTTATCTAATAAGATGAACCAAAGAAGATTATAAGGAATTGAAGTAAAACACTCGCAATACACTATAATAACAACGAGCTATAATTCTTGGTTTACTGTATATAAACCAAGTCAGAAGGTGTGATTATTACAGTGAAAACAAATGTAATGAATTTGCCAATAATTTGGCAATCAACAATATATGGATTACTATATTAACAATAATAATCGCGATATCTTGGACCGAAATGTCACAAGCGACGTGTTTGACTATCCGAATGATAATAATTACTACTCGAGAGTAATGCAATAATGTGGGCAGAAGGCACCAGCGACGAATGTGATTATCACAATGATAAGCAATAATTTGGCCGAAGCCATAAACGACAGGGTGATACTCGAATAATGATGCGATGGTTTGGACCAAAATGTCACAAGCGACGCGACACGTTTGATTACCGTATGATTATGATTTTACAGTCTGTTCACAGACATAATGTTAGACGTGCTCAATGCATCCCTTCTAACAAAAAGAAGGAAATTAACAAATCTGATTGGAGAGACTGTTTTCTGGGTGGACCGAATGCATGAAATAAACTTTCTTATTGGTTATAGAAAAATTATGCGATCAATGCTAGTAGATAAGGAGAGAAACAGTTTATAATTCCGAATGCCGTGTCATGTGAATGCCCACGTGAATGTATCAAAAAGGTTTAAAGAATTTCCATGTTTTCTAAGGCCATAGCTGTTAAGGATATTGAGTTAGATTACTACTCAAAGGCGGAATATCTATGTGATTATTTTCAAATCATGTTGTTAAGCCTTGTTACTCACCGATTGTTGTTTGTGGAACATATTGTTCAAAATTCGTTATATACACAACAACTTTTAGAATGAATTCACATTCGAGTCGTACTTGATAGAAGTTATTGAAATTAAATTCAGCATTATTTCTAGAAACTTCCGCAATATATTAAAATATCAGTATTGTATTACTATATGTTATTTATATAAAATATGTTTAAATGTCTAAGAGAAATCCTTTAGAAAGTTCTTCAAATCAGGAAAGTGCAACATTTATCTGTATAACAATTCTAAACTCAAACAAGCCCGAATAGCTTTTGTTCATCACTGGGACATATGTAGCAGATATGCGCATGTTTCGAAGCTTATTGGCTTCAATCATCAGTGCCCTGTAATGTCCAACGAATACAAATCAGCCACGCATCTATATTCGCTCAGCGTAGGATCAACAAAACCTATTCGAGCTTGTTTGAGTTAAGAATTGTTATATAGATGTATGTTGCACTGTCCAGATTTGAAGAACTTTCTATAACCATATCTCATACTCCTTATTAACTGTATGGTTACAGGTTAAAACACAATATCATACCACCAAACTTAATTCATATTTTTTTAGGATATACTGATCCGAAATCATCATTGAGTTATGCGTTTTCTATAAAAACTTTATATTTCCTGTATGAATATTTCTTTATGAGTAGTTTTTCGGTCAACTCATTTATCGAGATGTTTATGAAATTTCGAATTTTCAGCAAAATTCAGTGAATTATTACTCATTCAAATCGTAATGCTTTCTCTGGTCAAAGTTGGTTGGACTTATGTGGAAAATTACCTTGCACACCAAGTCATCAATGACCTTATATTTTTTCATTTACTCCTGGAATTCAATATATATCGAACTCAATCAAGCTTTTTCCTTATGCAATCCAAAGGTGCATCATTTTTTAAAACAACCAAAAATCTACTCAATTTTTCAGTTCTATGAATCTCATATTCTATTAACTATTGTCATCAAGAAGCCATGTGGCCCTAATTATAAAGCCATTCAAATAAACTTTATCATTTTGCCATTTTTGGGTCACATGAACAATTAAGGAGATCATGCGCTAATGTGCTGGTTGTACATTCACGATTTACATTCTCCTTGAAATCTATAATTATTGAATACTCTCCAACACTTGAACTGATTAATTATATTGGGAAAGGTCAGACCATTGGAATTTTCATCTTATCACACTTTGTTCAATCATAGGTAACTTACAATGATAGGGGCTTTATTTTAATATTTCATTTACAAAAAAGAAAATTGAATATTCCACAATTTATTTCTGTGAGACGTGGGGTACTCATTTGATTAAAGAGTTAAGGCATTCTGCACAAAATATGAAATGAAAAATCCAAAAGGAGACTACTGGCGTAATACATTCTGTCAAGAAAGTACCGGGAATTATCGATTTAAATCTGGCGGGGCAATGAGGCAGGTAAAATTTTTTTTTCCTAGGTTGGTACCACTGTCCTTAATTACTATGCCAAGCTTGAGTGGGATCTGTCAACTAGTGTGTTTGCAACAGCTGATTAAGTCAGTCGATGTCAGAGTGCGTGCCGATTTTTATTATGGGTGATTACGTTGAGCAAAGAATTTGTTTAAAGTTTTGTGTTGCAAATGAATTTTCGTGTGCCGATGCATTGAAAATGTTGCAAAAGGCCTTTGGTGATAATGCTCTATCGAAAACTCGTGCATATCAGTGGTACAGAGCCTTCAAGGACGGTCGTGAAGTGGTCGCCCATCGACGGCTTCGATCGAAGATAACGTCGATAAAATTAAGGAAAGGGTGCTGGAAAACCGTCGTACCAGCTTGAGAGAGATAGCACATGATCTTAAGATATCCCACGAGTCCGCACGTACGATTTTGATAATAAATACATTGTTTATGTAAATGAGTATTTTTATCCGAAGCTTGTTATTCAAAGGTAGTCCAAAGTTGGCGAACTTAAGATATTAGATTAAAATGTCTTTATGCTTGACACCATCTTTTAACATAACCAACCTTCACTTGGAGGTATGGACTTCATTACAACTAGAGGTTTTACTGATTTAATTTATAGGTAACATTATATTTATATAAACATTACTTGAGAATGCTTGAGACAACAAAGAAACAAACAACAAAGAAATGGCTTCTTAAGATAATTGTTAGAAATTTCTATCTCTTTCCAACAGAGGAATTATACATGGATACTGGAGTTATGGACATTAGAAAGCTTTTTCCTTGTTCGGTCGATACATCAAAAAAAAAAAAAAATTATCGACAGTATATTTGAATGACAATATGCATGATACAAGAAAGAGACGTACATTCTGTGAAGAAAGTACCGGGAATTATCGATTTAAATCTGGCGGGGCAATGGGGCAGGTTTCAAGCCTTCAAGGACGGTCGTGAAGTGGTCGAAGACCGGACGCCCATCGACGGCTTCGATCGAAGATAACGTCGATAAAATTAAGGAAAGGGTGCTGGAAAACCGTCGTACCAGCTTGAGAGAGATAGCACATGATCTTAAGATATCCCACGAGTCCGCACGTACAATTTCGATTGATATTTTGGGCATGAGAAAGGTGGCCGCACGACTCGTACCGAAAGACCTGAATTTTCTTCAAAAACGTCATCGCGAACAGGTTGCTTCAGACATGCTGGATCGCTGTAATTCCAATTCTACATTCATGGAACGCATTATAACTGGTGATGAGACCTGGGTCTACGAGTACGATATGCAAACAAGCCAGCAATCATCGGAATGGGTGGCAAAAAATGAGCCGAAACCGAAAAAACCACGCCAAAGCCGTTCGAAAATGAAGGTGATGCTCATTGTTTTCTTCGATATCCGTGGCGTGGTGCACTACGAATTCGTTCCAGAGGGTCAGACGGTAAACAAGGAGTATTACCTAGGCGTTATGAAACGTTTGCGTGAGCGTATCCGTAAGAAGCGGCCAAATTTGTGGGCGAACAACTCATGGATTTTGCATGACGATAACGCGCCTTCTCACCGAGCTACGATTGTGACTGACTTTCTCGCCAAAAACTCAACAAACGTGCTTCAGCAACCACCGTATTCGCCGGATTTGGCTCCCTGCGACTTTTTCCTCTTCCCAAAACTAAAATTGCCCCTTCGTGGCACCCGTTTTGAGTCGATTGAAGTCATAAAACAAAATTCGGCGCGAGAGCTAGTCCATCCCGGAAAGCGCCTATAAAAAATGTTTCGATAATTGGAAGTGCCGTTGGCATAGATGTATTGGAGCAAATGGAGCCTATTTTGAAGGCAACCCAATAAATTTTGACGATTAAATGTAAAAATGTTGTTTTAATTGAAAATTCCCGGTACTTTCTTGAGAAAGTAGTAAATTATTATATCTTGTTAACCAAAAAACCTTTTGATAATGAATAATAATCTCGAAAAATTATTTCTTTGCAAATATTACACTCCTATTCTTAGGAAGCCTTCAGGATATAAAAATATTTGAATTATATTCTCATTTGAATGAACTGCAAATATTCCAAAATTAAAACATTTGATTATTTTTTTCTTTATATTTGTGTACACGAAATTCTTGTTACAATTTCTTTTTCTTCTATATGTACTGCCCACGCACAGGTTTTGAACTTTTGTGGGAAACAAAATGTTTATTTTTGATACTTTATACTATATATACTAAACGTTTGAAACATTTAATAAGAAGTATGGTATAGAAAGATCTACCAATCGAGACATACATCTGTATAAAATTTTAAACTCAAACAAGCCCGATTAGGTTTTGTTGATCGCTGGTACATAAATAACAGACATGGTTACGAGTCGAAACTTGTTGGTTTTTCGTCAGTGCCCTGTAATGTCTAACTACTACAAATCTGCCACGCGTCTATATTCTCTCTGCACAGGAACATCAAGATATTTGTCATACACTAGCGCTATCTAGTACTTGAATTGGCTCTCTAGAGTATGTTTTTTGTCGTGTATGTATATTTGATGATAAATACCTTGGTGCTTCTGTGCAGAGCGAATATAGGTGCGAGTAAAATTTGTAGTCGTTGGTCATCACTGGCGAAAAAACAACAAGTTTCGAATTTTATGTGAAGCGTTTTTTGGTGATGGAATTTATTATTTATGAATATCCAATCCAAACAATTTTTTTGGATGATCGCGGTCAATATTTTATTTTTTCTTTTAATTTTTAATTGGTTAAGTGCCGCACATATGTCTTGATAATTCTATATATTTACAAAAAAAAGTGATTCTTAGATATTTTATTCAATTCAATTTTGGAAAGTTTTAAAGATATTTTTAAGATTGAATTTGTAGAGGTTAAGGAAAATTGATCCAGTTAATATCTGAAAGATTTTTCTCAACCAACCCTTTTTTGCTGATAAGATAACTAAAAACGTAATTTTCTCGGAAAAATTCGATTTTTTTTTAGTTTGAAGGGTAATATTATTTATAACGACTGTACAAAAACAAAAATCAAAGAAAAACTAACAAATTGGTGGTACAATCATTCACAAAATTTTAAAAATTTATCTTGAATTAGCAAAATTTCGAATCTCTTTAAAAATTCATTTCTTGTAACCTTCACAATTGGATCTAATCAACTCCGAAACTAAGCCACAAATATAAATGTCTTTTGTAATGAAATTATTGTTACATTCTTTCAGATAATTAGTTTAGAATAACTTTCGTTAACGTAAAATGTGAAATACGGTCTAAAAGGTGGGGCTGTAAAGCCCTTTGCCCGCCTTCGAGAGACGGGCACGTCGTTATCACCTCGTGCTCATACACAAAAGCAAGGCATGCGTATTGGTTTAAAAAGTGAAGATTTTGAGAAGGTGACCTCTAAAGTAACTTCACGATATTTTAACACTTCACAGTCCCTTGTGTGTATTGTCAATGGTCAGAACTGAAATTTTCGAAAAATCTGTGATACATCCAGAGTGTTTATTGGAATAAAATGTCTACACCTCAGAGCGATCTCGAGAAAAGGAAGCAGATCAGTGTACGTGGTATCGCCGAAGTTGAAGATGTCAATGCGATCAAAAAAACATTCAACAGGCATTTGCACTATACTCTCGTGAAAGACAGGAATGTAGCTACCCCTAGGGACTATTATTTCGCCCTTGCACATACAGTAAGGGATCATCTAGTCTCACGATGGATAAGGACACAGCAATATTATTACGAAAAAGATCCAAAGGTGGGTTGCTACATTTTCATTCAATTTTTGCGATATATCTGGGTTTATTTTTATTGTTAGGTACATAATCAAGGAATTTTTCCAATTTAACCCATAGGGTTGGAATTAAATCAAAAATTTGTTTTGACTTCTTAATTTAGGATAAGTATCAACAATGTGTTTATAAAACTCGCCTGTTGAAATGGAATTCACTTGGAAGGTACAGAGTGAACTTAATTACATGAAAAACAATAATTTTCAATTTTCTTATCCCACAAGTATTATACTTTTTTGTTGATATACCATAATAAATTCATTTCACTCATCTTGATATATTAACGTTTTTAAAATTAATAAAAATAATAATAATAAGATATATTTTCGTGATGGTGTCAGGAATGAATTAAAATTTTTTTTGACTCAAAAGATATCTCAAAGTTAGAAATTCGTTCACGGAATTAATCTCCACGACAAGACAATATTTATTTGTTCAAAATAATGTTTGACGGTCAAATAAGTCATGTCATAGTCATACCGATCAAATCATAACAATATGTAGAATACCAGTGACGTAGAAGATTATTTGTTTTATCAGTCGAGGAAAGCACGAGCTGAATGAAAGTAGTGATCGAAAAAATGAAAAATTTTTAGTCTCTCTGAAATTTTCACACGTGTTGAAGTATATAAATTACAAAAATCGAATAAAATAATTCTTTTTTCCGTGGCCAAATTTAACAAATTGAAAACAAACTTGGGTAATATGTATAGTCTGTCTAGAAAGTATCCGGAAAAAACAAAGCTCAATTGTAATTACTTAGTATAAATTTTAAAATTCTTGAATTTGAAAATTATAACAAAATATTCATCTTATTTACTTATACAACCTCTATTTAACTGTAAACACTTGATTAAACGTCGAGGCACACCCGAAACTAGATCACCTCCATAACTTTTTGTGATGGTAGTCCAGGACTGTAAAACTGACTGAATTAAATCATCTTTATTTCGTGGCGCTGCTCGTTCAACTTCAAACTTCATTAGTGCCCATATGTTTTCAATGGGACTAAGATCTGGTGAAGCTGCTGGCCATGAAATGGTTGTCACTTGGTGTTCTTGCATCCAAGCTTGAGTATAGGCCAAAGTATGGCATCTTGCATTATTCTGCTGAAAACGCCACCCGTCTGGATATAAAGCATGCGTCGTTTCGAGGAAAATATCGTTTAGAATGCCACAATACTTTTTTCTATTAATGGAACCATCAACTAGACAGAGAGCCGTAGCACCACGCTGATATATTACTCCCAAAACCATTATTTTGGTGGAAAATCTCGAAATTTGAACGGTAACAGGTTGTTTTGATAGAATTTCTAGGTGATTTCCAAATCTGTTAGCCAATTTGCAAAACCGCAGGCGCGAATTGTGTCGTCCTAAGCCCAATGAAGCATTTAAATTGTTTC
This sequence comes from Megalocaria dilatata, assembly GCA_034642435.1. NCBI lineage: Eukaryota > Metazoa > Arthropoda > Insecta > Coleoptera > Coccinellidae > Megalocaria > Megalocaria dilatata. Next base: position 48,094,621 of record CM067858.1, on the reverse strand, counting down.
CTTTAATCTTACGGGGTCTTCCTAAAACTGATCTATGCCTCATATCCATGCCATTTTTTATTCTCTTTATTGTCTAATATACAGCACTTTTTCCCACTTCAGTAAATTGCATTAATTTTTTAACGTTTCGAAAACCATTTCTATACAAATATTCCACCTGTTTTCTTTTTTCTAGTTGCGACATTATTTCATAAATTGTATACCTGTTAACAATCAACATATATTTGACAAATAGTGTTGTCATGCAACTTTGGCCATAGCCGACTATCTGCACAATCCATTTTATACATTTCTTTTGTCTTAGAATGTTACAAATTAGAAGTATATTGAATTTATGAAAAATAATAAATTCCGGATATTTTCTAGACGGAGTATATATTAAGCCTTCCAGCTGGATAGGATTCAGTATAAGAGATGAAATTTGTAAGGAATATTCATTATAAACTAATCGACAAATTTACATGAAAGTCGGAATATTTATTACTGACGTTTGTGTACTAATGAAACATCTAACCATTAATACATAGATAAACTGGAGGATGTGCATTGTGATTTGAATGGAAAACAAAATCTTTCTGTAAAATTCAAAATATTATATAGTGGACATTAACGAATTTTGCGAATTTTTTGAAAACCCCCTCAAAAATATGTGGAAAAGTTAACAAAATTAATTCAATTCACAAAAAAATACTGTTCTATTTGAAGAGTTTTCCAATAAGAGGATTTATTTCGAATAGCTCGCTATTAGAGCAGTTGTCACTTTCGGAACTGTCATATTTTGACGTTTGACAAGTAAAAACTACGCCATTACCAAATATGGAACGATTCAACAGTGCATTGAAATTGTTAAAATTCACTACAAAAATGGTGAAATTTTTGCACTCACAGTTCGCCAAACTAAAGCACTTTTGGCTTGTCGTTTTGGGCTGGCGGTGTGATTGGACCTTACCTAATTAAAAATGTAACGATGAATGGATCGCGCAGCCGAGGTATGATTAATGATTTTTTATGGCTGGAATTGGAAGATATTAATGTGAACGGCGTTTATTTTCAACAAGACGGCGCTAAATGCCGCAAAAGCAACGAAACAATCGCAATTTTGCAAGAAAAGTTTCTGGCCATGTTATTTCTCGAATAGGTGATCACAATTAGCCACCGAGATCTTGTTATTTAGCACCTTTAGACTTTGTTCTTTGGGGCCACGTGAAAGATAAGGTTTATTCCAATGCTCCACAATAAATTCAAGACTTTAAAGATGGTATTCGTGAAGTTATCGCCGCAAATATTCGAATTGGTAATGGAAAATTTCAAGAAAAGGATATGTAGGTAGCCGTGGCGGCCATTTGGCTCATTCGTTTTCCACTATCAATTTTGAGTCTACTTCGTAAAAGTCCTAATTCAGAATTAAAAATTTATGTTAGAAATGATCTACTTTTAAAAGGAGAGAGACTTCAAAGGGAAATCATAGAAGTTATTTGCAACTAAAATGTCATATAAGACATGGTCGAAGTGTTGATGGTTATTCTTCAATTTAACATTTCTTGATTTCAAGAAATATTTCAAGTTTTTCTATAAAATCAATTATACTTCAGTTATCCTTGTAGCCTCATCAAATTTGACCACATATACAGAAACGGCATTAAATTTGCTACAAGATAAGAAGTTCTGTGTCAAATAATTCTTATTGCGGGCGTGATAAGAAGATGAATATCACGATTTTGAATTGTAGAAAATCAGTCAGTCATATTTTTCCAATGGTTTTATCGATGAAAAATTATTAATTATGGACATATTTTCTTTTAAGCAAAATATACCTCATTTAGTGTGCTTTCGAATGACCTATCAACTTTTGGGCTAGCTGCTTCTCCTCTGCTATAATATCATGGCTAAGAAGATAACAATGAAAAGTTGAAATATTCCAAACCTAAATTTTCTCTATCTTGAAGCTCCTTGTGATCAAATATCAAAGTAAACATTGAATTCAAAATCTGACTGTTTTTGTCACTTGATAATTTTGAATATTACAACATTTTCTTGAATCTAACGAATTCACGAATTTATAATAAGTATTCTATTAAAAATCAAGAAAATTATGCTTGTTTTTTCAAACATCGAATATCGGGATATGTTGTTCATTTATGGATTTGCGAATGGAAATGCTCGCGCAGAGAGTGGAGGGGTGATAGGATATTATAGACAGATCTAAATTTTTCGCTAGATGAATATAATTCAATTTCTGTCATTTGTAACTGTCTTGCTGGTCACAATGTTAATATTGAAAGTTTCTAAAACTCAAGGTGGTTCAAGGTTCAAGCCTAAAAAGCGTGAAGTTTCATTTTTTTTTGAACTTTTTTGCTTGATGGATTTCACATCAACAAATTTCAGCTGGTAAAAATCAATTAGATTCAATTAAGTATAAACAAATGCGCTCAATCTCCCTATATAATGTTTTTATAATTGTTTTTAAAATGTGCTCAAGAAAAATACCATTACTCGTTAAATGCAAAATGGACGGAATTTCTACCATATAATTGTTTTGAGTCGTAATTGAATTTGAACTAGGCACATGAATGTGTTATTTTGCAGTATGAACGTGGACTTCACTTGAATATCGAATCCCAAAATTGGATTTAAACTAAAATTTCTATTGCGAGAAATGATGGTGTGATAGAATAAACCTAATTCCGGTATGTGTTAATTGACTTGATCGAAATTGTCGATCCACTATGAAGTAAGATACGAAATAAATTCTCATCTTCATCGCCTACTTCAGTGTTTGTAAAATTAGTGAAAATATTATCTGGTATATTCAGTTTCGGAATCGATGTGTAATTTCGCTGACTCAGGTAGATAAAGTAATATATTTGGTTCGATACCACAATAGCCGAGATCTTTTAAAATGAAGCATGACACTCTATAATTCACCTAGAGAGAGTATTTTAACTATGAATAGGAAAACTGTTAATTGTCTGTTTAATTGATGCTACACAACTTTGTGGTAACAAACTTGGTCTAAAAACAATGCATTAAAACTAAAACATTTGAGCATACATTGAATATTACTTGGAAGGATTTTTCCAATATTTTAAATAACAGTTATAATAATTCTTTGAAACCTCCACAAATTTTAATTTAAAAAAACTCTTTAAAATTTCCGAAATTAAATCAGATTTGTTTGAAAAATTTTAAATATACAGATTTATTTTGTTAATCTCCTACAAATTTTAATTAAAAAAAAATTATTCAAAAATTTTTAGAATTAAATCAAATAAATGTCTAAGAATACACTGTCAATTTAGAAGACATATAGAATTAAACACTTATCATACCAAAGGGAATAAAAGAATTCAAAGATATAAACTATCAATTAAATTTACAGAATAAATACCTTTCAAATATTTATTCTATAGATTTAATTGATATTTTATATTTTTTTGAATTCTTTTATTTCCTTTGGTACTGTGTGATAAGTGTTTAAATGTGTACTAAATTGACACAGTGTGTTCTTAGAGATTTATTTTATATAGTTCTAAATGTTTTTGAATAAAATTTTTTTAATTAAAATTTGTAGGTCAACAGAATAAATCTGTTTTTAACAAATTTCATAAAAAATAATTTGTAGTAGGTATTGATATTTAAGATATTGAAAAACCTTCCATCAAGTAAAAAAAACTCTTTTAATGTTTCTTTTTGGTGAACGTATAGAATTAAAACACATCGTAAAGCATTAAAAAGACCCAAAGAATCCAAAGAAAATATAGAATATTGTTCATATTGACATTGTGAAAACCAAATTCCATTCCAAAAATGTCCAACATAAACCTGAAAGTTCCTTCGAAAAAACTTCTCTTTTAAAATTTCTTTCAAATCACACCTTGCCAGTTGAAAAAAATAATTATAATTTTCATGATTACAAGTTGATTGACACTATAGAAATATTTTATTTGAATTAATTTCCTCTAAGTTGACCGATTTTGATCAATATCTTGGTGGACCAACTTATAATAATTTATATTCAGTAGTTTTTAAGATATCGGGTGGGCCATTTAAAATTTGAATTTTTGATCGGCTATATATAAAAAATTAATTAATATTTTTCCGTAGATATGGGTTTATTAGAAAGGTTGATCTTTTATATTTACTGATGAAAAACAATATCATTCAAATGACCGCCTCGACTGGCTACAGTACCCCGTCCGTTCAACCCAATTGTCAATTATTTGGGGTTCAATCTCATGAATGGCAGCTTCGATTTATTTCGTGTTTCAAGTCATTAATCTTTTCGAGATGATTAGCGTAACTCTTACTCTTCACAGATCCCCACAAAAAATAGTCCAACGGAGTCAAATTATAGCCTCATCGCTAAAGATGATTTTTCTGGGAAATGCTCACCTTCGGCTATGGATTATTAGCCCAATGGGCGAAGTGAAAACGCATCGAATGGTTAGGAGAATTCACTTGTTGCTATAGTTGAATTTGTAAGCCTTCATACCGAGGTCTTTCTGCAAAATTCACCTCAGAGAAGTGCGAAAAATTCTTGAGCACGATGACGAGTTGATGTTCTGGGACACAGAAACAATATTTTCAGGTGTGCTCACTGGACAAGTATGTGAACGGGTTGTTTTATCAAATACTGATCCAGTTTTCACGAACAAAATGCTGTGAATGCCTTTCATTTCGGTTGAATTTTCCACTCACATTTCTAACATTTTAGATAGAAGAATCACCACTTTGTTTTTAATATTTCCCAGTTTTGTTCAAGCGTTAATCGACCCATTTCGCTAATGTCAAACATTAAACTAACTTACTGTCAAAACACGAATGACAGAGGTGTTGGCAGAATCGAAATAACCACTATTTCAAAATGCAAACTCTAGAAGGTTTACCTTTTATGTTCATTATAAGAATCTATTGTTTTCGATATAGAGAAGTGAAATTTTCAATGTTCGATATCCGTCCATCCTTCGCTGGAAGAATAAAATATTGCTCATAAGTCATGCTAAAAAAATATCGTAGAAAGCTGTGAAAGAATATATGAAGCGAGGACTGAAATTAACTCATCTTGTTGAGATTTCATATGGAATATATCTAATCGAAAACAGCGTAGGAGTAGCTTTAACCGCTTCGCATTTTGCCAATAAGATCAACTTGGCAGTAACAATGAGAAAGGCTTCACTATTTGGCGTCCGTCTTTCTTTTTTTTTAAGTCACCGCCAATTTTGAGCCATTTAAACGTAAACAGCTGTTGTGTATTTATTACTTTGCTGAAATAAGAATGGAAATTTTTGAAGTTTTATTCCTACAAAATTTGAAGAAAATAGAATGAATAGACAAAAGAAATTGTACACACTTATTGTTCTATATACATTGTGTCCAGTATGCAGGCAGAGATTCTTATTTATCATGATTTCTACCTCTATCAAACTCTTGGCGTCAATCGATTCCTTGAAATAATTTCAAAAATATGAAATCAAGCCAGGATGAATCTGGTAATATGAAAGGCCATGTAACCTACTATAAAGGTCTTTGATCCTGAAATCTGGTTCGAATGAACTCTGTTATTTTTCATGTAATCTATTATTACGATGGGAAGATTCATGATATTTAGGATTATTTTATTTTGGAATTTGCTTCAATTTATGCCATCTCGCGGATGAGCGCCTATCTTTTGTTGGCTTTCATTGCCGGTAATCAGAAGTCGATCTACATGTAGATCTGACTATTTCTATGTTGTTCTTTTCTGGTGCACTTGTTAAATTTCTTTAATCAATCAATTGATTGATTAAAGATGGAATCTTAGCGATTATTTTGTGTGAGCCTGTCAATTCATTAATTTTTGGCTTAGTGCAAAGATTTGACAGTCTTCCAGTTGAAAAAAAAATACTATGCTTTTCCAAGATATAGTTTGGGTGAGATTCGATAATATAATGGGATATTTCAACGCATTATTCAGGGCAAAAACTTTCTGTACAGATCATGAATTACATTATTTGAAGGAATTTAATGCTTAAGGTTTAGCTGCCGATGTAAACCAGGTCAGGCTGAGTTATATTTGTTTAGAACAGCCTGAGAAGAAATAAACACTGTGTATACCTTGAGAGAAAGATATGGATAGAGTTTGATCGAACTGTTTGTTGAAGGTGAATCGAAACAGAATCTTGTTAGAATGTCGATTGGAGAAAACTACCGTGGAAGTGAATTATTGTAGGTTATCTCATCTATCTAGAAGAAAAGACCATAAATGATCAATCAAACAAATCGTAACCAGCCAAGTGAGAGATAAAAGAACAACATAGAAAGAAGCAAAAATATAGTATGCAATCGACTGTTGATATTGGCCATTAAGTATTCTATCGAAGCAGCCAATAACAGTATGGCGCGTGCCCATTGTATGGCACTACGAGTATCAAATATGGATGAAGAAATATAATAATTGGAAGGGTTTTTCCGAATATCTCAGGAATGAACTGGATCAATTCTCCGAAACCTCAATAAATCCAAAATGAAATCTCTTAAAAAATGTTTAAAATGAAATTCTTATCTATATTCACATCAGTTGGAAGATGTTTGGATGCTAAATAATAGATAGAAAATATATCTATTGTACATACCTTTATTCAACAAATATCCTGTTTATAAAAGGACAGAAATAACTAGAGCTTCCACAGAAAAATCTTGAAAAGAAGATGCAATTTAACAATATCTGAAAACTGCCACGCGCATATGTGGAAATACAAATAATAATTATTATAAATATATATTTAAATTGAAAATAATTTGGACGGAATGTTTCAAATATTTCAGCCATAAACTGGATCAATTTTAAGAAACCTCCACAAATTCAAACTAAAAAATCTCTTAAAAACTTTTTGAAATAAAATTAAGTAAAATGTCCCAGAAACACTGTTTCTTTTTATAAATATATAGAATTACCAACACATATGTGTGCCAGTTAACCGATAAAGAATCAAAATAAAATATAAAATATTGGTTTTTCTGTAGAATGTGCTATGTATTTTTTAAAAAAGGAAATAAAAAAGATTTTTTTAAATTGTACATGGACCATTTTTTGGAAATTGGATTTTTTATATGAATTTATTATTGAAAAAGGATTATGTTTGCTGGATGATCGCGGACAGTATTTCATATTTTCTTTTGAATATTTATAGCTTAACAGCCGCACATATGTGTTGATAATTCAATATTTCTATAAAAAATTGTTTCTTAGACATTTTATTTTATTTAATTCTAAAAGCTATTTAAGAGATTTTCAGATTAAATTTGTAGTTTGTTGTTTAAAATAAATCATTCAGTTAACGTCTGAAAAATAAGGATAAGTCTAGAATATATTATAATCTTCAAGAGCATTACGGTATTCAAGACAAGTGACTTGTTTAAATCTGAAATTGATGGAATTGTTGCTCAATTATCCAATAATTTGATTCTCATAAGATGTTGACTTTTATCAATGTTCACCGCAAGAACGAACACTGAATTTTTTAGTAGGCAGAAGAATATTCAGATGTCTTTTCAAAAAAGTAATGATCTATAATGTACTCATCTTTTTCTAGCTAATGAAAACATCTTTATTTCTATATTGTGATTCATGCATTCACAAAATTTCATTTAGATCTTAAGAAAAATTCAAGTTTTTATTCATTCAACAATGGCATAGATCTTTTTTCACGCACTTAATTAATTGTTATAGCACGTAGCTTATTGCTATTTTCACATTTCTGGTAGTTCCGAGCATATACACATTATTAAAACTTTTGAATGCTATTTACAATGGCGAAATATGAAGAGCCTATTTTCGAATGTAATAATGAAAATGAGCGACATGTGTTTAAAATTAAACAAACGATATAGTTAAGATGAAATGAAATTTTATTTTTTAAGTACAACTGATGACAATAACGCTTTGAATAATATATCATATACTACTCTGTCAAGAAAGTACCGGGAATTTTCAATTAAAACAACATTTTTACATGTAATCGTCAAAATTTATTGGTCCGCCTTCAAAATAGGCTCCATTTGCTCCAATACATCTATGCCAACGGCACTTCCAATTATCGAAACATTTTTTATAGGCGCTTTCCGGGATGGACTTTAGCTCTCGCGCCGAATTTTGTTTTATGGCTTCAATCGACTCAAAACGGGTGCCACGAAGGGGCAATTTTAGTTTTGGGAAGAGAAAAAGAGGGAGCCAAATCCGGCGAATACGGTGGTTGCTGAAGCACGTTTGTTGAGTTTTTGGCGAGAAAGTCAGTCACAATCGTAGCTCGGTGAGAAGGCGCGTTATCGTCATGCAAAATCCATGAGTTGTTCGCCCACAAATTTGTCCGCTTCTTACGGATACGCTCACGCAAACGTTTCATAACGCCTAGGTAATACTCCTTGTTTACCGTCTGACCCTCTGGAACGAATTCGTAGTGCACCACGCCACGGATATCGAAGAAAACAATGAGCATCACCTTCATTTTCGAGCGGCTTTGGCGTGGTTTTTTCGGTTTCGGCTCATTTTTTGCCACCCATTCCGATGATTGCTGGCTTGTTTGCATATCGTACTCGTAGACCCAGGTCTCATCAGCAGTTATAATGCGTTCCATGAATGTAGAATCGGAATTACAGCGATCCAGCATGTCTGAAGCAACCTGTTCGCGATGACGTTTTTGAAGAAAATTCAGGTCTTTCGGTACGAGTCGTGCGGCCACTTTTCTCATGCCCAAAATATCAATCAAAATCGTACGTGCGGATATCTTAAGATCATGTGCTATCTCTCTCAAGCTGGTACGACGGTTTTCCAGCACCCTTTCCTTAATTTTATCGACGTTATCTTCGATCGAAGCCGTCGATGGGCGACCACTTCACGACCGTCCTTGAAGGCTCTGTACCACTGATATGCACGAGTTTTCGATAGAGCATTATCACCAAAGGCCTTTTGCAACATTTTCAATGCATCGGCACACGAAAATTCATTTGCAACACAAAACTTTAAACAAATTCTTTGCTCAACGTAATCACCCATAGTAAAAATCGGCACGCACTCTGACATCGATTGACTTAATCAGCTGTTGCAAATACACTAGTTGACAGATCCCGCTCAAGCTTGGCATAGTAATTAAGGACAGTGGTACCAACCTAGGAAAAAAATTTTTACCTGCCTCATTGCCCCGCCAGATTTAAATCGATAATTCCCGGTACTTTCTTGACAGAATGTAAATGTCAGTCTTAGTTTTCCTCGTAAGATAGAATTCGGTTTACTCGAGTTTTGGTAATTCAATAAATTATATTAATTGAAGCAGTATTTTGGACGGTAAAACCTTTACTTCAAATGAAGAGGTCAAAAATCGCCTGGGTCAGTTTTTTGCCAGCAAAGACTAAAATTTGAGAAGCGTGGAATCATTCTATTACCAAAAGGTATTGGACCAGAATGGCCCATATATAATTTAATAAGATATTTATTCATTATACGAAAATTGTGTCTCATTTTCCTGAAAAAAAACCGAAATTCCTTTCTGAACAACCCAATATTTTATATTATCTATTTATTTATTTCATTACGAAGTTTTTCAATTATTATACATCCTACTGTGTGTTATTTAAATTTATATAATTGCGGTACATATTCTCAATGTTTTTTTTTATTAATAGTTGTGTTTCTTGTTCACATCTCTTCACATAAAAATTATTTCGTTTGAATGAAAAAATGTGAGCCGCTTTCAAGTTGCACCTTTAGCGGATTCTTTCATTTATTCACGTTGTTTTCTCTGAGGAAATAAGCATCTAATTCTGAATAAAGTTATTATTGTTTTCTGTATTTGAGAAAAAAATTGTTTAAAAATTGATATTATGTTTTTTGATTTATCTAATTCATTATACGAATAGATAAATAACGAAATAATAAAAAGAGGTTTTTTCTTGATAGAAAGATTATTACAAAATTTTAAATATCCTACAGATTTATTCTGTCAACCTCCTACAAAATTTTAATTTCAAAAATTTTTTAGAATTGAATTAAATAAATGTCTTTAGATCACTGTGTCAATTTAGAAGACATATAGAATTAACACTTTTTACACAGTACCAAAGGGAATAAAAGAATTCAAAGAAATATAAATTGTCATTAAAAAAACCATTAAGTAAATACTTGAAGATTACAAAATTTTGTTTCGTTTCTTGTTTTATGAAAACAAAATTCCCTTCCAAAAATGCAAAACATAACCTCAAGCTTTTGAGCAAATTGTTTTTTTAAGAAGTTCTTGAGGTTATGTTTTGCATTTTTGGAAGGGAATTTGGTTTCCATAAAACAAGGAACGAAATAAAATTTTGTACTCTTCAAGTATTTATTTAATAATTTTTTAATTGACAATTTATATTTCTCTGAAACCTTTTATTCCCTTTGGTACTGTGTGATAAGTATTAATAATATGTCTACTAAATTGATACAGTGTGTTCTGAAGACATTTATTTAATTTAATTGTAAAAGTTTTTGAATAAAAATTTTTTGAAATTAAAATTTGTAGGAGGTTAACAACACTGACGTATTCTTCAAATCTACAAATAAAGGCAAGAAGTGTTCATAAAACTTTCAACGCAAATTACGACAATGAGTAGAGAAAAAACAACCAAAGAAATAAAAAGAACACAGTTTTTTTTCATCTTCTTGTAATTTTTTTCGAATATGTGAGTAAATTCTTTTGAATTCCCAAATTCAGATTGTTTTCTGAAGAACCAAAAGACAGGTATGATTTTTTAAAATCCAGATCTAATTTGACTGGGAAATCTGCTTGAGTAAAAGTAACAAAACATGTTCAACAAATTTTAAAATAATATATTGGATGATCTCTTAGTTATGATTCCTTAAAAAATCGTAAAAATTGATAAAACAGCATTTATTTCTGTATATAGATGTGGAAACAATTGTAGAAGAGCTGAATACTTAATTATCCATATCGAATAATCTGGCACAGGATTTTTTAAAAGTCCCTTCTTACACTTTTTACAGGTCATCAAGATAAACAAAAAATTATCTATGCTGCAAGAAAATACGCTCTTAAACTTTTCCTTCAGTTAATTTAAAGTGAACGTCATATAATTGGACATACAACCTGAATATTTTCTATTTCCAAACAAGGATAGTTATTCGTTGTACTTTCTCAATTACTTGTAAATGTGATTTGTTCTGAAACTTTCGCTAGATAGTGAATTTATATGGCTTTTTTCTAGAGTTTAGAGACATGTGAATATTGACTGGAAATCATTTTTAATAAAAATTTAGAGTAACTGTGTGTTTTTTTACTTGTAACTTTTATGAAGGCAATTTTAGCTGCATTCAGGTATAAGTATCGCTAACAAAGTTCCTCCTTGTAAATTTTGTTTTTATGATATTTCATTGTGCCCTATGCATGGTTAATTTGAACAAATAATAAGTAGGTATCAAGGCTGTATATCAATTATTTATGAATACTATTCTATTGTAGAGAGTCTACTATTTGTCTTTGGAATTCTATATGGGCAGATCTCTTTCAAACACTATGATCAATGTTGGAATCCAGAGTCCAGTAGATGAGGCTCTCTATCAACTTGGTTTAGACATTGAAGAATTGGAGGAAATAGAAGAAGATGCAGGTTTAGGAAACGGTGGACTTGGCCGGTTGGCAGCCTGTTTTCTCGATTCAATGGCCACTTTGGGCATGGCTGCCTACGGTTATGGTATCAGGTGAATAATTTTTTATATAATAGTTTTCCAAATATATAAATCTAAAGTCTCAAACCTTTTAAAACATCACGTAACAATTATCTTATGACCATACCTACTGTTATCACCCAATTTGCATTAGATATAAATATTCTGTACTGAAAAAAAAGTTTTCACTTTGTCAATGAACGAGAGTTCGAAACTGCAGTAACATGTCATCATTCATCAACAATTTTTGGTAGTAAATACAGAGTAATTTCCATTGAAACTTCTGTTTCAATTATGATCATCTGAAATCTGTCAAATTTTCAGTATTAACCAATTTCGCAAATTTTTCAGGTATGAATATGGTATTTTCGCCCAGAAAATCGTGAACGGTGAACAGAAGGAAGAACCTGATGACTGGCTTCGTTTTGGTAATCCATGGGAGAAAGCACGCCCGGAATATATGATTCCAGTCAATTTCTTTGGTAAAGTAATTGATACACCTAAGGGCAAAAAATGGGTGGACACCCAAATAGTCTTTGCTTTACCTTATGACAACCCCATCCCCGGCTACAATAACAACGTGGTCAACACCCTAAGGCTGTGGAGTGCAAAATCGCCTATCGATTTCAACTTAAAATTCTGTGAGTTTCAGATTTACCATATGAACTAAATTGAACCTTCACTATTTCTCTCCTGCAGTTAACGATGGTGATTATATCCAAGCCGTATTAGACCGCAACTTGGCAGAGAATATCTCAAGAGTCCTGTATCCAAACGACAATTTCTTCGAAGGTAAAGAACTTCGTTTGAAACAGGAATACTTCATGGTCGCTGCAACACTCCAAGACATTATACGAAGATATAAAGCAGCCAAATTTGGATCCAGAGAAAGTGTGAGAAACAACTTCGAATTTCTTCCAGACAAGGTAGCCATTCAGCTCAATGACACACATCCGTCCATGGCCATCCCAGAACTCATGAGAATCCTTGTCGATATCGAAGGTCTTCCATGGGAAAAAGCATGGGATATCACAGTCCGAACTTGCGCCTACACCAACCACACTGTATTACCGGAAGCATTAGAAAGATGGCCAGTATCTATGTTAGAATCCATTTTACCCAGACATCTGGAAATTATTTATCACATCAATTTTTTGCATCTGCAAGAAGTTGAGAAAAAATGGCCGGGAGATTGGGATAAAATGAGAGCTATGTCTTTGGTTGAGGAAGATGGAGAGAAAAGAGTTAACATGGCTCATTTATCCATTGTAGGGTCTCATGCAGTCAACGGAGTGGCTCAAATTCATTCAGATATCATTAAGAGTGACTTGTGAGTACATTGCCAAAATTTGAAAAACTTTCTCTTAAAAATCTGTAATTTTCAGGTTCAAAAATTTCTACGAGTTGAGTCCGGAAAAATTCCAGAATAAAACTAATGGCATCACACCAAGAAGATGGCTGTTGTTGTGCAACCCTGGCCTTAGTGACGTTATTACAGAGAAAATTGGAGACAACTGGATTGTGCACTTGGAGGAATTGCAGAAATTGAGGAAATTTGCCAAGGACTCAAACTTCCAACGAGCCATCATGAAGGTCAAACAAGAGAACAAATTGAAACTTGCTAAATTCCTAGAGAGCGAATACAAAGTGAAAATTAATCCAGCTTCAATGTTCGACATTCACGTTAAAAGAATTCATGAATACAAGAGACAATTGTTGAACTGTCTGCATATAATTACCCTTTACAACAGGATAAAGAAGAATCCAAAGGCGAAAATCACTCCAAGAACCATAATGATCGGAGGTAAAGCGGCTCCAGGCTATCATACTGCCAAGAAAATTATTAAACTCATATTGGCTGTTGCAAAAGTCGTCAACAATGACCCCATTGTAGGAGATAAGTTGAAAGTTATCTTCTTAGAGAACTACAGAGTAACTTTGGCCGAGAAGATTATTCCTGCAGCTGATTTGAGCGAACAGATTTCAACTGCTGGAACTGAAGCTTCTGGTACAGGAAACATGAAGTTCCAGCTCAATGGAGCTTTGACGATCGGTACACTAGATGGGGCTAATGTCGAGATGGCTGAAGAGATGGGCATGGAAAACATATTCATCTTTGGAATGACAGTTGAAGAGGTTGAGGCGCTTAAGAAAAAAGGATACAATGCCAACGACTATTATTCTACTAACCCTGAGCTCAAACAGGTTGTTGATCAAATCAAAAATGGATTTTTCAGCCCGGAAAGTCCTAATGAATTCCAGGACCTGACTGATATTCTTTTGAAATGGGATAGGTTCTTCTTATTGGCTGATTATGAAGCTTATATCAAGAAACAAGAAGAAGTTAGCGAAGTTTATCAGGTAAGTTTCGCGCCTTTCTTTGATCGATTCTATAGATATCGGGTGTTTTTTTAGAGTGATAGAACTTTCGATAGGGATAACTGTGATTTGACAGAAGGTAGAAGCCATGTTGTTTTGATATTTCTGTTCAGTAGGCATTGACAAATTATCATGGAAAGACTCATGCCGCAACAACGTTCACAAATTGTTGAAATTTATTTTCAAAATTGCCGTATATGGAGTGAAAACAATCCTCAAGAAGTTCTGCAGTTTCCATTGCATCCTGAAAAATGCACTGTATGGTGTGCTTTACACACTGGTGACATCATCGGTCCATATTTCTTTGAAAACGATACTGGAGCTAATGTTGCAGTGAATGGTACTCGTTACAGATCGATGATCAATGATTATTTGTTTCAAAATTTGAATGGTATCAACTAAGAAGTGTTTTAGTTCCAACAAAATGGTGCTACCGTAACAATTGATTTATTGATAGAAAGATTTGGCGCTAACATTATTTCGAGAAATGGTCCTATTAATTGGCCTCCACGATCATGCGACATAACTCCACTGGATTATTTTCTTTGAGGTTATTTCAAGTCATTGGTTAATGCTGATAAACCAGAAACAAAAGACGCTTTGGAAGACAACATAACTAGTGTTATTGATGAATAAGTTTAATTACTCGAAAAAGTGGTCCAAAATTGGTCTGGTCGAATGCGGTTCCCCAGAGCTAGTCGTGGTGGACATATGCCGGAAATTATTTTTAAAACAAATGTCACAATATTATCTTCTAAATAAAAAAAAGTTGGCTTCAATCTTAATTCAAATGTTTTTTATTTCAATTTAAATTTATATCACTCTAAAAGAAACACCCGATAAATATATAGAATTAATATTCATTACACAGTACCAAAGTAATAAAAAAATATAAATTATCAACTAAAAATATTAAATAAATACTTGAAGGATACAAAATTTTGTTTTGTATCAATGTATTATGTTAAACAAATTCCTTTCCATGAACGCACAACTTAACCTCCTTAAAAAATAAATTTTCAAACATCTTCAAAAAGGCAATTTGAAATTATCACATCGATAACTAGTCAGTCCAACTAAAATCCAAAAAAATAAAGGTAATTAATAAAAATATATCTCACCCGACTAAAATCACATGTCTTGGGATGAACAAACTTAGAATATAGTGAATTTTTAAATATCAAAACTCCCTCATTCTATGTTCGTCTATAGGACGAAGTTGGACTGACGAGTTATCGATGTCGTAATTTCAAATAGCTGCAGATTTCCAGAGGTACTGCATGTTTTTGAAGTATTCCTTCTTATCTATGATTGTTTCGGTCTTTACTTGACGGAAATTCATCTTGAAAGTATGAATAAAAACATTATTCTAATTTCCGCTAATATTTTATTGACACTTAATGAGAGTTATTTTTGAAGAAATTCTTGAGGTTATGTTGTGCATTTTTGGAAAAGGGAATTTGGTTTTCATAATACATTGATACGAAACAAAATTCTTTTATTCCTTTTGGTGGTATGTAATGAGTGTTAATTCTATAACATTAATTTAATTTAATTTTAAAAAGTTTTCGAGAAATTTTTTTTTATGAAATTAAAATTTGTAGTGAAGTTAACAGAATAAATCTGTATGATATTTAAGATATTATAATAAGCCTTCTATCAATTAAAAAACCTGCTTTTTATCACGATAAATTTTCCGGTAAACTGAATAGACCAAAAATATGCAACGATTTTTAACGATAAATCGATACTTAAATGTAGTGGGTAAACGTCTCATTCTAGCCAAAGCTTTGCATTGTCATGTACAAATTATTCCCAGTTATTGAGCAATAAAGTAGTCTGTCTTCAAGTTCTTTTTGACCTCTATGGTTTGATTATATCTTACCAGTAGGAGGCGTTACCGATAGATGATGGCGCATTGGACTTTCCAAATAAAAAATTCACTCTTGAAATACCAAATGAATTATCTATGGCTTGCGGTTTAAAAACAAATCGATAATAAAAAGTATCGACAAAAAACAATTGAATCAAATAATGAAATTATTAATCCTCAGCAACCATAATCTATGAAATACCCAGAAGTACATTTGTGAATTAAATGAAAAACTTAATTACCCGCAAAGTTGAAAAATGAATTTCATTAATCCCTATTCCCGTTTTTATTTAGAAGAAATGCATTTACCTACAAAAACAAGAAGCTGGCTGTCTCTTGATTAAAAGTAAACCTTTCAGTTGAAGATTTCCATATCAATAATCAAAGATTAATATGTAACTGTTTCTGCGCAAGAAGAATGACGTGGAATGACGATTTTCGGAAACAGAAAATGGAACAAGGAATAATAATTTGAAAAATGAATTCAAAGGAGCTATTTATATTCAAAATTATCCTTCTGAGAAACAAAAGTTACAAAGTGATCATATAGCTAGTTATAACTTGAATATTAAGAAGAATAACTATTAAATCTCTAAAAATTTTAATTTCAAAAATTAAAAAAAAATAGAATTGATTAAAAATGCCTTACAAGCACCAAAAAAAATAAAGGAATCTAAAGAAAATATTGAATATTGACCGAAATTATCTAGTAAATTTTTTAAAATTCATATTTGTAGAGGTTTGACAAAATTATTCGGCTTAGTATGTGAGATATTAAAATAAACACTCTTGAAGTATCTGTCTTAGTCCCCAATAGAATAAACTATATCATAAAATATCCTCTGTATAAAGAATGAAGCTCATGAACTCTCTGAGGAAATTGAAACAAAACTCAAACTGCTTCGAGATAGTAAAAATAATATAACATTATACTGTTGGTATTTTTGTATATTTCTGAATTCCGAAAAATTCTGAAGTCAATATCCGATAAATCAATAGAAGAATCATTTAAATGAAATATTCGCAAGATACCTTGAACATTCAAGGCATAGTTCGCTAGAACTTAAGATAACCTCATATTATATATCCAATTTTAAAAGATAAATTAGTGATATTTTCGAAAATAGCATTTGCCGAAAGGTTTATTCCATTTCTAGATTGAAAAAATATTCAAAGAGAAATAAAAGAATTATTTTAGAAGGTTATCAAGGCTGTAGACGAAATGACCTCCTTTTGTTCAATGATAATAGTTCTATTCCTGACCAATTCTGAAGTCTATTTCTGTTAAATTATGGGATACAGGCATGGATATTCTCCAAAACTACCCGCGTTTTCACTAAATTGATAATAAGAGGTGGACCATAAGATATTAGCATTTTTGATCGGCTATAAAACTGATGAATATTCTTTCAAAGTTTCGAGTTAGAAAGGTTGAAGTTTGACATTCACGAATGAAGAACATTCAAATGACTCCACGACCTCTTCCGATAAACCCAATTTTTCAGTACATTGTCAATTGTTTGGGGCTAAATCTCGCGTAACACTTATCCTTAACGGATCCCCATAAAAACTAGTCCCCCGAAGTGTGAAGATATTGGAAAAAGCATGAGCTGTATGTACTTAAGGGGAATATTCTAAAACACACATCAGTTAATTGGTGGAAATCATTAAAATGTAATCTCTTAACAGTACACTAAAAACTGAAAATTGAACCTTTGAAATTTAAGGTCATTTAGGGAAATTTCAATCAAAGTAGCGAAAAGATTCTATCGGTTGATAAAACTTTATGGGTTGCTGAAATTTAGTGGAAGGAATTTAGACTGAAACCATTAAAGTCTATCTACCAACTACTTATATTGTGAAGGATGGATTTCGCATTCATTAAAAGTTCTTTTTTTTTTTCATATACTGTTGTAAAATGAAATTTCAGGTGTCGTTAAGTTCGGTTAATTAATTTAAAAGTATACTGTACATGTTATACAAATTGGGTTACTGGAGATGGAAGTTTTTGAAACGGTTATTAGAGGGTGGCGGCCAACTTCCAAGAATTGTTTCAGTCGTGCATCTTTGATCGTGAACACTAAATGTTCGATTTTGTTTATCACCATTGAGTGTCGCAAATGCTATGAATTAATTTACTCGAAAATATAAATAAAAATTTCTTAACATCAAAATTGAGAATTTTATGAATTTTTTTTAAATTCGTTTTCATCGCCCTGTATTCCAAGCTTGATATTGAAACTAAGGATAATTTTGAGGAACAACTCCAAACGTTTGATATAAATGATTTCTCCAAAGATTGTTCATTTTGGTGAATTGTGCCTTGTGACAAAATAAGGCTCACATTAGAAAATATCTTTATAATACCTTCATAGAATTGGCATCTGTTATTGAATGGAACTTCTTTTCGATATCTAGAACAATAAATATATTTTTGTAATTTTTAATTTTCTTCTCGAACTGACTATTCTGTATTCTTTTTATAGAATCAATCCAAATGGGCGGAAATGGCTATTCACAACATTGGATCCTCCGGAAAATTCTCGAGCGATAGGACCATCATAGAATACGGAAAGGATATTTGGGGTGTTAAGCCGAGTTATGAAAAACTACCAGCTCCTCATGAACCTATTAAAGATTGAAGAAATTGCTGAAAAATTTGTGATTCAAATACCATCCGCCCCCTCACATATTCTGTTGAAGTATTCGATCGAAGTAGTATTTCTAAAATTTTAGAAAAATATATTTATACAAATGTTTTTTCTGACAATATTTTATGTAATTTTTGCAACAATATTCCTATGTTTGTTAGTGCCATATGTAATATCATAAAGTATTTTTTATTAATGAATATATGTTTAAATTTTCCCATTACCAAACATAAATAACAGTTAAAAATTTGTTGCCTGTAAAGTCGGTATACGGGCGAAAGTTTTACGTGACAACGACTTTGAGTGGTAAAATAATTTTAATGTGAATATTCATTCGTATAGTAGGAAGAAGGATGAAATAATAGTAACAATTTAAAACATTTATTTATACAAAGAATTATATTTAAAACATTAATTTATACAAAGAATCTCGCACTGAATTTCATATTAACAAAATTTTATTTATCAATCAGTTGTTATAAGTTATTAATAAATTTAACTTGTTTTACATTGTTATAAATATAAAAACTAAATTTAAAAGTTAGAACATTTATTTAAATCACATTAATTGTTAATATCAATCGATTTTAATTCAAAGTGTATTTTCTAAAAGGAGAAAACTAATTCACATTTGATCTTTGAGTTTGTAAATCGCGCGCTTACGACCTTGCGCAGTGATTAGTCGTCTCGGTTTGAATGTTTGAAAGTTTCGATTTGACAGGTTGGAGGTTAAACATTGTTATTTCAATTTTTTACATAGCAAGTCGCGCTCATTTTTTCAAGTTAAACAAATTATTATTGGTTGAGAAACGATTTCTACTACTTTTTTGATTGAAAACTACCACAACATTGTGATTACTACAACATAACCTATTCACTTATGTCTTAGTCATTTATTTCATCATGTTATATTATCGGTCTGAAATTATTTACCTTTGCTGTTTGAATTGTTGCGATGGACGAAACTACCTTCACATTATCACTACACAATCGTTTTACAATTAACTGGCAACGTGTAAACTTGTATGCAGGCGCCTAAGCGAAATAGAAGCGCAAGACATGAACCGGTGTGTATGCCTATCTCTCTCACTCTCTCTCTCTCGCTCTGTCTCTCTTGCTCTTAGGCGGGCTAACTGTGCTCGAGTGGAAGGGACGCGTGCCTTTCACTTTTTATGTCTGTCTCTCTCGCTCTTAGGCGGGCTAACCATGCCCGAGTGGAAGGGACGCGTGCCTCTCACTCGCTCTCATTGTGAGCGCATAACGTGAGCGGAGCGTAACGCAGTTTCTTGAAGTGTCACCCGGCAAACCAATTTATAAGACGTTGTCACGTCAAAACTGTGGTGTATACACAGAGTGAACAAATTCTCAACAATAGCTTACATATGTTCTTATGGCAAAGATTTTATAGCAAAATGACGAAAATATACAAGTTTCTGAATACTATCTGAGTTTACTCAATGTTTTTAAAACTTCGTTCAACTTGTGTTGACCTATATTTGATAAAAATCACTTAATTATGTGTTTATTTTTATTAAATTTTAAGAGTTGTACATATGAGTCGATTCGTTACATTCAAATGCTTTCAAACAACTGATCAAAACATTTAATATTCAAGTGGTTTAAAAGTTTTGAGTTAAGGATACAATAAAGTTTTCATTACTTTTTAAAGAATAACCAAGTTTGCACGCTTCTTCTAGGAAACGGAGTTTCATCCAAATATCTGTAATTTTTCAATTTTTAGTAGAATATGGTCTCAAACGAGTGACTAGGTTGAACTTACTTCAGAGGTCAAAAGTAATTCTGTTCGGCTGGTACGTTACATAAACACTCTAACTTTCGAAATTACAGAGCTACAGACTTGAAAGTCTCATTGTAGGTTTGCGGCCTTAATATATAAGTACAGTTTATTAATGTGTAAAATCGTGTGAATGTTTGTTGTATCATGTGTTCTTGATTAATTGTTGAATTCTTCTGTATTGATGCTCCAGTAGGGGGCTCCTTTCTTTAATCCGAACTGACCCTTTAACATATTTCATACATGGAAGCGCCTTTATATTCATTTCATTTATTTGTATCTAGAGATGGTTAACAATGGAATTTTTTTTAGAATTAAAAGTGTTTGAAAATTGTGAAATGTCGATCCACAATTAGGCACAACAACTTTGTGTCTCGGACTATATCACAACAGAAGAAACAATGATATTATTGGACACAGAAATTAAAAGTATTCTGTAGTTGAATCCGCACTACAATAAAATGTAGCAGAGTATATATAGGTCACTAGAAAACATGCCTGACCAAATTTATTATGCGTCCAGATTATTATAATAATCTAATCATATATTAGTTGTGTGAATGGGAGATTCCCGACCATAAGATCATTGTTTGTACTACCTCGGAAATCTTTGTTACTTGTTCCTATTGCCAAGTTATCTGTGCATTCCCTCAATTGACTGTTGCTTTGATTTTTACGACTTAAATATTTGGTTTGCTTTTACGGACAAGAAGAAGTAAATACTCTATGCCGGCGATTACTCTGTGGTGGAAATTCTAACCTCAGTTATGAAAACCATACATAAAATCTTGTCTCTTCTTTTCGCTTCTAGTCTCGTCTGATTTCACTCTAGTTTGTTTTGATAAGCGTTTCTAGTAGGTATTGTAACAACACGTGTTGATTCTCTCTATAGCAATGCGTCAAGCTAGAAAGTGCAATCTGAATGTGTCGATGAGGTAATTCAAGATAGAAATTACTCAAATATTGTTGTTTAGGCTTCATTCAAGATCGACGGGTAATTCAAGCCAGAAATTTCCCAAGTGTAGTGTCAATCAACATAAGATGTTCTTGTAAATGTGAATCCACTGCATAACATAGAGTTTACTTTCAAACAGAGAAGCCACGTATATTGACCAGCATATGGTAAACCATGTGAAACACCAATAAACCGTTACTTGTATTTTATCAATTGGAAACAAATTACAGTCCAAGATAGATAGATTTGCAAATGACCTGCTCAAGTGTTTAGGAAACTTCTGAATATTTCTGCATCAGCAATAATATTGCACGTGGAAAAAAATTCAAAGAATCATTATAAAACAATTATATTTACAGTACATTCAAACAGTCGAATAAGTTACAGCGGAAATCATTCAATGCCATTTTTGTCTTACTCAATAAAGTGCGTAGTAAAAATTGAATAGAAACAAGAGAATTTTATTTTTATTTTCATTTAGCTATTCTGGTTTCTTATTTGCATCAGTTTTTTCGAAATCGTATATCTATTTTAGATGTTGGTGGTATCTCACCACTTCCCAGACTTTCTACGTCATCCTCAGGATTCACCCAAGCTGGAGAATCACTTCCGTTATTTTTCACGCTACCTGTACTACCCGAAAATTCACTTTCAATGGTAACATTGCCATCTTCTACTTTGCTTTTGTCACCGTTGTTTTTATTTTGGTTAAAATTGGTCACGGTATTATTACGCCGATCTTCTTCATCGAAAGGTGGATATATAGCTGGTTTATTGTTTTTAGTTGTATGATCCAAGTCGGCTGGATGATATTTGTCTTTCTTGTCAGATATTCCCGGTTTTCTGTATGGTATATCATTATCAGGTTCTGGACCAGATGGCCGGAAGTCATATCTATGTTCCTTGTTATCGCCTGTTTCGGGGTATCTTGGTGGATCATGTTCCTGAGAGTTATGGTATACAGGAAAATCATGAGGGAGATTCTGACCAAAATGCGGATTATGCTGATGATGAAACGAAAATTCGTGATGAGGATAAAAGTGTCTATCTTCGCAACCGGGATGTGGACGATGAAATCCTAGATGTTCAGCGACGTGGCCAGCGACATGTTCAACAACATGTTTTAGTGGTTTCAAGAATGGAGATCGTCTTTTCACGTTATGGATTTGATCGAGCCTGGTTTTTGATATTGACGGAACATAGTTTCGGTTTTCTCTACTGCCTTGTTCTTGATTTGGTATGTTTCCTGGAAAGAAACCGTTTTTAATCATTTAAGGAATCATAAACAGTGGATAATTAATTCAAAAGTATACTCTACATGTTATACAAGTTGGGTCACTGGAGATGGACGTTTTTGAAACGGTTATTAGAGAGTAGCGGCCAACTTCCAAGAATGGTTTCAGTGGTGCCTTGTTGATCGTGAACACTACATGTTAGATGTTGTTTATCACCATTGAGTATCGTAAATGCTATGAACTGATGTACCCGAAAATATAGATAAAAAATTCTCAACATGAAAATTGACAATTCAAAAAAAATCGTTTTCACCGCCTTGTATTCCAGACTTGATAATGAAACTTCATCATAATTGAAGAAGTACTGGTCAGCCAGGCCATGTTGCATCGATCGAAAGAGATGGTAATCGAAAGGAGCTAAGTACGTTTCAACGGGCGACGCAACATGTGTTATGCTGCAAAATTACCTTGTCGGCGTATTGCAGCTGGTATTCTCGGAATGCTCGGCTCAAACGCATCATTTGTTATCGGTAGGCCTCACCTGCGATCCTTCCATTTGATTATAGCAGCTTATACGCCCCCCATGACATTGTAGCTCGCGACAGTCACTGGACTGGTGTGGTGAAGTTCAACCGAATGGCGCTCTAGTTTCACCGTAAAGGTGAAATGGAGGGTTGAGCAGCGTTTTTCAACTCAGTGACAAGGATGTCTGTCCCAGCACAGGGCTTCACCCATAAAACTAACATAGTCTACCCTATTGCAGTAAATCTCCGGATTTTTCTGTTCAATGGCCGAGTGCGTTATGTAGCATACTGTGTTACCTCGAGAGGGTGGAGGCTCTGGGAAAGCATTCGTACGACTTGGCCACCCAATTGCTGTTGGACTCGAGGGGGCAGTGGTTGAAAGTCCGCATGCTACACTAGAAGGCTATTTCATCTATCTGTTCGCAGAAACTCGTGTTCAGGATATCTTGAGCAATGCTTCAGGGTTTAGCGGGACTTGACTGTTTGACCGGCCTCGGCCTGAACCAGGATCGATTGCGAGACGTTTCTGGGGTTTTTGGATCTCGACGATACGGCTAGACCTTAAGTGCTTGAAGCAAGGATCAATTGCAAGACTTCACAAGGGTTCGTGGGTTTTAACGTACAGGCCGGATTGATGAGGCTCGTACTAGAATCAATTGAGGCATTAAATCTTGAGACTATCTTGTTTCATGGGACTGCGTTCGGGTGGGTAGATAAGAAGCCTTTTCAGCGAGTGGGTTTCGTCATAAAACAACTCGGGTACTGACACTGCAGAGTCAGTAGAGGTTGGATAGTGCTTCGCTGCTACCAATCACGCTGTAGGTTCTCGGACTGAAGCCGAAACTGGAAACTTGGTGGGTTCAACTCTTCGGAGTAGTTCTCGCTAATGCGTGATGATAAGGCCCAACCTTTATCAAACTTTCTGCTTCCTGGACAGATTATGGAGACTGCTGAGTAGTCACCTGCTGAAAGAGCTATGCTCACATGCCAGTAACCTAACCGAAAGAATTCACGAATCCTCAGACTACTGACGATCTGAAAACCAACATCCGTCAAGTAGAGGTTGGATAGGGCCAGTAGAGGTTAGATAGTGCTTCGCTGCTATCAGTCACGGAGAAGGTTTACGGACTGAAGCCGAAACTGGAAGCCAATTTTAATCTTTCGGATCATTTTCATTACTTTCGAACGATGGCAAATGTCAGGTTCAGTGACTGCAAGTGTTTTTGCGAGTTCCTCTGGCGTTTGTGATTGATATTCATCGAGCCTCTAATTCTTCATCCTTAAACTTTGCTGGCACATCGGGTCAGAATAGCCACTTTTAAACTGGGCAAACCACTTCTGACACCTTCGTGCAGCTAGAAACATAGTCACCATAAACATCAACTAAACACATTATTCGGTTGAAAATTTTACATTTTCCGAGCACACAGAAACTGTGTTGTTTACACTTTAGCGAAATGACAGATATTGAAAAGAAAGCCTAATGATGACACTTCAAAATCAAAGTGTTTCCAGATGAAACAATGGAATAATGAGCTAGTATCTGTTATCAACACCACACGAACTTATTTCTACTCCAATATTATTTTTGCGCACTTGTTCCAGGGAACAGCGTGATATCGCTAAAGTGCTCTTAAACTATTAAGCTGAACTTACTGTTGAAGCATCCAGGGTTGAAAGTAATTCTCTGCGGCCGGTCTGCCCGTAAACACCTTAAATTTCGCTAGAGCTAGAGCCTTGAAACTTTCACTGAAGGTTTGGGATCTAAATATCCCGGTTGTGTTTTTTAGCGGGCAATATCGATTCAATGGTTTCTCAGTTATTCGCGGTTGAAAATTTCTCTTAGTTTCAATGTTTGCAGCCGTTTTTCTCGCTATGCTCCGCTCAAATGCATCAGTTATCGTGAGCAGATCTCCCCTATGATCCTTTTGTTCGATTGTAGTAGCTTACAATACACCACACCCAAGTGGTCCCACCAAATACACAGTATGATCTTCTCGTCATGAATATTCTTCTTGACAGTTGATAATTAGGCATCCATACATTGCCTGACGTTTTGAATTATCGTAATAGATCAATTTTTCATCGCCAGTCACAACTTGATACAAAAACCTTTAAATTTTTTGCCGTTGGAGCATTTGTTCACATGTAAAAGAACGGCGTTCGACATCTCCTAGCTTCAGGTCATATGGCACCTAATTTACTACCTTTTGGATCATTTCAATTGCTTTCAAACAATGGAAAATGACTGACTTAGTGACCCAAGTGCTTTTGCGGGTTCTACTTGCATTTGTGATTGATTTTCATCGAGCTTTGCTTCTAATTCTTCATCCTTAAACTTTGGTGGCGCTCCTAGTCGTTTTTCGTCCCCCGAATCAAAATTGCCACTTCTAAATTGGACAAACCACTCCTGACACGTTCGTTCAGCTAGAGCATGGTCACCATAAACATTCATTAAAATATGATGACTTTCAGCACTCTTTTTCTTCATATTGAAGTAATAAAGTAAAACTCCCCGCAAAAGCACGTTGAGCACATAGAAACTTTGTTGTTTACACTTCACCGAAATGGCATATACTGAAAAGAAATCCTAATGATAACTCTTCAAAATGAAGGTGTTGCCAGATGAAACAATGGAATAATAATGTCGTAGCGATATATGTTATCAAAACCGCACGAACTTGTTTCTACTTCTAATAATAACACACATGTTCGAGCAAAGCAGACAGTTAGTGTTCAACCTATACAGGAAGAAAACATTCAAACAAACTTTTAGAATGATCAAAAGCTCATAATATTAATGCATTATTATTGAAAACATACTAACATAGCTTAAAATCAGAGCTATTTTGAGATACATTGAGTTTGTGAAAGAACTAGATGACAATGACATTTCATTGTCCGTTGAAAATTCAAAATGTTCGGTCAGATTACTTTTGTAACCTGCACGAATCCAGTAATTCATGTTACTGTTATTATTGTCAGAATATAGAGCAGCTATTATGTAAACAAACAAATAAAAGGTTATGTAGACCAAATAAAGAAGGAATAAACTCTGCATAAAATCGAAAATCTAGGTCGAGCGAACAAGTTTTCGATGTGTTCTTCGCTTATCCACTGCTAGTACATGACTGCGGTAAAGATGAAGAATTTGAAAAAATGGTATTAACTGTGCTTATACGATATGGTTAGCTTTATCCCTGATTTATTCCCGATCTCTTATTTCGTATAAATATATTAACGCAAATATGCTTTATTATAGAGGCTGCCCCAGAGAAGCGGACCGGAGATTTTTAATATACGAAATTATTTATTCAACTGAATCAGTCTTTACTTGATAAACATCCGTATTAAATAAGGTCATTCTGATTTTCACAAATTTTTAATGTTATTTAATACAACAATAATTGCTTCGCTATCACAGTAATATCTACAGGAGCGTTTACATTTTGAATAACTTATTCAAAACGTAAACCTACCTGAAGATGTTAATAACAATAAAAATTTGTGAAAATCAGAATATCCTTATTAAATATTATAAAGGGTGTCCCAACAAAAAATTGGTCCCCCCCAGAACTCAGAAACGAAGTATTTTCTCACCTTTAACAATTCAGAAAGCTTCTTGGTAAATGAATACTGAAAATTTAAATGGTGTGTAAGGTTAACTCGAAATGAATACAGGGATGAGCAGAAACATAATTTTGTCTACTCAAAATATTTAATTTATGGGGTTTTTGTCAACAATTTATATTTATTGGATTTTGTTATATCATTTGGATGTCTTATAATGAATGATTATTTTATATGTCGTTTGATATAAGTAGTACTTATATGACATTAATTTAATTCCTGAAGTTATAATATTATATGAAATTTTTTGAAATTAAATATGTAGAAGGCTAACAAAATATATGTGTAAATATTAAAATATTTAAATAATATCATATACCTTCTATCAAGTATAAACCTCCAAATGTTCAGTATTCATTTACCAAGAAGTTTTCTGAATTGTTAAAGGTGAAAAAATATTTTTTGTTGATTGATGTTTTGTTTTATTGAATATGAAATTTTTAATAATTTTTTTACATATCTTGAGATTGTCTAAAAAGTAACTTAGTTAGATATCCAATAATATTGAATATTCTAGTAAGATAGTTTTATGATGAAATTCTTAAGATTATGTTAAACGTTTTTGAAAGATATCTATTTTCATAAAAGGGATGAGTAGAAACAAAATTTTCTCTACTCAAAATATTTAATTTATAGGATTTTTGTTAATATTTTATATTTATTGGATTTTGTTATATCATTTGGATGTCTTATAATGAATGTTTATTTTATATGTCATTTGATATAAGTAGTACTTATATGACATTAATTTAATTCCTGAAGTTATAATATTGAATATAATTTTTTGAAATTAAATATGTAGAAGGCTTACAGAATATATCTGTAAATATAAAAATATTTGAATAATTTTATATACCTTCTATCAAGTATAAACCTCCATTTATTTTATTTGTTTTTTTAGTAGCAGAACAATTTGAGTTTTTGAATGTTTTTAACTTAAAAACATTCGATTTTCTATTTCATTTTATGGAGGTTGGAGGTAATCAATTTGAACAATACATACACGTTAGTTCTTCAAATAGTTTACATTATTTCTGGATGTTCCTGATCATTATTTACAGATCTGGTGTATTTTAATGTATTGGGTTTCTGTTTAGTTACACTTCTGATAATATTCAATATCAAATTGCTTAAAAAAACACCGAATCTGAAAATTTCAACTAGGATGCTTAGAGAACAAGAAAGCTCAGGTGTTTTTTCGTAACAATGTCGCCATAGGAATTTTTTCTCCCTAATGCAGAACTTGAAAATTATATTTGGACTCTTCAAAACTCTTAGGTTCTTGAGTTTGGGCGGTTCAACTCTCTGTTCATTATCACCTTTTGACGGTAAGTTCAATATTACATTATTTCGTGAATAGTGAACCAATTTTTAACTGGGTTGTGCACAGAACATAAATAGCGTTCAAAGTTAGAAACATTAGACATCACTTTCCTATGCAAAAAATGTTCGGGGTTGATACCATCTTCATTAAGGTGTTTCTTTCGGAACAAATTCATGATGGCAATTCGTCCCCCTCAAAACAGAAGTTGACTTTTTTTATTAATCTTCGAAAATTCTTCGTTTCTGAGTTCTGAGGGTGGTCAAATTTTCGTTGGGACTCCCAGATTACGAAATTGCTTCAGAAGTAGGAATAGCGTATGGGAGTACTCATCAATTATTTTTAATGAGTTGAGTTATCTAAAACTGTCGACAAAAGCGGTTCTTCGCCTACTAACGAAAAACCACAAAGCGTGCTATGTGTGAAATGTTTTCAACGCGATATCGAGAAGACGGTGATGATTTCTTAAGTCAGATTGTCATCTGTGATGAGACATGGATGAATCATTAAAGTCCAGAATCTAAATAAGCAAGCATGGAATGGAGACACCCTTAAGAAGCGCCACTTCGAAAACCGATCTGTCTGCGAGAAAAGTTCTAACAAGTGTTTTTTGGATAGCAAAGGCACACTCAAATAAATTAAGTCGGTTGATCTGTACCAAAAATCACCAATAAGGAGTATGAGCTATGTTAATAGAAAGTTCTAGAAATCGAGGTGTAACATCTGTATAACAATTCTATACTCAAACAAACTCGACAAGGTTTTGTTGATTACAGAGGCAAATTGCAGACATGTGCACGTTTCAAGCTGATTTATTTTCGTCAGTGCAATGTATACTAGTTACTCCAAATCTGTCAAGTATCTATATTCGCTATACACAGAGACACTAAGGTATTAAAAATACACTAGCGCCATCTAGAGTATGTATTTTGCATACTTTAGATAGCATTAATACTTCAATGTTTTCAACCCTATCGTTTCAAGCTCAAGATTGAAAGTAAATAATTAGAGTTAAAAAAAATATTTGTTAGAAACTCATTGAAGGATTCACGTAAAAGTCAATTAAATAGTTAATCTGGAAACTCTCATGGCGAATATGGCATTGTTCCTCTATTTTTAGTACCCTTTATAGAGCTTTGTATCGAAATTATAATAGAGAATTTCATGGAAGTTGGTAAGAAATTCAAACATCATCCGATTAAATGGTCATTCAACTGAAGTGTTTATTTTCATGGATCATTAATTATACTATTTGCAACAGGTAGAATAGCTATACCTCGTTCTGGAACTCGGCATTATATTGAATTCCAGGAAAATACAGAAATAGGGCCACTTTATTTTTATTATCGATCCTGCATGAATTTTATTTCAGTTGATTTATTCTGAGTACAGAATATTTGGAGAAAAATGAATTCAATCAGCTTGTAGATTCAAGATACAGAAATATGGTTCTTTTAAATTCTAATTCATAGATTTTTACAATGTATTTAAGTAGTACATGGGCTTCAAAATCACCTAAAGGACTACCTAACTTAATGACAGACTAACAATAAATTGATGAATATTTGGCTAAAAATATGCCTCCATATTAAATTCGTACTTTTGAAATTGTTTAATTAGGGTTTTAAATAGCCATTTCATTTCAGCTTCGCCTGCAAAGAGGGTAAATTCAGGGTGTTTTATGGATAAAGGGATAGATTAATGACATACCTTGATCTCACTTTATATATTAAAATAAACATTAATTCGGTACGTTTTGAAAAAATGGCTCTAAAAACTATAAATTTTCAAATACAATGAACATCTGACGATAACATCCAGTTTGAATTATTTTGAGTTTCCACAAACTTTTTATTAATGCTTTAATTAAATAATACATTAATAAAAATATTCCACAAACTTTGTGTAATATCTGTGAATGAATATGGAATAAGTAGAGTTTAATATTCAGGAAAAATCACTAGAGTCCTATATTTGTTTACTGAAAAATACGTGATAAGAAGAGTAAGATATATTTTTATTGATTATTTTTATTTTTTGGATAAGAAGTTGGACTGAAGAGATATCGACGTTGTAATTCCGAATGATCTTTTTGAAGATGTGCTACAATTTTTCTGAAGAAACTTTTTTCAAAGAGAATTATTTTCGGAGAAATTCTCGAGGTTATGTTGTGCATTTTGGAAAGGAATTTGGTTTTCATAATACATTGTTATGAAAAAAACGTTTGTATCCTTTAAGCATTTATTTAATATTTCTAATTAATATTCTATATTTTCTTTGGATTCATTTATTTCTTCAGGTGGTGTGTAATGAGTGTTAACTCTATATGTCTACTAAATTGGAACTGTGTTTTCTAAGACATTTATTTAATTTAATTTTAAAGAGTTTTTGAAATTTCTTTTTATGAAATTAAAATATGTAGTGAGGTTAGCAGAATTTATTCATTTGATATTTGAGATATAATAAATAGAAATCAACATGTATGTATATGTGAATTGTTGAATTAAAGTGTACATTGGATTCAGATATAGAGCCTGATGATGTGGTGAAACAATTGTTGTTTATTAATGAAAAGATTGTAGAAATTGAGTTTTATTCACCGTTTATCGATTTTATCAGTTTTCACTAGATGAAAAATCATTTTGAAGGATATATTCAGTAATATCAGTCGAATTATACCTATTATATTTAAATAAAAAAATATAGACCAGAATGAAATCGACCTAACGGAGTTACCGAGTAGCGGAATTACTATCATAATTATTTATAATATATGTTATAATTAAAATATCATTCATACTACCACCTTCATACATAACTGAAATCACTAAAAATGAAATTTCGTTGTTTGTTTTCCAATATATGTCTTCCCAAAAAGAAGTTTAATCACTAACCATTTTCTTCGATTACACTGTTATATGAAACACGTTCACTTGTCACTGTATCTATAAATGCGTACACCAAAAAAAATTGGAAAACTCTGAATGACAGCATCTTCGAATCTCGCAAGATAGAACTGAAGAAAATAATTTCAGATTGGGAGTTTTATCAGCGAGGTATTTATGTAGGGAAACACATAAGAAGTTAATGACTGCAGAACTACCGGTTTGGACGATGAGTGATTCACGAACAGCGTAAAATTGACACATTGTTAATTATTCAAACAAGACATATTTTCCTAAACAAACGGGAAGCAATGGAAATTTTAGCCACACTTCGATGAAGTAAACCGCGTTTAGGGTTCGGAAAATACAATTTATGGACTGAGACGAACCGTTGTTGTATGGAACCAAGAATTTTTTGAGCGCTTGGTTAATCCAAAATTATATAAATTTTTTACTGAAGTAATGTTTGTTGCGTAATTTATTTTTTGGTGTCTGAGGATGGTTCGACGATTTGGACCCCATACACAGATTGTTCTACAGAATGTCCCAGAAGTCGACGTCAAGCCGAAATCGGGTAACAGGCTGAGTGATAGTAGCCATCAGAAAAATAGTTCAAAAAATCTAAGTCATGTACTTTTAAAATTATATTGAATTTTTCATTATTCGACAAAATGCACACCCTGTGATGATTTTTGAACTCCTCCTCCTACACTTTTTTACTTTCTTCAAATTTTATTTTTCCTATGCTATCCCGAATAGTGATTCTGTAACCTGTCATCTTCAATTCTAAGCCAATTACTCCAGCTTAGAAAATAATTTCACTTTTTGCCGAACGAAGTATTCAAAATTAATATTTCGCACAACTATAACTGACTGCACTGAAAAAAACTGAACTACATCAGTTTGGAAAATTACTTTAGAATGGTATAACACTTACTACATTATTTCTTATATCGGTCAAAAAACAGTATTTCTTAAAGAAACACAGTTTCGAACATTTTTTTCGAACTTTCTAAAAGTGATTTTAGTACATCCAATAATTTAAGAATCTGGTTTGAATGAGATGGGGCGAGTCCTTCCATGAGTGAGTCAGATAGTGACGTCACTATTTGGTATTGGCACACGTAAATTCAATACAGATCAATACGCTACGCCCCTTGGTCTACTGCGCAACTTTCTGTATTTGATAGTGTTATTTGTGTATTTACGACTTTTGGCTTCGTTTATTTGGCTTGTGATTTGGATAGTTTTGATCTGTTTACGACGAAATTTGATTTTACCTGCACTAACCTGTTATTGTGTATTGCCATCATGTCTGTGTATACCACACAGGAACATGCCAACACGTACCTCATTTATGAGGAATGCAGATGTAACGCTAGTGCATCTTCGAGAATGTATCACGAGAGACCCTAATACTGACCGTTATCCAGATCATCGAGTTTTTACGAATGTGCACCATCTACTCTTCACAGCGGGCCAAACAAAGTGCATGGCGAAGGAAAAATTTCCTTACCTTACGACGATATTGTGCCTCAAGTGGGTTGAGGAAGATCCAAGTACTTCGCTATGTGAAATTCAGCGAAGCACAGGAGTGCCCGAAAGTAGGGCTCACCGACTTTTGAAAATACATATCATGTCCAGCGGGTACAAGATCTGTTACCTCGGGATTATGAACGTCGGGTTGCGTTTTGCCAAACCATGCTACAAAAGAACCGGGAAGACCCACAATTCTTAGAAAAAATTTTGTGGTCGGATGAATCAACATTTGAAAATGATGGTTACATGAACCTATACAATTCACACGAGTGTAGAAAATTCGAATTTAATGAGAGAAGATAGATTTCAATATCGTTTCAAAGTGAACATGTGGACTGGAATTTTTAATGGAAGAGTCATGGACCTTTTGAGTTGCCAGAGGTTTTAAATGCTGAAATTTATTTAGATTAATTACGGAGTCAGTTGCCAAAGTTACTTGGATACGTGCTTCTTAGTATTTTCAAAGGAATATGCTTTCAGCCAAATATCTGCCCAGTGCCCTATACCTTTTCAGTTAGAGAATATCTAAAATGAAGAATATCCGGGCAGATGGATAGGGCGATCTGGTACAATCAAGTGGCCAGCCCATTCGCCTAATTTGAATCCCTTAGATTTTTTTTTAATGGGGAGCAGTGAAGCAAAAAATTTATTCAAAACAAATTGAAAATGTAGCTGAGCTTCGGGAGAAAATTAGGAAAGCAATGCAATTCGTCAATAATAGAAGATTCGCCCGTCTGACTCCCACTCTTTTTTAAGAAGTTGTGCATGTATTGCGGCTGGAAAAGGGCAGTTTGAACATCTTTTGTGAATTCATTGAATCTTGTCATTAAATGTGCTAACTTCTGAAGTAACTTGCCAAACTGATGTAGTAATTCTTTTTGAGTACAGTCAATTGAAGTAGGGCGAAATTTTAATTTTGAACACTTGGTTCGGCAGAAAGTGACTTCTTTTCCAAGCTGGAGCAATTGGCTTAGAATTGAAGATTACAGTTGCAGAAGCACTATTTGGGAAAACATAGGACAAATAAAATTAGACAAAAGTAAAATATTGTGGCAACAGGACTTCAAAAATCATCACAGGGTCTGCATTTTATTGAATAAAAGAAAGTGCAATATAATTTGAAAAATACAGGACTTGAATTTTCTTTTATATTTTTCTGATGACTATTATGACTTAGCCTGTTACCTGTTTCAGGCTGAAGTCGACTTCTGGGACACCTGTATAAGCTCTATGAGAAGCTCTGGCATAATTCTGCCTATTTTAAACATTTTTCTCTTTTGAACATAGGTCCATTCGTTTTCGTTTATAAGATACAAGCATTTGAATAAATTTACTTTATTGTTTAAGTCAGAACTAAATATGAACTTTGAATCTTGTATCAATTTTCTTTAACAATTAACTGTAAAAATTATGATGAATAGAAAGAACAAATCTTAAGATTATAGAATATTTTCGAAATGTCTATCTTCGGTTTAAATGCAAGCATCGACGAACTGAAGATGCTGTAACTCGACGAATGAGGTTTAGGTCGTTTCTTCTCTGGTTAGTTGCATCTTGAGAAGTATAAATAAGTTCGTGCGGTTTTCATTCGAAAATTGAAGCTTTATTGTGAAAAATTGGTTATACGTACAAGTACGTTTTAACGAGCGATGGAGCATGTGGCCGGGCATTGTCATGCATTGTCAATAACTTTGTCGTGTCTGTCGGCGTAGCAGCTCATGATACACCACACACAGCATGATCTTCTCGCCATGAATATTCGGCTTGACAGTTGATGATGAGGCATCCATACATTGCTCAACATTTTGGATTATCGTAATGGAATCTATTTTTCACCGCTAAACACAATTCGATGCAAAAACCATACCCGTGGTGTTAATGGGATACCTTCCTCTTTACAATAAAATAAACATTCATTGATATCTCTTAAAACATATTCTTTGTTTTAATATCAAAATGAAACCACTTAGTAGAAAACCTTTCGAATAAATAATTATTAGTGAATTGCGGTCTTCTTATGTATCTGGATATCTTTGATTATGTGGGAATCGGTAAATATATGAATAATATTTGTCCTTACAGTTGAATGAAAGATTGAATTCTAATGAAATATCTTATAATAATTATGCATGATAGATATAAATTATGGAATATATTTTACACCAAAATCCTCAATACGAGAGTTCTATGAATATGTATATTAGTATGACGCCTTTTATTTGAGTCCAATATTATTTTTTATTCAAATAGTCAGAATTAAAACGAATAATATATAGAATTATTTATATATTTGATATTCCGTTCTGATAAATTATTTATCGATAATTTGATTAAAATGTTCACTTCAAAACGGTCGGATGTACCTTACTGACCGAAACGTCGTGAAGCAAACAATTTAATCAGTTTTTGACAATTTCTATTACGAAACTTTTCTCAATAATATCTCCGTTATTTTTAATAAATTTTCTGGTTTCAGATTCAATCCATAGTAACTGTTGTTTCTGTTTCAGATCAAATTCCAACAACTTTTTATTCAATTCAATTTGTATAAAATTTTTCCAACTGAACTGATCTCTGCTGTCATCAGATTCGATCTATAAAAAATGTTTTTGTCTCAGAATATATACCAACTTTTGCCCTTTTTTAAAGCAATTTTGTATTGTATTTGAGGTTTTGCTCACATTAAGGAATATTGTGTAGAAAAATTCGGACACTAGAAGTCCGAGATCAAAATTATCGGATAAAAGTATTCATTTGACTTTAGGAGTATAAACGCGCTCCTATATTAATAGGTAAAGTGTACTTATATCTTGATACTCATTACAAAATCTGATATTTATTTTTCGATGTTTAATAATTTCATTCAATATTTCCATACTATCTATATATTTCATAATGTTTGGCTAACATAGATTATCTTGTAATTGTCGAATAAATTTTATTTAAAGGCATTCACATAGCTGTGTTGATTTTTTAGGTACCCGAATCCATCGACACCTTTTACAGGTGTCTCAGAGTAAATGTAACAAACTGATACAGAAAATAGTACTAATAAACATAAGAACAAAATTTTCTGTGAACATTGGTCCTAACTCTTTTCACATCCGAGACACAGGGTGTTAAATTTGGAAATAATTAGAAAAGAGCTCATAAAAATGTGGGGCGAAGAGTGATTTCTTATATCGACAACGAAGAAACGGCATGAATAAGTTTTGTTGATTTCCTAGCATAAGCAGAAGACTTGCATGTTCCAATACTTTTAAGGATATCTTTAGTGCAATGCTATAATGCCGATATATGAATGCATGCGTGGATGTGCTGCATTCGTCGGCATTACAGCATTGCACTGAAGATGTTCCAAAAAGCATTGGGACATTGCATCTTTGCTGCTTATGCCCGGCAATCAACAAAACCTATTCGACTGTATTTTAGTTTTGAACTGTAACATAGATAGAAGTTGCACTATACTGATTCGAAAAACTTCCTGTTGTCATAAGTCACATTCCTTTTTATTTCGGAATACATATCCGCCGCATTAATTGATTCACTTGAAGAGATCCTGGTTCAGTCTTAGCTCTTTGCTCGTATCAGATCGTGATTATTCGAAACAGTTACCGTGAAAGAAAATGTTTACGATAGTTAACGTTGAAACAGAATTGAATGTCAATCTTTTGTCTTCCGTTTGTCCGTTTATGAAATACTATAGCTCATAGTGTGTCCTTAAAACGCAAACCAAAGGGAGATTAATGGAAGATAACATAAACTCCATAAACCTGACAATATACGAGTAAATACTTAAAACTAAAAATATATTGAAAATCACAAAATTTTACAGTTCATATTTCATATCTATACACAATGAAAATATTTCGTAACTACAGGAAAACTTCAGGTAAATATTCTCCCAACTTTCAGAACTTCAGATTTGAACAAAAGTCGAAGATTTTCTCCAGTTCGCAATTCCAGGAAAACTTTCCTAATTTCAATTGTTGTTTTGATACCGGATGATGATTAAATTATTCAGTAAAGGATATTTTTAGAAAAAAAGGCACAGAAACGAAATCTCATAATAACAACATCTGAAAAAAAAACTTCTACTTTGGCAAGAAACATTTTCCTAGACCTTTGATGCTGTAAGATGAGTGTTGATTCTATGTCTATTAAAAATAAACAGCGCTTCTGAGGCATTTATTTAATTCGATTTCAAAAATTTTTTAAATTTTTTTATAAAATTAAAGTTTATGCGAGGTATAACAGAATTCTGTTTGATATTTAAGATACTGTTGAAACTATTAATTTTTTTTCTTACTATCCATTCCTCTCTTGCTAAGTGTTTCTCTCCGTTATAATATGATCATTTTTATGGATTATAGGTTCTCGCAATTCAAGTTAGGTGGTTATACAAGCTACATAAGTGATCTGAGGAGTAAGGTAAGATAGTCTTCTGCTAAGTTATGTTGCTCTACCAGAAATTTTTCGTGCTAGTTAGCTCGAGTAATTGTAGAAATGTTATATACCTACTTCACTTCAATTGAGGGAAATGAATAAAATATTTTTTCCACTACTGACATAGTAAGTAGTCTGTTACAACATTGATTTGATTGAAGTAAGTTCTACTTACTTGCGCTACTATATCTCTAAGGAAGTAAGTTTTCACTTACTTCATTTTTGGGCACCACTTTTTGAAACACTTATTTGCTGTTTGGTAACGTTTCTTAGACTCCTCCTTTGAAAGGAATTCACATGCAGCATTTGCTGCTTCTTGAATTTCATCTTCTTTGGAATTCAGTAGGAAATGTAGTTTTAACAAACACCTTGTTTGACAGATTGAAAGGTAAACCAATATTTTATTGAAAGTAAATAAATTACAAACTAAATTAATCAAATAAAAAGTGATTAAAAATTAATTTTTATAGTGGAACGAATATAATTCACAACTCAGTGGGCAGGTTTCTTGACCAGCCTCGGACTTCATTGCAAACTATGTCCTCAAATATTTATGTATATTTAATTGAATCAGTCTACGTCCTCGTTTGGAAGTGTCACTTGCCTCCGTTATAGTGTAAATAATTATTGCAATGTAAATTTCAGGAAAATAAATATGTCCTGCTTTGTTGAGTAGCGTGTGTAAAGTATTCTCCTATTCGAAAGTGCACAATGCGAAATTGAATCTCTTAGTATCAAAAACAATGAAGTTTCCAGGCACAAAAAGTTGTTTCATTGAATAATTATGAAGACGGTTTTTTTAGATGAATATCATTATGAAGAACTTGATTACTATTCAACGATTTATGAAAATGAATGCTACTGTTCGAATTAAAAACGATGATTCAATGATCAATAGGTGAAGATTAATTTATATCTGATTCAAGATAATCACTCTACATTCGAAACGGAGCTCCGGCTTAATGATTCAGATGAATTGGAATTTTGAGATAGATTCCAGTTTAACTTTTAACATCATTTTCGTCGAAGTCTTACGAATGTTGCAGGATCATTTCCTGCTATGTTTATTTTTTATGAGCTTTCTCAGTTTGAATCGTTATAAATAGTTTTAGCTCATGTGGGTGTTTAATATGGTACATATTTCTTTTGAAAAGGCAGGCCTGAATATTTCATAATTATTATTTCAAAATGTATGTTATGTGCGGTTTTTTGTCTGAAATTGAAGCTTTATTGTGAAAAATTGGTTATACATTTGAAGTTCAAAGTATTGTCTATCGCTAGCTACTTTTTTTTGACATTTTTTGACTTAATCGTGAATGGAGAAGTGCTGGTCAACCAGATCATGTTGCATCATCGGAAGAGATGCTAATCGGTCTTGGATGTACGGCAGGTGGCGTCGAACTTCCCATTTGAGTCTTTCTAAGTACGTTTTAACGGGCGACTGAACATTTACCATACTGCAAAATAACTTTGTCGTGTCTTTGAGCATATTGCGGCCATTTTTCTCGCAACGGTCGGTCTAACGAATCAATTGTCATCGGTACATCTCCTCTGTGATTCTTTTTCGAGAAAATTACTTCACAAGGATAAATTATATTCTATGAACAGGCTGTACTTGATGTGAAACTGATTATGCTCACATCCTGCTCATGTATATCTTCAAAAATGAAAGAAACCTGGATCCTGGTAACTACAATAACCGTGGGAGAGCCGAACGAAGAGTGTTGTCGCACAAAGTGCAGAAAAGAATTGACTGCAGTGATTATAGGCTAATAGTTTAATGAGTCAAGCACTCAAAATCTAATTGAAAAAATACATAAAAAGATATACATGAAATGCGAAGCCATCATTGGAAAAGAACAGTTTGGGTTCCGAAATGGACTTGGAACTAGAGAAGCCTTATTTAGTCTAAAGATCTCGGCACAAAAATGTTACGAGCATCAGAAAGACCTACATATTTACTTATAAACTTCGAAAAGGCGTTCGACAGTGTAAGGCAAGATCAAATATTTGAGGCTCTAGAAAGCGTAGCGATAGACAAAAGAGACATTCGACTATTAAGAAGTCTGTATTGGCATCAGACAGTCAAGATAAGGATAGACAGCAAAATTTCGAAGAGTATAGGCATCGTCAAAGGAGTTCGACAGGGATGTGTGCTCTCTCCCACGCTGTTCAATGTCTATTCAGAGTATTTGTTTGACGTGGGGCAGGAAAACTGTGCAGATGGCATTAAAATGAATGGTGTAAACATATCGAATAACCGCTATGCAGATGATACTGCCCTAATTGCCGATTCAGGTATAGGACTGCTGTTTGTTGAGTAGGGTCAATGAAGCCTGCAGTAAATATGGTATAGACATAAATATTTAGAAAACTAAAATTATGACAATACAACGAAGTCGAAATGTTCCCCTGTCCATATTTGTGAAGGATGAAATGATGTCGAGAGTGGGTCGTTTTAGGTATTTGGACTCCTGGATTAACACTTAACTGGAACAAGATATGGAAATTAAATCCGGGATAGAACAAGCGCGTAGTAACTTCATGAAACTGCGAAACATATTTTGTGACCAGAATCTGAATCTTGACTTACGCATTAAACTCGCACAATGCTATTGTTGGTCCACTTTGCTGTATGGTGTTGAAACATGGACGCTCACGGTGACTTCCATGAACAAATTAGAGGCCTTCGAAATATGGATTTACTGACGGATTATGAGTATATCTCATACAGAGCATGTGTCAAACGAGGAAGTCCTGCGAAAAACTCGTAAAGGTCGTGAATTGTTGCATCTTGTAAAAGTAATGAAACCATCTTATCTTAGTCATATCCTGCGTAACGACAAATGCTGTGTTCTACACTTAATTATTAAAGGAGGAGTTCAGCGAAGAAGACTAACCGGAAGGAAAAACTATTCTGGGTGAGGAATATAAAAGCTTGATTTGGGCTTGATTTTGAAGAACATATAAAAACAGCTGAAGACAGAGATAAGTTTGCCAGAGTTATCGCTAACCTCCACTAAAGGAGAAGGCACTAGAAGAACGTCCTGAACTATTTACCTTTGGAGCTGAGAAATGGCTTCCATTCACTGAATTCCTTCAACATGTTCAGCAAGACCATGAAAAATGACTGATAGAAGAAAAGGAGCTGCTATTGTTAATAACGTTTCGTAGATGGTGATTAATTTCTATTTTGGAAACTTTTTGTGCATTGCTCAGTATTGCTTCTTTATTCATGAATATAACAAATTCTTGTTGCTTTCTTTATTTTCGAAACTAAAAAGGGATTCTTTTTTACTGAATAGTATATGTTATGATATTTTTGTTAATGTTTTTTTGTTGCTTCTTTTTACTTGAATAAACATTATTATTATGATTAATATTATTATAACATGTGTTGTATTAGGGACTAGATAAATTTCGCAGCGATATTTATTTAATTGATTTTCGGGTGACTAATGTCACATTAAGATGTCTACGTCATTGTCATACCCAAATGATCGGAGAAAGTGGAGCAAGTGATCCTTTACTACCTGCCTAGTAAAGCTCAACAATATTCTGTTCATTTTCGAAGAAATCGAACAACACTCAATATTCTTGATAAGTCTCTGGAATAGGTGGGTATAGGTAAGCTATATTCGCGAAAACAAATAAAATTATCCGCAAGAATGGAAGCAAGAAATTTTTCGATAATTCCAGAATGTAAGAGAACGGTGGGTATCGATGGTCCAGGTTCGCATCGATATCAGGTGAGGGCACCTAGAACGGGGTTAAAAATAGCAACCGCTGGAGAAGGATGATTCAAAGCAGCCGAAATCTCCCGGTCGGGATATCCCGACTGGCTGGAGCCTGGAGGCGACACTGCCTGATCTGACTCCGCTCTTATTTCTATGCATGGGAGCCGGCAGCGAGACCCCAAAATTGGAAAATAGTGTGACGTGTCTCGACATATTTTGACAGTTTTTGCGTTCATTCATAATTCATTTAATTTCGAGATAGACGGTTCTGGAAAGGATTCCTGATAAGTAGGAATGGCAGGCTCATAAATACATTAGATTGAATTTTTAATTGAAAATTGAGGTTAGAATTTAGAAAAAGTGCTTATGATGGTTCTGTGTCTTATCGAGTAATCTATTTTGTGAAATTTTATTGAGGAATAAAATATTTTTACTAGGAACATAAATAAGTTCGTGAGGTTTACGGTTTTTTTTTTCGAAAATTGAAGTTTTATTGTAAAAAATGGGTTATACATTCAAAGTTAAAAGTATTTGATGGATTCAGTCTTTACTTGACGGAATTTCATTTTCAACTGGTAATAAATTAAACGTAATTTTCACAAACTTTTTATTGTTGAACGACAATTGTTTTTCCACTCTGTGGCTTAATCATGTTCCACATTTGAACTGATACTGTGTGAAAACTTACCTTGGTTCTTATATATATCTTGTCAGATAGTACAGCAAATGTGACTAAAAGTAGGAAGACAGTTATTTGGGTATTTCCAATTAGGTTGAAAGATAAACCGACAATGGCAATAAAAATTATTGGGGTCATCTTTGGTTTTTCCAAGTTACATAAAGATATTTGACAGAGGTGACCTATTAATATCTGCTTGCTCGTTCAGGAGAATCTTCTGAGAATTATTTCGGCTCATTTCAAGTGGTTCTAAGAATAATAATCTAGACCCTTCACTCTCGATATGGATAATTTCATATTCGTTATTGAAATTATGTTCAAATTCTATTGAAGGTTTGGCGTATGTGGAATGTGTGGAATTTGAAGTGTAGTTCTTTTGATGTTCGTGGGTTCTCTTTGTAGATTGTTTAGAAAAAATTTCATTAAGAAATTCCGGAAATTCATTGAATGACCAAACCGAATTATCTACTTCACCTCGATTGAATCTTATCTCCTAGAGACCCCTCGGTTTTACCAAACGTAATGAAAAATTTTATTCCATGCTTATGTCAAAACAGAAACTATTTAAATACTGTATATTGCCAAATTTTAGACCAGTTTTTTGTAAGCATTTGAAGACTATATCAAGAAACGAGTCATTTGAGCAACAATAATAAATAGAAATTAATATAATAACACATCAGTTTGGCAAAATGCCAAAACGCAAACTTTTAAACTTGCCATATGCACATGAATGCACAGGACATTGTTTCCGTTGATCATTTGGTTAATGCTGAGGTAAATTGAATTTCTTTAAAGAGGTATGGTGTATGGAAATCTTCAACTGTTCAATAGTCCATTTTCCCTGTAAATTGTTAATTTGTGAATTACTCCTTGAAGAAACTACATTTGATGAATCAATTTTTTTTTTAAATTTCTAATCATACGATTCTCACGAACATTCGCAGGAATATGTGCGTTATTATTATATTTACGATGGCCGAATTACAGATAGGTAGTTTGGAAAATATTGGGAAAAATTTTGAAACGTGAGTAACTACGAAACTGTCGAATCGATTTGTCGATTAAAGAAGTCTTCCGAGATATTTGGACTTCAAATCTTCCCTACAATTTTCAAACCTCTAGCTCTTTCTGTTCGAAGTTGCGTGTTTACGGCCGGACCAGAAGGACAGATTTATCCTTGACCTGGGATTCTTCGTCCGTGAGTACAACTTAGTCGTTTGAGAGCATATTAGGCTCAAAATTCGAAAATTACAAACATTTGTGCGAAACGCTAACACAGACGCTAGCGAGCTA
This sequence comes from Megalocaria dilatata, assembly GCA_034642435.1. Classification (NCBI taxonomy): domain Eukaryota; kingdom Metazoa; phylum Arthropoda; class Insecta; order Coleoptera; family Coccinellidae; genus Megalocaria; species Megalocaria dilatata. The sequence goes on along the minus strand of CM067858.1, from coordinate 48,051,984 downwards.
GAAAAGGGGATAAAATATTTGAGATGTGATTTTTGTCAAACCCTAGTTTGAGCAGTTTATTTTTCATCAGGTAATCCTCATTATCCCCACTGGTTTTCAGTTACATTAAGTCTTTAACAGAGTTAATTCATCCTAAGTTAATCAACTTTACGTTATCGTGTTTCTTGATTCCCTGAAATATTTAGTACATTTTGTGCTAACGAAAGTAAACGTAAATAAAACACTCTTTTATTTAGAATATCGATCAAATTTTTATTTCAATATAATGCTTGGACCTTGCCATTATGTGTGGATTGTAACATTATTTAAATGTCCTTCGCGTGATCTCTTACGGGACTCGATCCTTGTGACGTAATTTTCGATTACTCGCCGGCACATTTCTGCCAATATCTCATCATACAGATCGTCGATAGTTTAAGTAATGTGAATTCTTACCAGAATAGTTATTGGCTATTTGAGGAAGGCCTCTTTTCCAAGTGACTACCAAGCAGTCTCCACAGTCCACCCCTAGAGGTATGTAATGTGTAGTGTGATAAGGATTACGCCATATCATCGCGCGTGGCGAGAACCCCTCCGAAGAGATGAACCCACCAGCTTCCAGTTTTGGCCCCGACTCGAAAGCCAGAACCGTCTGACTGGTAGCAGCGAAGCACTATCCAACCCCTACTGGCTCAGCAGGTCAATACCCAAGTTGGTTTGAGACGCTACTCACCCGCCAGAGGGAATTCTTATCCATCCACCCGAACGCAGTCCCATGAACTAAGATAAAATCAAGATTGACGACTACAGTTGATCCTGGTACGAGCACCGTCTAGCGGACTATACGTCCTGACCCACCGAACCCATGTGAAGTCATTTGATTGATCCTGGCGTCAAGCACTAATGGCGGAGCCATTTCGTCGAGATCCACAAACCCTAAATAGTTACGCACAGATCCAGGGGCCAGGACAAGCCGGTCGAACCGTCAAGTCCCGTTAAACCCCGAGTCGTTTCATGAGAATATCCCGAAAATGGGGGTTTGCGAACAGATAAATGAAATACCCCCGCATGCGGACTTTCAACCACTGCCCCCTCGAGTCCAACACCAATGGGGTGGCCAGGTGGTACAAGTAACACCTGTGGGCAAGACCACCCCCCTGAGGTAACGCAGTATGCTACATAACGCACTCGGCCATTACACAGAATCCGGAGATTCATACTGCGATAGGGTAGAGTACGTTAGTTTTAAGGGAGAAGCCCTGTGCTGCGACAGACTCCCTTGTCACTGAGTTAATCAACCGGCTCAGCCCTCCATTTCACCTGAGTAAAACTAGGGCCCCATTCGGAGATCTTCCACCATACAGGTCCAGTGACTGGCGCGAAATGGCATTACGTTAGACACCAAGACTTAACCCTCTAATTCGCCGGGACGAATCTAGGGTCCTAGTCAAGATAGCGCCCCCATCACGTCAAGATCTAATGCCTGGGGGGCGAGTTTAAGGAATATCAGCTTAACCACGATTCTTCGCAAAATATAAGAAAAAAAAATCCAAAGACGATAGATCACAAGATCTTGGTGACTAATTCACATCGCCGAAACGAGAAATTACACGTCCTGGGAATTTTACTTGCAATAAAACCAAAACTGTTTGTGCTATATGGCTTTTTGCACCATCTTGCTGGGACCAAATCTCTTCCAAATCCATAGAATCATTTTCAGGCCAAAAAAATTGGTAATTATTTGGATATAGTGATGAGAATTGACGGTTTGAGTGACACCCTATTCATTTTCAGAGAAGTACGGGCCAATCACTCGACCAGACCAAAATGCACACCATGCACTGACTTTTTGTGGATTTAATGGTTCTCAGCATTTACATGCCCCTGATGCGACAATTTTGCTTCTTCAAATAGCCACCGAATGAAAAATGTGCTTCGTCGCTGAAGAAAATTCGATGCGAATAATCGTCATTCAAACGTTGTTGCTCAAGCACACAATCGGCATATGTTCTACGCATTCTATGATCAGTTGGCTTTAGTTCTTGTGTCAACTGAACCTTATAGGGATGGAGATGCAAATCCAGATGCAAAATACGCTATCACAGTTCTGTTCGACATATGTTATTGAAAGAAGGCATCTCCGAGAAGTTTTAATTTTTTCCGTATGCTTGCGGAAGTTTTCGATGGCAATGCTCCATCTACAAGTCATATAGAGAATGGATTCGGTGCTTTAGAACTAGCGATTTCAGCGTTGAAGATACACCTTGCTCGGGACAGCCAAAAAATTTTGAAGACGATGAATTACAGACATTTTATGTTGAAAATCCTAGTCTAATGCCAGACGAGCTAGCACTTACATTGGAAGTGAGTCAACAAGACGTGTCTGTACGTTTGCAATCTTGGGTCTGATTCAAAAGCAAGGCAATTCGGTTCCTTATGAATTGAAATCAAGAGATCTGTAAAGGTGATCATTTTCTTGTAAGCAGCTGCATCAAATGCAAATAGGAAGGCGTATTTTATACCGGGTGGTGACTGATGAAAAAAAAATATCGTCTACGACAACCCCAAGAAAGAAGAGTACAGTTATCGTTGCCATTGACCTCAACATTAACACGAAAGCTGAACATTTATGGTTTTAGAGTTATGCTGTGTATCTGGTGTGACCAAAGAGATGTTTTGTACCACGAGTGCCTAAAACCTGGTGATTCCATTACGAGTGATCGGTACAGACTGCAATTACTACCTTTGAACCGAGCTTGACTTCGTTCGAAGAAATGGAACATTAGCTTCAAAATTTGATCGAGACAAAAGACAAGAAATTTTTCTGCGTTCGGATTCGGAAATTACCTGAGAGGTATGGCAAAGAAGTGAGCAGCGATGTACAATACTTAGATTAATTCGTTAATTCATTATATTTCGAGATAAATGGCTTTTTTTGAGCTAAAAAAACGGACCAAATTAATTTATACTCCTAATATTTCTAGAGTTCATTCCAAAATCTTAAGAAACATGTCGAAATTATGAATGCGTCTATAAATTTCCCTCCGAACAAGTCGCTAAGAACCTACCCTCGGTCAACAGGGCGGGATTTGAGCATCCGGATTCTCATTACGTGTGACATCATTTACAAAGAGTCTCGAAATTCGGGAAGGCCGCTGAACCCCTTCCACCATGACCTGGTGAATGAATTTCGGGCGAGAGGATCTATAAATAGAATGCTTTCTGGGCGTAGGAGTCGGAACGCGGGGGAGGATTACGTCTATGGAGTTTAAATGAGGGGGATGTTGCAGAGATTTTTCACAATAACAAAAAAGGAGAAAATGTTAATTATCTTCATATATTTAAGACAGAGCAAATCAAAAATATTATGATCGGAAATAAGTCAAGATCTCATGTGGTAATTTCGGTCAAATGGAAGAAGTAGAAGTATTGAAATGAATTGAGGGCTCAGTAGTTTATTGTAAGTTAATGTAAAGAATTGATTGGTATGTTGGTTGAAATCTTCCAGTAATTGATTGAAAGTTAACGAATTAGTATGCAAATTCTTGGATAAGCATACTACAAATGGAGTTGAGAGAGGAATGTATAATTGACTTTAATGGTTTATTTTCAGCATAAATACATATATTACAAATTACAAGCTTAAATTGTTCACCCAAATTGAGGCTCTAACTGCGGTGAAAACACTATCTTCTTCGTGGAATAGTTCTTCTATGAGCTTTCTCACCATTGTTTACTTTCACCGAATTCACTTTTATTGGTTTCTCTGTTGGGTTCACTTTTCACAAATTAATATTTAATTACAACTAATATAGATAAAACATTCACTTCCAGGCCTTTAGCGCATTACTGTGTTATTGAGAGAGGGTGTTCCAGGAAAGGTTAAAGTGAAATGCGAATATAAAATAATTCAAGAGTAGAGAGAGATGTGTGTTATAAGTGAAGAGAACTTCAAACCAGCGAGCGGTTTATTTTGAGCGTTTTCGGCAAGCGACAAAATGCGGATATTTCTTCAAGGGTGCCTTGTGGGTAACTCAAATGAGAGGAATGTTTAATTGTAACTTGAGAGACAAAGAGAAATGTGATTAGAACTTACCTCCAGAGAATGTGTGTGGAATCAGAGCGTTATGTTCGAAGAGCAGAGAATATTGCGTGATCGTTTGGTCGAAGCACGAAAAGAGGGCCAACGAGCGACTTCGAATGATGTCTTCAGCTGAACCCCTTGGCTAACTCACAGAATGTGAGGCTCTCTTAAGCCTCGAAATGTGGTCAGGTGAATTTCGATACGACATTTGACTGTTGTCGTCTTGAAACGGCGTCGGTTTTAATGAGTTTCTAAGAAAACTGTGAAGAATAAATATTTTCGGTCTTTAACAGGCCCAAAGGTTTCTAGGATACAATGAGACATGTTTGAAAGGCCTAGGTTGCCATTTACGCAAAGTTGGATTAAAAAAAGGCACGGTTTTAATGAGTTTCTAAGAAAACTGTGAAGAATAAATATTTTCGGTCTTTAACAGGCCCAAAGGTTTCTAGGATACAATGAGACATGTTTGAAAGGCCTAGGTTGCCATTTACGCAAAGTTGGATTAAAAAAAGGCACGATGTTTGGGTGCCACACCGAATAACACCAAATACATGATGAATCGAATTTTTATCCTTGGCCAAACGGAATAAAATCGACCCATTTCTTGAACGGATTGTGACTGGGGATGAGAAATAGGTCACATTGACAATATTGTGTGAAAACGATCGTGAGCAAAGAGCGGTGAAGCAGCTCAAACGGTGGCCAAACCAGGACTAACAGACAAGAAAATTTTACTGCTGAGCATTTGGTGGGACTGAAAAGGAATAATTGATTATGAGTTGCTTCAATATGGACAAACACTAAATTCGTATCTCTACTGTCAACTAGTGGACCGTTTGAAGCTAGCGATTGACCAGAAACAGCCAGAATTGACAAACAGAGAGGTGTTGTGTTCCATCAGAACAATGCCAGACCACTCACGTCTGTAGTGACACGCCAGAAACTCCGGTAGCTTAGTTGAGAAGTTTCAATTCATCCGCCATATAATCTGAACCTGGCACCAAGAGAGTACCATCTTTTTCTCGCATTGCAAAACTTCCTTAGTGATAAGAAATTGGCATCAAGACAAGATTGTGAAAATTAATAAATACAGTTTTTCGCTAATAAGGATCGAGACTTATATGATTGAGGCATTATCGAACCACCTTTAAAATGGCAACAAATTAAAGAAAAAAATAAGGTATACGGAAATTCTGTTTTTTTTTAAATTTTAACTTAATGTTGAGTTCGATACATCTTTCGTACCATCCCTCATTTTTCTTCTTCATGATTGAATCGAGCTCTAGACAACAAACCCCGCCATTACTGAAAAACAAAAAAGGCAATATTGTGGGAAGAAATGGATTTTTACAGAGCTGGCGGAATCCTTGATTTACCGCTAAGAACTGGATCCGAAGTTACCTATCCCAAAATTTTGACCGAAGGAAGAATTGAAGTCCAAGAACAATAATATAGCAGAGCAAGTTTCATGAAGAATAAACAGAAGTAATATTATTAATGGACTGAATAGTTCCTTCAATTGGTGAAGAACTTATTATCAAAATTTCACTGAATGCTTTTTTTTTCTTTTGAGAAATTTTGGAAAAAACTAGAAATCGTCAGGAGATTTAGAATGTTGAAAGCTCAATAAATTTTAGTGTTCCGTAATAGGTACCACTAATTGAAAAACATTATAAAATTCAGAAGATCAGTTTAAATGAAGCTGTAAAATGTTTGTGGTATAACCTGCCACAAAACATCATGCGAATTAGAAATTAACAGATTTGAACACAAAACATCATCTGAGTTAGAAATTAAGAGATTTGAAATTGATATCTTACATTTAGCGTGGTTGTAATATCAACGATTGATCAAGTGATTCAAAAACTCATTTACTGGATATTGCTGAATTTTGCAATTGAATCAAGTGAATTCTTGAAATATCAAAAATCACTTCCGTTTGGAAGTTAGAGTGTTTGAAGCTTCTAATCATACAATACTCACGAAATTTCTTAAGAACATGTGCATTTTGATTCTCCCTCTAAATATTAAATTTCAGATATATCGGATCTTTAGTCTATAAAACATTGGAAAAATATGAAAAAATTTTAAAAGAGAATAATTGCGAAACTTAGCCGATATATTTAGACCCCAAACTTACCTTGAAAGTTTCAAATCTCTAGCTCTTTCCGTTCAAAAAGTAGCGTATTTGGGGACGGATCTCGGATTCTTCATCAATCAACTCAGTCGTTTAAGACCATTCTAGGCTTGAAATTAGAAAATTACCGACATTTGGGTGAAATGATAGCGCGCAAAAGCAATGTAGACATCATTCTAAAAGACATTAGCTGTCGTAATTGCCAATATGTATATATCAGACGAATTGAAAGATCCAAACTAGAATAAGGGAAAACGAAAAATGTTATATCAATAAAAACAAATCTCAACATATGCAAAGCATTTGTTAGAAACGGGACATCATTTCGATAATAATTATCAGAAATTATATATTGAGAATAAAAGTCATAGACAAAATTTTTTGCAAATTCTAGAGTTCAATCGATACAACAATAAAGCAATTCTACAGAACGACCCAATAAACCTAAGCAGGTCCCCCCTATTCAACAATTTTTAATAACATTTTGGAAACTCTCTGATAATTGTCAACTATTTTTTCTTTACCCCCAATTTCTTTTGAATTAATTTTAGTATTCGAGAATATGTTTTTGCATTGTTGTCTTCATATTCATGAAGCGTACAGATGTATTAGAGGTGCTGCATATATGGTGTTTTTTTAGAGTGATAGAACTTTAAATTGAAATAAAACACATTTAAAATTGAACAAATTGAAATATGTTTGTCTTCTACAATTTTGATTTAAAAAAAAAATTTTATTCAAAAAACTTTTAGAATTAAATTAATGTCCAAAATAAGCACCGCTTACGTTTAAAAGACGTATATAATCAAAAATCAATATATAATGTCAAATGGAATGAATAAACCAACAGATATACGAAAGTCATTAAAATTAATAAATGAATATTTCAAGGAGACAAAATTTTGTTTCTGATCTTACCTTTAAAAACACCAATTGCCTTTTAAAAATATGAACACACCTTAAGGACTTCTCAAGGAATATAATTTATTTGAAATATTTAATATATTTAAATATTCGAATAAGTTAATTCAGAAATCTCTCAAAACATGCACTATATCTTCAAAAAACAAATATAATTCTAAGTAATCCCTTCACCGGTCCTAGATAATATTCCAAATATCAAAATCAAAAAACTAACCTATATCATAACGCACACATGCTAAGAATGAATGCTTAACTCCATATACGGCAATTTTGCTTGTTTACATAGCCGTTCAACCAGAAACGAACTTCATCACTAAACACAATTTTACGATAAAAAAGTGGGTCAACTTCAAGCTGTTCTAGGCCCAATCAGCAAACAAACGATGCTTATTATGGTCAAGTGGCTTTAGTTCTTGAACCAGTTGGATCTTGTATGGGTGTGGACCAAGATCTTCACGCAAAATTTTCCATGTGGTGGATGCACAGAGTCCAACGTCGACGAATAGACAAATCTGGATAATCATTAACACTGTGACTTACAGCAGCGATATTTTCTTCTGTACGTACAGTTCTATATTTTGTTGTTGTTGTTGCATCGAGTAGAGAAAATGTTGTCCGAAATCTATCGATAGTTCGACGAATAAGCTGCTTTGATGGACGATTATGTAAACTATAAATTTCACGAAGTGCTCTAAAGTTTGGCGAATAGAACACTGATTTTAAAAATAAAATTTGTAAGCGTTGTTGCGGCGTGAGCCTTTCCATGATAATTTCTCAATGCTTACTGAACAGAAATGTCAAAACAACATGGCTTCTACCTTCTGTCAAATCACACTTATCCCTATCGAAAGTTCTATCACTCTAAAAAAACACCCGATACTAAAGGAATCGGAAATGTCACGGAATCCATTCCATTTTCATCATAATAATTCATTGAGAAGCTTTTGACATTTCTTACCAATAGAATTCCAGAAAAAAATAGCTATCATAAGACCATTGTTTAAAAAGAACAATCAGAAGGATATCCCAAATTATAAATCATTTTTATTAATAAACGTTATTTCTTAAGTTGTTGAAAAAGTGATCAAAAAACGGCCAATGGAGTTTCTGGAGAGAAATTGTCCTCTTTCACCGGAGCAACTCAGATTTAGCTTTGGGATGTCAACTGAGGATGCAATTGTTTTCCTCACGAACAATATTAATAGAGAATTGGATAGGAGAGTTCAATAAGTGTATATTTGGACTTGGCCTAGGCCTTCGACAATCATCTGAATCTTTTGAAGATTTTGGAAGACTTGGGCGTAAGAGGAGTTGTTCATCATATGTTCAGGACATACCAAGAGGTGCAAATTGACGACTTCAGAAGTGGACCTCCGATAGTTAGGACTGGTATATCACAGGAAACAGTATTGGGTCCAGTAATATTTTTGATACACGTGAATGACTCCTTCCTCTTTCTCGTCGTTGCGGATGATACTGTCGTTGTTTTCATCAGAATAAGTTAAGACTGAAGCAGAGCTAATCTGAAAGGATAAAAAGCTTGGTGAATGAAATTGAGTTTACACTAACTTTGAATAAAAAAAAAAATTATGACATTGACTTGTACTAAATAGACACATAAAGATCGAACATCAGAAACATATATTAATCATTTTATTATCCTGATACTCCTAGATCTTGTGTGAAGATCTCTCAGAAGCTTTTTCAGCTTGTGGGAGTTAGGAATTTAGTTGTGTTGTCATGGCCTTTTTCTTAGCAGTGAAAGGCAACTCATTGCCACTCATTGTTTAGAAAACGGCCATCTTTTTCCAACATCGGATAATCTCAAAATTTTACATGTAGAATGAAAAGGAAAGAAACTTGATTATTCAGAATCTGTTGAAATTTTCAAACTAGTTCACACTAAAAATAATGAATGAATAATAGTTGTTAGGCGTCCTCACATTTCAAACCTTTTTTAAGCTGTTTTTATTACCTCTTCTACCTCTGTATATGTATAAATACCCTGTTCTGTTTGTTAAGTGTTCAGTTATCTTAAGATGGGATAGTTAATTCCCGAAACTCGAGTCACAATTAAATGTGTAAAACATAGTAATTTCTACAACTTGTTTCAATTAAAGTCTTGAAGTTAACGCAGAAATAATAGATTTTTTCCCAACATATCAATATGTTTATCGTCATTCGATATTGTTCTTTTGGCGATTATTCTTCTTTTGAAAATTATTTATTCGTCCTACTAAACACTGTGATTAGATTTGATTTGATGCGGAAGCGATTCTTACAGGTGCCCGACAAAAATCCAGCTTTTCATCCATTGTCACGCCCGTTGTGGTTCGGAAATACAGCACGTAATTAAAACAAGAATAAAGTCCGTTCAAAACGAATATTCCAGAAGCGGAGAACTTTTTCCATGCGCCCCATCGCCCACACGTGGCACGTGTTTTGAACTTATCGGACTGTTGATCGTAGACGAGCAAACTGTGTTGTGTTTTTCTGAGATTTCAACCCACTTTAGGTGCTTCCCATTCAGATAGCATTTGTAAATGAAATGATGTTAGCTAAAAATGCAAGTCCTTTGTTAACACATCTATTTTCGCAGAATACTCAGTGCAGGAAAAAACGATTCTAAAGGGTTTTCCAATAAGAGGTTTCGTTTTGATATTGAAAAAAAGCGAGTATATTTTAAGAGAAATCATTGGATGTTTACTGTGAGGAGGAAGATATGCCATCAACAATGGAGAAGACATCAGCCAAATATTCGCCACGGCTACGGTCACGACCAATTCGCACATTTGCGAGTGTATGTTCTCGATAACTTCACGAATTCCATCTTTAATGTCTTGAATCGATTTCGTAGCATTGACATAGACCTTATCTCTCACATGACCGCAAAGAAAATAGTCTAAAGGTATTAAGTCACAAGATCTTGGTGGCCAATTATGATCAACTATTCGAGAATTAACACGACCCAATTTCTTGCAAAATTGCGATTGTTTCGTTTCTTCTGTGGTACGCCGTCTTGTTGATAATGAACGTGGTTAACATAAATATCTTCCAATTCATTAATCACAGCTCGGTCGCGTAATCCATTCATCGTAACAGTTGCACCAGCCTCATTTTCGATTAAGTAAGGTCCAATCACACTGCCAGACCAAACACCAAACAGTGACACGTTGAGGATGAAGAGATTATTCAACAATAATACTTAGATTTTCCGAGCCTCAATTGCGACAGTCCTGCTTATTAACGTAGCTTCCTAGGTGAAAATGGGCCTTTTAACTGAAGATGATTTCTCGATGAAAATTGATGAATTTCAAGGACCTAATCAGCGAAGATACGACGTTGTTGGTGATCGACCAGCTTGAGTTCTTGTGTGAACTGAACTCTAAAATACGGTATTATGTCGTTTGTGGAATGCCTTATTCCAAAGAAAGACAAGGAATCGACAAACCTAGGTTTTCGTCCGAACTACTGGCTACAGCAGCAATATTCTCTGTTGTTCTTGAGCAAGGCACACAGGTTTGATTCTTCACATCATAAACATGTCCCAACAGCTCAAATTTTTCCATCGGTTTCACTATTGCTGGCCGAGAGTTGAAGCGTGTATTGTTCCATTTTCAGTAATGACGTAAGTAAGTAGTTTTTACTTGTCAAGTGTCAAAATATGACAACTTCAAAAGTGACAGTTGCTCAGATAGCGGGGTTTCAGTATGATTTAAGAGAACTAAAATCAACAGATGACTCCACTGATGAACCAGGAATATTTATAATGCACTAGATAAAAGATGTGCATATTGGTTGACCTCTTCAAAGCCTTCGATACAGTCTGTCACAAATTACCTTCAGAGAAATGTCTTCGGAGGGCTACCTGACGGACCCTGATCAAAAAGTGGCAGTTGTTAATGAACAGATTGTCCCCTTATGTGTAGAAAATGGAGACAGAATATGAAACAGTGCTGGGACCACTCTTATTTACAGAAGCTTATTAACATTAAATATTAAAAGCAAATGATTTAGCTTTGTAGATGATAAATAAACCTATTATCAAGTCTGAATTATGAGAGTCACTGAAATCAGAAGTAGACGAATACTTCAGGATTATAGAAAAGTGGTTCAGACACAATGAACTCACTTTCAATTTTGAGAAAACAAAATATCCATTCACCTTTTATTCAAGTGGACTTTCAAATCTGGAACCTTGTCTACTTAACACAATCTTTGTATTCATGAATCAGCGGAATCCATAAAAAAATCTGGGAATTATAATTGATCATCACTTGAAATGAGACCCTCAAGTGAAAAACAAAGTAAATAAATTGAGAAGAATGCTTTACGAATTTAGAAACCTAAAATAATATTCAGATAACAGGTACCGGATTATATTATGTCTTGCACTTGATCGATCACATTTAAACTATGGAATAATTGGTTGTCATACTCGTACATAGTCGGATCCTTAGAACAATTTATGGCAGGCCACTCCCATATCCGATTGAGAAATCATATGAAGAATCTGGCATGCTTGATATAAGAAAGTTTCTGGTATGTTTATGTTGATTCATATGAGGAAAATATTTTCACTTTTAAACCAGTCACCCACTTTTGTAGAACAAGGCATAGGTCAGATTTGCTGGGTGTACCAAGATGTCAAAAGACAATAGCACAACGCCATTGTGAATATCTTGTACGGCTATATCTAGCCTGCTTTATCATATGATGCCTAAGGAGTTCAAGGTCATTGTTCCGTACCACGGTTAGTTTACCACAGTATTTGCCTATTATTTCAGTATTTTGAAATAACAGGCAATTGCAATATAATTAATCTCGATGATTAATTCCGATGGGTTTAATGGACTGTATTTTTGGCGTAGCTTAGCGATGAGTTTTACTTCAAGGGCACTGGTATGTAGTTAATTCGATGACGAACTAGTTTTGTTTATCTAATAAGATAAATCAACGAGGATTGTAAGGAATTAAAGTAAAATCAGTGGCGGATTAAAGGTCCAGAGCGCCCTAGGCAATAACTTTGTCGGTGCCCCTGTACCGGCCATAAATGGCCATCTTAATTAAAAATTCTGAGCTCGCGCGCCCCTTGTAAATACGCGCTCCTAGGCACGTGCCTAGTTTGCCTTACGGATAATCCGCCACTGAGTAAAATACTCCTAATAAACTATGATAACAACGAACTATAATTCTTGGTTTACTGTATATAAACCAAGTCAAAAGATATGATTATTACACTAAAAATAAATGCAATGAATTCGCCAATACTTTAGCAATCGACAATAATAACCGCGACAGCTTGGACCGAAATGTCACAAGCTACGTACAACAAATTTGATTATCCGAATGATAGTGCGTAATGTAGCAAAGGCTACATGCGACAAGTTTGAGTATTACTAGATTAATGCATAATGTAGCAGAAGCTACATACGACAAGTTTGATTATAACTAGAATAAAGATTTTACGTTCTCTTCAAAGACTGAACGTTAGAAGAGCTCGACGCATCCCTTCTAACAAAAATAGGGAAATTAACGTAATTGATTGGAAGGTTTATTTGGAGGCGGACTGAATGAACGAAATAAATCTTCTTATTGGTTACAGAAAAAGTATCAGATTAATTCAAGTTAATGAAGATAGAATAGTTTACAATTTCTAATGCTGACGTCGAAATTCACATATCAATAAGTATATCAAAATGCTCTAAACGACTTTCCATGTTTTATAAGGCCATATATAATCATAAGAAAACAAATAGGCTGAAGTGTCGAATAATACTAAACAGTTCGTCTAGTGCAGCTGAGAAACTGCTAGATCGGAATATTAACATGAAAGACCCAAGTATCGAGTAACAAAATAATGTCGAATTTAGGCAGGGCCGTCTTTAATGAGACGGAACGGTCATAAATAGTATGATTTTGTTCAAAATAAAAATAGAAAAATGCATTCTAAGTATCGAAAGGAAAACTTCACATGAATTGATCAACCAGGACTTATACTGAGGGAACGATGATATTGAGTTTCCACTAATTCGCATTCTTGGTCCATACATCTTTGATTTATCCACTATATTTTTACATGATATGTACATTCTCTATCTTCATTTGTATTTTACATTTTTTGTTCCTTGTTTTCTTATAAACACGATATTACTTACAAGCGACAGTTTGAATAAAGCTTCTGCGATTTTTTCTGTTTATTCGGGATCAGCATTCCTCCAAAACTATTTAATTTAATTCATTAGTGAATAAACTTTATTATTACTGATATTTAATAATATTTTTTTCTTGCATATCACTTGGTGAAACCTTTTTAAATTAATAAGGTGAATAAAAACAATTAGCTAGCTGTTTATTTCATGTCTGTTGACATATATGTTTCGGGTTTCAACCCATTTCCAAAACTAAACAGAACAGAATTTAAAATCATATTTATAACAGCATCTTATTTTTACTTTCTTCAAAATTCTACCTGTTTCACTATCATAAATATTATTTTAAATTATATTCTCTTCAGTTTTAAAAATGGGTTCAAACATATATCAACAGACATGAAATAACATAAATAGAGTTTAATACTTGATAGAAGGTGTATAAAATTATTTAAATATTTTAATATTAGCCTTCTACATATTCAATTTCAAAAAATTTTATTCATAATTATTACTTCAGGAATTAAATTGAAATAATTCCTGATAATTCCTGAAGTTATAATTATTAAATATAATTTTTTGCAATTAAATATGTAGAAGGCTGATATTAAAATATTTAAATTATTTTATGCACCTTCTATCAAGTATTAACCTCTATTTATGTTATTTTATTCATAATATATAATTATTTGGTTTCCTCAACATTCTTCATACAGATAAGTCTTTGTGCTATAACAGAGGCCGTTAAATTGTCTTTCAATCTTTTAGATCAAGGGTAAACCACAGAGTTATTTATTTACTTGTAAGATAACCTTATATTACATTTAAATTTCTCAGCACTCATTTACCAGAAGTTTCTAAATTGTTGAAGGGTGAGTAAATATTTGTTGTTGTTTGATGTTATATTTTATGGAATATGAAATATTTGAATACTGACGAAGCAAAGTCTCTCTTAAAACTTGTTTTTCAGTAATGTTTCTACATATCTTGAGATTTTATACAAAGTAACTTAGTTAGATATCCAATAATGTTGAATATTCTATGTAAGATAGTTTTATGATGAAATTCTTAAGATTATGTTGAACATTTTTGAAAGATATTTGTTTTCATAAGATTGATCAGCAGAAACAAAATTTTGTCTATTCAAAATATTTCATCTATAAATTTTAGTTAACAATTTTTATTTATTGGATTTTGTTATATCATTTGGATGTCTTATAATGAATATTTATTTTATATGTCGTTTGATATAAGTGGTACTTATATGACATTATTTCAATTTAATTCCTGTAGTTATAATTATTAAATATAATTTTTTGAAATTAAATATGTAGAAGGCTAATATTAAGACATGAAATAAACATTGAAACTAAAGCCAAGTGTTTTATTCACCTTATTAATTAATATTTATTTCGTTTATTCGAAGTCTGAGTTTAAAGTTTCAGTACGATTTATTTCCGTATGAAATCATCATTTGCTAATGATTATCATATGCGTAATCAATTTTTCAAAGCTTAACAACGAACATCGTTGTAGTAAGGCTGATTTGATCGACACAGGCTCTAGGGACGGCCTGGAGCTTGCGCCCGGAACAGTGTGGGGGCGTCAGCTCTATCTGGGGCCAGTTGTAATATTTTAAAACATCACCGAATTTCTCACATTATACACGGCCCTGACCTTTCCAGCTTGCTCGTTCTCATACTTGCGAGAGTAAGATTCAGAAAAAAAATTGGCACAGCAGAATTTCATTGTCTGGTTGCTAGTTCAGTCTAAAGTTGAGTACTCGATGTCTTGTTTCCTGGCACCAGACACATATGTGCAATCTTAATTATCGTAGATTTTGAAAATTTAGCTTTCTGCTTGATGTTTCATTTTAGTTTGTCAAACGATGAGATGGCTTTGTTATTTGGTATTTGTATACAGTGATTACATCTAAAATCATCCTAAGTTTCACATTGATAGACATCTGAAATGACATACCCACATTGACGCCGTTTGTAAAAAACTTAATAGCTCCTACTACGTGCTAAGAAAAGTTAAAAATGCGCTACCGTTAAAATCTCTGATTGACGTCTATTATTGTTTGGTATGTAACCACCCGTCCTACAATATTTTGCAATTTGGTAATTCTTCAGACGTTTACAGCGTTCTTATCATTCAGAAACTCTGTTTGACATTTAATTGCCATCTGCAGTCTTCTTGCAGCTCCTCTTCAAAGAAACTCTCTGGCCTCTTTATTTATACTGAAATGTCTTATGTTTTTTTAAGAGTGATAGAACTTTCGATAGGGATAACTGTGATTTCACAGAAGTTAGAAGTCATGTTGTTTTGACACTTCTGTTCAGTAAGCATTGACTAATGATCATGGAAAGTTTGAATATCAAAACAGATTTAATCTGTTAGTCTTCTACAATTTTAATTTCAAAAAAATTTTTATTCAAAAAACTTTTAGAATTAAATTAATGTCTACAATAAGCACCGCTCATATTTAATAGACGTATATAATTAAAACTCAATATACAATGTCGAATGGAATAATAAACCAAAAAATATAAAAAATGCAATTGAAATTAATAAATAAATATTTGAAGGAGACAAAATTTTGTGTCTGTCTTATCATAATGAAACCAATTTCTTTCCAAAAACATAAAACACAACTTGAGGATTTACCAAAAAATATAATTTATTTGAAATATTTAATATATCCAAATATTCGAATAAGTTAATTCAAAAATCTCTCAAAACATGCAATATATCTTCAAAAAACAATCAGAAAACGAATAATCTCTTCATCGGCCCTAGGTAACATTTAAAATATTAAAATCAACTAACAATCAGTATATCATCCCTTCGAGTTAACACGGAACTTGTTTGAAACAGACTAACTTTAAAAATCAAGGTAGTCAGTTTGTCACAAAATCACTGTAAGGTATTCTATGGTTTTCTTCAAACCATTGAGATTCCAGAATGAGAATTATTCAAGCCAAAATATAATTATATATTATGTATAAAATAGAAAAAGACTTTTTACTTGATAGAAGAAATATAACAAAATTTGAATATCAAAACAGATTAAATCTGTTATTCAAATTTTGTTATATTTTTATCAAGTAAAAAAGTCTTTTTCTATTTTAGATCATGGAAAGACTCACGCCGCAACAACGTTTACAAGTTGCTGAAATTTATTTTCAAAATCAGTGTTCTATTCGTCAAACTTTTAGAGCACTTCGTGAAATTTATGGTTTACATAATCGTCCATCAGAGCAGCTTATTCGACGAACTATCGATAGATTTCGGACAACATTTTCTCTACTCGATGCAACAACCATAACAAGACAAAGAACTGTACGTATAGAAGTCATAGTGTTAATGATGATCCAGATTTGTCTATTCGTCGACGTTCACAACAACTTGAACTCTGTGCATCTACCATGGGAAATTTTGCGTAGAGATCTTGGTCTACACCCATACAAGATCCAACTGGTTCAAGAACTAAAGCCACTTGACTATAGTAAGCGTCGTTTGTTTGCTGATTGGGCCCTAGAACAGCTTGAAGTTGATCCACTTTTTCACCGTAAAATTGTGTTTAGTGATGAAGTTCATTTCTGGTTGAACGGCTATGTAAACAAGCGAAATTGCCGTATGTGAAGTGGAAACAATCCTCAAGAAGTTCTGCAGGTCCCACTGCATCCTGAAAAATGCACTGTATGGTGTGCTTTACACGCTGGAGGCATCATCGGTCCATATTTCTTTAAAAACGATGCTGGAGCTAATGTTACAGTGAATGGTGCTCGTTACAGATCGATAATCATTATTTGTTTGAAAATTTGAATGGTATCGACCCAGAAGTATTTTGGTTCCAACAAGATGGTGCTACACCTCATGCTACCGTAACAATTGATTTATTGAAAGGAAGATTTGACGATAACATTATTTCGAAAAATGGTCCCATTAATTGGCCTCCAAGATAATGCGACATAACTCCACTGGATAATTTTCTTTGGGGTTATGTCAAGTCATTGGTTTATGCTGATATGGAAGCTCTATTAATAACTCGTGTTATTGATGAAATAAGGACTTAATTACTCGAAAAAGTGGTCCAAAATTGGTCTGGTCGAATGTGGTTCTTTAGAGCTAGTCGTGGTGGACATATACCGGAAATTATTTTTTAAACACAAGTGTCATAAAATGATCTTTCGAATAAAAAAAATTTGGCTTCAATCTTAATTTAAATGTGTTTTATTTCAATTTAAAGTGCTATCACTCTAAAAAAAAACACCCGATACTTTTACTGAATAATTTTCAAGATAATAGAAGTTTCAAGATTCTATTATCAAGTATCGACTCGCATTTCAATTTATCATATCAAAAATCATGGATTAATTTCATATAGAGTCAAATATCTGAAGAAAATTCATATATTATATATATTCTTTGAAATTCTGTTTATTTTTGTTCTTATCATGAGACATTATTGGAGAAGAAAAATATCTATTATGTTTTCTGTGTGCTGAGGTTATTTTTAAAAGTCATCTCTCTAGGATCTCCAATACATTAAATATAATTGACTCGTTTCCGAGCTTTATATTTCTGATAAGTTGAAAATTGTTTTCGTGATTTATTTGAATCTGAATTTAGTTCATGTCCATAGAAAAAAAAATATATCCAAAATATATAACATATTTCATATATATTGAATTTCTGGTTCAACTTATTTTTATTCTACCCTTCATTTTGAGAATTTTATATAATTTTGGAATAGTAGATTTTTCTATATATATATATATATATATGTATATTTATGTACAAACCTATATATGTTGTGTTGATAATAATATTTGAGTATATAATTTTAAATATATACTGTAGAAGTTTCAAAATGTAATTCTGAATTTAAAGTTATTTTAATTATTCCTATCAAGTATCAATTCGAATTTTAATTCAGTTTGTGAGTAATCATATATTATTTGATGTAATTGTAATATGGCATAGTAACAATGCTTCTGAAATATATTACTAATTGGATATTAATAATTTTGTGAAGATTTTTCTTATTTTGAATTTATCAACAAACTTCAAGTTTTCCACTGGATTCTGCTCACAAAACTTTCCAAACTGCCTTCATCCCCTAAAGTAAACGTCTTCTCTCCGTTATTGAAATACAGCTTTGCATAAGTATTCAGGGTGATGCAGCTGAAATTGCAACTGATGCCGCATCAACTGATATCCTTTTCGCATTAAAATTTAATGGAGAATGGCATACTGGAAAAGTGACCCAATTTCCAGCAAGATTCGCAAACACAATTTTTTTCTCTGAGGACTGATTACTGGAATGCCTGCTGTCTCTACAAAAACAGCACTTAGTTTGAAATAACTAATTCAAGGATGGTAGATGGATTCATGAACGAATGTGCATGGATATTGAATTTCTTTGCTTGGAATTGGATTACTTTTGAATTTTTGTAGTTATAATAAAATTCGTTCAACATTCTTCACTGAAAAATTAATTTCCATGGAGATTTACGGTGCGGAATTAAGAGTAAACTCTGAACAAATATTATGACTGAAGAAAATTTTACTATCATTTTTTAGTTAACCACAATAAGTTAGTATTCTCCATGAAATCACCCCAGTCTAAGGAAACTTTTACGCTCTTTCCATGCATTGATTTTTCATTAAGATGGTAGTTTTCAAGGGTATTTGATAATCTTCTTCTCTCCCATACACTGCAGGTTCCTTCTCTTAACTATCAGCATCACTTTCTTTTCTTTGTGCATTCATCCCATTACCTCAACATTTATTACTCTCTCTACCCACGAAATCTTCTGCATCCTTCGATACGTCCGCATCTTAAATGCCTCCAGTCTCCTCACATTATATTAACATTCAATGTCCAGGCTTCCATCCCTTAGATTAGCACAGACAGAAGAGAACTAGAGATCTGAAATTTTCAGGGTAGGTTCAGAAAGTAAATTTGTCAGTTGTGTTCTAAAAAGGACATAATCGACTAAATCATTCCGGAGTTAGTTTATTTTGAAATATTATTCTTCAAAAATTTTCGAAAAAAGAAATCCGATTGAATTCAAATTCTGTATTTATATATGAAATAACGAAACTGTGGTTTATGGATTATTTCGTACAGATAAATCACGAGAATTTTTACAAAAGTTAATATATGAATAAATATGAACTCTACTCGAATTTTTCTCATACATTGTCTCATCAATCACGATTAATTTCCTGAACAATATGCATATTGTAGAAATAAAATTGACCCTTTGGCTATTTACATTTTCAGTACTCGATTCAATTGGATTCCTCTTTGAATTTTAGCTACATTCACTCCCTCTATCCGAAATGTTCAAGGGAAAATCCACTTTATCATATGCGCTCTAGCGAATCACTGTGACGATGTTATTTAATATCGACGAGCAGCCGTAAAGAAATCTATTTAGGTATCATATTTTGCATTCAATCCTCATGTATCTGGGTCCCAGTATCGAATATTTCATTTGGAAAATTCAATCGTGATAGTAGAATCTGCGATACTCGAACTCAAAAATATGCAAAATACAAGATGGACCACATATTTATATTTGGATAATTTATCAACTAAGAATTAATAGATTCCATATCTGTATATTACTGGTTGTTATTCAACTAGAGAAGGTAAAAAATTTGCTCGAAAGCATGTTTTATATTCAAAATATCATGTCAGTCTTATATGAAATGGAAGAAATGTTACCACCTATCATGAGCTTTCTTCTAGGAAAGATATCCTGAGAAGACTAGAATCAGGCAGTTCCACATCATTTCTCATCGAATTTTCATCTAAAAACCCCTTGAGAAATGTCAAATGATGAATGTTTCTTTCTTCAAAAAATGATGGCACTTAAGTTGATCAGACAATTCATGACAAGTTTCATTGCCGCAATTCTTTTGAACAAATTCGGAATTTATCAACATAAGTTGAATTTTTCGATATATTATTGAATAATTAAAATAATATGGGAGTTTGATCAGTTTTTTAAATATTTTCAGATTCCTGATTCCACAAATTACAAGAAAAAAATTCTTTTAAAGAATAAAATGCAGCTTTTACTAAAATATCCTGTATCATCTTTTCGAATTTTTTTTCTGGTAAATCCCCTAGTTTACAAATACCCTGTTGAATATTTTTAATTTCCCAGTAGCTCGTGATATTCAGCGTGTTCTTCTTTTTATGTAATGAAGTGAGGATATCGTTTTTATGTCTAGTGTTAAATAAGTGCTATGTTAAATTTCCAGGGCATATTGTTTTTATTTTGGCAAACATATTTGAGACATTATCTTATGAATAAGGATGGAAAAGTATTATACCATGCTTAACAAAAAACAGTTATCAAGAATCTCCACTTGCTTCTTCATACATAATACGCATTGGTTTCTTTTGTAGAAAGAAAACTTTCGTAGCTTTGGGAAATTTTTTGCCCAAGATTATTCCAAAGAACATTTCACTTGCTTGGTTCTCTCTGCTCCCAAACGTTAACTTGGTAGCTTTATTTGAGTTGAGTTTGGGCGAATTCAAATCAGCGCAAACCATCCCCCAACTTCTTTTAGGGCACCACTTTAAATATATAATTATGAACGTGTGATCACAGAACAAGCACATGCAATTGGAGTTTATGATGTTCAGATCGTTTATATACATAGAAAAGTATGTGCACTAATATGGATCCCTGAGGCAGCCCATGACATACATCTTTCATTGCGGAATTAAGATCACTTCAGTAAACGCTCTGAGTTCTATTCCTTATGTAAGACTCTATTAATTTGAGTACGTTGTCCCTAAAACCACAAGCCTGCATTTCATTCAGTAATACTGCATGTGAGTCTGAATCAGAGGCTTTACTTATGTCGAAATTGAGCATCTTCACAAATTCTCCACTATCTATAGCTCCAACAATTTCATTCAAAGCATCCATAAGTACAGAAGGCGTGCTTGGGCCCTTTCTATAACTGTGTTGGTTTTTATTAATATGTTTCCTTTTCTATGCAATTTATCATTCTAATCATACATCGGGTGTTTTTTTAGAGTGACAGAACTTTCGATAGGGATAACTGTGATCTGACAGAAAGTAGAAGCCATGTTGTTTTGACATTTCTGTTCAGTAAGCATTGAAAAATTATCATGGAAAGACTCACGCCGCAACAACGTTTGCAAATTGTTGAAATTTATTTTCAAAATCAGCAAAACTTATAGAGAACTTCGTGAAATTTATGGTCTACATAATCGTCCATCAGAACAGCTTATTCGTCGAACTATCGATAGATTTCGGACAACATTTTCTCTACTCGATGCAACAACAAGACAAAGAACTGTGCGTACAGAAGAAAATATCGCTGCTGTAAGTCATAGTGTTAATGATGATCCAGATTTGTCTACTACTATTCGTCTATGTTCATAATAGTTTGGACTCTATGCATCCACCACATGGAAAATTTTGCGTAAAGATCTTGGCCTACACCAATACAAAATCCAACTGGTTCAAGAACTAAAGCTACTTTACCATAATAAGCGTCGTTTGTTTGCTGATTGGGCCCTAGAACAGCTTGAAGTTGATCCACTTTTTTATCGTAAAATTGTATTTAGTGATGAAGCTCATTTCTGGTAGAACGGCTATATAAACAAGCAAAATTGCCGTATATGGAGTGAAAACAATCCTCAAGAAGTTCTGCAGGTCCATTGCATCCTGAAAAATGCACTGTATGGTGTGCTTTGCACACTGGAGGTATCATCGGTCCATATTTCTTTAAAAACGATTGTGGAGTTAATGTTACACTGAATCGTACTCATTACAGATCGATGATTAATAACTTTTTGTTTCAAAATTTGAATGGTTTCGACCCAGAAGTGTTTTGGTTCCACTAAGATGGTGCACACCTCATGCTGCTACCGTAACAATTGATTTATTGAAAGAAAAATTTGGCGATAACATTATTTCGAGAAATGGTCCAATTAATTGGCCTCCAAGATCATGCGACATAACTCCACTGGATTATTTTCTTTAGGGTAATATCAAGTCATTGGTTTATGCTGATAAATCAGAAACAATAGACGCTTTGGAAGCCAACATAACTCGTGTTATTGATGAAATAAGACCTGAATTACTCGAAAAAGTGGACCAAATTGGCCTGGTCGAATGCGGTTCCTTAGAGCTAGTCGTGGTGGACAAATGCCGGAAATTATTTTTGAAACATTAATCTCATAAAATTATCTTTCAAATAACAAAAAAAAAATTGCTTCAATCTTAATTTAAATGTGTTTTATTTCAATTTAAAGTTCTATCATTCTCAAAAAAACACCCGATATAATTATCAAAAATCAAAAATTTTTGGAATTGGGATCAACAAAAATTTCAGCGGGGGTAAAATTTTTATTTCTAACGGATTAATTTCGAAATTATGGTTGACACTATTTCTAACAAATCGTTTGAACAAATGTATTTATTTTGTCCGTTGAGGAAACTTTTTGAATGCTAGCCTTTTTTGGAAAATTCTGGATTACGTAAACCTTTCGGCAATCTCCACAATTCATCTTATAACTGATTTGTGGTATAATCCTTGGATTATACTTTATCGTTCTTAATGAATTTAGTAAGTTAAAAATTTGTTTCGAATGAGGTTCTTAAATTATATTCCTTCCTATGAAATGTAGCAATCCTTTCCGAAATACTTTCTGTATATTTCAATGAAATATATTTAAACTTGCTTGTATGTTGAGATATACTCAATATATTCAATGGTTTTTATTCATCAGCAGCATATCAATCAATTTTGGATCGTAATCGTTATTAATTGCTATTTGCATAATAGTATTTGGTTGGAAAATGTAATTTTCACGATTCATTGAAATTTTAACTATTCAGTGAATTATATTGTTAAAAGGTGATATTTTTTGGTTGATTGGATGGCTTGATTTATTATGTATAATTGCATCTGTATATGTGAATTTGTAAAATATTGAAAATTCATGTACACTACCATATTTTATATTAGTTGAATCGAGAAAATCAATACTATTGTCAGACTCAATTGCCTTGGTGAATAAAACTGACGGATGTAAATCATTGTTGAACAAAAAGAACTAATTCATTTATCTATCAAAACCTACAGAGGAACATGAATATTATCAATGTATCTATACCAATCTAAGAATTATTTCATGGAGGGATATTTTTCAGAAATATTTCAGCTTAAATATAGATAGTATTTCACACGTTTAGAACTTTGTCCGATTTTTAATTTTTATTACTAAATTGCAAATAATTTAGATCGTTCCAAACTGGACGCATTCTCAAATATTTTTCTTGACAATTATTATCGTTAAATTCATAACACATACATGGAAATTGTAACTTTATTCAAAATTGCAAAATACTGTAGATTAATTGTGAATGATTTGGTTCCGTATAATCTTGAGCCACCTACCTCATATTTTTTAACAGATTTCGCTCATGTTTTCTAAATTATAGTTCCGGAATATAAGTGACCAGTATATATATTTGGAGAGGAACAATAAAGTTTTCTTTAAGCACGACAAATTGCTGTTGTTGCAAAATGGCGAATGCGTCGGTATCATTCCATCGTGTTTTGAACTATCCAAAAATCGTTCTGCTACTAAAGCAATTGATTATTCACTCTGAAAAGCTTATAAGCAACCGAAAAAAGCAAATCAGTACATTTTCAGCAATCAACAATACAGATCTTGCTGTACTAATATAAAAAAAGCATATGCTTTTGGAAAACATTTCAGGGTAGTAGAAATCATGACTCAAAATTAATCAGTGGTTCTAATTGTATCTCATTTAATCCTCCCCAACCAATATATCTCCCATTAATCTGTCCAGGAAAAATGTAATAATCATTTTGAATAATTGTGTATAGAATCTCTATATTATTAATTAAGTCGCTTCCGCTGTCTGTTCGCTTAGATCTTTTAAACTATTCAAGAGATTTTAATGAAGTTTTCAGCAGTAGATAGAGTGATTCAAGTGGAAGAATTATATATATCGGGTGTTTTTTTAGAGTGACAGAATCTTAAATTGAA
Organism: Megalocaria dilatata; assembly: GCA_034642435.1. Taxonomy (NCBI): domain Eukaryota; kingdom Metazoa; phylum Arthropoda; class Insecta; order Coleoptera; family Coccinellidae; genus Megalocaria; species Megalocaria dilatata. The sequence continues at coordinate 48,027,619 of CM067858.1, read as the reverse complement.
ATAAAACACATTTAAAATACTTTTATGACATTTATGTTTAAAAAATAATTTCCGGCATATCTCCACCACGACTAGCTCTGAGGAACCGCATTCGAGCAGACCAATTTTGGACCACTTTTTCGAGTAATTCAAGCCTTATTTCATCCATAATACGAATTATGTTGGCTTCCAAAGCGTCTATTGTTGCTGGTTCATCAGTATAAACCAATGACTTGACATAACCCCAAAGAAAATAATCCAGTGGAGCTATGTCGCATGATCTTTGAGGCCAATTAATTGAACCATTTCTCGAAATAATGTTATCGCCAAATCTTTCTTTCAATAAATCAATTGTAACGGTAGCAGCATGAGGTGTAGCACCATCTTATTGGAACCGAAACACTTCTGGGTCGATACCATTCAAATTTTGAAACAAATAATCATTGATCATCGATATGTAATGAGCACCATTCTCTGTAACATTAGCTCGAGCATCGTTTTTAAAGAAATATGGACCAATCATACCTCCAGCGTGTAAAGCACACCATACAGTGTATTTTTCAGAATGCAATCGAACCTGCAGAGCTTCTTGAGGATTGTTTTCACCCCATATACGGCAATTTTGCTTGTTTACATAGCCGTTCAACCAGAAATGAGCTTCATCACTAAACACAATTGTACGATAGAAAATTGAATCATTTTCAAGCTGTTCTAGGGCCCAATCAGCAAACAAACAACGCTTATTATGGTCAAGTGGCATTAGTTCTTGAAACAGTTGGATCTTGTAGGGGTGTAGACTAAGATATTCATGCAAAATATTCCATGCGGTGGATGCACAGAGTACAACTTGTTGTGAACATTGACGTATAGACAAATTTGGATCATCATTTACACTATGACTTACAGCACCGATATTTTCTTCTGTACGTACAGTTCTTTGTCTTGTTATTGTTGTTGCATCGAGTAGAGAAAATGTTGTTCGAAATCTATCGATAGTTCGACGAATTAGCTGCTTTAATGAACGATTATGTAAACCATAAATTCCACGAAGTATTCTATAAGTTTGGCGAATAGAACACTGGTTTTGAAAATAAACTTCAACAATTTGTGAACGTTGTTGCGGCGTGAGTCTTTCCATGATAATTTGTCAATGCTTACTATACAGAAATGTCAAAACAACATGGATTTCTACCTTCTGTCAAAACACAGTTATCCCTATCGATAGTTCTATCACCCCAAAAAAAACCACCCGATTTAATACATACATATTAGAGTAAGAAAAGCCGAAAAATTCAAAGATTTGTCATGTGATATTCTAGCAAACATACTTTTGTGGACTTAAATCGCAAACGCTGGCTAAACCTTATGAGATTGATCAAATTAATGCTTTACGGAATTTTATATCTTAAGAAGGTCGATAAAAAAGTCTGCGATGATATATATTTATGTCCAAAGGATAACTAATTTTTATCTTTTACATATTACAGAAAAATATGTGTTGTTTGCCAAGCTATTTTATATAATGCAATATTATTCCTTAGCCAATTGAATACGTCACATATGTTGTACATTTAATTCAGATCAAAATTGTCCTAGCGGCATTAGCGGCTGGCGTCCCGGCCGGCTGGGGATGGCGGGCGCGGGGTGTGCCGTGTGCTTATAAATAGCGAACCGATGATCGTGAGAACCCAGGACGGGTCGCTAGTTAAAATTATATTTCCTTTTTTCAAAAATGATTTTCATTATACACAGTTCAGTAATACAACTATATCTATAGTAGAACTGCTTTAAATCGCCAGAACCATCAGAATTTAACAAGATCAATTTTAGTTAAAGATAAGAGATGAGCCACTGGACGACAACGTTAACGGGTTGTTTGATCAAATAACGATCGAGTTTCACCAACTTACAAATTACCATGTGGGTATTTCCTTTCTATTGAATTTTCCTCGTAAATTTCTAATATTTTGGATAGAAAATTTACCACTTCGTGAATGAGTTTTTGAAACATTCCCAGTTTTGTTCAAGCGAAAATCGATCCATTTCGTTAATATCAAATATTAAACTAACTTTCTGTCTAAACAGGAATGACAGAAGTGACGGATTCGAAATAACCACTACTTTAAAATGCAAACGCTAGATGGCTCAACATTACAATACTTCGGTATCAGCAATACTGTAGAATCTTTTAAGTAACTCCTGGGGAATATCAGATTCCATTTTATGGGTAGTTTTATGAACTCTATTTTTAATTTTTTATCTTAATAAAACATCCTGCACTAGAGAAGAGACGGTGGATAATGGTAATGATGACGATAATTTTTATATAAGTTTCGAACTACGTAAACATCATCAATAATTTGGTTAAGAATTTTTACCGAATATCTGGAAGAAATAATAATTTCGCTTCATATTTCTATTTTAAAAGGAAATGAATCGAAGTTGATGGCCCTGTCTACACCACTTGTGGGTCCCGTTTTATCGACATAATAAAACTTTAATTCACTAGTGGCGTAGGCAGTTGGGAAGAACGTGTTTTTGACAGACGTAAGACCTTAAGACTGCTACACGAGGTCTGATTTTGGCACTGGTAAGAATAATCGGTGGTAATAATTTCATTAATTTAATTCCAGTTCAACATTACTGAAGAATTCAAATGATCAGGAAACCTTACATGAATTACGCGATAAAAAATTTGAACCTAAAACTGAAAACTAATTCCAATGATACAATTAATTGAATGAATATTAAAATTTGAATATTAAAACAAATTAATATATGTTTATCTTCTACAATTTTAATTTAAAAAATTTGGTACAGGTTAGTTTTTTGATTTTAATATTTTGAATATATTTCAGGACTGAAGACGGAATTGCTTTGAACTATATTTGTTTTTTGAAGATATAGTGCATGCTTTGAGAGATTTCTGAATTTACTTATTCGAATATTTAAATATATTAAATATTTCAATTAAATTATATTCTTTGAGAGGTCCTTTAAGTGTGTTCATGTTTTTAAGGTACAAATGGCGTTTTGAGGGCAAGACCAGAAACAAATTTTGTCTCCTTTAAATATTTATTTATTAATTTTAGGGACTTTCGTGTATCTTTTGGTTTATTTATTCCATTTGACATTGTATATTGAGTTTAGATTATATACGTCTATTAAATATAAGCGGTGCTTGTTTTAGACATTAATTTAATTCTAAAAGTTTTTTGAATAAAATTTTTTAAATTAAAATTGTAGAAGATAAACATATATTAATTTGTTTTAATATTCAAATTTTGTTATATTTCTTCTATCAAGTAAAAGGCCTTTCTATTTTATTTTATTAATTGAATGTATCTAAATATTTTAAATAATACTTTTAATTAAAGATTGTTTGGAAAATTACAAAATGAAGAAATTATTACCATCAATATTGACATGGTTTGTCAGTTATAATGAGTTCATTCAATATCGAAACTCAAAAATTCCCCTATCGAGTAAAATACGTTATTGACTAATAAACTGTGAATCTTCTCCCTGAAGTTACGCTCTGGGAAATCTCTTACTTCTCCAGGTAAACTGCTGAACATTTTAATGCCCCAATAGGTAGAGAATTCTGTCAATTTTTCTTCCTGTGAAATGGAGTACCAATATCGTTTTATATCGAGTATTGAACAAGTGGTAAGTTCCATTTCTTGGCATGTTACTCTTATTTCAATACACATATCTATTATATGTTTCATACATACATCGTTTTTTTTTTAAGATGAAAATTCTCTAAGCAGCCGACGCATTTCCCACAGAAGTATTCCGTATAATAATATGCTCAGAAAATTAGCAAACTATACAGTTCTGGTCATTTCTTCAATACCACATTTTGTTATCACAGTATGTGCATAAGTCATTCCAATGTTTTATATGTATATCATTTATGTGAATGATAAAATATATGGAACCTAGCACTGGTCCTATTTCTTGTTTCCTTGAAATAACACCATTCCAGTTAACGCTTTGGCATATTTTGGTTAAATAAGAATCCAATAATTGAGTACGCCTCCTCTAAAACCATAATAGTACAATTTTTTAAGCAGAGTAATGAGTATAATTTTCGCAGTCTTGAGCTCATACAGAAAATAGCCTACTTATGCTTTCTGCTTATTTTACATCCAATTCAAACATTTTTATGAGTCTATCAAGTACGATGCGGTTTATTATTTATAAACTCTAAAAGATATATCATCTCCTTTTGGTTTAGCTGTTGTATGAAGTGTATCTAAAGAATTCTTCATTGCCCAAATTTTTCTGGTTTGCTATAAATATGGTTTCCTTTATCTTACTTGAATTTTTTTCTTTTAGATATATATTTTGATGAATTTTTTCCATGAAATATTCATGAATGGTGGTAAACGCTTCCACTGCACCCTTCTGTTCGAAAAAGATTTTCCAAGATATTTCAGACATGTCTTTCTTCAATATATTAATATCTTGTTGTTTTATATTTCTCCTTCCTATAATTTCAGGACGTTTTGTAATGCGAGCAAAAGATGGTAATCGCTTTGTGTTGGATGCATTAAAACTACTCAACCAAGCTTTCGGAGTCACTACAGACGTGTGTGACTTGGCGTTGTCCTGATGGAACACGACATCTCTTCTGTCCCTCAATTCTGGTCAATCGCTAACTTAAAACGGTCCAGTTGTTGACATTATAGATACGAATTTAATGTTGGACATTAATTTATTGTTGGACAAATTGAAGTAACTCCTAATGAATGATTTCTTTCCAGTCCCACCAAATGATCAGTAGAACCTTCCTGACCATTAGTCCTGGTTTGGCCATCATTTGAGCTACATTACCTTATACATACATTCTGTCAAGAAAGTACCGGGAATTATCGATTTAAATCTGGCGGGGCAATGAGGCAGGTAAAATTTTTTTTTTCCTAGGTTGGTACCACTGTCCTTAATTAATATGCCAAGCTTGAGCGGGATCTGTCAACTAGTGTGTTTGCAACAGCTGATTAAGTCAGTCGATGTCAGAGTGCGTGCCGATTTTTACTATGGGTGATTACGTTGAGCAAAGAATTTGTTTAAAGTTTTGTGTTGCAAATGAATTTTCGTGTGCCGATGCATTGAAAATGTTGCAAAAGGCCTTTGGTGATAATGCTCTATCGAAAACTCGTGCATATCAGTGGTACAGAGCCTTCAAGGACGGTCGTGAAGTAGTCGCCCATCGACGGCTTCGATCGAAGATAACGTCGATAAAATTAAGGAAAGGGTGCTGGAAAACCGTCGTACCAGCTTGAGAGAGATAGCACATGATCTTAAGATATCCCACGAGTCCGCACGTACGATTTTGGTTGATATTTTGGGCATGAGAAAGGTGGCCGTACGACTCGTACCGAAAGACCTGAATTTTCTTCAAAAACGTCATCGCGAACAGGTTGCTTCAGACATGCTGGATCGCTGTAATTCCGATTCTACATTCATGGAACGCATTATAACTGGTGATGAGACCTGGGTCTACGAGTACGATGTGCAAACAAGCCAGCAATCATCGGAATGGGTGGCAAAAAATGAGCCGAAACCGAAAAAACCACGCCAAAGCCGCTCGAAAATGAAGGTGATGCTCATTGTTTTCTTCGATATCCGTGGCGTGGTGCACTACGAATTCGTTCCAGAGGGTCAGACGGTAAACAAGGAGTATTACCTAGGCGTTATGAAACATTTGCGTGAGCGTATCCGTAAGAAGCGGCCAAATTTGTGGGCGAACAACTCATACATTTTGTATGACGATAACGCGCCTTCTCACCGAGCTACGATTGTGACTGACTTTCTCACCAAAAACTCAACAAACGTGCTTCAGCAACCACCGTATTCGCCGGATTTGGCTCCCTGCGACTTTTTCCTCTTCCCAAAACTAAAATTGCCCCTTCGTGGCATCCGTTTTGAGTCGATTGAAGCCATAAAACAAAATTCGGCGCGAGAGCTAAAGTCCATCCCGGAAAGCGCCTATAAAAAATGTTTCGATAATTGGAAGTGCCGTTGGCATAGATGTATTGGAGCAAATGGAGCCTATTTTGAAGGCGACCCAATAAATTTTGACGATTAAATGTGAAAATGTTGCTTTAATTGAAAATTCCCGGTACTTTCTTGACAGAGTAGTATATGTTTCGACTGGATGTTAAATAATCACAAGTTCTATCACCAAAAAATGTTCAACATATAATTCAAAAAGGCCTTTTATTTTCCTTCTCTGACGAATATATAGCACATTCTCCAGTGAAAGAACCTGATAAATTCAGAACCAAATTACTTCAGTAAGGAGTTATTTGAATGAACAAAATAATCAATGAAAAATATATAAAAATGCTTTTTTTCACAAGACATTTCTGGAACAACTTACCAATTGCTTATCCAAAAATTGTTACTGCAGAAATGTCTGGTGGAAAAAGAGGTATTTTTATATATTTTTAATGACTATTCTGTTTATTCAAATAACTCCTTACTGAAGAAATTTGGGTCCGAATTTTTCAGGTTATTTCTCTGGAGAATGTGCTATATATTCTTTAAGAAGGAAAATTTCAAAAATCCCTTTTTGATATATATTTTGAACATTTTTTGGTGATGGAACTTGTAATTCCTTAACATCCAATCGAAACATATATGTATAAGGTGATGTCTACATAATTTGTTCATTATTTTTATGATAATGTATAAGTATGGAAAAGACAGTCGGAGACATAGGAAATTCGTTGTTAATCTATAAGCAACGTCGGTTCCAGTGGAGCAGTGGAAGAATCAAAACCTCCGCGCGATGCGATGACGAATAAACGAGTGTTCTCTCCCAATGGTAGTGGCTGGTGGGAGAAAAGTTTCGTTGAAACAAGGCTCTGAACTGCTTTCAGTTCAGTAAACAGAACCATTCGCACTTCAAACGTAGAAATATGTGATTTTTTTTGTGAATGTTCCTGAAAATCACATATTTCTGGAGATTGCATCCGGTAAGTCTATTTATTGTTAATTGATTTTATTATTTTTTATATAAGTTGAACTGTTCTTTTCTGAATTTTAATTATTTTTTGAGGATGTGCTACATGTTTTGAGATTTTTTGAAGTAATTTATTTAAATATATCAAATATTTCAAATGAATTAGTTTTTGAGAAGTTCTTGAAATTATGTTTTATATTTTTGAGAAAGAGTTAGTTTTCATGAATATAGGATCAGAAAACAATACATTTTGTTACAAACAGGGCTTCGTACGTTTGTCTGAAGAGTTCAGTACGCATGCCTGGAACGAAACAAAAAATGTTTATTTATTTATTAATTTTAATTGACAATTTATATTCGTTGGTTTTTCTTAATTCCATTTGATATTGTATGATGAATTTCGATTTTATATGTCTATTAAATTTGGGTAGTGCTTATAAAGACATTAATTTAATTCTTAAAGTTTCTTTAATAAATTTTTTGAAATTAAAATTGTAGAAGACTAACAGATTAAATCTGTTTTGATATTCAAATTTTGTAATAATCCTTCTATCAAGGAAAAAACCGTTCCTTATTATTTCCTTTTCAAAATATTCCGAACACTTCTATCGCTCAGATGGAATTGTTCAGCAATATGTTTACCGCAACATAGTGCACTGGTTTCAACGACACTACACACATCTACTTCTTTTTTCAGATGATTTTCACTAATGTTTTTTGGTGGTTTATCAGTCCTGCAATGCCTGCATGTTCGTAAACACCCACATTTCTCGAATTTTTCAATTATTTTAGAAATAGCCGAACTTGAAGGAATCTTCTTTCTTCAAAGGCAACAATGAATTAATTTATTGTCTCTTGAATTGATTGACCACCAAAGTACCACTTTATGATCTAAATTTTTTTCTTCTACACTGATCATTTGGATTCATTTTATTTTCAACCGATATGGACAAACGAATCTCACGTTTGAGGTGCGAATGATTCGCAGACTCTATTCTTTCGATCGAAGTATCCCCCCAGCCACTACCATTGAGAGAGAACACTCGTTTATTCGTCATCGCATCGCGCTGAGGTTTTGATTCTTCCACTGCTCCACTGGAACCGACGTTGCTTATAGATTAACATTGATTTTTCTATGTTTCCTGTCTTTTCCATACCTGTATATGTCTATAAAGTGATACAGTATACCTGGGACGTGTTTTTTAAAAAATTATAATAATTCTATGTTTTCAAGAGATTTATTTAGATTTAAATCTGTAGAGATTCTGGAGAATTAATTTCAGCTATTATCTTTAATTATTTTTTTCAATTGAAATGAATATCCATGAACTAAAGACCAATTCAGTTGAATTCATAGTGTAAAATTTGCAGCTTTTTTTTTCTTCGTAACGAATGTTCTTGTTTTTATGCTGATTACCAGCAGGTAGATGAAGTCGCGGGTAAACACACCTTGAAATGATTTTTCTTCGCCTTGAAATCAAAACTTCCACACAAGCCATATATTCCTTCCAAACGCATAATACCCTAAACATGAATCACTGAAAATTGTACAATTCCCATACGACCCCTTTCGAAAACATGACGTCATCCAGAACAACCTGTAGTTTGACTGGAAATCCTTACCAACTACGTTTATGAATGGAATCTGAAAATTTGGGCATGGTCCGGAAGTTCCACGAAAAAGATGACTCTCTGAAAAAATCGACGCATCTGTAGTATCCTCCGGATCAATATTCCGGGAAGAGGAGGGCCAATCCGGAATCAGCTTGTTGAACGTGCTACCAATACCGTGTGCTGTCGCAATTCAGTTATTTCACATCCCCACCACGCGTCAAGTTCATTGATAACGTGTGGGTGAACCAAGAGGGGAGTATTTTCTTATATATAGAGGTGATTATTAAGGGGTGAAGCATTTCGTCACTGGTAGTCTCTCGTTTTGATATCTCAGTGCGTTGGAATATCTTCGTGAGGGTACATAACATCATACCAATATGGTAAGAGATACTTCAGGAAATTTTGTTTGTTGAGTTAGAATTAAGGAGAATGAATATATGTGAATTTTTGTTCCATTTGAATCAGTGTTTTTATTTGTCAACATTTTTCCCAGCTTCCAAATTTCATTGAAAACACAAGCTGACTACAGTTGAAAAATTTTCCAAGGAATTTTGTTTGAAGACATTTCATACTGCTCTTTTTATTTAAATATTTGATATTCCATATGTTGATATCTTCATCATTATAGTGCTGTTACCTGTTAGGTGATTCCTCCAAGGATTCTTATTAAGTCCACCAAAGCGGGGAACCCTCTTCATTCAACTTTTTAGAAGGACCAATTGACTCACGCGAATATCTTACTTTACTGCCTTCTTTTCTCAACTGAAGAGTCAAAGCTAGCAATTCAATATAGCATTCTAACATATAATTTATATCTTTGAAAAATCTGTAGATGCATGAATGGCTGTTAAATTAAACCATAAATCTTAGTTTTCTTAAAATCTCCCCCCTCCAATAATGTTCGTTGATTACCTATGTCGAAAAAGTTCCGCTTACTTTCCGACCACCTCGGTGATTTATAGCCCCACCTTAAGGGTATTTGCTCGGAACTTATTTACAGTGCACGATAATTTACCTCCTTCAAGAATCCGTAATTTTTCCAAAAATAACTCTGGTTCGCACGGAACTAATAAAGAATTAATCGTGTACCATCAGGTCTTGTATCGATTTCCATTTATTTACGTCAATGGACTGACTGGCATGAAAAGTGTTTACCGATACATGACGTATAAGACTTTGTGTTGTTGTTTCAACTTTACATTATGAGATAAAGCGGGAAATAAATCATTTCGACGTATATATTGAATATTCTGTAACCTTTTACAATAATGGATTTCCCAATAAGAACGACATGCGTTTGGAACTGGAAGTAATAAATATTGGGTTTTTTTTTTAAGTGATAGAACTTAAAATTGAAATAAAACACATTTAAATTAAGATTGAGGCTTTTTTTTATTTGAAAAATAATTTCGACCTTTATGTTTCAAAAATAATTTCCGGCATATGTCCACCACGACTAGCTCTGAGGAACCGCATTCGACCAGACCAATTTTGGACCACTTTTTCGAGTGTTTCATCAATAACACGAGTTATGTTGCTACCAAAGCGTCTATTGTTTCTGGTCTATCAGCATAAACCAATGACTTGACATAATCCCAAAGAAAATAATCCAGTGGAGTTATGTCTCATGATCTTGGAGGCCAATTAATTGGACCATTTCTCGAAATAATGTTATCGCCAAATCTTTCTTTCAATAAATCATTTGTAACGGTAGCAGCATGAGGTGTAGCACCATCTTATTGGAACCAAAACACTTCTGGGTCGAAACCATTCAAATTTTGAAACAAATTATCATTGATCATCGATCTGTAAAGAGTACCCACCATTCACTGTAACATTAGCTCCAGCATCGTTTTTAAATAAATATGGACCGATGATGCCTCCAGCGTGTAAAGCACACCATACAGTGCATTTTTCAGGATGCAATGGAACCTCCAGAACTTCTTGAGAATTGTTTTCAATCCATATACGGCAATTTTGCTTGTTTACATAGCCGTTCCACCAGAAATGAGCTTCATCACTAAACACAATTTTACGATAAAAAAGTGGATCAACTTCAAGCTGTTCTAGGGCCTAATCAGCAAACAAACGACGCTTATAATGGTTTATTTATGGATTAAAGTCAAGTGGCTTTAGTTATTGAACCAATTGGATCTTGTATGGGTGTAGACCAAGATTTTCACGCAAAATATGTCCGAAATCTAACCATAGTTCGACGAATAAGCTGCTCTAATGGACGATTATGTAAACCATAAATTTCACGAAGTGCTCTATAAGTTTGGCGAATAGAACACTGATTTTGAAAATAAATTTGCACAATTTGTAAACGTTGTTGCAGAGTGAGTCTTTCCATGATAATTTGTCAATGCTTACTGAACAGAAATGTCAAAAAAACATGGTATCTACCTTCTGTCAAATCACAGTTATCCCTATCGAAAGTTCTATCACTCTAAAAAAAAAGACCCGATACATCAACACCCGTAAAAATCAACACCACAAATTAATGAACATTGCGCTCTTGTTATTATTAATATTTAAAATACAATTAACTCATACGTAATTTTCGAGTATTTGCTGATATCACGGATTTAGTAGACATAGATAATTTTTTTAGGAAGGCTCATGATATGACTGCCAGTCAGATAATATCCCTGAGATATTTATAAATCTCATAATTTGTTCGCAAACTACTTTTTGACTATTGAATCGGATGAAACCAAACTCTTTTTGAAATATTTCAACACTTTTTTCCTCTACACTAATTAAATCATTATACCAAGTAAAATAAAAATATTGACCTTACTAAATGCTAATGCAAAGTGTGTATATAATTAATAAAAGTAAATTCTGCGTTGTTGTCATATCTATACCATGTTCACTGATACTAATGTAGGTCCTGGAAATACCTCTGTATTTTCAGTATGCAGAATGCGATTCCAAACTCTGCTGTAATTAGGTTTTGATATTCATTTACTAAACGCTTTGTTGCTGACGCCACAAATTACAAACTTGTGAACGGCAGTATTTCTACATAATTCGATTCGTTTATGATCTCTTAGCCTAGAACATCATCGCCCAACTTATATTAACACAGGCAACATAATGTATGTTACATGAAAGTTGAACGCAACAAATAATTAGGGAAATTTGATTAGGATTGTTAAGGATGGTATATTCAACATGGGAAAAATTAAATGTTTATTTGTTGCTTCAGATTCCTCAAATGTGGATGAATTTTATTGAAATTCCTCCAGGTTTTCATTCGGAAAAACGAATTCAGAATTCCAAGTAAACATACATAGTACATTATCGATTTAAAGAGCATATTATAAAAATATGTCTCCTTCTCAACAGAAGCCATAATCTTTCATCTCGTGAAAAATTATCTCTATGTAATCTGCAATACGAACTTCATAATCATGAAATTATTTCTAATAAATCTCAGAAATTGTAAGGGATTCCATATAATAAACAATTTATATTAGAGAATAATCTAAATCTATATAATATTTAATCAAAATAAATTTAACAATTGATGTAACTACTTATTGGAATTAAATATGTTATGTTCTGATGGAATATAATTTTTTAAATTCGATAAATTGTTATAAGAGGACACAAAAATTGATTTTAATGTAGAAACTTGTATAATTGTATTCCAATGTCTCAGATATCAGGTTTTAATTACATTTATCATATTGAAATAGTACAAATTGAAAATTCGATCAAAAACTTGTATCATATGATGAGATAAGTATTGAAAAAACATATTCATCATGGATCTTAAGGAGAATTTTGCACTGAAATATCAGAAGAGAACTCTAAATAAAAACTTGGTAATAGTATTTCAACGAGATCATTCAAAATTTATTTATGAAGATGAATAATTTAATGAGAGTGATGGAACGTACAAAATATTAAGAAAAAAGAGTTGTAAAAGTACGCTGTTCTCAATAGAACGATTAGGAAAAATTTTTTAAAAAAGGCAGAAAACAATTTCTGTTACATAAACAGTTTGAAAAATGACCATATAAAAACAAATTACTGAAAAACAATTTTCTCAGGGAAATGTCAAAATTCCAAGTGAGTCATAAAAATCATTGCAAGATAGAAATTTTCGAACAATAAATTCTGAAATTTGAATTTCCTTTTCGTGAACATTGAATCAACATTGGGCTTAACCGTAGAGTATAACAGCAATGTGTTAGTATATAGTTTATAGTTTCTGTTAGTTTTTAATGAAAATTCCTATGGAAGTATAAATTTTCTTCAATCTATTTACCTATATAAATAGGGAATTAGAGAAGCATTATTCAGGGTTAAATAACAAAAAAAAAATTTTCGGAAAATAAAGATTTGTGGCAACAGCAGTAAAAAGATTGTCACATATTGTAGAATTTTTTTTGGATACCTATCATTTTGAAAGCATGTCACATAGTTTTTTTCATATTTTCTGAGAACCAGTACGTCTTGCCTCGTCACCCTGTTCCGGCTTGACGTTGATTTCTGGGACAGCCTGTATATTATCCAATTTTAAGCTAGGTGAAAAATTTTATATTTTTACGAGAAGATAAATTAAACCTTTTGAAACATTTGTTGTCAAAAAATAAATAAAAACATATTGAAAAACAAGGGAAGTGATTTATTAAATATAAAAATAGAATATTTTTTCTTTCAAACTTATTCCTCGATTAAGAACAAACATATTTTCGGGAAGTTTTAAAACTGTTCAAACGACTTTAAGGAATTCGCACAATGAATGAATGGAATGATATACTAACTCCATGATGCTCGGATTATTTGTCTCTGGGCTATAAGTTATTGCAGCTTTTACCTGTTGCCAACTTGTTGACGACGTGAACATTAGGACAGATCGATAATCCGTATCTTACACTTGCCGAGTTCTTCGTGTTTTCCACGAATTTTCCATTACGGAGACTCAAACGTTCGCAGTCGACCTTATTTCAGGCCCATTTCCATGGTTACTGGAAATAAGAAACTTCCTTCTGTTGAAATCAATTTTTTCGGTTGACCAATTTTTGCATTCATCATTTCATGAAGAAAACGGAATTTGATCCTTGCTCTTCTATTCAGAGATATGAATATTAGGAGTAGAAATAGGTTCGTAGGGTTTTGATAACAGATGTCGCTACCAGTTTATTATTCCATTGTTTTAACTGGCAACACCCTTATTTGGAAGTGCCATCTTAGGCTTTCTTTTCAGTATTTGATATTTAACTGAAGTGTAAACAATAAAGTTTCTGTGTTATCTGAAAATGTCAACTTTTGTACCGAATAATGTGTTTTTGCCGTTTTACTTCATTACTTCAATAGGAAGAAGAAGGCTGCCGAAAGTCATATTTTAGTGGATGTATATGATGACCATGCTTCAGCTGAACGAACGTGTCAGAAGTGATTCGGCCGATTTCAAAGTGCTAGTTTCGATTTGGAAGACAAAAAGAATTTTTTTTATTGATGATGAGCGCTCTGAAGCTTCTGACACCAAATAATACTTCTATTATTTTGATTCGATATCTAAAACGTCCTCCTGTACTTTATGATTCAATTACAAATGGAATAAATGAATGTTTCAATATTCAACTTTTAGGTCTACGTATTTTTTCAAGGAAACATCAAAATAATTTTTTTGCAGATCTCTCACCTTATGATATGCCTACCTCTAATATCTTTACTGGAAGCTTCCTATCCTTCTTACTATGGGGGAGATACATATAGTTACGGAAGCCGTGGACGTGGATTACAATGGAGCAATTATCGACCTGTTGTACGAAATCAAAGAAGTCCTTTGAGCTACTACAACTTCTATCCTTATAGCAGATCATACCTCGAAGACTACTATCGTTACTATCCCCAAGAGACTTACCCTGTCTACTACCCACGTAGTGCCAAGTATGATATGTACCAAATTGTACCTTCCTACTACCGAAAACCTTCGGATTTGAGTGAAAATTACGATAGTTTCTATTACAACATTGATCCTATGGAGTACCAAGAAGAAATTCTACAAGAAGCCGAAAGAGAGGAAAGAGAAGAATCTCAGCCAATAGGACATGAGATGCTTTACGAAAATGATGACTACACAAACAATTTCAACAAATATGATAAGGCAAGCATGGATTACTTCCAGAAAATGCTTGCGGAATCTCATAAAAATAGCTATAGCAATCAGAATGCTCAATATTTGGATTACAGTGACTACGATAACGAATGGCAAGAGATCCCAGCAACAAAACTCCCTCCTTACCATCAAAGAGAAGACAAAGACGTACAGGACTTGAGAAAACTCAAAAACAAGAATTCAAAAAACAAACAGCACAGAAAGAAACAGAACCAATACAGAAATGAAATTCACGAAAACTACAAACGATCCAACTTCGCAAATGATGAATCAGCCAACTCGATCACCAGTAGTGTTCCGAAAACACAGGTTAAAACTCAAGATAAGGCCAGTAAGGGCCCTGTTATAAAAGTGCCAGCAAGTTCCACTGCTAAACCCGTTTCTTTGGAAACTAAAAAAGGCGAGCGTGGTCAGAAAGAAGAAGTAATGATGCGTCCTGCGACCCCTGTAAGACACCCTTTCAGTGCCCCTATGATGAACTTGATGGTTAACAATGACGACTGGAAAAGAAGACCTTCAGTGTTTGATACATTGAAACGCATGTTAGAAATGGAGAAGAGCTTGAAAAATGTGAGTATTAATATTTGCAGAGAGAATCGTGTCAAAATCATTAACTAATTTCCTATTAATTCATTTTATTCCATGAGTTTTCAACTACAAGTAATCAAAATGTGTCTTTTTTTCTTCTATTTGTGTTATTCAAGTTTAAAGTTTGTCATTTTAATAATACTGTCTTAAATTATCTTATTGAGAAACTTGATTGTGTTTAAAATTTTTCAAATAATAAATCTTTGAAATTGAACATCCAAAACATTTTTTTGAAATTAAAATTTGTATGAGGTTAACAAAATAAATCTGTATGATATTTAAAATTTTGAAAAATATTTTATATTGATTATATATAAGGATATCATTTTGATATTTTTTGCATATGATTTCAATATATATTGCAGAAGTTGGAAGATATAATTCGGAATTTAAAGTTTTTTAAATTACTTTCATCAAGTATTGACGCACATTTTAATTTGTTTTTTGAATTATTATTATTTTTATTATCATTCGTCTGATAAAGAGAATTTTCTTTGTTTCAGAACCACCGTGAAGACTTAAGGCCTGTAATGAAGAAGAGAATAGTTTCCGATGAAGACAGCCTCACCCATCAGCTCTCTGTTCTGAAGAAGTCTCAGTAAATGTAAGCCTTTCTCTGAAACTTGTCGATAATACGACGAATCGATTTTTCAAAAATTTAGACGATGCTACTTAAGACTGACTTGAATTAATCTCTTATTCTTCGGACAGTGTATTCGTTAAGAACACGAACCAATCTGTTCGAATTTCAAAGTCAGTTCCTCAACTTCGTACTTGGACCAGAGAAATGCCAAGCTTTTCGACAAGATGATTTTTTTTTTTCGCGAATAAAATCGCAACTTTGCATTCGAATCTTCGCCCATGCTATTAGTGCATGTGCGATGGATTCAGGCCAAGAGTGCAAAAGGTGAAATGGCTTTAATTTAAAAAATGTGAGGGATATGGCGTAGGGAAAGGTCGAAATATATTTTCTTTGGAAACTGAAACTTTGCAGAGGAAATATCCTCTTTGGAATATTCATGAAGAATCCTTTTTTCCACCAAAACTGTGAAATAAGTTGAGACAAAGGGTAGTAACTTTTCTTATAGAAGCATTCCATCAACAAAGTTTGATTTTCTGAAGACGAGAGAGATTGAATAGAAAGAAAATGTTCGCCTACGCCACTGGAATGTATAAGACTGAATTAAAATTTTCTAAAGGCTAGGTAGAAAGTGGAGGGACAATAATCGTTGATTATTAAAATCAATTTATATTTATCAGAGAGTTATAATGAAATGATCTGATTCTTCCACCAATAACATATTTTCCGAAAAAAAAATTATAGGTATATTGGCAGAAGTTGGATATACCTTGATACTTTCAAGCTTTTCAATATAAGGAAAAGTCTTGAGGTTGTAGCCTGTTTATTTTTCGCGTTTTCTCGAAAATTTATTCATACAATTTCAAACCAAGATTACTTCCTTTTTTAATTTGTTTCCTATTTTGCGTTGAATGTCGTTATTGAAGAAATTTTCCTTAAATTGTTATGGTTTAGCACTGGATGAATCAGATCAATAATTGCAAATTCTGCATGTATATGAAATGTTTATTTAGATGTAAAGTATAATTCATGTCGACTGTACTTAATAGCTCCTTTAATACGGTGATAAGTCAATCTTGTGTGTGCTTATTACATACAGACAACTATTTTATACTGGATCTTATAGAATGGTGAAAGATTTATCCATCTGATAAATTCCATTTTGATTAATTTGTGTATATGATGAAGACGGGTAAATAAGTTGGAAAATTTGTAATTCTAGCTATGGTCGGTCAAATGAATATTTGAAAAAATTATTAAATAATGAAGTCAAAAGAGGATTTTTTTCCATAAAAAGGATCATAAAACTTTCGAAGCTGAAGGAAAAAATTAGTTGCTATCTGAAATTTCCCGGTACTCTTCAGAATAATTATTTGAAAAAATGAAAAAAATAAAGTATCATGTAGACCATGTAAACTACTGATTTTTAAAATAATCTACGCGATGTTAATTGATTTTTATGGGTTTCTTCAGAGCGTTACAACTATAAAAATGTTTGTTTTTATTTGTAATTATCTTAAATATCAAACGGAGTAATCCAGTTGTAACGCGCTCCAGATGTTAATTTTATAAAATTTCTTGAAACTTTTTAAAGATTAAATTAAATAAATGCCTTAGAAACACTGTTTCATTTTGAAGGACGTGTAGAATTATCGGACAGCATCAAAAAAGGATAAAATAATTCAAAGAAAATAATAATCGAACTTACTCAACAAATTTCCAGTGTAGTAGTTTTATTCCGCCATTATGAAAAAAATTCCACTCTAAAAATGCCCAAATTAAACTTCAAAACAACCTCTCTTTCAAAAGCTCTTTCAATAACTCTTCAAAAATATGTAGTTCATCTTCAAAAAGGCGTTTGACACTCCCAACAATAATCATCAGCCCACTTTCCTGCAAAACAAAAACAATCAATAAATCATATCTATCATCTTATACAACCACATGTTATATAATATTCAAACTACACCAGAACACAAATGTTGGGCATTTTTAGAGTGGAATTTGTTTTTCATAATGCCAATATGAAACAATGCTATCTTCACTAAAAGTTTGTTGAGTAATTTCGATTAACACTCTATATTTTCTTTGGATTCTTTTATCTCATGTCTACTAAAAAGAAACAGTGTTTCTGAGGCATCCATTCAATTTAATTTTGAAAAGTTTGTAAGAAGTTTTATAAAATTAAAATTTGTAACGAGGTGTAACAGAATCACTATTTCATATTTAAGATACTGCAAAAACCTTATTTCAAGTAAAAAAATCCCTTTTCTATTACGTTATCTGAAAAGCTCAAACACTATTTCAAAATGTAAAGAAAACGAGAAAACGCATGTAATTTAACACACAAAAGCAAAAATGTTGATGCCTGTTGATATTTCTGGATCTCATATACAGTTGCGAGTTGAACAATTTGCGAACCGCTGGTACATACTATATTATTTCGATTAAATGCGTTGTAAACAGACCTACCAAGAATGGGAGATTTTAGTATACTTCATCAATTTTCTTTGCTCAACAAAGTATGTAGCTTGAATACTATTGCGTAGAGCTATATTTCCAAAAATTCTGAAATTTTTAACCCCACGTTAAGCCAACTAGGGTTATTTCATAAAAATATTAACATCAATAACACCTTTTCAGTGATTCACTTGAAAAAACATTAATTTCCATCCTAACTTGATTATAAGCATAATGCATTCTGCTCGAATTCAAATATGAATATATATATATATATATATATATATATATATATATATATATATATAAATAAATTAGTTAAAAACATTTAGATATACGAAAGCACATTGTAAATAATTCAACACGTATTCACAGTTTAAAAGAGACGTAATTAAATTAACTTAACCTTAAAATTAAAAAAAGGATAAAAAGATACTCTGTGATAAAATACTTTTTTTAATTTTAAGGTTAAGTTAATTTAATTACGTCTCTTTTAAACTGTGAATACGTGTTGAATTATTTACAATGTGCTTTCGTATATATATATATACATATATATATATATATATATATATATATATATATATATATATATATATTCTCCAGTAGCTGATTGACAGAAATTATCTTTCTTGTAACCAAAAACCTAATTCATCATGAGGATTGCGAACGATTTGAAAAGGCTGTGTCGCCCATAAAAAATCATCAAGGTAATAAAATTGTATCGACATTGAGATATTTCGTTGAAATTTCATTTCATCGTCTCAGAGTTAAATTTTGAGAATTTGGGAATATTCGATTGATTAATTAAATTTGAGTTTGAATTTGAATATCAAAACAGATTAAATCTGTTAGTCTTCTACAATTTAAATTTCAAAAAATTTATCCAAAAAACTTTTAGAATTAAATCAATGTCTTATAAGCTCTGCTTATATTCAATAGACGTATGAAATCAAAACTCGTTATACAATATCGAATGGTATTAAAAAAAAACCAACAAATATAAATTGACAATGAAAATTAATAAATAAGTTTGTTTGTTTCGTTCCAAGCTCTGCTTGTGACAAAATGTTTTGTTTTCTGATCTTATATTTATGAAAACTAAATCATTCTCAAAAATATACAACATAATTTAAATAACATGAGAAATAGTTTATTTGAGAACTAGTTTATCTGAACTAATTGAGAACTAATTTACTTCAAATATTTAATATATTTAAATATTTCAAATAAATTAGTTTTTGAGGAGTTCTTTAAATTATGTTCTATATTTTTGAGAATGATTTACTTTTCATAAATATAAGATCAGAAAACAAAACATTTTGTCACAAGCAGAGTTGTGTACGCTTGTCTGAAGAATTCAGAACATTTATTTATTTATTAATTTTAATGGAAAATTTATATTTGTTGGGTTTTTTAAATTCCATTTGATATTGTATAATGAGTTTCGATTTCATACGTCTAATAAAAATAAGCAGAGCTTATGACGTAAATTTAATTCTAAAAGTTTTTTGAATAAAATTCTTTAATTTAAAATTGTAGAAGATAAACAGATTAAATCTGTTTTGATATTCAAATTTTGTAATAATCCTTTTATCAAGTAAAACACCCCTTCTTATTATTTTAAATTTGAGTAGCCTCTAAAGTATTTAAATTTCTTCCATAATGATACGAAATTATCGTACGTTCGCAGATCGGAACGGGTAAAATTTCCTATATTTCCAGAAATATGAATCTCAGCATTAATATCAATTGGAAAAAAATTAAAAATTCTATGAAAAATCATATTTGTCATGTTAATAATTAACAGCGTAACCTGCAAAAACACTTTCGTTAATCCAGGAGCTTTTGCGAGCTTGCTCATATTATCTTCAATCCTCACGAAATTTTACATTAGCCTTCATGTATTATTTCACATCTTAATGTTAAATTTAAACTCAATCGTAGGAGATTTGCTATGGTTTCTGCGTTTACAATTTTTTTGTAATCTTATAATCACACAATTTTCATGACATTTTGCATCAGCCTTTGCGTGATTATTTTACATCTAAATGCTAAATTTGAACTTGATCGTAACACTGTTGCTATGGTTTCAGTATCACTAAACGCTACTCTGTTCACAAAATATATAGTTTTTAATCTTCTCTAAATATAAGGATCGTCACAAAATTTTTCACGAACATGCGTGTTGTAATTCTACTTCCAAACGCCAAATTTAGGATCGATAGGATCTGTAGTTTTGAAAATATTGGAAAAAGCAACTTACCCTGACGGTTTCAAGCCTCTAGCTCTTCAAAAGTGTTTGCGGACGAACTTACTTTTGACTTCGATTTCTTCGTTAGTGAGTCCAACTTGGTCATTCAAGGCCTTTTTGGCTCGAATTTCGAAAATTAGAGACATTTAGGCAAAACCATAGCATCCTGTTCCCTAGTACAAGCGCGCAGAAATCAAAATAATATCTTTCTCCTTAAACACAAAGAAGAGTGACCTCGAAAATAATCTTTTCGTAAGTCGAAAGGTATCTTTCCTACCAGTTTTACAAAAAAAAGTATGATCACGAGACGAAAGTCGAGAAGCTGATCTAAATGATAAAGGCATTTTTATTTCCGTACGATCTTCCGATTGTTTGCTACGAACGAAAGAAATTGTGAAATTTCCTCAATTTTGCCCAATTTTCGGAGATCACGTACAATATTTAGACACGCCCTGTCGCCGTAATTGTCGTAACAGTTCATTTGACCTACCGGCTAATCGACGTATCAAAATTAATTTCATCAATCGATTATATGGATCAATCGACTAAACTAATATTATCCGTAAAAGTAATAAAAAATATTCATATTGTCTTGTTTATCACTGGTACGCTTAAAGGTAAAGAAAAACTCCCTCATATCAGAGAGAATGTCATAAGAGCGTTAAATGGAGCTATATAAATCCTTCATTTCAAACCATAACGAGCGAATTGTGAAGAAAGTATATATTCTTCATTTTGACCACTATTAATAGTTTCCAAATTTAGTTCTTATGGTTTTGCTTGATTTGAAGCTCTCTTTGATGATTCATCTACTGGGGAATGGTTAGAGTCTTCGAAACTAGGCAAATATTTTTTGGACTGTATGTACTCTCCAGAGCCGAATTAGAGTTCTCGAGTGTTTTTAATGTTCTCTAACGCATCGAGATCAAATTCCTTGTCCTGATCGGTTACTTTATACGTAGTTCGAATGATCTAAATTCTATAGGAAAGGACGAAAATAATACTATTTAGAATTTGTGTCCTCGGTGCTCGAGAGATCATTCGGTTCTTAAAAATGCTCGAGAACCATGTTCTCGAATTCCCAGAAGAATTCGAATGCAGGTATCATTAGTATGATACCTACATAGAGAGTTTCGTTCAGGTTCCATTCAAGCGATTGCGTTTTAACGGAACAAATTCAAGCGGTTCGCAAACGTTTGAGCTCTAAATGCTTCTAAAGCCAGGTCTAGACTATTAGCTGCAACATTGGTATTGTATTATTCGATCCAGTTAATTTCAGTAGACTGGCAATATGGTGTGGTGTTTTCATTGGTGAAGATTATCCTGACTTATTCGTTTTGTATATATATATATATATATATATATATATATATATATATATATATATATATATATATATATATATATATATATATATATATATATCTCTCTCTCTCACTGCAGGTAGTCTAGATCTGGAATTGGCTTGTTAAATTCACTTGGAATGTTTGGAATATTAAGATAGTAGCTAACGCAAAACTTGCATCTATTTTTGATGATTTCTGGTACATAGCTCCCGTTAAAATAGTTGTTTTATGTAGAATCAACAGAATTAATCTAAATGTGTATCGCCAAACGAGTGCAATATTTGTTGCCACTTTGATTTCTTCATATTACAGATCAAATCTGTGATACAGAGAACAAGGACTGTCTCCAAGGTAGTTTATTTCAAACAGAAATATCGCCGTTTAAATGTTCAATAATAATCTTTGATGTCGTCGATCGTTTATTCATGGTTACGACTTGAAACTATTCAGAATGCATTTCCAGAGCGTACCACTCAAGCACAACAATTTCTGTAAATAGGTGTGTCCGTTCCTTGATGATGTTTTTTCAACAATTGAATTTTCGATTAGGGTAAATTTAAATGACATATTTAGGTGTGATAAAATAAAAAAATTCAATCTAGATATTGCAGCATGTAGATGAAAGGGCACCCACTAATGTTGATGTGGTACACCAAATTCAGTATTATTGTCAGATGAATAGGATGGGGAAGATTTCTTTGAAAAAACTCACTAAAATTGAAATTTGGAATATTGTTCCGCCTTACAAAAGACTTATCATTAACATTAAGGCGTGTTCTATGTTACGAGTAATATATTCAGTTAAACAGATCTTCAAATATGTTTTCTCCTATTATGTAATATAATGATTTTTTGCAAGATCTAATGAAGGTCTGGAGTAATCGACTTCTATTGATTTTTATCCTAATATAGACCTCTTTAAATCATACTTGAAAGCTTTTCTAAAAGGGAATGTTTAAAGAGTTGATTTCTCGGAATGTAGATTTTAAAACTTGTTGGAATTAATTTTAATGAATGTAAGATAAAGTGAGAAAGAAAACAAACTGCAAATTGCGGCCGTCATGTGGAGAAACCTGTATGCCAGTTAAGTGGAAAAATGTCAATCTTTGTCTCGAATAAAGTAGTTTTCGACAAGCGTCTTCCATTTCAGTATCTTAAATTCAGAAATACAAGAAATTAAATGTTACATCTCTAAATTTCGCCCGATTTGCAGATACCACAAACAATTAAACACGCCCTTTCGCCGTGAATTTCCTACCGGTTCATTTAACCTACCGGCTCGTTAAACTACTCAAAAAAAGCTGATTAATCGATTTTATTGATCAATCGATTTGAATACTTCTTACTTTAAACCATAATCTGAAGTTACACTCCATTCAGAGACCATTACATAAAAACAAAGACCAAATTTCATTCCATGTAAACGTCCAGATTTCTTTTTACTGCCGTTATATAATTTCGTACTGAAAATCAAGCTAATAGAAAACCTGAGAATATCCTAATATAATGCAAATTGAACTGACAAGTTGCTGATAAATCAAAATTTAATACAAAATGGCTAGCAGATGTGTATTTGATTGAAGTGGACTGACTTTTACAGTAGTTCAAAAATCGCCCTTATGCTTAAGAACTACTGTATGTATACCTATATACCTATAGTGTTTTTTGAGTGGAATTTTTCCTCTTCAATTGACCGTTCGTCAGAAATGGCCAAAGTTTGCAGTTTGTACTAGAGAAATGCCGCATAGGAAGAAAAACATTTTAGGAGTACATCATTAAAGCCATATTGTGCATACGGAATGTAACAGGATGCTGGAAAAATACTCAAATTACACTGTTCATGAAATGTGATATACGAATTGTCTTGTGCAGTGTATACACACAAACAATTTTGAGTTGGTTAACTCAGGCGTATGAAAAGTATTGAAGTCAGTATCGATCTCAGTTCTCATGTTTTGCAAATTAATTAAAGATAGTTGTTTTCTAAGCAAAAGTTCTCCTCTTATATTTCGATCTCACTTTGTATTTACAAGTTGGAGGTATAAAATTAAATATGTGGTACGAATGAACTGTAAGTATCAAGTTGTTTCCAAGCTTTTCCGAATCCAGGGAAATATTTTAATTTCTCGTTGGAAAATATTTGATTTCTAAACTTAATCAGTATGAAATTGGATTAACACATAATTGTTATTATAATGAAACTTGCTTTAGAAGTCTTTTGACCATTAAAGCTTTCAGGAGCTTCGGAAAAAAAAATTATTAAAAGGCTCTCTAGCTAGGCGCTTGTATATTTTTTCATAGATAGTTAAATATTTTCATAGGATAGAAATATTTTAGTAATAATGAATTTTCCTATTCCTTGAAGGATCTTGAAACCCTCCAGTCTAGAATAAGATTATATTATTTGCGTAGTCGATGGACAAGAATCCAGAATATTCTCGAATAATTTTTTGTCATCTTCAATCAATTCAATAATATTTGAGAAATTTCTTGATTTTTGTTTCGTAATATGTTGAATAGGAATTTCTGTTAATTTAGAGTTAATTTCAAGTGCTAAAATTTTTGAAAAATCCTTTGGAAATGCACGGAATTTGTCAATTTTCAACATATCAAGAAATTCAAATTTTATTTCGAATCTAAAATGTTAGTTTTCCTTCGATATTTGAGTTTAGTATTGTTTGAAGAAAACTTAATAATTAGGAAAAGGTACTCACTTCTCAGGTATACTTCTATAGATACTTTGAATATAGCCTAAAGGATATCCAGGATTTTTTTTATGGAAAGTTATATTGAAAAATTGTTACTTAAAGTTGAATTTGAAATATTTATACTTTTTTGTAGTATAAGAATACTGCTCATATTGTATATTTCTAGTTTGTTCATGTTCCTTGTTGAATGTGATGAATCTATTACGAGTTCGAATATTTTCTGTTTTCTGTTCCGTATGAAGTGTACATATCTCCCCATATTCGATAACAAATGTAAATACTATATTTTGATATTTATTGTAGATAGAATTTATGAAATTTTGAAAAAGCCGCTTCTGTACGAAAGGAATTAATATATTTGCTGATGTCTTTGTAAATAAATGAAACTTATGTAATTCACTGACTGATATAATAAATGTTATTCTATCTTTACAGTTTTTCGTAATTTTTTCCTCGAGTATCCTAACAAAATATTGGATGTTTTTTTTAGAGTGATAGAACTTCAAAGTGAAATAAAACACATTTAAATTAAGATTGAAGCCAATTTTTTTTATTTGAAAGATAATTTTATGACATTTATGTTTCAAAAATAATTTTCGGCATATGTCCACCACGACTAGCTCCGAAGAACCGCAATCAGACCAATTTTGGACCACTTTTTCGAGAATTCGGGCCTTATTTCATCAATAACACGAGTTATGTTGGCTTCCACAGCGTCTCTTGTTTGTGGTTTATCAGCATAAACCAATGACTTGACATGACCCAAAAGAAAATAATCCAGTGGAGGTAAGTCGCATGATCTTGGAGGCCAATTAATTGGACCATTTCTCGAAATAATGTTATCGCCAAATCTTTCTTTCAATAAATCAATTATGACGGTAGCAGCATGAGGTGTAGCACCATCTTGTTGGAACCAGAACACTTCTGGGTCGATACCATTCAAATTTTGAAACAAAAAATCATTGATCATCGATCTGTAACGAGCACCATTCACTGTAACATTAGCTCCAACATCGTTTTTGAAAAAATATGGACCAATGATGCCTCTAGCATGTAAGGCACACCATACAGTGCATTTTTCAGGATGCAATGGAACCTGCAGAACTTCTTGAGTATTGTTTTCACTCCATATACGGTAATTTTGCTTGTTTACATAGCCGTTCAACCAGAAATGAGCTTCATCACTAAACACTAATTAACGATAAAAATGTGGATCAACTTCAAGCTGTTCTAGGGTGCAATCAGCAAACAAACGACGCTTATTATGGTCAAGTAGCTTTAGTTCTTGAACCAGTTGGATCGTGTATGGATGTAGTTTCCAACTTGTTGTAAAGGTCGACGCATAGACAAATCTGGATCATCATTAATACTGTGACTTACAGTAGCAATATTTTCTTCTGTACGTACAGTTCTCTGTATTGTTGTTGTTATTGCATCAAGTAGAGAAAATGTTGTTCGAAATCTGTCGATAGTTCGACGAATAAGCTGCTCTGATGGAAGATTATGTAAACCATAAATTTCACGAAGTGCTCTATAAGTTTGGCGAATAGAACACTGATTTTGAAAATAAATTTCAACAACTTGTAAACGTTGTTGCGGCTTGAGTCCTTCCATGATAATTTGTAAATGCTTACTGAACAGCAATTTTAAAACAACATGGCTTCTACCTTCTGTCCCTATCGAAAATTCTATCACTCTAAAAAAAACCCGATATTAACAATTTATTGAGTTAGCATATTTTAAAATTGAATTAAGGAAAAATTATAATTGCAGAATCAATAATTTCAGTGTGAGCGTCAATATAAACATCACATGAAAAAATAAAACACTCTACTCAACTACAAAAATACTACCTTAATAAACGTTTGATCATATTGGATAGATCAAAACTATACAATGATAAAGTATGAATCTAAAGCTTTAATTTTTTTGGTGGTATTTTATTTTTCAAGGATCTTAAATTGCTACTAGGATTATAACTGCAATAAGAACCGAATACTCAGAGAAAAATCTTCCGTTCTTGAGCACGATGACGAGTTGATGATGATGGATGTTCAGCCATATTTAGCAATGTCTTCAGATGTGTTCACTGTACAAGAACATGAACGATCAGTTTCATGAGCTCACTTCACAAATTGTTCCCAGTTTTGTTCAAGCGTAAATTGACCCATTTCGTAAATGTCAAATATTAAACTAACTTTCTGTGAAAACGCGAATGACAGAAGTACTGCCAAATTTCAGCTACTGCTTCAAAATGCAAACTCTAGAAGGCCCGTCCTTTATATTCAAAAACGTTGGATCATGTGGGAGCAACATTACCTATATTTAAAGTAAGTTCATGAATCTTATACAGGTTATTTGACAAATAATGAGCGTTGGGCATTACATGTACACTAACTAGATTTTCAGCTTGGAATTTGCGAAACAAACGAATTAGCTGAACTTCAAACAGCATATAGGAAATCATTCCACTCACAGGTCGCCTCGTCGTTATATAATTAATTCAATCCTCCCGCTATGAATTAGAAGTGCTTCATTTCTGTACGTTAAAGTATTGTATACTCAATAATTCCTTTGAACTAAAATGTATTACTATGCAATACCTTCAGTAAATATCTTACGATACTTTTTTATCTTTCAACACACATTATTGTCTGAGAAGCATACATGACAAATTTTAAATGTTATCAACTGACATATAGGTGTCCCAGAAGTTGACGTCGAGCCGGAATCAATAACAGGTTAGGTCATAATAGTCTTCAAAAAAATATAAAAGAAAATCCAAGTTCTGTATTTTTCAAATTATATTACACTTTCTATTATTCAATAAAATGCACACCCTGTGATGATTTTTGAACTCCTGTTGCTACAATTTTTTACTTTTTTCAAAGTATATTTTTCCTATGTTATCCCGAATGGTGCTTCTGTAACCTGTAATCCTAAATTCTAAGCCAATTGCCCCAGCTTGGAAAATAATGTCACTTTTTACCGAAACAAGTATTCCAAATTAAAATTTCGCCGAACTTCAATCGACTGTACTGAAAAAAGAATTGTACGACATCAGTTTGGCAAGCTACTTCAAAAGTTATCACATTTAATGAGGATTCTAAAATGCTATAACACTAACTATATTCTTTTTTAGATTGGAGAAAAAAAGGTTTTTCTTAAAGGAATGCAGTTTCGTTTTATGACAAGATTCAATAAATTCACAAAAGATGTTCAAACTGCCCTCTTTCAGCCGCAATACATGCACGACATCTTCTTAAATAAGATCGGGATATCAGACGGGCGAATCTTCCGTTATTGAACAATTGCATTGCTTCTCTAAATCTCTCCCGAAGCTCAGCTACATTTTCAATTTGTTTTGAATAAATTGTTTCCTTCACTGCTCTCCAGTAAAAAAATCTAAGGGAGTCAAATCAGGTGAACGGGCTGGCCACGAGATTGTACCAGATCGCCCTATCCATCTGCCCGGATATTCTTCATTTAGATAATCTCTAACTGAGAGGGCAGAGTGCGCTGAGCGGCCATCTTGCTGAAACCATATTTCTCTGAAAATACTAAGAGGCTTCAAGTAAATTTGGCAAGTGATTTCGTAAAAAATCTAAATGAATTTCAGCATTTAAAACCTCCTGCAACTCAAAAGGTCCTATAACTCTTCCGTTCAAAATTCCAGTCCATATGTTCACTTTAAAACGATATTGAGATTGAGATCTATCTACGTGTCACTCGTATAAATTGTGTAGGTTCATGTAACCATCTTTTTTAAATGTTGATTCATCCGATCACAAAATTTTTTCTAAGAATTGTGGGTCTTCCCAGTTTTTTTGTAGCATGGTTTGGCAAAACGCAACTCGAGGTTTATAATCCCGAGGTAACAGAGCTTGTACTCGCTGTACATAATATGGGTGGAGCTTATATTTTTTCAATAGTCGGTGAGCTGTACATCTTTCTCAACTGCTTGAAGCACAATATCGTCGTAAGGTAAGGAAATTCTTCCTTCACCCTGCACTTTGTTTGGAAATCGACCCGCTGTGAAGAGTAGACGGTGCACATTCGTGAAAATTCGATGATCTGGATAACGATCAGTATTAGTTATTATCTCTCGCGATACATTCTCGAAACTGCATTAGTGTCACATCTACATTCCCCATAAATGAGGTGCATATTGACATATTCCTGTTGTGGTTTACACAGACTGTGTGGCATACACAGACATGATGGCAATACACAATGTCAGGTTAGTCCAGGTAAAATCAAAGTTCATCGTAAAGAGATTGAAACTATCCAAATTACAAGCAAACAAAGTATTGGATGCACTAGAATCATTTTTACAAAGTTCAAAGAAATTGTTCGAAACTTCTTTAAAAAAGAACGTTTTTTTTATCTTTCTGAGAAATAATGTAGTAAGTGTTATTACATTTTAGAATCCCTAATAAATGCCCTAACTTTCAAAGTAATTTGCCAAACTGATGTAGTACAGTTTTTTTCAGTACAGTCATTTAAAGTTGTGCAAAATATTAATTTTGAATACTTGTTGCGGCAAAAAGTAAAATTATTTTCCAAGCTGGAGTAATTGGCTTAAAATTGAAGATCACAGGTTATAGAGGCACTATTTTATATAACATAGGAAAATTGAAATTTGAAGAAAGTGAAAAATTGTTTCAATAGCAGTTCAAAAATCATCACAGGGTGTGCATTTTCTGGAATAATAAAAGTTCAGGACTTAGATTTTTTTAAATATTTTTCTGATGATTACTATGACTCAGCCTGTTACCCGATTTCGGCTTGACGTCGACTTCTGGAACAGCCTGTATAATAATCAAAATGAAATATCAACATATTAGTCCAGGAATATTAGTCGAATGAGAATGATAGATGGTCAGCTATAAAATTGTATAAACCTTATTTTGGTACCCTTAAACTTTTCTCTAAACCTCCTTATCGGAGGGTGTCCGCGATTAGAGATATTTCAAGGTAAAGGACAAAAAATGTTTTTTTTTACATATTTATTGCAAATATCGCGTTTTCTATGGATTTTATGCTATTTGCATTCAGGATGAATATTGCAGAGAGTTAAATTCTCTACAACTTCTTTTTCAACATTTTTTTCATATCTTTAACCATTTTCGAGATAGAGGGTAGAGCACGCGCAACCTCCCGATTAAAAATACGCCGTATAAAGTTTATAAATTATGGATGAATACAAAAATATAAATGATTTGCATTTTTTATACATTATTACGTTATAATTAATAATTTTTCACCATAATTCAGTATCTATTCATTTAATAATACTCACCTACTCGTGTAATTATAAAGTTATTAAGAGAAATACATAAATTAATTTTTAAGTCTAATCTTATTCATACTAATTAATTACTAACCAAATGAAAAGAATTTTATTGAAAAATTCCATTTTATACATTTATGAAATTTAAAAATTGAATAATAATAAGAAGTACAAGTTCTAATTTCAGTTTTCTTCTTCTTCATCATCGTCTTCCAGTCGCTGTAAAATTTCAAATTCCTGTGTTCTCGTTTTCAACATTTGTCTCCAGTTCTTTCAGAATTTCGGGGTTAAAAGTACCGTCTTCATTAATATCACTCTGAGACGGTGATGCATTAAGACCAGTTTACGAGTTTCAATAAAGATGTACTTAATTATTTTCTACTTAAAATGTTATTAAAGTATTTCTCTTAATAACTTTATAACTACGAGTAGGTGAGTATTATCAAATGAATAGATACTGAATTATTGAAAATATATTATTAATTATAACGCAATAGTTGAAAAAAGGTACAAATTATTTGAAATTATATATTTATGAATAATTTATAACCTTTATACGACGTGTTTTTATTCGGGAATACAGGTTGACCTCAAATGATACTCTAAATAGTAGAGTAGCGCGTTCTGCCCTCTATCTCGAAAATGGTTCAAGATATAAAAAAAATGATGGAACAAAAGTTGTAGAAAATGTAATTGTCTACAATACTTATAATAATCACTCATAGCAAGGAGCCAATAGGAAACGACATGTTTGCAATAAATGTGTAAAAAAATCGATTTTTTGACCTTTGACCTTGAAATATTTGTAGTTGCGGGTACCCTACATCAATAAGTTCTTGATACAACTTTTAGTGTACCAAAATAAAGGTTTATACAAGTTTATAGCTGACTATCTCTCATTCACCCCTAATATTCTTGGACTAAAGCAAACATAATCCAAATATAATATTATACATGAACATATGTCGTTTTATGAAACCTGTCAGTAATAACCAATCTAATCTATGACTAACATATCAAAATTTTATACACATATGTTTCCATTTTGAAAGCAGTCTTAGTAATGAACTTGAATAATTAATAACCTAACTCTTGCGTAAGCAAAAAGGAAGTCCAAACATATTGGTTAACCATGAAAATTTGCAGCTACCATATAGTGATCATGATCGCTCTATTTTACAGATAATCTGCTGCTCAAAGAGATTCCTTCCTTAAAATAGAAGAAGAATGTATAGGTATATATAACACTAAGTATAGTATATCAGTACTTATAGTGCTACAACAACATTCTAAATTGAAATTTTGGCAATAGAAAAGTATAGTCACTTTTTCTCTCTTCAGATCGTAAGCAGGATTAAGATTTGATTAAATAACTTCAATCACCAGATGAAATTGACGTTTATCATAATAACGTCTAGACCTGTGAAAGATATGAAAAAATGTATATTGTATAATATATCTATACTTTTAAAGGGGCCAAACTTCAAGGGAAGATCATACAAGTTATTTTTAACAAAAAATGTCATATAACAAATGGTCGTAATGTTGATGGTTATTCTTCAATTTAACATTTCTTGATTTCACGATATATTTCAAGATTTTCCATAAAATCAATAATACTTCAGTTATTCTTGAAGCCTCATCAAATTGGTCCACATATCTAGAAAATTATGCATGTTTCTTTTAAACATAAATATCGCGATATGTTGATCATTCATGGGGTTGCGAATGAAAATGCTCGCGCAGCGGTTCGAGAGTATGGTTTGCGTTTTCCATAGACGACAACCAAATAGAAAGAAATTTGTACAAGTGTTCGGGCGATTAGGTGAAACAGGTTTATTCGTTTGAATTATTTTGATTCGACAGATAAATTCATGCTTTCCATGAGAATTACTGTAATATTCAATCACAAAGAGCTTCAAGACAGAGCAAATTTAGGTTTGGAATATTTCAACTTTTCGTTGTTATCTTCTTAGCCATGATATTATAGCAGAGGACAAGCAGCTAGCACAAAAATTGATATGTCATTCGAAAGTAAACTTTATATGGTATTTTTTGCTGAAAAGAAAATATGTCCATAATTAAGAATTTTTCATCGATAAAACCATTGAAGGAATGGTTGAATGGAATGACTGATTTTGTTCACTTCAGAATCGTGATATTTATCTCCTTACCACGCCCGCAACAAGAATTCTATGAAAGAGGCATTGTGAACGTATCTTTAAAATGGCAACAAGTTATAGGACAAAACATTGCATATTCGACCCAAATCAGACAATCTGAACGTGTTAAATAAAGTCTTCAAGTTTACACAAAAATAATGCATGTTTTCACCCTTATTATTTCAGATTCTAGTTTCATTTCTCTCGTGCTTTTGGTGTCATGTTTCTATGCATATTGTATCCTAATGCCAGGCTATAGAATTCCCTATCGATTTTCTGATCCAGAAAACTAACAATTACTGCTGAAAGTTCATCATTTTCTCTTAGTACTATGTTATTTTTCAGACATTAATGCAGATTGGGTGGAAAATTTCATTGCATTTCCCGCACTGAACATAATCTACCATTTTTTTTGCACATTTTTTGTTCATATTTATTCATTTTAAACAAAACCCAATCGTATCTCATCATCACTTGCCGGCATATTTATACAATAAAATACAATTTTATTTCTTTTTCATCCAGGTCTGAATTTCACAACTGTTTCTATAGTTGGCTGCTTTTGAAGTTTAATCATTATTTCGTTTTTTGTTCAAATCTACAGTAAATGCGAACTGCCACGGTTAAATGCTGCGTAGGCAGTCCGGATTCCACCTTGTTTAGTTACCTCGGATTTTCGTGACCTTTGACATTATCCTTAGCTTCCCGGAATTTGCTCACTTCAACGTAATGGTGAAACCTTCCTGCTTTTCATTAATTCGAATATTCTGGGAAACGTGTGATACTATCTAGGTTAGGGTGCAATTCGTTCATGGAATAATTAGTCTCAAATTTATAATAACGTGATGACGATTTTTTACGAAAAAAGTGGTGAAATTACGAATTCGAAAACAGGAGTTCGTATTTCTTCATGTTGCATTGAAACATTTAAGATTGCATAGAAACGTGAGAGACCAGTACAATAAATATCGGGTGTTTTTTTTAGAGTGATAGAACTTTAAATTGAAATAAAACACATTTGAATTAAGATTGAAGCCAAATTTTTTTTATTTGAAAGATAATTTTATGACATTTATGTTTTAAAAATAGTTTCCGGCATTTGCGCTCTGAGGAACCGCATTCGACCAGACCATTTTTGGACCACTTTTTCGAGTAATTCAGGTCTTATTTCATCAATAACACGAGTTATGTTGGCTTCCAAAGCGTCAATTGTTTCTGGTTCATCAGCATAAACCAATAACTTGACATAATCCCAAAGAAAATAATCCAGTGGAGTTATGTCGCATGATCTTGGAGGCCAATTAATTGGACCAGTTCTCGAAATTATGTCGCCAAATCTTTCAATAAATCAATTGTTACGGTAGCAGCATGAGGTGTAGCACCATCTTCTTGGAACCAAAACACTCAATCATTGATTATCGATCTTTAACGAGCACCACTCACTGTAACATTAGCTCCAGCATCGTTTTTAAAGAAATATGGACCGATGATGCCTCCAGCGTGTAAAGCACACCATACAGTGCATTTTTCAGGATGCAATGGAATCTGCAGAACTTCTTGAGGATTGTTTTCACTCCATATACGGCAATTTTGCTTGTTTACATAGCCGTTCAACCAGAAATGAGCTTCATCACTAAACACAATTTTACGATAAAAAAGTGGATCAACTTCAAGCTGATCTAGGGCCCAATAAGCAAACAAACGACGCTTATTATGGTCAAGTGGCTTTAGTTCTTGAACCAGTTGGATCTTCTATGGGTGGAGACCAAGATCTTTACGCAAAATTTTCCATGTGGTGGATGCATAGAGTCCAACTTGTTGTGAACGTCGACGAATAGACAAATCTGTATCATCATTGACATTATGATTAACAGCAGCGATATTTTCTTCTGTACGTACAGTTCTTTGTCCTGTTATTATTGTTGCATCGAGTAGAGAAAATGTTGTCCGAAATCTATCGATAGTTCGACGAATAAAATGCTCTATAAGTTTGGCGAATAGAACACTGATTTTGAAAATAAATTTCAACAATTTGTAAACGCTGTTGCGGCGTGAGTTTTTCCATGATAATTTCTCAATGCTTACTAAACAGAAATGTTAAAACCACATGGCTTCTACCTTCTGTCAAATCACCGTTATCACTCTAAAAAAACAGCCGATACAACTTATAATTTAAATTTTATATTTCAATATCTTAAATATAATTAATAGATTTTTATACCTCGTTACAAATTTCAATTTCATAAAATTTCCTGAAAGCTTTCTAGAATGAAATTGAATGAATGCCTCAGAAAACACTGTTTCAATTTTAGTAGACATCGAATTAACACCCATTACACAGTATGAAAATGAGGAAAAATAACCCAAAAAAACTATAGAATATTGATCGAACTTACTCAACTATCATTTAGTGTAAACAGCACATAATGGTATTATGAAAACAAATTCCACTCTAAAAAGGCCCAACATAAACTTGAGAAATTCTTCGTAATCGCCTCTCTTCAAAAAGCTCCTTCAAAAAACTCTTCAAAAGTATGTAGCATATCTTCAAAAGGGCGATTTGAGATTCTTATCTATAATCTTCAGTCCACTGGATGCCAGCAAAATAAAAACAATCAACGAAAATATCTATACAACTCAACGACTCGTGACTCTTCAAAAACGAAGACAGGTCTCTTAACGGTTAGCATTCACATTCTGTGTTCGTCCATAGAAAATACACAGAGGTTGTAAAGTAGTTTTCAACACCCAGTAATATCCAAATTATGAGAGAAAAGACAAATATATTATATACGAAATAAAATAATAAATTTTTTCCTTGATAGAAGGTGTCCCGCATCATAAGAGACTATTCTGTCTACGTTCGATATAATACATTCTTTCTTATCGATACTTAAGTTTTTGCATGTTAACAATTTCATAATAGTTAGTAGTAGTTTCGAGTTTGGTAATTCGAATGTTGAAGTGTTATTCATTACTTTAGCTTATTTGTTTTCTAATGATTATATAAGGCCTTAAAAAACATGGAAAGTGTTTTAGAGCATTTTGATTTACTGTCGAGTTCAGCTATAACGAGATCAATGGGGAAAAATCAATCGATTGTTATATGCGAGCGCTCGTTTTAAAAGAATTTTGCAAAGCTCTGTTATTACAAAGAAGCTCGCACACTCTTATTACGAGTGGGCTCGTAATATCAATTTTGTTCACAATATTCTCGGAAAATTTTTGTTATATCAAATTTCATAAATAAAATACATTTAGATAATAAAACACATTTCAATAATAAAACGCATTTCATTTCAAAAGTTTATTCAAAATATAAGTTGAAAATATAAAAAATACATCAAAACATTTCTCTTGTAAATATAATTTCCATTCATAAAAAAAAATAACGAAACCGTCTTTGTTCACTAAAGTGAATTAAAATATGTAATACGAAAGTTATACCATCACACAACTCAAAAACTTTAATCAAATTGTCTGTGATTTGCTTCTGGGTGAATTTTTTTATTCAGAAAGGATTGTTCTATTTCTTTTTGAAGACTATAAAATTTTGTGATGACTTCAAACTCACTCGGTTCTAAATAGGCGGATATCGTTTTCATTGCATGAAACATTTGAGATGGATATTCATTAAAAAAATCATTATCAGTCGGATAGTCAAACTTGTCGTATGTAGCTTTTGCTACTCTATGCATTATCATTCCGGTAATCAAACTTGTCGGATGTAGCCTTTGCTACATCATACACTGTCAATCGAATAGTCAAACTTATCGCTTGTGACATTTCTTCCAAGCTATCGCGGTTATTATATTTAATATTAGTAATCCAGTCAATTACCAAAGTTTTGGAAAATTCATTACATTTTTTTTAGTGTAATAATCATACCTTTTGGTTTATATACAGTAAACCAAGAATTACAGTTCGTTGTTATTATAGTGTATTACGAGTGTTTTACTTTAATTCCTTATCATCTTCGTTGGTTTATTTTATTAGATAAACAAAGCTAGTTCATAATCGATTGTAAAATTTTTATTCAAAAACTTTTAGAATTGAATTAAATAAATGTCTTTAGAGCACACTGTGTCAATTTAGTAGACATATAAAAATAACACTTATTACATAGTGCAAAAGAGAATAAAAGAAATTCAAAGAAATATAAATTGTGAACTAAAATTATTAAATAAATACTTGAAGAGTATTTTTGAAGAAATTCTTGAGGTTATTTTTGCATTTTTTAAAATGAATTTATTTTTCATAAAACAAGGAACGAAACAAAATTTTTACTTTTCAAGTATTTATTCAATAGTTTTTAGTTGACAATTTATATTTCTTTGAATTCATTTTATTCCCTTTGGTACTATGTAATAAGTGTTAATTTTATATGTCTACTAAATTGACACAGTGTGTTCTAAAGACATTTATATAATTTAATTCTTAAAGTTTTTGAATAAAAATTATTTGAAATTAAAATTTATAGAAGGTTAACAGAATAAATCTGTATGATATTTTAAATTTTTTAATAATGAATTTTTTTTCCCCAACCTTTTATAACGACGCGGATCTAAGGAGCCTTTTAAGCATGTTTTCTTATTTTCGTGAGATTTTTGGTTTCTTCATGAGAATACTCCTAAACTTATGAAAAATGTCATTTATTCAACGTTGGGATGGCAGAATTCGGTGTTTTTCTTCATCATATGTAGATTGAACAAGCGCGCAAATGTTTCTGATTCCACGTCAGAGCTTCTTACCATTTTTTATTCAACAAGTGGCAAGAAATTTCCAACGACTATTCCAAAAATTATTAAAGCAACTTTTGGAACTGATATTTTTCTGACTTCATTCAAAAATAATAATATTAATAGAGAATATGGGTGTCACATTATGACATAAAATTTATAGTTATGCCATAAACGACATCTGTGTTTTAAGAAATATAGTAGATATTATTTTGCAAAATATTTACTGATTATCGAAATGTCAAAATGAAAGCGGAGACCTATTTACAGTGCGCAAACTCCCTGAATCACCCAAACAGAGGAATCAGCGATGCATCCCTTATTTTCAATCGGATTGGGATTGAAATATTTGTGGTTCAGCCTAGAAATCTGAGGTCGTTGGCCCCATGGAGCACCCTGAGCCGTAGCCCTGTGCACCACTTGCATCCAGCGACCCACTTCTCAAAGCTCAATCGACTAACGACCCCATTCCAGGTGTTGTTCCGATCTGTCGGCTAGCAACAGCCTACTTTCTGTGGAAAAATCACCCCGAAAACAATTTCGCGTTCGCGAAAACCTAGTGCTGATGACCTCTCCGTTTCCGGAAGCGGAAGTGGGTTCTGGAACGTGGCAAATGACCGCAGATTTTAATCGTTCTATTTTTATTCTCAGAGCTTGTTGAAGCTCGTGTTGAATCTAGGCAGGTTTCTATTTTTGGGAGTTCGATGAGTGTCGGATAGTGGTGAATTACTTGAACTCCCGGAACTGTAAGGTTGATTAAACGGCGTTTAAAAGATTGTTAAAAAATTATTCAAGCTATTTCTCGACAGCAGGGGCTTTAGCATTCTCGTTTCTGAGTGTATGTGGTAAATTACTGAGACTAATTTTCTGTAAATTTTTATACGGTGTGTTTTAGGTTGGGGAAAAAATCCATTATTTTTTTGGTAGATATCTGGTAAAGTACTGATCAAACAATTTCAGATTTATGCTCGTTGTCAAGGTGACATTTCACACCAAAATAATTCTTTTGCTGTTTTTTGTTTGGTCCATTCAGGTGTGAGTTACAGGGTGGTAAAAATGGAAGTCAGTAAAGAGGAAATTCGGTACATTTTAGAGGTTTTCTGTATGTTAAAGATATACATCGCACAGGCCTCGTCGAAAATGTTGATAAAATCACAGAAATATTCGAAGTTGACCGGTATGTTAGTAGTTGTAGCATCACCCAGAGGCTAAAGATCGACAATTAAAGAGTTTTGAACCATTGAATTGATCAATAGAAAATGTGCTGTCTTCCATCAAGAGAACGTCAAACCACACACGTCTGTAGTGACAAGTCAGAAACTCCTGGAGCTCTGTTGGGAAGTTTTAATGCATCCACCATATAGTCTGAACCTGTCACCAAGCGATTACCATCTTTTCTCGCATTGTAAAACTTTCTAAGTGCATCAAGCATCAAGAGAAGATTATTAAAATTTATTTGAATCCCATAGATTTTTTTTTACTGTGGAGCAGTGAAGGAAAAAATTTATTCTAAACAAATTGAAAATATAGGGAGAGAATTAGGGAAACAATACAAATAGTCGATAACGGAAGATTCATCCGTCTGATATCCCGATCTTTTTTAAGAAGATGTCGTGCATGTATTGAGGCTGAAAGAGGACAGTTTGAACATCTTTTGTGAATTTAATAAATCGTCATAAAATGAAACTGAATTTCTTTAGGGAAAACCTTTTTTTGTCCAATGTAAAAAAAAATTTAGTCAGTGTTACAGCATTTTAAAATCCTTATTATATGTGCTAACTTTTGAAGTAACTTGCCAAACTGATATGGTACAATTTTTTTTCAGTACAGTCAATTGAAGTTGGACGAAATTTTAATTTGAATACTTGGCTTGGCAAAAAGTGGCATTATTTTCCAAACTGGAGCAATTGGCTTAGAATTTAGGATTACAGGTCACAGAAGCACCATTCGGGATAACAAAGGAAAAATAAAATTTGAAAAGAGAAAATAAATTGTAGCAACAGGAGTTCAAAAATCATCACAGGGGTGCATTTTATTGAATAAAAGAAAGTGCAATATAATTTGAGAAATACAGGACTTGAATTTTCTTCTATATTTTTCTGATGACTATTATGACTTAACCTGTTACCTGATTCCGACTTGACGTCGACTTCTGGGACACCTGTATATTCAGCTAGATCATTTCCAATCCGCTGAACAACCGAATAAAGATCTCAACACAGTCCATATGAAACTTCCTATATAGGGTGTCATATAAGTTTTTGATAAACTCAGGTACATGATAACTATGCTAATTCTAAATATTTTTTCGCTGTGAACATAGTCCGATTCGTTTAGAAAATAGAAGATTTTGTGAAGTGATATTTGCATCATCATTAGCTACATCATTTCATTCATTAGTCAACCCAGATATTAGTCAAGAAAAGTATGATCATAATTCCATTTGATATTGTATGATGAATTTCTATTTTATACGTCTATTAAATATGAGCAGTGCTTATTAAGACATTAATTTAATTCTTAAAGTTTCTTAAGTAAATTTTTTGAAATTAAAATTGTAGAAGACCAACAGATTAAATCTGTTTTTATATTCAAATTTTCTATACCGAGAATACATTGAAAGCCCCTCGTAATTTGCAGTAGAAAATTTTTTGTGTAAAATGATACTTATGATACAAACTGATTGAAATTAAAAAATTTCCGACTTTCAAAATTATATTTAGTCGTCACAAAATATCAGTTTGAGAATAAAACATAGGAACTCTTGAAAAGAGATACTCCATTGAAAATGTTATATTTTAGCGTGAATCTGTAAATTATGCCAAAGATCTGGAATAACAACGTATCCTGAGTACAATGCGACGAAAGAAAATGAGTTGGGGGTAAACAGCGCGTACAATGCAAACAGGAAAAGATTGATGGTACATTCCAGCCATAAATTTTGCAAACCGTTTCGGTAGAGGTGAATGCACCCTTTTATTGCACCTAAACTTATAGATTTCTCGCTGAAGTTTGTCAGTGGCGTTGCAATTCAATGTGTTTTTCGGTAGGAACTTTATTACCTTCTGTCTGTATGAAAGCTGAAATGGGTACTGGATTTATTTTGAAATCGCTGTTGCTTGTTTTCAATTAGAGATCTAATGACCCTGAGGATTTTCAGCAAATCGTTTCAAGACGGCTATAGAAATATTACAGTCGATGAAGAGCGTTGAAGGTTTATGTTTACTACCAATTTGAATGATTTAATGTGGAAGAACTTTCGTTTCAACAAGTTATTAAAACATTCCCCACAGAGTGTTGTATAGAACACAGACTGTTACAAAGTATGGTATTACAAATGGAATTTAGGCCTCCACACCAGCTAAAGATCGAAAATATTTATCTTTCATAGTTTTCGTAGAACCCTTAAAACCAGACTCAGAAACGCATTCCAACGCCGTTTCGATATTTGGGGTAGATTTTTCTACCTGCCATTCATCGGTTTTTGCCACCTCGCTCTAAGCATCTAACACTATTTTTTTGGTACTCGGCCAAGACACATCGACACACACTGTCCCGTTGTGGGTCGACCAAACGCAATATTTACACTATATTTGTACTATTCGAAAAAATAAGTTCTATTCAGACGAACCGAACAGTGAATCTAAAAGTGAACCCAGTGAAAGTGAACAACGGCGAAAAAGCCCATCCATGATTCGTAGTGCTTAAGGAGTCCGCATCGCCCTCTCCTCAATTATTCAGTGTGTCATCTTTATTGAGTTTAGAATTGATATTGATTAAACCATGAAACCTCCTATTGGAAAACTCTTTAGAATCGTTTCTTCCTACCCCGAGTAGTCATTTACAAATGATTAATGATTTTTATGGTCGGAATTGGAAGATATTGATTTGGACGATGTTTATTTTCAACGAGACGGCAGGAAAGCAACGAAACAATCGCAATTTTGTGAAAAAGTTTCCTGGCAGTGTTATTTCTCGAAGAGGTGATCACAATTGGTCACCAAAATCTTGTGATTTTACACCTTTAGACTTTTTTTTTGGAACTACGTAAAAGATGAGGTCTATGCCAATGCAGTAAATTACAGAATTTAAAGATGGAATTCGTGAAGTTATCGAGGACATACAGGCGCAAATATGAGAATTGGTCATAGAAAATTTCATGAAAAGGATATGGTGCTGTAACGGTACCGTAGCGACCGTTTGGCTGATATCGTTTTCCATAATTAATGGCATACTTTCCTCTTTGCAATGAAATAAACATTCATTGATTTCTCTCAAAAAATACTCGGTTTTTTCATTATCAAAATGAAGTCTCTCATTGGAAAACCCTTTGGTGCGCCACTGTTCAAAAGTTACTCCGACGACGGCGCCATCAACTTCAACTAACAATAAGGACTAGAAAACTTTAAACTCGCATATTTTTGTAGGATACGATACGACGAAGAAATTTCCGAAATTTGTCACGTAATGCATGAAACCCTCTCTATCCTTTAAGATTCGAATCCTGATTCATATCCTTCTCGGACACCCGATGTTGTTATTTTTCTTGCTTGTAGTTCGGACTCCGATGTGACAAATTCAGTTCGAAGAGTTTTTTAAAAGACGTGTTTACTTGTCTGTGTTAGTTTTATGTAAGCTTGTAATGAAAATCTCAGGAAGATATACAGTATGGAAACTCATGGAATAAAATTATGTTTGTCTTTACGTTGAACCTTTTTAGAAAACACTGAGACACGTCAACTTTTAAATTCAATAGCGCGCTTTTCAAAAAAAAATTTAAATGTATAGAGTGATTCACGCAAGTCCAGCATAGTCCGTCCTTTTTATCTTGAATGGAACATCCTGTATGCTTTAATATTTTTTAAAGCTTCTCAATAACCTGAATTCAACGAAGTATATCATATAATCTCTTATGAATAATGCCGGATGAAATTTCGTAAGTATTTATAATATTGGTTTGGCGACGTGCCCCGCTCCTCGCCAAGATTTCTATTCTGCTCTGCTGCTGCTTCCCGGCATAGCATATAGAGGACGCGACCGATCTCAGATAATACCTAACTCACCGTCCTCGCAGGTTACAAGTAGAGCAGAGTAAAAGTGTTCGATGACCGTTCCGACGTGGAACACAAGGTCACTGGGGTCATAGGCAGACTTGGGTACCACGCCTATCTGAAGAGTTCAGGTGTGCAAGTTAGGAACGAAACGCCGTCTCCGAATTAAGAGATAGAAGCTCCCTATTCACCCATTCACTTAAGAACTTTATTGGTTTCAAAAACTGAATTTTTAAATTACATGATGTCATTGAGTTTAATACTTTAAAATTAACGCTCAAATTGTTTTCCACCGCGTTCATGGAAGCAACACAGTCTCCTATAAAACTCGTTCCTAACTTTTTTTTAAGTTTGAGCATTTCTATAGTAATCCTTTCTTTGAGGTCTGCGATGCTTATCGGATAAGGGGCTCTGAACTGCTGGAACCAGACATTTTCATTCGGTAGATTTGGAT
Organism: Megalocaria dilatata; assembly: GCA_034642435.1. Classification (NCBI taxonomy): domain Eukaryota; kingdom Metazoa; phylum Arthropoda; class Insecta; order Coleoptera; family Coccinellidae; genus Megalocaria; species Megalocaria dilatata. The sequence goes on along the minus strand of CM067858.1, from coordinate 47,985,276 downwards.
CGATTTCATTAGGAAATAAGTTGACTAACGCAAGAGCAACTTCGTCTCTAATCGAACTAAAATATTTTTCGGCTGTAAAAGTCCCATTTATAAATATAGGACCCATAATATGGTCACCTATGATACCTGCTCAAACGATCACCTTGTGAGGATACAGCGTACTTGTCTCACGCATCCTGTGAGGATTCTCCGCTGACCAATATCTACAATTATGTCGGTTTACCCCCTGTTCAATATAAATGTTGACTCATCAGACAAAAGCATTTTATCAATAACTATTTCATTTCTGTTCAGTTTATTCATCATTATTTCGCAGAAATATATTCTACGATCTGGATCGTCTTCTATTAGCTCCTGCACAAAAGTCATTTTATATGGATGAAGTTTTTCTTTGTGGAGACACCTTATGAGATTTGTATGACTTACGTCTACATGTCGTTGGATCCTCTGCAACACCTAACAAAGTATCTAATTTCACAGTATCTTCAACGAATTGCAATTTTCTTTTCTTTTTAATGGTTTGACATGTCCAAGTTCTCTGAATTGTGCATGCATTTTAGACACAGTACCTCATGAAATATTAGGAAACTAAGGATACCTCTGATTAAATAAATTTGCCACTTCAACTTGACTTCTGAAATTATTCCCGCAACCGGTCATCATTAAAATCTCAATTCGGGAGTCTCGGTGAAATATTTTATTATTACTTCTAAAAACAAAGACGTTCTCAATCAGGAAGTTACTATATCAATGTAAATCTCAACACCGCACATCTGACTGATAACAATCAACATTATTTGCAGATTTTCTTTATGTATCGGTATATGTAGATAGTTTTTTAGCTATTCAAGAGAAAAAATGTTAACAAAACCAATATCCATTAGCGTGTCGAGAATTGATTTTAGAAATTTTCCTTATTTAATTGATACTTCAGAAATTTAATAATTCTGTATTTAAGTTATTTAAAAATGCCATTATTTAACGCGTGATGAATTATTATATATATATATAATTATATATGTTATAATTATATTATATATAATTATAATATTATATATATTATATTAATTTCATTATTTCACTCGGTATTATTCATAATAGACCATACATGATGTTGTAATCAGGTTGTTAAGGAGCTTTAAAAAATACAAAATATACACGGTGTTTCAATTAAAATAAAGAGGATGGACTTATGCTTAAAAACTGCACCATTGAATTTGAAATTTGACGTGTCCCAATGTTTTTATAGTTTTATAACATAAGGTCACAAAGAATTTTGTACCATAAGTGGTTTCCATACTGTATATACAATATTTGAAGTTTGAATTGATTTTCACTTTAGATGAAATTTCATTTAGATACTTTTGCGCGCTAGTTCCTGGGAACAGCGTGCCATCGTTTCACCGAAAATTGGCTCAAACAACTAGGTTGGACCCCCCGGATGAAGAATTTGAGGTCAAAAGTAATACTGTCCGGCCGATCCGACCGCCCATGAGATATAACTTTCGATTAGATTGATGTAGAGATTTAAAACTTTCAGGGAAGGTTTGAGGTCTGAATACAGCGGCTTAGTTCATTGATGGGTACAATTGGTTCAATAGTTTCCTAGTTTTTCACGTTTATAAATTTGTTATAGTTTCCAAATATTTTTGAAACTATAGATTCGATCGATCTGAAATATGTTCGTGCCGAATTTCATGAGGCGTCGATAGGGTCACGGTATAGGGCGTTAGGATTTTGGCAGGAAACAGTCCGCCGCTGAGCTAGTCGCGGTGCCATCTCCAGCGGGGATACTGTGGAACGAAAGAAAAGGTACCTCGGAATATTAGATCGAATAGTCGAGGTCACCAATGAAGCTCTGAATAATGCGGGTCTTGTGAGGGAGCTTAAACCTCTTAATTTGGAAGGTGGCGTTTCGTTCCGAACATGCACACCTCTATTCTTCAGATAGGCGTAGTGCGTATGTCTGCCCATAACGCCAGTGACCTTGTTCCACGTCGGAACTCGGTTTTCAAACGGTTGTCAAACCGCTCTACTTGAACCCGGCTAGGATGGTGAGTAAGGTATTATCTGAAACCGGTTGCGTCCTCTATATGCTATGCCGGGAAGCTGCAGCAGAGCAGAGTATAATTCTGCGAAAGGACCGGGCACGCCGCAAACTCAAACAAAATAACATCAACACCATATGTACAAATGAGAAAAATCTAGCGTCAATTTTGGTTAAAAACAAATTGCCTAAAACACACAACAATTGCCTAAAAATTGGAGAAAAAAACAGCATATACAAATTAATTGTATTTTACACAGATCAAATTGGTCGTTCAATCAACATAAGACGAACATGAAAAAAACAATACTCCAAAATGAAACAACTGTTTTTTCTGCCCATCGCATTCAATGAACTCAAAAAATAGGGTGAATCTTCCATATGAAGTTTACTTTTTTTGGTCCCCCCTGCTTATTTACAACCGCCTTAAGATAGCGCTCAAAAAACAGTTTTTATTTTTTTCCTAAAAAACAAAAAACTTTCGAAAATAAAATTAAGCAGACATTTTATGCGGGTGAGAAGGCACCCAAAATTTTTTGGTGGTGTTCCTCTATGGTTGCAAGGGGTAGAAAAAGCCACCCCTAAACCTTCTTTCGCAAGAAACTTTTTTCCATATTCTTATGTTACAATAAAAAAATTTATTTTGGATAGCTTGATCTATTCTTAACAAATGAGGTGTCTTGTTATTTCTCGCTAAATTCAAGGTTTTTCAGAAAAAAAAATTATCAACATGATAGCGTGAGTCGTAGAGGCTGGAATTATTTCCGAACTAGAATTTATCTAGTAAGCGGATGTCATTTTGTAATGACAACCGACTAGTTTTGATTAACTTCGATTCAGTTACAATTATTGTCAGGTTTTTGGTTTAAAAATAAAATTAAAAACCGCTTTTCGGGCGTCATCTTTAGAGGGCTGTAACTAAGCAAGGGTGGCTTAAAAAATTTTTATATGAAAACCCACCCTATTTTTTGACAAGAAATCACCCCTAAATTTTTTCGCAACTATTCATATACACCCTGTATAAATTTTAATGTTAAGTAAATCCTCCTTACTTTTGAAAATGGGTTGAAACCAGAAACATATATATCAACAACATAAATTAAAATTTTTGTGAGACTTAAACTGAGTGTATTTGTCTGCCTTATTAATATATTGTTTTGACTGTGGCAATCAAACTAGAGAAAATGGTAGTGAAAATATTGAAAAGGTAACGGTTGCAATATCGTGTACAACAAAACGATCCCAGGTTATTAATATCCGGGCTGTTCGTGATTTTCATACATGAAAATACAGTTTTCCGTCGTAGTTTCACCGAATCAGTTCTATTCTTGGAAGTTTAATACAACGAAATTGAACGTTTGAGTTGACCCGATTAGGAGATAAATGGCGCTATTTATGGAAAAAATAAATAGTGGAACTTAAATAACCAGTTGATTCCAACTTGTTGTAAACAACAGAAAATTAGGGGCTGTCATAGAAATGATATATTTGAAATATTAATTGAGAAACCTATTGGGGAAAATATAATGAGTTTGAACTATATATGGAAACAACCTTCCACGTATATGTGTTTTGAGAAGAAAGAAAAATCCAAAATTACATCAAGCATTTACTTGGAGTCGTGAGATGTCCCACACTCATACATTAATAATGAATAAAATTTTATATTGAAAAGAAATGATATTTCCATCAAATTCGCATAAATTTCATTTTTAATGTAGCGACCTCATCCGGAAATCTGCTCTGGTCTACTTTCCGGCGTAGCATTTGGAGGACACGACTAGTCATAGACATTATTTGACTGACAGGGGCAAAGCACAAAACGTTTGACGACGTTTCGATGTGGAACACAAGGTCATTGGCGTCACAGGCAGACATGCGCACTACGCCTGTCTGAAGAGTTCAGGTGCGCATGCGAAACGCAAATTATCCCAAATTAAGTGGTAGAAGCTTCCTCACAACACCGCATTTCCTCAAGAGCTTCAATGAGAATATCGACACAACCAGTTTCATTAAATAATACACATATATATGTTTATTACTATTTATTATTGTGAGTTATTCTCATGACGCGTTTCGTTCACATAGTAACTTTTTTAAATGCTTATAAACAACTAATCTAAAGTTTGGTAACATATAGTATTTAATTGGTTTCTGTTTTGAGATAAGGGTAAAATCAAGTTTTCTATAACTTTTGGTGAAACCACCAGATCGCTATTTATATTTCTAAACTAACAGGTTTAGCTTTAGAACTATTCTCTTTATGCAAAATCTTAAAACGCTTATCAAAATCATGTTTCTTATCTATTAGATGTTCCGAATACATAAAATCAAACTTATTATTGAGGAAAGAAGGTCGGTGTTCCTTTAGTGATGGTTCGCCATAGTAAATGAGCAAATTGTCTATTTTTCTTCAGTTTTTGGCTTAGGGTATATTCCGTAAATTATATTGTTTTCTGGCTATCATACTGTCTATTATTGATGACGAATAACCGTTATGAGTTGTTAATTGTTTAATTGAATTTGATTCTTGATTAAAATTATTCGGTGATAAAGGAATTGTTAGAGAACCTTCAAGTTGTCTATTGGTATGTTTCCTAGCATTGCACAACCATTGGCGACTATCATCACAATGCTGCAATGAGAGCTATTTTCGGAAACAATTGAAAATAATCCTCATACTCAAAGGAGGGGAGAAGTAATTCATCAATTATAGACCCATTCCCGTTCTTCCAAGTCTCAATAGTAATATAGATGGTCATATAGATGGTCATAATATTCGAATTCCTTCAAACGGTGTGGAGAACCATATGATTTTCAGCATACTAAGTCAACAAGCAATATCTTCGATGGCAGGGGTACTTGAGCGTTTGATTCGATCGATTATAAGGTACATCTGCAGAAATTATAATACTATGACATCAGAGGAGATGTATATATTGAAGCTAAAAAATAGTTTCCAAAAAGTGTTTGTAGGAGGCAGATACTCGGACTGAAAATGTGCGCGGCATGGAATTCCCCAGGGGTCCATATTGGGACCCATATTATGTCTCTCCTATGTTAATGATATATCATTATATGTCCAGTCAAATGGCTCCGTGCTCTTTTTTTATTTCACAGATTTCACTAAAGCAGGCTCAACAATGATTTCTGCCGAACAACTTTAAGTTGAATAGAGAATATATAGTTCAGGCTACGTAAAGAATATGTGATCAGAAAGATATCAGTGGTAACATATACAACTAGAAGAACCAAGCAGATTGCAGACGAACAAACGACTAGACTTACCAACTTCGAATACTATTGTTATCTATGGGTTATTGTTTTGAGGTGAATACCAAGATATTTAACATATAAAAAAGTGGTATACGCATCTATGTGGACCTTAAAAGTACCGACAGCTGCAGAAATTACTTAAAACAAGAAAATGTTCTGACACTGATATCGTTATACATATATACTTACCTGCACCTTATACATCCATGACATCAAAGATAAAGTACCAGAAAAATCAGTGAGTACCACAATTACAAGACAAAAAATGCAATCAGCTTCTAGACTCTATATCATAGAGTACCAACTCAGCTTTAATCTTGAGGCCATAAACTTATACAATACTGACTAAAAACAAACGAGAGTTTATTAAAAATGGATGAATTATGGAATAGCCATCTTGAATAGTTTGCCTAAATAAACTTTATTGTCGTCATATATTTTATTAAAATTTGAATATCAAAACAGATTCAATCAATGTCTGTCTTCTACAATTTTAATTTCAAAAAAAAATTTTATTCAAAAACTTTTTGAATTAAATTAATGTCTTATAAGCACGGCTTATATTTAATAGACGTATAAAATCAAAACTCAATATACAATATCCAATGGAATAAATAACAACAAATATAAATTGTCAATTAAAATGAATAAATAAATATTTGAAGGAGACAAAATTTTATTTCTGATCTTTCCATTATGAACACCAATTCCTTTTCAAAAATATAAAAACATAATTTAAGGACTTCTCAAAAAATATAATTCATTTGAAATATTCAAAATATTTAAATTTTTAAATAATTTAATTCAAACATCTCTCAAAACTTGCACTATATCTTCAAAAAACAATTAGACTTCCGATAATCTCTTCATCGGCCCTAAATCAATTTTTGTTATATCCCGTCTATCAAGTGAAAAGACCTTTTCTATTTTAATATATGTTATTGTTCTACTTTCTTGTAATGATTTTGTTGGTTGTCAGGGCAACCATTATTTTTTTAACTTGGCCTATCATTTGTTATTTGTTCTTAAAAAAATTAGTTTTAAATTGTACCATTTGTTGATCAACTGTAATAAGTTGATAAATGTATTTAAAGGCAAGAAAGTTTGTTTAGAAATCAGTAGTCTGTATGATCTGAAGAAGTTACAGTTTAACGGATCGCGTCATCAGTTACTCAATAAAAGTATAAATTAAACAATTATTGTATTCATTTCATAAGAAATATATTTGTTATCGTTGAAGTTTTACTTCATTTCCTCATCATCGTTATATAACAGTTCATCTTAATATTCGCTAACAAAGATAGTTATTCATCGAGATGATTAAATACAAAGTGTTTCTTTAAGTTAAACACCTTTACAGTACCTCGATTCAATCCAGAACAACCAGTGTGATTAATCAGTTTGCTGTTGTTTGTTGCCTTAAATAGTAGAACAATAAACAAAATATGACAGTCAACTAACAGCGGTACGATACACTTATAAATATCCAGAAAAAATCTGTTTTCTCAGATTATTTAACTAGAAATTATAATTAACTTGTAGTTAGTCTTAGAGAAAATATTTATTTTGTCTGTTCTTGCCACTATCTAAGCAACGTTTTGCGTACTAAATTTGTTACTGGGATTTCCTGATTCTCATTTTGCGTTACTAAATCTTCTAGGACACGAAAGTTAGAAAGAATAAAGGGCAAATTTATGAATGTAACACTAAAATTGGAATAAACAAGTTATTGGTGAAAATTTCACATTGTTTCGGAGTTGTTGAATTAAAATATTCACCACCGGAAATAAATCCTCTCCATCATCTGGATGTACTTGTTCAAACGAATCTCGCGGATCAATTAAAGGACCTGATGCTGAAACGTCCTGTTTTATTCAATTGCGATTCGAGCCGTGTCTTTTCTAAAATTATCCGGACGTGGAAATTGAACTGAGTGGAGATTGACGTCATTCTATGGCAAGGTGAATTGAAGTAGATGCCACAAGCCCATTACTTAACACATCCGTAAGTCTAGAGACACAAACTCAAGAAAGAGATTTACGGTGGTTGCATGCAGATGAGAGGATATTATGAAACATCCATAGACGTATTAAAAGAGTCCAAATTGTCTCTGTTGTGGGGTGATGCAAACATCATATCGCTCATTATTCAACGGGTCGATCGTAATCTGTTTTGGTCTACTACTGAAGCCTGTGTTGCCAGATGACGATTAGACTTTTTTTTGACAAATTAACTCAACCAGTTTATTTGAACAAATAAGGAATTAAATAAAAGAATGCAGAATAATTTCTACTAATTTATTGAATAAACATCATTGTGTTAACATTGTGCCGTCTTCAGATTCATATATTGGACTGAACAAGCCATTGGATTGGAGGAACAATTGTTTTTTATTTAATAAATGTATTTCTTAAAAAATAAATGATAGGTGATAGTTCGTTTAAATTAATTAATGAGAAATTACTTCTTGCGAATATATTCCTTCCATACACCGTACGATCTTGCATCCAAATTTTATACGTTCTTTAACATCCATCACGTTATTGCATCCAGCAATGTTGCCATACTTATTTATTTTATGAGATCATTTTCACCCGATGATTTTGATAGCTTGAATAAAAAGTTTTTGTTGTTTGCTCGAAGTTAATTGAAAAATGTTGAAATGAAAAATTTAATTGCGCCCTTGTTTCAGGGAACATCGTACAATCGTTTCGCATAAATGTCTGTTATTTTCGAATTTTAAGCCGTAAATGATCTTAAACGACCAGAACGAAGAATTTGAGATCTAAAGTAATTATGTCGCATGTCCGGCCCTAAAAACGCTAACTTCCGAAAGGCGAGAGCTTAGCGTCTTTAAACTTTTAGGAAAGGTTTTAGGTCTAAATATCTCAGAATAGTTCGTTAATGAGCAAAATCAGTATAATAGTTTCACAGTAATTCACGAATGAAATTTTTTCAAATATTGTCCCAATATTTTCGAAACTGCAAATTCAATAGAGCTCAAATTCGATGTAGAATAATAACGTGCACGTTCGTGCGAAGTTTTTTGAAGATCGTGTGATTAGAAGTTTAAAAAAAATAATATTTTGTGAGCGGATCAGTATTGAGCGCTACCTTAAATACTATAACTTTCGAACGGAAAGAAATAAAGACTTGAAACTTTCGATGTAGTTTTGGGCTTGAGTTCGTTATTGTGTTAAATCATGTCTTAAAGGGCCTTAGGAATACAGGAAATTAATTTTGATCTACAGTAATCCATTAAATGAAGCTTAAGGACCGACAAGCTGTGTTAATTGTTGGAGTTGAAAGTTAGCATAAACAACACCGACCGACAACTACATATCTTCACGAATATCTAATGAAATTCGTGAAACTCCACCCAAAAATCAAATTCACAATCGAAGAAGAAAAGAATCAAAGTATTAATTTTCTTGACCTCACAATAACAAGACTAAATAATTTACATGATTTTAGTATTTTTCACAAACCCACACATACAGACATCACAATACATAAAACTTCAAATCACCCCATCAACCAAAAGAAGTCAGCATATAATAGATTTATTCATAGATTATTGAATGTCCCTTTGAATTCAGATAACTTTTTGAAGGAATTAAATATTATTAAACAAATAGCGTCAAACAACGGTTACAACCCCTTTCCTATAGACAAAATGGTATCTAATAAACAGAATCATAAAAGAGGATAATACACAGAAATACTTTTCGTTATCTTATGTCAATGGATTATCTGAAAATATTGCTAAATATTTCAAAAGTTGTTTCAATTATAACGCGGCTTTTAAGACAATTAATAACCTTAGTACCTACATAAAAACAATAAAGATCGAACAAAGAAAGAAAATAAATCCGCAGTCTACAAGTTGACTTGCAAAGATTGCCCTTTAGTATACATTGGCCAGACTGGTAGATCATTCAAGAAACGTGTCCAAGAACACCAAACGGGTTATATATCCGATTTTGTTCATTCGACATATGCTAATCATCTTAAGGAATTCAGGCATAATTTCAACAATATTTATGAAATTATCCACGTTGAAAGTAAAAGTTCTAAATTAACACTTTTACAATTTCTTGTAATCAACAGGTATAATGCCCGTAAAATCCTTTTGAACGAACAAACCGATGTCTCCATTACTGATATCTTTCCTTAACAGCATTTTTAGCGGCAAACTCCAATAAACATGACTTGTGCTTCCATTATTTGGTCACGTACCTAACAATGTATTTAAACTCGGTTACACTGAATACCATCAGAATAAAATGTAATACCTGAAGAAGCCACATCGTGGGGAAACAATTGTTGTAGTAGTACAAACATTTTTGTGCAAATAAATTACTGTCTCATATACATTTTTTTTTAATTAAAATAAGTTTCCACCAAGTAAAGACCGAATCAATGGATTATGTATTGTAGAAGTTAGAAGATATAACTCTCAATTTAAAGTCATATAAATGGAAATTGTTTAGAAGTAAGAACGACAATAGGACTTAATAAAATCAATAGTCCCGGATCCTGAAGTCTTCCAAACACTTATTTAAATAATACTTATGATTTGAGTTTAGAATATCGTTTTACAATAATTGTTTTGCAAAAGATTGTGAACAATTTTGAATATTGAAATTTATATCAACTAACAACATTTAATTAATTATATGTGATATCTCATTTAAATGTGTTTTTTCCCGCTCCTCAGAAAATACTTTTGAAATAAAAGACTAGTCTTTAGTTACCCTTATTATATGGAGAGTAAAACCTCTCTAAATCAATGGTAAACGACCCTGTAAGTTACAATCAGTCCAATGTTTTCACTGTATTTCAAATTTGATGGGGATCATCGGATGCAGTGAACAGCATTAAAGAAACCATGGCACAACCGAGTTTAAATTTAGCGTTTAGATATAAAATATAGACACAAAGGCTAATGCAAAATTTCGTGAGGATCATGTAATTAGAATATTGAAAAAAAAATGTAAGGTGGATATTATTTAGCGCTACAAATAGTAGTGTGGCACGATTGAGTTTTAATTTGGCATTCAGATATAAAATAAGGACAAAAAAGGTAATGCTGAGTATCATAATTAAATTTCAAAACTTCAAAAGTGACGTCTGAAACCTTCAAATAAGAGGTGGCTTATTTAAAATTTGCATTTTTGATCGAATATAAATAAAAAACTAATGAATATTTTTTCGAAGTTATGACTTTATTAGGAAAGTTGGAACTTGACATTTACGAATGAATACCATTCTTATGACAACTGGCTGCAGTACCCTATCAGATCAACGCAATTTTTCAGCACATTGTGCATTGTTTGGGGCCCAATCTCATGAAAGGCAACTTCGATTTCGTGTTTCAAGGCATCTATTATTTCTGGCTGGCTAGCATAACGCTTATCCTTAAAAGATTCCCACAACCATCCAGTTTCACGAACTTGTTTCACATATTGATCTACAAATGGCTGTGAGGGCATTTCATTTCTATTGAATTTTCCATGTAAATTTCTAACAGTTTGAATAGAAGCTTCTTCAATGAAGAAATAAATTTTTAATATTTCCCAGTTTTTTCAAGCGTAAATCAAAACTCCAAAAAATTGGAAGCCATTATCAAATTCCTGTAAAATATCAACCTTATCTCATTATATTATATAACATTTTTCTTGTACAAAAATATATTTATAATAAAAAAACAAAGCATAAAAAATATAGGAATATATATTTTCAGGATAAAACAAAATCACAAGTCTTAATAAATAGTAAAAATACAAAGTCAACAAGTTTTCACAGGATAATGGGAGTATAAAAAGTAAACAAAATAACTCCACTTTTCATTATCTAATTTTTACGGAAACTTCTTAATATTGGATAAATATTATCCAGAGCTTCTTTGATGTCGCTTCTTGTTCTTGCACCAGTAAACACGATTTTTCCATTAACAAATATCAAGAGGACTAGTTGAGGCTTGATCATGCGATATATGAGTCCAGGAAATAATTCTGGTTCATAACTAAAAGAAAATAAGTTCAGAATAAAGCTAATAGATAAATAAACAAAAAAGTTTCTTACCTGCTGAACTGGTTGTGCATCTGATTTAAGTTTTCAAGTTTGATTGGAAATTTAAGATCACATGTAGCTACTAAATTTTGGATGGTAAATTCTTCAAATTTAATCTGAAAATATGGAAATTACATATTCAAAGTACATGTAGTTAAAGAGATTCATATATGTTCATATTATCCATTATATTCAAATTCATTCTACTGGTAACATAAGTGTACGATGTAAGTTGCTTAAAAATTTATTTTGAATAACTATATTTCCAAGTCCTCCAATAAGAATAGAATGTGGGGTACCTTTATTTCCAACATCATATCATAAAACAAAGAACTAAAGTAACTTATTTAAATCCATAAATAATCTGTTTTTCACAGACAGCACACTACCACAATAGTATAAGGATTAATTCTGAAAAGTCTATAATATTTAGAAAAAGGTGTCTTTAAAGTTCAGTATTTTTATAATAGAAGGTAGATCTTGTTAAAATAAACCATTTCATCACATACATAAAAAATTCAAGGGGGGCAAAGTTACAAGCCTCTAGCGTTGAATTTGATTCCAATAATTAAGGTTTGCTTACTTCAAATGCTTCGGTAGCTATATGTCAAATCACAATAAAGTTCAGTGTAAATATAAACTTCTGCGTTCGTATTTTATTTTTCATTCTTTTATTGAAAAATGCTGCAAATTTAATCAAACATTGAATGGAAAATGCAGCAGAAAGATATCCATTGATAAATCCTTGATATCAGCGCACATTTAATTTAGTGAGGTCAGAAATGTAGAGAAATGAACACTTTGAATAACTTTCGTCAATAAATTAGGCCAAATAAATTGATGAGTATTCAAACTTCATTATCTTCAATTTTTTATATAGATGTTTATCAAGGTTCCTCTTTTAATTTCGAGGGGTATAGTTCATCAGAATAAATAATTTCAGTAAAGAAAAGAGTTACAACATATGAAAGATTTGATATTCAAAAATACTTACATTGAAACCTAATTTTTGTATAATTCTTGCAAATTTCTTCATGGCTAGAAGGCTGTTCTGTTCATCTCTTGCTCCTGTGCACACAATTTTTCCCGATTTGAATATAAGTGCTGTTGCTCTAGGTTCTCTAATTCTCATAACTAATCCATGAAATCGTGCAGGATTGTATTCAGAATTCCTTGTCCTTGCATTAATTGAGGCTAAGTTTAATTCTGTTCCTAAAGCAACAGTAGAAACACAATTCCTAAAATTTTATATAATTATTTTTATCAACCTATGCAAATTTAGTACAACTATTATCGGTAAAGATTGATAGAAATAGTACTCACTGAAATGTAACTGTAGTTTGTGGTTCTCCAACTGTTGCACCAGGTATTGCAACAATCATTGTGGAATTCGATTTTTGAAGCTGAAAAAAAAATGTTTAAATACAATGAATAACAAAATTATATATAGCAATAACCTACAATTGAAGTTGATGAATTGGGAACAGTCCAATTTGGTGCAGGTAAAGCTGGGGGCAATTTTGTAGGACTATTCAGTAAAGCTTTTATATGAGAATTTTCTTGCGAAGTTTGTTGCTCAAACTCCATGATTCAGGTATAATATGATATAGTTTAAATGAAAATTTATATTTAATTATTTTATATATACAATTGGAATGATTTCTGTCAATAGAAATTGTTTAAAACACAATCATCTTCAAAGTAGCTGTTTGTCTGGTATCAAGACGTTACTTCCATCTTTCAGCCACCCATGCTTAATATATTGAGGTTAGGTAAAATCATCGAAAATTGAGATAAAATAGATATGAGATCTTCATCTTCTTCTCTTTTATATGTGCTTGGTTACTAAGACCCTCGACACAGCTCTAACTTCGACTGCTGATTCCAATTGAATGGGTCTTGACTGAGTCGACTATCAGCAGGGTTTTGTAAGAAAGAAATTTTCAATTGAGATTAAACTATACACATATATATATATAATATATTTTTTTTATTTCTATTATTTTATAAATAATTCTTTAATTTGACTTCTTAGTAATATAAAAAAAGAAGAAAAATAGATATTTTGTGTAAATATTTCTGGATCTGATATAACCTCTCTTTCTGTTTTCTGTCAATTTTCTTATTTACATTTACCAAATCAAAGGTCGAAGACTCGAAAATCAATTTGAACTATGAACATGCTATAGAATGTAGGTTTTTCAAAATAATAATAATATATTTGTTATTTTTCATGATGTCTCAAAGGTATCGAGTTATAGATCTGTATAAAAAAGTGAGTATATTTTATTAGGTATTTCTAATGACTAGAATGATATTCAAACACTGAAATCTTCTAGATGCTTCATTTGGGCAAAGATTATCCTTCAGGATACGAGGTGTTTCGTTCGAAATTGCATAACGTCTTTTTGAGAAATAGTAAAGAGACTGATGCAGAAAAAATCGAAAAAATGATAGCTCATGGAGAATTTGTCATTAAAGAACTGGAGGCCTTATACATGTTGAAGAAATATAGAACACTTAAACGTAGATATTATGATAAGTAAAATGTGATATGATATTCTAAGATAATTATATTTTGCACAACCACTTTGCATGAGTATCCATATGCGATAAATCTAACATTTCCATAACTCTCTATATAAGCTTGAAGAAATAACTCAATCGATAACTTTTATGACAGTAACTATTTTTATTATTCAAAATAAATACTAATAAAACATAATATACATAGATAACAAGGAATATTCACTTTTCAAAACAAATAATATGTTTCTTGTAAGAAAATAAATTTTTAATCACAACAAACAGAAATAATATAGTCATAAATATAACATATGTACCTACAAACTAATGACAAAAACAATTGTTGTGAAATGGAAATGAAATCATTGGCTCGTTGTATATTGTCTTTTTCGTGATTTCTATAACACCAATTCCAAGAATTTCCTCTTCATATTCGTAAACCTGTCTATCACAGAATCAATATCTAGTTCAATTGCCCTATGGACGTACAATAAGGCCAAACCTACCAATCTTTCTTGACCCATTCTGGATCTGAGCGAAGTTTTCAACCTTTTTAATGTTGAGAAACTCTCAGAGCTCGCCACACTTACAGGCATTACAGATATTAAGTACAGTGCCAAGTAAGCATTTGGATATATGGAATTATCGCAAAATTTCAGTGCACCTAATGCTGTATCTGGCAGATTTTCTGTCTCACTAGTGCAGTTTTTATACCACAACTCTAATTCTGTCCCCGTCAAACTAGAAATGGTACATCATTATTTTCTTGGAATTTTGATACAAATCGGGATAAATTATGCTTAAAATAGAATCATATTTCTCGTTTAATTCAACGATTTTGGAGGGAATCAAATCATTTATATCAAAAACTTCTAAAACATCATTATGGAAATGGAATTTGAGACCCACCAGTACGTTATTTAACAATGGAAATAATCTTCGACTGAATCATGGAGTGTTAACTCGGCTGATTTGAAATTTAGTAGTCTGGGCTTGACTACATTTAAATTCATTTTTGAATTAAACCATTCTTCTTCTACAAATATCGCTTTGAAACAGGCCTCTACATCGGTCCTTTTTTCTTCCAACAAAAATGTAATGTCATTAACTAAAGATTGTGCTCTCTGTTTGTCGATAAATTTGCCTTGCAAAATGTTACTCAAGTTGTATATTACCGTAAGAAAATAGGATAAGCAGTATAGAGGAACAATACATTTTGTGGTATTTAGAGAATCTACAAGTAATCGGGCCTTTGAAGAACTTTCTTTATCTTTCAATTGAGCAAATTAATTCCAAACATCCAATAATGTTTTCGAAACAAACCTTGAAACGTATGATTGAATCATGTCATTCCGCCCAATGGGTTTCGCAGAAACTTATCAACTCTTTATCATCATTGACCATTTCAAGAATTTTGGCTCTTTTAGAAGACGCTTTGAAAAAATGAGTAGTATCTCTTATGACACCTACAGAATTTCTTATATCTTGAACGTGACTACTTTTGGAAATCGATAAATTGAGACTATGATTGTGAATGTCTTTATTATAGCCGACGGCGATTTCAACTCAATATCTCAATATTTCTATCGGTAATTCCAGAAATACCAGATGTAGAATCGTCATTTGTTTCAGAATGACAAACCTGGGGCTCAGAAGAAACTTTGTCCTTTGTTATATTTTTCATGGACATACAAAGCTTTCTGACGAGTACGTTTGCTCATATCTGTAATCTAAGAAAAGGATGTTAGATAACGAAAATTGAACCGAAAAACTCGAAATAATTATATTTTTTAATTACTCTTTTGTCCTTACCTTATAAATTCAAATCGAAATTGCCCTCACAGTTAAACTGGAATTTAAATGAAGCATATCAAATCATACAACAGTATACTATAAGCTTTTGGAGTTGTCTATTCAAATCGAACATGCAAAGCACTTCTGTTAAATATAAGGTTATCATGGGCTGAAGCTAAATATCTAACGACTATATCTAAAATATTCAATCATGGACCAGCTTCAACCTATACATTAAGAGAAAAATATTATTCTGTTAGTTGAAGAAAGCATAATGAATTCTTTGGATAATATGGCTGAAAGATTGAGGAAATTTTGTCTCGTTTTGATGTCCATCAATAAGATGTGGTAGTTTTCGTAGAGTTTCCATAGAAAATGTATTTCTCCAAAGCCAATCAAACAATTTAATTGAAATTTGTCAGTTGTGTTCGATGAATAAGAATTATTTTTCTTCTAATTTATCATATTACATTCAGAAGCGGTATAAAGTTTATATGCTATAATTTGTTGTCAACCGTCTATAAAGAATAGTTGTTAGAGCCTGGAATCGCTATCGTAATAGTGGAAGTGCTGCATATATTCATAGGGGTAGAAAAGCAAGAGCTACAACCGTCGCACAAGATCGGCTAATACAGTTAACTACACGATGAAATTCCTACTTAACAATATCCCAAATTAAAAGCTCATTCCGGCAGCAAGCTACCGGTAGGATAAGTTCTGGTCACATCGGGAATGGGTTGCACAGTTTCAATTTGAAGGCAAGAAGAAGCCAGGCACCTGCAATTGAGTAGGAGGCACCGGGCTGTAAGATTTCGTTGGGCACTTGAATATTAGTACTAGAATAAGAAGAGATGGAGATCCTGCCTGTTCAGGGATCAGTCCAGATTTCAGCTGTATCAGTCTGAAGGGCGAATGTTGGTGTGGCGAGAACGAAGTCAACGGTATATTGAACATTTCATGACAGCGGCTCAGTGTGCGTTGGGGACTGTATTAATTTTTTTGGTCGCAAAGATTTTATTATCCTCACTGACTCAAGCATGACAATACGATAAGGTATCTTAATTTTATTATAGAAGCAATTATTGTTCCCTTTGCGGCAGCCATTGGTGACAATTTCACGTTAATACGATAATGCTTGTCCACACCTGGCAAGAATTAGCAACTACCGTATAAAAATGAATGGCATTAACCGAATGGATTAGCCCTTTGTCTTTCCAGACCAGAATTGTTTTGAACATATATGTTATGAAATGTCACAGCAATTACATCGCTCACCTCAGACATTTTAACAGCTCGCCAATGCTTTGACGGACATTTGGTATAAAATTCCGCAAGATTTCATTGATAACTTCATTGATAATAATAATAATAATAATAATAATAATAATAAATTTATTGATCCTTTCAGACATTTACAATGTATAGGACAAGTCTTACGAAGAAACATAGGTAAAAATAAACACATATAAAAATTAACAAACGGCATCAGCCAGAAACTCATCGACAGTATAATAACACTTATTGAGTAAAAGGGATTTAACTTCCCTCTTGAAAAACTTTCCATTCATTGATTTTAGTCGACTAGGCAAATGGTTGAACAGTTTGATACCCATATAATCGGGTGAGGATTCAAACTTGGCCGTAGAATGTCTAGGAAAGGCTATAATATCTGTTTTACGTGTTTCATACTTATGAAAGTCTGAACATCTCTTATACTTGCTTAAGTTTAGGTGGATATTCACAAGGCAGTTCAAAATGTACACGCATGGGAAGGGAAGTATACCAAATTCTCGGAAAGTCGGACGACATGAATCGCGAGGCCGAAGTTTGAAAATAAGGCGTATGATCCTTTTCTGAGAAATAAAAACTCGGTGAGATCCCCCCGCTGAACCCCAAAGAACTACGTTGTAGCTCAAGTGACTATATACCATGCTGTAGTAAACACTCAGCAATTCTTCGACTGGTAGACAGCCCCTGAGACGTGAAATAGCATAGCAAGCCTTGTTAAGCCTACCACAAACATGCTCTGCGTGATGACGCCACGCAAGGTTACCATCAACAAACAGCCCCAGAAACCTGACGACTTCCGTCGACTGCAAAAAACCTTTTTGGTGTTTAATAACAAGAGGTCCCGAAGTTTGGTTTTCCCGATTCTGAAACTTAATCAGAACTGTCTTCGATAAGTTGAGGATTAGAGAATTTCTGTGGCACCAATCCTCGAAACACAGAACAATTTTCTCGCAATGCAACCTCAACTCCTGCCAGCTGGAAGCTCTGATTGCGATGGAGGTATCATCGGCAAACATAATCAATATAGGTACAAGCAGATATGTAGGGAGATCATTAATGAATAAAAGGAACAGGAGCGGGCCCAAGACAGATCCCTGCGCAACACCCAGATCGCTGACGAACTCGTCGGATAAACACCCGTTCAGTCTTGATACAATGCCGAATAGAGTAAGATGAGTACTATGTAGGCATCTAAAGCAGCCTTGCTTACTGTTGACATTTCAGGCAGGTTAACCGTATGCAGACACCTATTAATAAGAATATTACAGTGAGAAAAATCATCAATGAGCGGTGTCTACTTTCGGAGATATTTTTTTTTTTCGAGTTTTGTGAAATCCGTGGCTGGTCGGTTTTTCAATTTCACCGATTCCCGTCGACGGTCCAAATTCATATTGATTATTTTAGAGTATTTCAATGTGAATGACACTGTGAAAAAATTATCAATGAGCGGTGACTACTTTCGGAGATATAAATTTTTTTAGATTTATGTGAAATCCGTGGTTAGACAGTTTTTTCGATATCACAAATTCCCGTCGACGGTCCAAATTCATCTGAAAGTTTATTTATTTAAAGCATTCCAATATGAATATTACAGTGAAAAAATCATCAATCATCAGTTCCTCTTTTCTGAGATATAATTTTCCCTTTTGTAAAAGAAAGACTCGCGAGAATTAAGTGATTCATTTCATGAATTTTCTAATTTTTGCTGTGCAGTTTGGCACGAGATAATTCGGAATTTATTAATCTCATTTTTTCCCGATTCAATACTTCAACACTTCAAAAAATCATTGGATAACACAAATTTTAGAACAAATGAAAATTTGTCAAGGCCGCCTGTCGATTTGCCTTTATCCCACGATCGACCCACCGCGCGTCACAAAGCGTGGCTGGAAATCCATGGATAACTTCACATGAGTTAAATAAATTATGTGTATCATTTTTAAGATGAAGGTATGATAAATGATTAAAAATTGATCAACAAGACCAGTGATATGATTTATTTTGATTTTGTCTACTCAACAATAGCAACTCTGCCATTTCATTTTTTCACAACATATTTCGTAGTAATTTATTGTTCGTCGTAATAATAAAAATCATCATTCAATGATATTTTCAGTATTTACTTCATAAGAAATAGATATAGTAATAAGCCTGATATCATGTAGGAAATAAACAAAAATCCAGTAAATTCAACATTCATGTTACACTTCTAGTTTATACATTCTATATATTGCCATCTTTATAATCTCAAGCTAGTGCAGACTATACTTTTCGATCATTCGTCATGAAATACATTGTTCATTGTTATTTTTTAAAGTTTTCCCTTACTTTATTTTCTATTTGAAACTCAACATTCAACAATGAATTTCTGAAACCCAAAAGCTCCATATAATAGGTTAATAAAACTAGAAAAATCAACAGGGAGATATGATTAATTATCTACAATGTGCAAATTATTTAGTTTGTTCACCAAGTATTTGAATATTTTTTCAAGTTTGGGCCCAATACAGTATGATAATAGAACAGGACTAAGTATGTAGATAACATTAAGGGGCTACCAAATTTCGTTCAACAAGAATATATAATATACAATAAAACACTATATATATAATTATGTACAAAAGGAAGATTTACGAATATCAGTAGTTGAGAGTATTTAAAATTCAATTGAATGAAAAATTATTTCCATGTCATGCTTTTTTAGTGATCTACTGGTATGAGTTTTTTTATCACTGACAAAAAAAACTGTAATAGTTGCATCTTCCCATTCATATACGTTCCTTCTAATATTTTAATGATAATTGCAAACTATGAAGCATCTTTTTCCCATTTTCATTCACTTGAATTTGTTCTTAATGATTTCTTAGAATCATTTCAAAAGTTAGAGATGTCAGTTAACGAGATAACTATAACAAAATCTTATACTCAAATCGAATCTATTCGCTTTTCTATAAGAATTTCAAATAAAAGAAAAATCATTCTTCCTGAAAATTCAGGAATTTTCGAAGATATCTTGTGCTTCGAAAAGTTTCATCAATAGCTCATTATTGAACATTTTCTTAAAACTACATGCTATTGTCATTTTCTAATGTCTTGAAGGCTTCAGCCAAAGAATAAAGAAAGTCAGTTTTCTACATTACATACAATAATATACATATCACTGAGAAAATAATCATTTTCTATATACAGGGTCTTTGGTTAGCAATTGAAACTATAAATAATGATAAAGTTGCATTAAATTATTATTTCTAAAATTATTCAAAATTTTTACTTCTTTTGGTTCTAATAAATAATAACACAGTAGACATATATAAGCATGAAATAAAAATGTCACATTGTAGCACCCAATTGAATTTGATTCGAATTGAATAAACAAAAAGTCAATAATGATACTCAAAGAACATTGAGATATAAAGCATCAACTTTCTAACTCCATATTATCGATTTTAAACATTGAAACGTATCGGCGTGTATTACTTGGTTCCATTTTGACATTCACAAAAAATTTGTAAAACCAAGGGGTTCAGAATATTACAATCCTCCAAATATAACAACCTGATCTACTGTTCCTATATTATGGATTGAAAGCAAAAATACAACAAAAAAATATAAATGATGATAATCAAACGCTCATGGGTTATTACACCTATAATTTGTAAGGTATATATGTTATAGGTAAGTCATAGAGATGATAAGTTCAAAGCAGGTAAGAGGTTTTCCACGATGACCTGTAAAGAAATTGATAAATTTAGATCATTTCGGAAATAACATGTGAGGAAAATGATAATGATGAAAGTATAGTCCGTCTAGAAAGTATCCGGAATTTATTATTTTTCATAATTTCAATATACTTGTTTTTTGTAACATTCTAAGACAAAAGTAATGTATAAAATAGGTTGTGCAGATAGTCGGCTATGGCCAAAGTTGCATTGCAAAACTATTTGACAAATATTGTTGATTGTAAATAGTTATACAATTTATGAAATAATGTCGCAACTAGAAAATAGAAAACAAGTAGAATATTCGTATAGAAAAGGTTTTCGAAACGTTAAAAATTAGTGCCTGAACTGGGAAAAAGTTCTGTATATGAGACAATAAATAGGATAAAAATGGCATGGATATGAGGCATATACCAGTTTCGGCTACAACATATCAAGGAAACTGAAAGGATCCCTATAATGACACCTTTACAAAAGGAACGAAGGATAAAATTTTGTCAACGTTTTCAAGAAGGTAATTTTAAAAATGTCTTTATATCTGATGAAAGTTGTTTCCAACTTGGTGGAAATCACTTAAAAATCCTATCAAAACAACTTGTTACCGTTCAAATTTCCAATTTTCCCACCAAAATAATGGTTTGGGGAGCAATATCTCAGCGTGGTGATACGCTTCTCTGTATGGTTTGTGGTACTATTAATAGTGAAAAGTATTGTGGCATTATAAACGATTTTCTTCTTGAAACGGCGCATGCTTTATTTCCAGAAGGGTAGCGTTTTCAGCAGGATAATGCAAGATGCCATACTTCAGCCTATATTCAAGCTTGGATGCAAGAACACCAAATGACAACCATTTCATGACCAGTAGCTTCACCAGATCTTAGTGCCAATGAAATCATATGGGGACTAATGAAGATTGAACTTGAATGAGCAGCGCCACGAGATAAAGAGGATTTAATCCAGTCAGTTTTACAGTCCTGGACTACCATCACCGAAAATTATGGAGGTGATATAGTTTCGGGTGTACCTCGACATTTAGCCAAGTGTTTACAGTTAAATGGAGGTTGTATAAGTAAATAAGATGAATATTTTGTTATAATTTTCTAATTGAAAATATATACTAAATAATTACAATTGAGCTTTGTTTCTTCCGGATACTTTCTAGACGGACTATATAATTCTTCATCAAAGATGTTTCAAGACTTTGCAGAAGATAGGTGAATCAGTTGTGTTCTAGTTAGGCTGAAATGGTAACTATCGCCTGACTAGAAACTTCCATTCAGTTTGAAGAACAGTGCTGCCCTAGGTGTCTAAGGACAGAGTTAAGCCTGAAAAAAATAGAACTGATTGCCTCAGCCAAGCTTATTTCGGAGATTATATTAGGAGAGTTCTTACTGAAAAACTTTTGTCTGTATCAGGATATGCCATGGTTCGCTGAATTATGCATATATTAGTACAAGTACACAGCATTAAAAACTAGTTGAGATGTGTTGGAAGATTTGCCTTTTTCTGGCGGGCCATCAACTTCGTCAACTGAACTTAAGATCTCTCAGTTAAAGGAAATAGCAAAAAAAAATTACCATTCAAGTCTGCGAGATATAGTTGTTGAAATATCTGTATCTCAATATCTTAAATATCAAACAGAATAATTCTGTCATACATCAACGAATTTTCATTTTAAAAAACGAATTGGAAGTATTTAAAATTTATGTATTCAGTGATAGTATTATGTTACACATTCAGAATTACGCCTTTGTATAGTCCGTCTTGAAAGTATCCGGAAAAAACAAAGCTCAATTGTAATTATTTAGTATATATTTCAAATTCGAAAATTTTAACAAAATATTCATCTTATTTAATTATAAAACTTCCATTTAAATGTAAACACTTGAGTAAACGCCGAGGTACACCTGAAACTAGATCACCTACATAATTTTTGGTGATAGTAGTCCAGGACTGTAAAGCTAACTGAATTAAATCATGTTTATTTCGTGGCGCTGCTCATTCAACTTCAATCTTCATTAGTCCCCATATGATTACAATGGGACTAAGATCTGGTGAAGCTGCTGGTCATGAATTGATTCGTCACTTGGTGTTCTTGCATCCAAGCTTGAATATAGGCCGAAGTATGGCATCTTGCATTATCCTGCTGAAAACGCTACCCTTCTGGAAATAAAGCATGCGCCGTTTCAAGGAGAAAATCGTTTAGAACGCCACAATACTTTTAACTATTAATGGTACTATCAACTATACATAGAGGCGTAGCACCACGGTGAGATATTGCTCTCCAAACCATTATTTTCAGAGCAGTTGGAGCAGTGCATTCCGGTTGGATTTAGCCTCTTCTGCAATTATATGCAGATATATCTTACTAAATAAAGACATTTATTATTATTATTATTACATTGTATGCCTATCTTACTCCAAAATTGACGAGATTAACATCATTTACCTGCAAATAAGAGTAGGCTGAATTTGGACTGATTAATCTTTCTTATCGTCTTCAGGATCTTTCAGAGTATGCCACTGAGCTATAGGCCTACGAGGGGAAGCTAACATATCGGACCAGTGTCGAAGTTCTGTGCCACTTGCATTATACCCCAAAACCACTTTTCCTATGGGTTCAGATGTACCAATTCGATCGTAGTCCACAACGGTCACAACCAGGTTCACTTTCTGTAAAAAATATTTAATTTAAATTGGAATGAAATAAGAAATTACTTTTTGTTAACTGAATATACAGTGACTGGAGTTTCGTAGTGGTTACTACATTTTAAAATTGAATAAAACAAATTGTATTTCAACTATTATATAAATTCGTTGAAGGTTTCGGCAAAATTTCCAAAAGTGGAGTGTGCCACAGGCCCGTCTACTCATTTTTATTACCAGAACGTGCTTTTTATGTTTAAATATTTCGATGGATTCCAGGATGTCTAGTTTTTTTTCCTTTCGCTTCCAGGTGCAATATTTCAAGATTCTCCAATACGGGGAAGATATGATTGGTTTCAAAAATTTTTTTCGCAAAATTAGATTTATCTTTCCGATTCCTAAATGAAGATTGATGTTCTTTGTACCTTTTGTGGAAAGATCTCCTGGTTTGTCTTATATATACACTACTGCACTGTTGACAAGTTAATTTATGGATTCCAGAATTATTCACCTGAAGTTTTTGTCTTTTGCATTAAAAAAGAGGTTGGAAATTTTGTTGTCAACTGTGCATATATATATATATATATATATATATATATATATATATATATATATATATGGGACAAAGCGGGAGATCTTTCCCCAAAAGATACGAAGAAGATCATTCTTCATTTAGGAACCGGGAAGATAACTGAAATATTGTGAACCATTTTTTCGAAACCAATCATATCTTTTCAGAATTGGACAATCTTAAAATATTACACCAGGAATCGAAAAGAAAAAAAACTAAATATCCTGGAATCTATCGGACATACCTGTAGCACCTCTCACTTTTCGAAGTTTTGCCGAAACCTTCAACGAATATATATGATAGTTGAGGTACAATTTGTCTGATTCAGTTTGAAAATGTAGTAAATACTACGAAACTCGAATCACTGTATATTCAGTTAATAAAAAGTAATTTCTTATTTCATTCCATTTGAAATGAACTATCACAAAGTAACGGACTACTCCATCAAATGTTGTGGACATTTTCATTACTTACTTGTATTTGCTCGAATGGTACTTCAAATGTGAACGATTCATTGTAATAAGGGTTGAGGGTACATTTTTTAATACTGGTCTTCTTCTTCTTGAGCCTTTTTCCATTTTGCATAAGTGCGATTTTCACGTAAGGATCTACAGTAAGGTAAAGAAAATACCAATTAACGTCTTAAGAATATAATTATCGCCACGTTGCTTGAAAGCAATGACTAGTGTCATTTAATTTTTTTTTAATTTGGAGTAGGAAAGTTTATTTCGGCTATCAACGATGTATTTAGTTTAGTCATTGCTCCTAGGCAAATATTTAAGAGTGCTAGGCACAGAAGAACATGACAAAAGTGTAAAATAATTTGATATATACTTTTCAAGTTCTATCAGGTTTATTTGAAACTTAAATATAAACAAGGGCGAGCCAAATTCACGTATGTTTTCTTCCTTTGCTAAAGTATCTATATTGTTTTCTTTAATACGGACGATCTATTTTTCAAACACCATGGTAAACTTAATCTTCGCAAATATTATGGTCCACAAATTTAACATTCTACTCATCGAATTGTGGAAAAGTACGAAATATTTTTTTCTTTACAAATAAAAGCACACCAATTAGACTAACAGAAACAGAGAACTAAGGAAATATTGGAATACAGAAGATGTAAATCTTCTTTTCCAAAACATTATTTTTGACTTGAGGTAGCGCTAGTAATTCTTCACTCATTACTATTATTGTTATCATTACAAATATAAAAACCGAACAAACTTTGTTTGATTTTTGTGACGAACATAGAATACGTAGGATTTTTAAAGTTCTCTAATTTTAGTTGTTCAACAAGGATATCAGGAGGTCTGTCTGGTAAGATATTTTTTGTTAATTGATTTTATTTTTTAAATGTGAAGTAGGACTGACGATGTTTTAATTTAATTTGAAATTGTTTTTTGATGATGTACTACATGTTTTAAGTAATATTTTAAAGTAACTTTTTGAAATAAGTTAGTTTTTGGAGAAGTTCTTAAGATTGTTCTGCATTTTTGAAAAAGATTTGGTTTTTATAAATACAAGATTAGAAACAAATTTTTGTTTCCTTCAAGTATTTATTTAGTAATTTTTATTGATAATTTATATTTCGTTGGTTTTTTTCATTCCATTTGATATCATATAATGAATGTTGATTTTAGGTCTACCAAATTGAAGCAGTGCTTATAAGACATTAATTTAATTCTAAGAGTTTTTGATTGAAATTTTTTGATATTAAAATTTGTACTAACAGAATAAATCTGTTTTGATATTTAAATTCAAAAAAAATTATAAGTGTTTAAATTCTGATAGAAGTTTGAAATTTGATACGCCCTTGCAAATTTTGGAGTCATTTTCCTGTTCCTAGCTATAACGTTTATTAATACAAACCGGATAAACCACCAACGTCCATCTTCTTCAAATTCTTGGCTTCCAGGATTACGACAGTCAGTTTTCCAGCTGTTGGAACGTATCTCAAAGAAAAGCATATATCTCCAAGCTTGTTTTCCTGTAATATTCCCACATAAAGTAAGATTTGAATAGTGTAAATCTCAAGCTCAATCACATTAGTCTGTTGCTTGCGATGCTTTTAAAAGGGAAATATTGAGTTCTTTATTAGGCTGCTTCTTCAGTAGTTCATGCCCATTCAAATACCAATGAAATTATTTAAAATTGGAAAAATGTAAATACTGGATGGTTAAGGGATTCTAGAAACCCAATATAACATGTCTTATATTTACAGATAAAATTCGTTCTTTTGGTTAGACATTAGAGGTAGATATTGACATTTTGTTTTGATCTCGCCTGTCAAACCTGCTGTTTATTTTCAGCTACAGATGTCGAATCACCGTGATTAGCAGCACGCACAAATGATAAAACATGATTATCGAAATGTTTAGTGTGATGGTTTTTCAAATTCGACTCTCCAACGTTCGGTAGCCGAATTTGGGACAACAATCAGCCAAGACTAGTTCGTCGAAGGAATGCCATAATTGACCAAGAACATTGGCGCGATGCGTAAAAGTGTGTAGGAGTACCAGAGGCAGTCGATTCCTCGCCGTGTATAAGAACTTGACTTTTCGCAGACTTCTTGGCAAATATTGCATCGGAACCTTGATCTACACACGAACAAGATCTAACTGACTCAGAAGATCAACGATAACGCCGTTTGTTCGCCGACTGAGCTTCAGAACGTTTAGAAAAGGACCCATTTTGTCCGAAAGATTATCTTTTCTGACGAGTCGCATTTCGTTTCTTCCCGGCAGAGGATTTAATTGTATTTTTTAACCCAACTTTACACTTAAACCGCATAATCATTATATGTTTTGAGAGCTGACAGAACAAGGCTTGTGTGTGAGAAAGTACAATTAATTCTACGCGGTAGTTCTTTTAAATATGGGGAGCACTAAGCAGCATTTAAATCATATTTCAATTTTTCACTATAAAAAAGGTAAAATGCTGGTTAAGCCAGAAAGAAATTAACCGATGTGTATGAAGATGTGTTGACAGTACGCCAGTGCCAGAACTGATTTGCAAAATTTCGATCTAGCAATTAAATATACTTAGCAGGCATAATTTCGATAATAATTATAAAATATCACAAACTCAAAATAAAAGTCATAGACTTGATCTTTTGGAAAATCTATAGATACAATAGAAAACATATTTCTATTGAACGGTCAAATAGACCTAAACAAATTCTACCTACTCAATATATTTAAATAACATTTTGGAATTGTGAACTATTTTGTTTATCCTTCTGTTTTTATCCATTACTCTAATTTTTTGTGAACAGTTTAGTATGTAAGAATATATTTCTGCATTGTATGCTCAGTTTAAATATTCATCAGATGAAATCACGACATGACGAAAACATTGCGTTAAGAACTAAAGATTAGCCGAAGTTAAAAGGGTTTTTATTTTATGAATTTCCATTGAATAAAAACCGAGACAATCAAACACTCTCCAAAATTACCCTAGAAGTACTCCTACTCTGAACTTCCTCTTCAGGTTATATTTTGGGACTTTTGATAGACTGGAAGGTGTGCTACTTGTCACGCAAAACAAGATGTATTTTATTGTTTTTTTCCAGCAATTTTTCTCAATATTTTTATTCTATTATTTATGGTTTCTAGATTATCCCTTCCCACCTGAACGAAATGTTCCATGATGTAGATACTTATTTCTGTTTCAGAATATCTCCCACAATGTTGTTTGTATGTATAATGGTGTAAATACATTTAGTAGTAATGAAAACACAGAAATAATTTCAAAATTGAATTTTTTTCAGTACACGCATGCGCAATCATAGAGTAGTGTGGTCAAGCTTCACAGAGTGTTTTTGGGGTAGGGTAAGGGGGTTTTGGATAGAAGAATAGGATGGAGCGGGGTCACAACATCTATATGATGGTCAGACGAAATTCACTTTAGCGGATTTGTGTATGCCTATAAAGCAGTTCAGAAACATTGACTGTTCATACAACAGAATCTTTTTTAAATTTTTTTTTCTTTATGCTTTTTATTTATTTGAACACCAACTCCTGAAAACAGTAACGAAATGAGTCAAATTAAATATTAATCAAAAGACTGTAGTGTTCTTCAGAATGCAGGTCAATGGTTCTGAAAAAAAATGTAACAGAAGATATTTTATAAAATATATTCTTCATTTTCGTGTCTGCAGTTTTTCACTAAAACTCAATAAATTCTTTCTAAACACCCAGCTCAAACCAGCTTGTCGATAACTATTTTCGTCATTTTACTAACACAGTACAAAATTTACTATCTAAAATGTAGATCTATCGGAAAATTGCTGAAAATATGTAATGTAATTGGTCCTATACAAAAAGTTGTCAAAAATGAATGCTTCTTTTAAATGTTTGGAAAATGAAATACCTTAATTTCATGATCTGGAACTCCGTTTAAAGATTAAGAACAGCTAAACAGATTTTACTCAAATAATATGTACTGTGCTTCAATGAACTAGCTCAGGTGCATTTTCATGCTTTTTTGAGATCAGATAATTAACTTTCAAAAAAAGAAGGAAGAATTGGAAACAAGAACCGAATGTTTTCATATAATTTTTCGATACAGCATGATCATTCCAAAAACCCATATAACAAGTAAAAACTTTTTGCATGCATTTTAAAGTGTATTCTGGTCTACGAGAATGTATTGATATCTAGTTAGGTTAGACCGGTTTCATGGATATGAAAAATTATGCTATAATATAACAGGGGATAACCACTTATCACAAATGTCAGTGTAAAGTTTCAAGTCCAAAAGTCAAACTCGAGTTGCCCAATAATATCCGGGGATGTCGGCTTAAATTGGAAAAATTAAAAAATGGCAATGGCAATCATCGAGTGTCCTTGAGTGGTGAAACAATCTGATAGGGTGGATTACTAATGAAAATAAAATTTCGTGTATCAATTTAGTACTATTATATAGTAGGAATTTTAACACTCGTAATAACCTGTAATTATATTCTTTTGATTATTTCATCAGGAGTATTATAATATATTATATATGATATTAGAATTTCATTACATTCTTATTTGATATATCAAGAGCTAAGTGATGATTCTCTCCAATAACACTTCATCTAAATTTTTGTTCCGTGTCGCGTTATATTGAAGATTATTCATCATTTGCTTGCAGAGGTAACAAACAAAAAATGAAGGATTTTTTTCAAACACTTAATCGAATTTTATATTGCTGGTTTTTTATTTCTTTATATTATATAAAAGTATACTGTTTTTTCAAATAAGCTTCATTTCCTGGATTTTTCTGATGATCTTCAATTTCTTCACTTTAACTTACTATTTAATTTTGGATTCGTTAGTCTTGCATGTTGCGTAATAATTGTTTGTTATATCTACAAGCTGAAATAACCACAGAATGCTGCATTTAAATTTTTACTGGCAAAATATTTGAAAGTTGCAACGGGTACGACACCTGCCTTTTTTTTGGACAATTTTTAGCGAATTTATGAATTTTTATTGAAGATGCATTAAAATCACCATATATTAAAAGCTCTGTTTAAATCACCAAAACACATAATGGGGTCAAAATTTTTATCGGAAGTTAAAGATTCATGCCGAGCATGAAATTTCCATTTTGCATTTGTTTTAGAAATCCTTTTTTTTTCAATTGTAGCATAGTTCACTTAGTTTATGCGATAATATTGTACTGATCTGCAGATTCAATCCGAAATATTCTTAAAAACGTTTTAAATTTAAATTGAATAAAATATCTAAGAAACACTCATCCTTTTTATAGACATATATAATTATCAACACACATGTGCGGTAGTCAACCAATCAAATATAGAAAAAAATATAAAATATTTAACGCCATTATTTATCTAAAATATATCGTAGAAACGATTTGAAATTCAATTAAATATCTAAGAAACACTGTTTATTTTTATAGATATATAGAATTATTGACACATTACGGGGCAGTGAACCAATAAAGAATCACAAGAAAATACAAAATGTTGACCGTGATCATCTATCTCAATAATCTCTTAAGAATTTTTTAAAATTATATTGAATGTCTAGGAAACACTTGTTTTATAGACATATAGAATTATCAACACATATGTGCGGCAGTTTTTTCATTGGTTAACTGGCTCACATATGTGTTGATATTTCTATATGAAAAAGAAACAATGTTTCTTAGAAATTTAATTCAATTTCAAAATGTTTTTAAGAGATTTTTCGGATTAAGTTTGCAGAGGTTTCGGAGAATTGATCCAGTTAAATAATATTAAATAAGGTTAATCTGATTCTCACTTTGTGGAAATCAGAATAAATTATTCAATATGAATTTTCATCAAGTAAAGACTGATTCAGTTAAACATTTGATCTAGTTAATGTATGAAATATTTGAAAAAACTTGTCTTGATCAAAGTCGTTCCAATATTCTTTAATGTCAAACAAAAAATAAGTACTGCAGTAACGAGCTTTGAAACCAGCAGTTACTTGCAAACTGCATATATATATTTGACTTCCATTGAAATTTCATCTCATTTTAAAGGTTATTTTAATGTAAGGTTTCACTGAGAAGGCAGATTTTAGCATAAGTTTCAATAAAAATTCACAGTTATTTTTGAAAATGGTCACGTGAAAGTAAAGACTGCCAGGTCTATCGAATAAAAGTTCTTTGAAACAAGAAATGCAGGAATGTGATTTTTCTTTTAAAAATCAAAAAACTGACAAGAATAAAATTAAGCAGACATTTTATGCGGGCGAGAAGGCACTCAAAAAATTTTGGTGGTGTTCCACTATGATTGTAAGGGATAGAAAAAGCCACCCCTAAACCTTCTCTCGCAAGAAAATCAATTTTGGATAGATTCATCCATTCTTAACAAATAAGATCTCTTGTAATTTCTTGCTAAATTTCGAGGTTTTTGAGAAAAAAATTATTTATCAACATGATAGCGTGAGTCGTAGAGGGTGGAATTATTTCCGACAACTGACTAATTTTGATTAATTTTGATTCAGGTACAAATTATTGTCAATTTTCTGGTTTTTGAGAAGAAAATTAAAAGCTGCTTTTCAGGGGCCATCTTTAGAGGGCTGTAACTAAGCATGGGAGGCTCAAAAAATAAAGTTTATATGAAAGACCCACCCTATTTTTTGACAAGGAATTACCCCCTAAATTTTTTCGCAACTATTCGTATACCATGTATATCGTAGGATGTATACTAATCGTGTCTGAACAGAATTAATCTGCACATAATCTCAAAAATTTAGATTCGTGATGCAAATAAGATTTTCCATTCAAAAAACATAATTGAGCTCTAAAAAACCTTAAAAATGAAATCTTAGTTTTCATCTTTTGTTCAAAATTTCTTATTTATTTGCTATTCAGATTACATGTTCGGCTGAAAAATTGAAGAAATAATGAATAAAATGGAAAATTTGTATGAAAACATTGGATTTCGCATTTTTATATCACTTTGTAGAAAAATGTAATTTACTCACATTTCATTTTGATGACCTTCACGAATAAGTTTATATTTGCTAATTATATATCTTTTCTCATCTATTGTTAATACGATTATATAATATTTTCTGTGTATGTTTTATAACGAATGGTCTTTTGTTTCCAATTGTTCCATATTCAATGAAAAAGATTTTTTCAGCTAAAAATCGTCCAGCAGACCTAACTGACGTTATATTAACTTCCATGAATACAACAATAATGAAAAAAACGTTTAAAACAATTACAGCCATTTGCAAAATGCGAACAAAAGGGTACATGCAAATGCAGAAATATAGGAACACAGGTAAAAAGTTGTGGGGCAGTCAAGAGAAAAATTTGAAAATTTTAAATATACATAACTACATATATATGGATTTGCATCCAAACTGAGAACTCCTCTGAACTTTATGAAGAAAGTTTCAATATTTTTGATAATGTAGGATAACATCAGTTTGAATGCATTTTACAAATACAAAAAGTGGAATGTTTGGTTCATATTGAAAGTATCATTATGGTATAAATATGGATGCAAAAAAACAAACGTGTATTAGATGATGTAGAAGTTAGTTTCAATTTGGTTATATCTGTAGTAAGTTTGTTCAAATATTGTTTTTCTCAATGAACTTATTTCTAAATCATCGATAGTGTGTGGAAAGCAGAAACGAGCAATAATGAATAAAATATATTTTAGAATAAACATATGACCTGTTTCATGTTGCTTCTTTCTGCTTATATTTCAAGGGGTTCTCAACATTGTAGAATCGATGACCATTGTAACTTTATCATGATTGTTCAGTGTGATGGTCATAGAGTCTTGTTATTGTGTCAATATGATGGGTTTGTTATACTTACGTGAACAAGTTTGATTGTTTGGAAGCATCATGCATTTACGCATTTATGCCATGGCACAACACCATAACAGAGCCATACCAAAAGCAGAGCAGAGAAATTTAGGGAAAAGAGAAAAAACGATTTACGTCAATACAAGTCCACTTCATCGGATGTTAAATATAGTTCCGATCAACTTTGCTTCCTTCGGTAGTTTCCTGTAATCTTTATCCTCCTTTTGCAAACAGATTGAAAACTGATTCCACCAATCAACAAACAATTTGAAAAAAATTTCTTTTTGTTTTGTATGAAGCAAGTCTCATGAATTAGGAATAAAATGATAATAATGTCTTTGTAACGCAACAAGTTTTTGAACATGACAAGTTTTTTTTAATATAGGTTCTCATGTTTGCTACCGTTATTTCTATAGGTTTGGAAAATCGCGTTTTAGAGATACAACATTCAATGCATAAGAAAGAGAACTCCCACCGTCCAGTATGAAGAGATCCGGATCCTCTAAGGATCATACGGGTCACAGAGTCCCTCATAAATTATATAAATTCCACCATTACGTCATTGTATTTATCCGCATTATTTCTGTGTCAAATACTCTGTGGCGCTGCAACTTGACACGTATGTGATTGATGACAATAACAAAGGAGAACAATGTCCTTATAGCATTCCCATTATATTTTAAAGCATTCGAGAGGAAGGTTCTTGGAAATAAACCTCCTGATCAACTTAGTAACATACTCAAGATAATAGTACTTATAACAGCCCTCCTTGGTAACTCTTAGTAAGTAAATTTCCTTTAAATGCTTTCGATTAATTGCATGCTTTACATTTTTGAATACCACCTTATTGTTAATGTGAATTTAGTGATTGCACGCTCGTTCATTTTACTTCCATTCATCGCTTTTCATTCTTGTATTTTCGCTTCAGTGTTATTTAATCCGACCGGAACTAAAATGCATTGACTTTATATATAACTAACGTGGCACGACCCTCATAAGTTATCTGTTTGTTTTATATACTTTCTTTCGGTGCCTGATTGCTTTTTGCTGTATTTATAAATAGTGGTTCTTTATCTGCGTAATACTTGCTAATAAGGATTTTTGTATTATCTGTTCTTACTAATTGTGGCGCTTGATATGTAACTGATTTGTATGTACTCTTGTGTGATCCCCCGTTTACCTATTTCTTTGTTTGTTCTGATTGTAACGTTCATTAACACGCCTAGGTGATGGGTACTGTATCTATTTTATAATGTCCTAGTCAGTTTGTGTTACATATTTGCCATATGCACGTGCCCGCTTACTTCGAGAGATTGTATTCCTTATGAACCAGTGGCGTTCTTTAGGGTAAATCGCTGAGTGGTCCTTGTAGAGGACGGCATATCGTATAGAGACAGTAAACAGCTACGAATATCCTACGCTATTGTGAGAATGTGTGAATGATGGCTAGATAATTGTTGCGAGGTATTCCCATGGATTAGTTTGCGTGACCCTTCAGATAGTGTTCGGTTCGTTCTTCAGTAATATCTGTGTCTTCCTGGGCCTTTGCTACCCCGAGGTGGCTAGATACAGTCCATTTTGATAGTAACTTTTCCGGTCGACTCGAATTATGTTAGATCCCCTCTTCAAGGAGATCTCCTGGGCACACCACAGTTACCCTTACCTTACTGTCCGTTTAAACTTACCCCTTGTAACGGAAGGTTCTGCACTGGTTATCGGAAGTGCAGTTGAAGGTGCATGCTGACTGTATCCTTTTTCTTTCTAACGCCTTCCGCTGCATAAGAATGATATTTGATTTGAGCGAGTTACCGACCTAACGATATGCAGTAATAAGTCGTTAATAAGTCGTTTAGACCCGGGGCTCTATTGGGTTCACTGGGGATAGTTCGAGTAGAACGTTGAAATAATCGAAAGATTATGATAATGAATAATCCAGTGTATAACTCGAAATGAATGCTCTTCTCTCTCACCTTTCCAGATGTGGGAATTGAGGAGTTGGACATCTCATTTAGTTTGATACAGATCAACCATAGAAGGATAATAAGTCTATGAGATCAACAGATATAGTTGGCGCATAGAACTCAGGAGTGCTGGAGTGTAGTACATAACGCTTGAAAATCAAATATAGTCCGTCTAGAAAGTATCCGGAATTTATTATCTTTTATAATTTTAATATCCTTCTTATTTGTAACATTCTAAGACAAGAGAAATGTATTAAATATGTTGTGCAGATAGTCGGCTATGACCAAAATTGCTTGGCAAAATTATTTGTCAAATATTGTTGATTGTTTAACAGGTAAACAATTTATGAACTAATGTCGCAATTAGAAAAAAAACAGGTAGAATATTTTTGAAAAAAAGGTTTTCAAAACGTTGAAAAATTAGTGCAATTGACTGAATTGGGAAAAAGTGTATATGAGACAACAAAGAGAATAAAAAATGACATGGATATGAACCATAGACTAGTTTCAGGAAGACTGCGTAAGATTAAAGAAAACAATCATAACGCTTTATTGGTCTTAGGACGACACAATCCGCGCCTGGAATTTCGCAAATTGGCTAACAGGTTTGGAAATCAACGAAATATAAAAGTGTGTCCAGAAACCGTCCGTATGTTACTGAAAAGAGGAGGCTACATATTAAGAAAACCGAAATAATCCCTACTAAAGGAACGAAGGATAGAATTTTGTCAACGTTTTCAAGAAGATAATTTTGATAATGTCTCTTTATATCTGATGAAAGATGTTTCTAACTTTTTGGAAATCACTTGAAAATCCTATCAAAACAACCCGTTTCCGCTCAAATTTCCCACCAAAATTTTCTTCTTGAAACGGCGCATGCTTAATATCCAGAGGGGTGGCGTTTTCAGCAGGATAATGCAAGATACCATACTTCGGCCTATAATGAAGCTTAGATGCAAGAACACCAAGTGACAACCATTTCATGACCAGCAGCTTCACCAGATCTTAGTCCCATTGAAATCATATGGCGACTAATGAAGATTGAAGTTGAATGAGCAGCGCCACGAAATGAATATGATTTAATTCAGTCAGTTTTACAATCACCGAAAATTATGGCGGTGATTTAGTTTCAGGTGTACCTCGACGTTTAGTCAAGTGTTTACAGTTAAATGGAGGTTGTATAAATAAATTAGATGAATATTGTTTTATAATTTTCTAATTCAAAAATTAAAAATATATACTCAATAATTACAATTGAGCTCTGTTTTTCCGGATACTTTCTAGACGGACTATAGTTCAAAGAAGTAAAAGAGTATTTAAACAAATATGAACCGTTTGTTATTAATAAGTTATTTTGAAACTTTCTTAATTAGTTAATGTTTTTTTTTTGAGTAATAAGATAATGGCGGGTTTTTCATTTAATTGAGCTTTTGTGAAATTGAAAATAGTTTTTATGAAGTATCGGCATCAAACCATGAGAAAACGGGTATACGAAGAAACTTTTTTCAACTGTGCAACTAAAGTCAATCTGTTTGCAAGGAAATATGATTGATCTGGATAAAATGCATAATAACTCTTAAGTATTTCGTATTTTAATGATGGGAATAAAAATGTTCAAATCTACTTCCAGATATTCTCAAATTTCTACTGATACATTTTCGGTTAATTTGATGCTGAAATTATATCACAATTTAATGCATTTCGCGTTATTATCGTTTTCTTAAGTTTCGGCATTGTTTCAGCTCCATTCTGTATCAGCGGAAACAGCGGAATATCATATACATATGTATAAAAAATACTTTTGTGCCATGATATTTATATTTATGCAAGCAACCAACGGTCAGAACTGGGTGTACTGTTCAGCATGAAGACATAGTCGTCCATCATGGAACTCCAAATGAAAGAAATAAGGAAATGAAATCATTACCTACTTTAGGACTGGATTTTCAGTATTCTGTAAAATAAAAATTTCGACCGTTCGAGTTTTATCACAGAGAAATAATGGAGTCAGTGATTTTAATAGCATTATAACCTACTGAATTTTTGTATCAGACAAGTCCTTAATCTCGAATAAAACCGTTTCAAAACATTATATGAATTTTTATCGAAAAAGAGATGGGAAACAATTTGAGACAACTTTCTTTAGTAAGATAATGAAAAAACATAAAACTTTTTATATAGAAGATATCGAAATTGGCTCCCTTACTCTTCAAGCAATGTTTACACTGCTGTCTGTTTGCTTTTCACAAAGTGTCGATTAATTTATCAAGTAGCAAGTAATAATTCCCATTTAACAGAAATTAATTTAAAATGCAGACATGTAACGATTGTTAATAATAAATGATAAGTCAGAAGTTGGCTGCCTTTCAACTTCATACGTAATTGTGGAGAATTTTTCAATATTGACACAACATTATTGAACACAAGCCCTGTAAATAGATGTGTCTAAAATGTAAGCAGTCATACAATAATACAATACGTCATAGACGTATTTAAAAGAATTTTTTTCCAGTTTTCACGTACATATGGTTTACTGTAAGTTGATAAGCAATTTAATTAACATTTAATATTGCTTTTTTAGAATCAATTTTTCTACGAACAGATAAAAAGTAGATTTTTAGAAAATCGACTTTTCTAATTATTTGGAAAGGACTATACAAATCTTTGATTTCATCTATCAGTATTTGTTTATATTATTTTAAATATTTATATAAAAGAAAAAGTAACTGAAATATTCGAATACTGTAAGAAAAACGAAAATTATAAATTCTGCAGATAATTTAAAGGAGTTTTTACGTCGCTGTTATTTATATGTATGAAATAAGTATTTGATACATATTATCTATAATTATTTTTTGAGTTTATGTTTTATTCTTCATTTTTTCGATTTATTGTGAGCTGAAAACTACTTGCTTTTGAGAAAATAGGTCTATTGGCGAAATATTCATAAGAAAGTCACGCTTTACGGAAGTACCCTTCTAGGTATTTTGGAAACTAACCTTTGTTATCATTAAAAATAAAGCATAAAATCAATTTTTTTTGTTTGCCTAATAATACGTCCGAGTATAAATGGCGATATCATAAATACATGTCGTTTTTATTCTTCTCAAGAATCGCTTTTTTCCAAATTTTTCCTGTATTCTGAAACGATTATTTGAAAAAATGACACTAACGTAGGGAGTCTGTGGTGAATTTAGCACCTTCGACGCAGATGCTAGTAGATTTGTTTGTGTAACAATAACTGACTAACTTTTTCTCGAATCGAAAAGTGGTTTATTTTCCAATATTCAATTCACTTTTTGTATTTTATAATTCGAAAATAATAATCTATTATTCTTTTATTATTGATTTTATCTTCTTATTTGTTAATTGCGACTATATAAGATTTTTAAGGGCAGTCATTAATTCAAATTCCTTAAGTGTTACTATTAGTTGCTGCTTAGTGCTATCTCAATCATCAGATAATCCAGTAGATTGTTATGAGTTTACCAAAGAAGAATTTTTTTTTTCGTATAACAGAACACAAAAACACAAAGAAAATCACTTTTTAATCCAAAACACGTAAGGTCAACATTTCTAAGTAATTTGTTCACCATAATAGATGCTAAGGAAATATTCAGCACAAATGATATATGAAATTGAAAGTTGTCCAAATTCGTACTTGTTACATTGTAAAATGGGAAGTTTATACTTGTTACTTGTTAAATGATAATTCTCAGTTGATAACTGATAATT
This sequence comes from Megalocaria dilatata, assembly GCA_034642435.1. Classification (NCBI taxonomy): domain Eukaryota; kingdom Metazoa; phylum Arthropoda; class Insecta; order Coleoptera; family Coccinellidae; genus Megalocaria; species Megalocaria dilatata. The sequence goes on along the minus strand of CM067858.1, from coordinate 47,947,318 downwards.
AATTGAGTCGTTTCTTATCTGAAATCTGCAGGACGAATGAGGTGTGATTATTCAATTAATTCAATACTAAAAGGGGTGTTCTAAAGATAATTATATATATATATATATATATATATATATATATATATATATATATATATATACATGGGTACTAGTGACGAGACTTCAGCCAAAAATTAATAGATAATAATGAAAATGGTTGCTACGAGCGAAAGAATATAGGACATTCTTTAATTTTGCTCGACTTAAGAAGATCATAGACCGCAATCAGAAACACCCTCTCGCCGTAAATAGAGTAATCGTTCATTTGACCTACCGGCTCATCGAATAAAAATGAATTAATATATTATTATATTACTCAATCGACTAAACTAGTGGTTAATAATAATTTTGTTATGAATGCCTTATCATTTTTCGAGTATAGAATTTCGACGTGTATCCTAAATTAGCGCGGAGATAACAAAAATTTCATAAAATTCGTTACAAAAAAAATTTTTCAATGATTATTTTTTCGGCAATTTCAAAAAGATTAAATTTAGAAAACGTTAGAATAAATTCGGAAAATGCTTACAGATAAAAAATTGAACAACTCCTCCCATGTTGAATTTATTCATCTCCAAATAATGTATTATTATTTGGAATACAAATTTCAACAAAAATCACAAAATGTTGTAGTCACATCACTAGCGACCCACTCATTGCAGAAAAATATCTTGATATGAATAATTTCACCTCTTCTTATTGCGGCATTGGAATAATAAAGACTTTGTACTTTTTTGGAAAAAAATTGGTCTTATGCTTTTCTATATAATGAAATATTCCAGCAAATCCTCAGAAATACGTATGATTTTTGATTTTTTTCGTCCTATCTCTATTTTTCTTATAACAAATACTCAATTATAATAATAAACTCCATTGACTCTGTATCTCAAACGTCGAACTTATCCGATTGAAGCAAGGACCGGACTATAACGTTATTATCAAATTTTGACTTCACCTGTCCCCCTTCTCCTTCCACACTTTGTAATTCCCTCCATTCCTCAATAGTTTGGGCCAAGTCGATCGTGCAAAGTGGCACCTTTACCTCTCCAATTTGGTCATGCTTGGAGAACCGATCGAAGTCAAATATGGCGAAAACGAGTGTTTTGTTCATTGCGTCAGCGTATGGTATATTCTGAAAAGATATACAAGTTTAGTAAGGGGGAATATATATATCTCTGATTGAAATTAATACATCAGAGAACATTCTCAAAATCGAAACTTATTGAAGTTGTAATGATAAAAAAATGTAATAAATGATCTAAGCAAAATCTGGAAATTCATAAATTTATTTTGATTTAAAAAAGTTTTTTGAATAGAGCTCGAAGACTTCAAGATCGTAGCTGACAAGCGGCGTTAATGGTTGAAGTTGAAAGTGAGCCTATATAACTGGCGAGAATTTTAAAGCAACAATGTATTAATCAATGGAACGATTCATTTAAGTTCAATCAAAGGATCGATTAATTCAAATTTACACCAGGAGGTCTTGGGAACGGAAGTTCCCACACTAGATAAGGGTAGTTAATGTAAATGTCGCGACAGAAAGACGCGATTATGATTTTAGTGCATATATTCGAGACTAAGATTAGGTGTTCTTTGTAAAGTCGAGATAAGAAACCGACAAGTCAAAAGATCTGGATGGTCTAGACGTGTGTAGGTGTTTTGAAGCGATGGAGACTTCGAAAAAGTCGACGTAGGAAAATTTTGAGTAGGAAGAAAGAACCCAACGTTTTGGAAAAAGGAAAAGAGAGTGGGAACTTATGAGTCAGTCACTAATCGTTTCGTGACCGGTATAGTTTAGTTTAATCCCATTGGCAAAATAGAGGGCTAAAAATATAGTACTTGTTTTTAAAGGGGTGTTGTTCCTTTGGGCTGAGGCCAACACCCCCGTGTAGAGGGTCCAGCTATTGAACGTGGTATCTGGTTTTGTGGATAGGTGTCCCGAAAAAGGTAGGATTATATTTTTGTGGTTCGTTAACCTCTAACATTATTTTTATTGGCTTTAAAGGGAAATTGTTTATTCATGAGAACGAAAGTACGATTTATTGAAATAAGCAGTTCAGGACCTGAAGTCTTTTAAATACTTTTGAAACAAAAGACTTGTCCTTCGTGCGACAAACACGAACCCAAGATCCTTCTAAAAAGAGAGTTCAGTAAAGTAAGTATGTGCTATGATTTATTTTCAAGTTGGGAATTAGATCCAGGAATTATGAGCTGAATGTAGTGAATAGTGACAGTGCTAAGATCTAATAGTCAGAAAAAGTTTATGTGAAACTATTTCGTGTTTTCTTACTCTTTGAAATTTTTGGAAAAATGTTTCCTTATTTAAGGAGTGAAATTAAATATTCTTTAGAGAGTTGGAAATATAAAAAGTTTCACACAGTTACTCTTATTATAGTGAGGCTAAACTACCATGTGTGTTACAAAAAGAATAAAAATATTTACATAAATGAAAACAAGTTTTTAGAAATTACCAAGATGATTCTGTCTTATCGACGGGACATATGTAATGTTGAGATTAATGCTAGACAAAGCAAGGACAGTGTGACGGCAAAACTGCATGTATCACAATCCCCATAGGGAGCCTTGTAAGCTCCATCTTGTCTTTGGAGGTGCTGTTCTGAGGCTGAGGGTCAGGTTCTGCTTCTTTAAATATTTTGCCATCTGGAAAAACATGTTGGCTTTCGTTGTGCTATAACCTTTTATCACTCGAACATTGCCTCAGTGCTTCGTAGAATCTTCTGGTGTGGGGGCGTGCTACGAGATCTCTCCGTGCATTTGTCTTGCAGAAGCGAATTATTCTTGTGTTGTTTGGTCTTGATTCCCGAAACTCTTGCAGAGAATGTTTCCGTTCCCTCTCCTTGCACTCGCCCTCCATGGCATTGTAGCTTGCTAAAATGGAGGATTAAGTCCTGTTGCCGAAAGCAATGCCACTCGCGCCAGTCACTTGACCCGTGTGGTGGAAGATCGACCGAATGGGGCTTTAGTTTCAGCGTAAAGGTGGAATGGAGGGCTGAGCCGCGTTGATCAACTTAGTGATGTAGCATGCTGCGTTTTCTCGGAAGGTTGGAGGCCCTCGAGAAGTATTCGTACGACCTGGTCACCAAATTGGTCTTGGACTCGAGGGTGCAGTAGTTGAAAGTCCGCATGCTGGACTAGGAGGGTATTCCATCTATCTTTTCGCAGCATATTCAGGATATCTAAAGAAATGCTTCAGAGTTTAGCGGGACTTGACTATTCGACAGGCCTCGTCCTGAACCAGGATCGATTGCGAGACGTTTCTGGGGTTTATAGATCTCGACGATACGGCTAGTCCTTTGGTGCTTAAAGCTAGGATCAATTGAAAGATTTCACAAGGGTTTGTGGGTCTTGACCTACAGGCCGGATTGACGGGGCTCGTACCAGGATCAATTGAGGCATCAATCTTGAGACTATCTTGGTTCATGGGACTGCGTTCGGGTGGGTGGGTAAGAAGCCCCTTCGGCGTGTCAGTTGCATTTCAAACAACTCGGGTACTGACCATGCGGAACCAGTAGAGGTTGGATAGTGCTTCGCTGCTACCAGTTACGGTGTAGGTTTCCGGACTGAAGCCGAAACCGGAAGCTTGGTGGGTTCAACTCTTCGGTGTGGTTCTCGCTATGCGCAATGATGAGGCGTAACCCTTATCACACTTTCTGCTTCTTGGGGGATATTGTGAAGACTGCTGAGTAGTCACCAGATGAAAGAACTATGCTCACATGCCACTAACCTAACTGGTAGAATTCACGATATCTCCCAGACTTTGTGACCACCACTCATATAATACTCGTGGTTGTCGAAAATTCTACCGCTCGGGTTTAAACCATACATTCCATGAGAGATCACCATTAATATCGGGTATTTAACTGTATTTTCTGCTGAAGAATTTGATTGAGAAGCATTTATTGGAGTTCAGTCGACGGCTGAGGTCTATTCTTGCCATTGGCTCTTATTATAGCGTCAGTGAGTTCGCCTCAGCAATAGGGGTTCAGTTATATGTTTGTTCTATATATATTTATGTTTTTGAATTTATTGTTCACTTTTTTTTCTGTTTATTATATCGGGTGTTTTTTTTAAGTTGATAGAACTTTGAATTGAAATAAAACACATTTAAACTAAAATTGAAGCCAAATTTATTTCAAAGATAATTTCATGACATTTATGTTTTGAAAATAATTTCCGGCATATGTCCACCACAACTAGGTCTGAGAAACCGCATTCGACCAGACCAATTTTGGACCACTTTTTCGAGTAATTCATGCCTTATTTCATCAATAACACGAGTTATGTTGGCTTCCAAAGCGTCTATTGTTTCTGATTTATCAGCATAAACCAATGACTTGACATAACCCCAAAGAATATCGCCAAATATTTCTTTCAATAAATCAATTGTTACGGTAGCAGCATGAGTTGTAGCACCATCTTGTTGGAACCAAAATATTTCTGGGTCGATACCATTCAAATTTTGAAACAAATAATCATTGATCATCGATCTATAACGAACACCATTCACTGTAACATTAGCTCCAGCATCGTTTTTGAAGAAATATGGACCGATGATGCCTCCAGCGTGTAAAGCACACCATACAGTGCATTTTTCAGGATGCAATTGAATCTGCAAAACTTCTTGAAGATTGTTTTCACTCCATATAGGGTAATTTAGCTTGTTTACATAGCCCTTCAACCAGAAATGAGCTTCATCACTAAACGCAATTTTACGATAAAAAAGTGGATCAACTTCAAGCTGATCTAGGGCCCAATCAGCAAACAAACGACGCTTATTATGGCCAAGTGGCTTTAGTTCTTGAACCAGTTGGCTCTTGTTGGAGAGTAGACCAAGATTTTTACGCAAAATTTTCCATGTGGTGGATGCACAGAGTCCAACTTGTTGTGAACGTCGACGAATAGACAAATCTGGATAATCATTAATACTATGACTTACAGCAGCGATAGTTTCTTCTGTACGTACATTTCTTTGTCTTGTTGTTGTTGGAACCGGCAGAGAAAATGTTGTCCGAAATCTATCGATTGTTCGACGAACAAGCTGCTCTGATGGACGATTATGTAAACCATAAATTTCACGGAGTGCCTTATCAGTTTGGCGAATAGAACACTGATTTTAAAAATAAATTTCAACATTTTCTAAACGTTGTTGCGGCCTGAGTCTTTCCATGATAATTTGTCAGTGCTTACTGAACAGAAATGTCTTAACAACATGGCTGTTACCTTCTGTCAAATCACATTTATCCCTATCGAAAGTTCTATCACTCTAAAAAAAAACACCCGATACATCTTTCTGTATTATTTGACATTATTGTATATTTAGTGGAATAAAGTTATTATTATTATTATACCAATGCTCCAAATTCGATTTAAGTCCTTAAAGATGAAATTCGGGAAGCTATCAGGACATACAGCCGCAAATGACGGAATTGATCATGGAAAATTTCATCAAAAGGATATGGTCCTTTTCCATTGTTAATGGCATGCCTTCCTCTTTTAAATGAAATAAACATCCATTGATAACTCTTAAAATTAACCTTTTTTTTCAATATCAAAATGAAACCTCTTATTGGAAAACCCTTTATAAATAGTGTATTTAAGATATTGTTTCCATGATTTCAATATCAATTATTATTATTCCTATGAAGGTTACAAAATGTCCAGTTTTTATATTCTTATAAACTTTTTTTATTTCTACTACTCCATTGGGATTAAAAAAAGAAGATATCTTCTCTGAATTTTCCGTAGTTTACCAAATGAAATTCAAGTATACAAAAATTAGTTCCTCCTAAGCTATTATCCTGAGGTTATAGAGAATTTTCCAGGAAATATACTCAGATCAAATGACTTTCACAACTTACCTTGAAGCAAAATGTCTCGTTGAATACGGGATTCAAAGTTTTCCGATGAACTTTAGTCTCGAATTTCTTCTTCTTATCAGGAAGGAGATAAACCTTAACGTATGGATCAGAGGTACCTCCCATATCGAGAGCAGGTAATTCTTCGGCTTGTATAACAGTCACAGATAAACTGTTTTGGTTGAAGTCATACTCGAGCTGAAAATGTTCGGGAATAGTCAGAAGTAGTATTTAGAATAATTTATATCAACACTGTTATTCCTTAGCTCATTAAATACTTGATCAAAATTTATTCAGTGCTTCTTCATTTTGAGTCTACTTCTTTTGGTATTCGAAGGAAAAAAATTGAAATATGGGAAGAAACAATACTAATTATAGTGTCTCTTTCATTGTGTGTACATAATCTATTTTTTTTACGCTCAAGAGGACCAAGGGGGGTCCTAAAGAGCACATAAATGTATAGATTAATATCCTATTATAAAATTTGAATATCAAAATAGATTTAATCTGTTAGTCTCCCACAATTTTAATTTCAAAAAATTTTTATTCAAACATTTTTAGAATTAAATTAATTATATATATAATAAATATAAGCACAGCTTATATTTAATAGACGAATAAATTCAAAACTCAATATAAAATATCAATTGGAATAAATAACCCAACAAATATAAATTATCAATTAGAATTAAAAAGTCCTTAAAAATGAAGAAGTCCATAAAATTATATTTTGTATTTTTGAAGAGGATTTAGTTTTCATAATTGCAAGATCAGAAACAAAATTTGAATTTATACCTCTATTAAATATAAGCTGTACTTATAAGATAATTTAATTCTAAAAATTTTTGAATAAAATTGTTTGAAATTGAAATTGTAGGAGACTAACAGATTAAGTCTGTTTTGATATTCAAATTTTGTAATATTCCTTCTATCAAGTGAAAAACCTCTTCTTATTATTTTATATTATATATAATATATAATTATATTTAGGTTCGAATAAAAAATCTCATTATTAAATATCAAGTGGTTTAAAGAAAACCATATAATACCTTACAGCTTTCTGTGATTTTTGTGTCGAACATAGAATATCTTGGATTTTAAAGTTTGTTTGTTCAAACAAGTATAACAGGAGGTATGTAGGTATACTTGTTGTTAATTGATTTTATTTTTTTAAATGTGAAGTAGGACCGATGAAGACCTTATCTGAATTCTAATTGTTTTGTGAAGATATAATACATATTTTGAGAGATTTTTGAAGTAACGTATTTAAATATATTGAATATTTCAAATGAATTATATTTTCTGAGAAGTCCTTAAAATAAGGTTTGATATTTCTGAAAACGATTTTGTTTTCATAATTGTAGGATCAGAAACAAAATTTTTTCTCCTTCAAATATCAATTTTTCAATTTTAATTGAAAATTTATATTTGTTGGGGTAATCTATTCCATTTGATATTTTATATTGAGTTTAAATTTTATACGTCTATTGAATATAAGCTGTGCTTATGAGACATTAAGTTAATTCTAAAAATTTTTGAGTGAAATTTTTTGAAATTAAATTTGTAGGAGATTAACATATTAAATTTGTTTTAATATTCAAATTTTGTAATATTCCTTCTATCAAATGAAAAACCTCTTCTTATTATTTTATAATATCTTATTGTTGATTTGCTCATAAAACTTCCAATAATGTGAGCTACGAGGGGCGTTCAATGTATTCCTGTGATTTGCTAATAATGTGAGTAATTTAATTATCTCAGTTACTAATGACACTATCTGAGGGTATGAATATGAAATTTCACTAATTTACGATCGTTAGTTTTCTAGGTATCCTTAGTGAAAGACGACAAGAATGATTGACGCCACAATGATGAAGAAAATCGAGCATCGCGCCGTTATAAAGTTCTTCACTAAGCAGGGAAAAAGTTAAAAAATCATTCATGAAGATACGGTCGCTGTTTACCAAGACTGTGCCCCGTCGTTATCCACCTTTCAAAAATGGTCAAGTGAATTCAAAAAAGGCAGAGAATGCATTGAAGACGACCATCGCTCGACCGTTAGCGGCACCACTGAAGAAAATGTGAAAAAAGAGGAAAGCTGGTACTTGAAGATGCCAGAATAAAAATCAAGGTGTTAGCACGGATGGCAAACCTTTCCGTTGGTACCATACATGCTATCCTTCATGAACATCTTAATCTCTCAAAGATCAGTGCAAGATGGGTACCGAGAATGTTCACCGCACCTCAGAAGCAAGTGAGGGTAGAGTCAGGCCCCTCTTCCCCACTGGGCACTATGGGCACGTGCCCAGGGCCCCGCGATCGAATGGGGCCCCCTAGTTCCTGCCAGATTACCAAATGATAACCGATATCAAGGTCATAGGGGCCCCATGATCCTAATGTGCCCAGGGCCTCAAATAGTTTAAAGACGGCCCTGGGTAGAGTGCTGTAAGGAATTTTTAGAGCTCTGTGGAGAAGAGCCATCGATTATTTTCAACCGGCTTACTGGGGATGAGACATGGTTTATCACTATGACCTTGGCTCAGAGTAAACAAGAGTTCACGCAGTGGATTAAAAAGGGTGCACAGCCTCCAAAGAAGTTTAAGGTCACCCCATCCGCTGGAAAAATAATGGCTGCGGTCCTTTGGGTTTCTTAAGGTAGTTTATTGATAGAATACACTAAAAAGGGTGAAAACATCACAGCAGCATACGGAATCACTATTCGTAATTTAAGGGAAGCAATTGAAGGAAAAAGGCGAGGAAAACTCGGGGCGGATTGACAAAGCCTGCGTGGCGAAGACTGCTGTAGCTTCGAAGAAATTACCCATCCTCCGTATAGTCCAGACTTGGCCCCCCGTGACTACTACCAAATGAGAAAAAATATCTTCTCCTATTCTGAGGAGAAGCCGAAAGAATTTTTTTACAAGGTTTAGAAAAGCTTATTTTTCGACCTAACAAATGTATTGAAGATCTAGGGGACTACAGTTTTCTTTCGTGCCTTTACTGAGAATACAGTGGAGGCCCCTCGTATTAGCAAAATAAAATTCTGCTAGATCTGCTGAAGTTTTGCAAAGTCTTTGTTGTACTTTGCATTAAAAAAATTCTTCATTGCACAACTAGGCTTTCAAGCAGCTAATGTTAATGAGGTTTTTCAGGCTTGAACTTGAGGTCGTACTTATAGGTACATCGCATTTTTTATTTATAAGTAGATACGAATAAATTCTAGAGACTGATAGATTCGCAAACGTACACACTTCAGATGAAATATTTTCCAAGATATCACAAGCAGTGAAATTGATACCTTTGACAGTTCAGATTTGGAACTGGCACTTTTGGATTTCTTTTACATCAGAAGTCGGAATGATAAATGAATGAACCTTCCTCCCAAGAAAATTTTTCTTAAAATCTTTTGCACTAAATAAGTCAAGATCATTTCGACAGTTAAATAAGTAGAATCTACTCTTTCTATTTACAATGAAAGCAAATACACATAGACATTGATTGGCTCCACAACCTGAAAAATACAAACAAGCTGAAAGCGCGTAAATGTATTTCAACATTTTTCTCCATTTTTTTTCCATCCCGTCGATATTCTAGTGCCACACATCTACAGACGCACATCGAACAAACCTTATATTGCAGTTTTCCCAGCTTTTGAACCTCAGGTTTTTCCCCCTCATCTGGTTCTTCGGCGTTTTCAGTTAATTCGTCCATGTCAGGTTGTACCTAAAATCCAAACTTGTGAATTATGTCCAAAAATTTTGGGTAAAACGTTGGATGCACAAACTGTTTCTATTGTCTAATTTGGACTAAAAGGAAATTTTTCATTATGCAATTTCTTAATTAGTCGTAATGGGGCAAAGATAATACCATGCTTTTTAAAAATTTTTTTCTTCAACGTCTAAGCAATTTTTTGAATATTTCACTCCATTACGAATATTTGAAAGGAATTCTCATGAATGTTCTAAACTGTTTTTGAATTAGGACAGTTTTGCTGCATAATGAAATAATAACCTCACTACTCAGAGGTATATATATGTATATATTTGTATGTGAGTATTTTATATATAAATATATATACCTTTTCCTTGTAAGATGAGCCCAATAGCTGTACCGATTTTAGATCCACCCCTTTCATCCCCTTGCCCTTGGCATCTTTTGCTCTTCTTTTCCTGAAGCATCTTCTTATACAGCAGAAGCAGATTCCAAGAATAATGGCACATATAGCTGAAAAATGTTTCCTATAGGCACTTGCCATTTTAGTTTTTATAAAAAGGACAAATTGTAATTGTCCTTGTCAATTCGCTAGTAAAAATTTTAGTTTATGTTTAATTACAATTTAATTGTAAATGCTACTGAACTACTAAAAACGCTCAATAAAATGTCATAAATATAATAAAAAATCATGGTATGAGAATTATACAACACTTGGGAAAAATTTGACGTGCCTGGAAGATTCGAACTCTGAGAACGTTGCAGTTTCAACGTGATTACATATTATTTTTCACGAATTATCTCAAAACTAGAAAAAAGACCCTTTCTAATTTTTACGAAGTGGAATTAATTTTATTCTCAACTTAATTCATATCATATTTGAAGGTTAGTTTGTAATAACACAAATAATATTGAATTGATATGAAAAGAACATGAAATTCAATTTCCACAAATTTTTTATTGATTCACCATACTGTAGCATCATCAGGTCCTACATCTGATCTGCTTAGATGTGAGAATTTAATAGCACCTTACATATGGTAAAATACATACTGCTGAAAATTTTTTGTTTTCCTTTTACCAAAAAATGTCAGCATAATCCATAGATTATTGAAAGAACCTATGAACCCGCACAATTTTTGGAGATAAGGGAGGATTAACTGGTTCACTTTATAGCCATTTAAAATTATTAACACATAAGCGCGGCAGTTAATCAATAAAGAATCAAAAGAAAATATAAAAAATTGAGTGTAAGATCGTATATTCTTTACGACATTTTTCTGTGGAATAGCCTAGTTTTATAAATTTATAAATGGTGCCCAGTTAGCTTATTTAAGTTCGCTTCTTTCTGGACGAAGGGAGGTATGTAGATATATTTGTTATTAATTATTTCCTAACCAAATAACTTCCAACTGATATGAATGGGGGTAAGAATTTTAAATACTTTTCTGCAGAATTTGCTATATAGTTTTTCAAAGAGAAAATTAAAAGGACCTTTTTGAATCCTACGTGCAGCATGTTTTTTGTGATATAATTTGTTATTTTCAATAATATTCAATCAGAACAGGCTGCCTTGAATGATGTTTGTGCGGTAATCGCTGTCAATTTTTGACATTCTTTAGATTTTTCAAAATATTTTTTTTATTCTTCATCGGTTAACTACAAAGCGAAACAGTGTTTCTAAGACACTTTATTCAATTTAATTTTGAAAAATTTTTTAGATCAAATTTGTAGAGGTCTCGGCTCAATATATATTTTTATTGTAATTATTTGAGAAATATTGGTATGAATGGATAAATGAATAAAAAAATATATTTTATGAATCTCGTTTAGTAAATATATTTATGATAAATAATATTTAAATAAGGTTACAAAAATTGTTTCGCTATCACAGTAGCATCATCAGGCAGGTTTACATTTTGAATAACTAAGGTTGTTTCCGAAATCTTTTGCTATTTATATTAAAGTAAGTACAATAAATTTTGATTGAGTTCTAAAACCCTAAAATGGGTCGTTGTAAATTTCAGCTCAACTGAATATATTTAACAGAGGTGAGTTATTTAAATCTAATTGTTCGTTAAGTAATATTCCAATTTTATTGTGTTTATTTATCTCTAGGGATTCTAAGAGGTTTAAGGCATAACTTTTACTTTCTATATGTAGAATTTCGAAATTATGGTTGAAAGTATGTCCTGTTTCTAACAAATGGTTAGAATATGTGGAATTACTTTTATTATTGAGGAAACTCTTCAAATGTTCACAAATTCTATGTCGGAAAGTTCTTCCAGTCTGTCCTATGTAAAGTTTAGGGTAATCACCGCAGGTTAACTTATAAACCCCAGTTTTATCATCTTTATGGGTACTGTCTTTATTATTTTTAATGAATTTACTCAAGTTTGAATAGGTAATAAATGAAGTTCTTAAATCATATTTATTTTTGAGGTATGTAGCAATTTTCTCAGAAATACTTTTAGTGTATTTTAAGGAAATGTATTAAAAATTTTTTTTTTATATTAGGATATACCATATTTAAAGCTATTATTAAAAAAAAATTCTGAATACATATCCTTAAAACACTAAAGTTATTTCTGAGAAAATTGCTACATACCTCAAAAATAAATATGATTTAAGAACTTCATTTAAAACCTATTCAAACTTGAATAAATTTCTTTCACAAAGTAAACTCAAAACTCATAGTTTATATTATAATTTAAAATAATTATGTAATCGCTTTCTGAGTTGTTTATCCTTTTGTTTGTATTAATTGAGAACTTTTGAAGATTAAAGGAAAATATTTTGAATTTACGTAGAAACTGTTTGGGAGAAAAATTCAAATGCTTGTGTGACTTGTAGCACTTTTGTTGATATCTTCTAAATTAAATTCGATGGTTTAATTTCGGAGTTGCTATCAGGTGTTGCACGTGGTTGCGGATAAACTGCATTCAGTTTTTCTTCAAAACATTATCGAATTGTTAGTTTTTTCATCTTGTAACTACGTTCAATTTTGATTATTAGAGCTGTATGTCAAAAAGCATGAAATTCGTACAAAAGCTCATATTTCGAATTGAATATTTTATCATTTTTGTAGTTTTTTTTGGGTTTAATATATTCGATAAATTTTTGTATACATGTGTGTATGCAATGTCATAAATAAGGAATAAATATTTTTCTAGACAAGCATTATCTTTATATTATTTAATATGATTTTTTATTTTTGATTTTAAATTGACCTTCGGAAAAGCAGACAAAACTCATTATTTATATGGTTATTTAACATATGAAAGACTTTGACAGTTAAAATTTAAGTTGACTTATAATACCTATTCCTATCGACACAACCATCCAGGTGTCAAGACCCGTCTTCTCTCCAACGAAGTCAGCTCCGGAGAGTATGACATTTTCAGTTTTTTTGAGCAGACTTGTTTCATTCTTCGGTGCAGCGGCTGAAAAGAAATATATTATTAGTTTTGATATTCCACTCTCAAGCCTATACCTCCTTCATAAATAGTGTACTGAATCTATAAAATATTATGTCAATATCGGAAATTACGATAAATGCTCTATAGCTCTTGAGCATACCCTCTCAAGTAAAACAAAACCGAATTCTGATCTCAGAGAAAATTGAAAATTTAACTGAACGTTAATTTTTACTGAGTTCTTAAACAATTATGCATCAGACAAATATTTACTTTTTATATATGTTTTAAAATTTAATGGTGGTTATGAGCTACTGTAAACAGAAAGTTCTTCGATTTGGGACAATCCAACTAGCAACTGTAGCAACAGTTCCAAACTCACATACAGTCGAATAGATTTTGTTGATCGTTGAAGCATAAGCAGCAGGCATGCATGTTTCAATGTTTGTTGGTATCTCTTTCGCAGCAAATTCCACTAAGCAAATTTAAGAAGTTCATCTTGTATTCCAGATTAATTTTAACGTTACAAATGTAGAAACCTTCTTTTTGTTCAAGTCATATCCTATGTTTTTCATCGTAATGCCAATAAAAAGCATTTATCTGCAAATGAATTAATTAATCCTTATTATATTCGGAATAAATATTCACTGCATTAATTAATTCATTCTTTTCAAAATTATTTATTTCATACTTTTCAATTATTTTTTTTCACATCAAAATTTTCAAAACACTTCGGGCTCCTCGAATACTATTTTTCACACTTTCCGGCTCTTGCGTAAAATATTTAATTGTTTCTATTTGACATAATTAGTTGAATTAGATATCGGTACCCCAAGATGTTTATACCAATCAATAAAATTGTTAAATTATTAATAATTGCGATAGCTGTAATAATGAATAAACCAAATTTTGTAATTATACACTGCTCAAAGATTGAAGAAGATAATTTGCGTACATATAATAATTTTATTATTATAAAGGGCAATGAAAAGGCGATTTTGTATATGTACTGATGTATTAAGTTTGGTGTCTACATCCCGTTAACCCAACAGTTTGTTTTTGTAACAGTTTGAAAGACTGCTTTAGAGGGGCAACATAGAGAAATAACCAAAATGAAGATTCTGACTTGGTTGAGTCTGTAGGCTTAAAAAAAGTGGGGTCTCCTCTAGCTCTTACTCTATTCGGCATTGTGTGAATGAGGTAATCAATAAAAGCTTGAGGAACGTTTTTCCAAATGTCCGTCACAGCATTTGCGAGCTGCGGGGTATAATAGCTGTGACCAGACATGTTCAATACAATTTTGGTCTGGAGAGATAGCTTGCCAATCCATTGGGTTAATGCCATGCATTTCTTGTGGTCTTTGTTAATTCCTACCCAGTGTAGACGAACATTATCGTCGATTAACGCTAAATTGTCGCCAATAGCTGCCGCAAAAGAAAAAATTGTTGGTTCTTCAATCAAATCACAATATCTTACCGCGTTCATGGTTGCGTAAATGAGGATAACAGAATCTATGCGCCCATTAAAAGAAACGCCTCTCCAAATGAACACTGACGCACCGAAAAAAGTTCTTGGCTTCATGAAATGTTCTTTATACCGTTGACCCCGTTCTCAAATTACCCAACATACGCCCATCAGACTGATACGGACGAAATCTGTACTTATCCGTGAATAGGCGGGATCTCCACCTGTGCAGGTTCCAGTTCTCATGCTCAAGAGACGAACGACATCTTACAGCCCGGGCTCCCTGCTCAATCGCGGGTATCTGGCAGACCTTCTTGCCCTCAAATTGTAACCTATTCTGGGTTGTTCGATCAGAAACAACCCGACTAGTAACTTGCCGGAATGAGCTATTAATTCGGGATGTTGTGAAGAAGGGATTTCGTCGTGCAGTTAACCGTATTAAACATTCTTGTGCGACGTTTGTAGCTCTTGATCTTCCACCCCTAGAATTATATGCAGTACTTCCACTAATACGATAGCGATTTCACGCTGTACTAATAAAACTTTGCGCAACTTCTTATTCAGTTAAACCTTCGTTTAACCAACACACTTAATGTTCAAGTTTGACTGCTTCTAAACGCATGTTAAACTCGTGATAGTTAATCCATAACTACACGACACTTGATCGTTTCCAATAGCACATTATCACATATACGGACTATAAAAGAAGATACACCTACAAGAAATGAGTTTTTTGTAACTAAGCCAGTCAGTGTCATGATGACCATATTTTGTGTGTGTGTGTGTAAAGCGTAAACATACGGCTCTCCACATGGTATGTACAGCAATCCTGAAAATTTGATTCAAGAGCAAAGAGTAAGTTTCCTCTCGAATAACCACTTCAGTTTTCGAGCAGTGTAGTTAAATAAGCATTTTGAATATGAATCGGTGTAAAACTTACCGTATTATACCTATAAGATTCAAATATCAAGAATAACGAACATAAAAATGTTTGTTTATTGTAATTCATTTGATATTCAGAATTGAAGAAAAATACTCACTGGTGGTTTCCAAAATTGTTGTTGTGGGTATTGTTACTGTTGTAGTGGTTGTAGTAGTTGTGGGAACTACTTCGATTGGATTCACCTTCGGAGCTTCAGTTGTAGTTGTGGGAATAGTTGTATTGTCTTCAGTTGCTTCCCTTTTGAACAGGGAAAGTATCGACGGTGCCATTTCTCTTTAAAAAAAATTATATATTGATTTTCAAGTAACACATTTAGGTTTATTATGAGATATAAGTGCAGGTTGCTGTAAAATTTGATATCCCTTTTACTAAAATGAAGATAGTCTTCGACCGCCTCACTTGGATCATTAAATTTTCACATTTGAAGTAATGGACTTCTTACTTTTCTGCCTACGCATTGCTTTTCTGACTTGGGCTCCTCCTTCGTTGACATTTCATCAATACGAATAAATTGTACGCCTCACTCAAAAGTAGAAAATTCAAGCAGAACAAATCTGATAATCGGAAAAAAAAACTAATTTCAGTTGACCCAATCTTCCAAGAAACTATAACACAAGTGCTGAGTCTTACAAATTTATCAATTATCACCCATTTTTAAAAGGAAATTAATACACTTGGTTAGTTTTACGAGCAATAACATAAACATGTTGTTTCATTTTTAAAACTCGGTAAGAAATATGTAAGTATACTTTACAATACATTCATATAGAGGAAAACTAACTGATCGGGCTTTAATTCAGTTCAAAACTGAATATAAAATACATCATAACATTCAAGTTCATTTTTGTTGAGCAATTTTGATTTGAAAGACGAAGAACGACTCGAAGCGTTCCAAAGTTTAAGAATGAAGAATTAGAGGCAAGACTTGATGAAGATACACCACAAACGCAAGAAGAACTCGCAAAATCACTTGAAGTCATTTAACCAGCCTTTTGCCATCGTTTAAAAGCAATGGGGCAATGGGAATGATCCGAAAGCTATGAAGCCAAGAGACGTCGAACGTTGTTTTTTCACGCGTGAACAACTGCTCCAACGTCAAAAAAGAAAGGGGTTATCGCATCTAATTGTGACTGGCGATGAAAGATGGGCACATTACAATGATAAAATAGGTCAAGCAACGTATGGATGCCTCATCATAAACTGTCTAGCTCAATATTCATTGTGAGAAGATCATGCTGTGTATTTGGTTGGACCAGCTGGGTGTCCATTATGAGCTTCTACAATCTAACCAGGGAAAGTCTATCGATGACAATTGATGCGTTTGAGCTTAGAATTACCAGAAAGTCTTATCCCACCCGTCCTACAGTCCAGACAATGCTCCTCCCAAATACCATCTCTTTCGATTGATACAAAATGGCCTGTCTGACCAGCACTTCTCCAATTACGACGAAGTCAAAATATGGATCGATGCAGAGATAGACCTATTTTCGCGATGGGATCCGTCAATTGCCAGAAAAATGAGTAAAAGCAGTGGCTAGTGACGTATTGTAATTGAACTTTGAATGTATAACCAATTTTTCACAACAAAGCTTCAATTTTCGAAAAAAAAACGCACAAACTTATTTATACTCCTAAGACAAAATAAAATGAAGTGTTTTCTTCTAGTATAATATTATCCGTATATTGGTAAAAGAAGTAGCTGAATTTTGTGAGTGTTTACAAAATATAAATGACTGATGTAAATGATAACATGTAAATTGTTGGACTTGCAAAAACTAACAGGCATTCATAAATGATATCATGGAGATTCCACAGCAGGCTTGGAAAATTACATCAATATTGAATTAATTTGGAATAAAACAAGATTTTTGAAAGAACATAAAGAAATTGTGAAAAAGAAATAGTTCGATTTCATTTAAAATAATTGACAAAGTTTTTATGTTTCACAATTTATTCAGAATCCTGACACGTTGTTTCGATCTTTCGACCATCTTCAAAGGAGTACGAAAAGGAACTAAACTTAAAATCGAAACAAGTTCTCTTATAACACTTAGGACATCTGTGTATTTTTATAGCGTTCCCAAAGAGTATTTGGGAATTTGTTGAATTCTACTTTTTCTTTAACGGCTTTTTCGATTGAAAGAATCTCCAAATAGTCCATCAATTTAACCTCATTAACATTATATAGTAAAGTGACATCTTTCTCATTAAAAAATTTATTATTTTTTGTATAATGTTATGCAAAACATTATTTCTTTTTAGTGCTAAAGAATTAATTTCCATTTTATGAAGACCATTAGAGATCTTACTGCTGAAACCTTTTATATAAGCCATTGAAAACCATATTTTCTTTTCTTCATAAGGATCATTTATATTGATATAATTTTTTTTTTCAATATTGTGGTAAGTTTTCTCATTAATCATATTGTCAATGATTTCTGTTCTATAGCCACTGTTTACCGCTATGCTATATAGACTTCTTTTCGGAAAATGACTTCGTTCAATGGGACGCTCAAAAATCTATGAATGAAACTATGGAATATTGACATTTTAATTTGCCATGACTGATTGGATTTTGAATAGATTATAGTATAAGTAGTGATAGGTTTTCTAAAAATGTTGAATACGAACTTATTATTACTATAACTTATATTAAGATCTTAGAAGTTTATTGAAGAATTTTTTTCCATTTCTATTGTGAATTTGAATAGAAATGAAAAAAAAATCTTCAATCAACTTCTTAGATCTTAATATGAGTCATAGTAATAATAAGTTCGAATTCGACATTTTTAGAAAACCTATCACTATTTATGCTATAATCCATTGAAAATCCAATCAGTCATGGCAAATGTCAACATTCCATAGTTTTATTCATAGACTTTTGAGCATCCCATTGAACGAAGTCAATTTCCGAAAAGAAGTCAATATAATTTAAACCATAGCGGATATAAATCCGCTATGGTTTAATTTATATTTCAACATAAATGATCCTTATGAAGAAAAGGAAATATGGTTTTCAATGGATTATATAAAAGGCTTCAGAAGTAGGATCTCTAATGGTCTTCATAAAATGGGAATTAATTCTTTAGCTGTAATAATTTAGCTAAGATTTTGGTGAACAATAAAGAAAGGAACCCCAACTTTTCCGAACTGGGGATTTATCAAATTATTTGTGATGATTCTAATGCTACATAATAGATCAAACAGGCCGATGTTTACAGCATAGAATCAAAGAACATATGGTGTCTATTATGAAAAACCAGAAATCAACCAGTTTTGCAGAACATTGTATAGAAAATAATCATGTTTTCAAAGAGAAATATGTCACTTTACTGTATAATGTTAATAAGGGTAAATTAATGGACTATTCGGAGATTCTTTCAATAAAAAAAGCCGTTTAGAAAAAGTAGAATTTAACAAATTTCCAAATATTATTCGGAACACAGAAAAATACACAGATGTCCTAAGTGTAATAAAAGAACCTTAATATATATATATATATATATATATATATATATATTATATTATATATTAATATAATATATTAATAGTTTAGTTCTTTTTTGTTCTTCTTTCAAGATGGTCGAAAGACTGAAACACGTGTCAGGATTCTGAATAAATTGTGGAACATAAAAACTGTGTGAGTTATTTTGAATAAAATGGTTATGATGTTTCATACTCCATTTATGTAAGTAATAGTTCGACATTAAATTACCATGAAAATGACATAAAAACTGATTGACACTAATCAGAGGTGGTTTTGCTGTCGATCATAAGAGTGAATACTAGAAAGGAATAGTAATGACCATTAAGCAAAATAACTTTCATTGTGTTCAGCGTATAATAGTTGAAAACCAAGGAAATATTTCAATAATTCACTTGGCAGAGAGGAAGTAAATTCGTATATATGGGCAATGAAATTGAGACAACTCACCAAATAGTTAACTTCTCTTTGTTAACATTCATCATTTTTAATATTCACACATCTCATTGGGTTGTGAACAGCACTTGATATGTGGGAATTATTTGTTTCAAAAAGTAATAATTATAGGTTGTGGTAGAAGGCAATACACACCAAATTCAAATCCTAACCACAATATGCTATGATATTATCATATCAGCAAGAAAATATCCTGTAATGTCAGTTAGCTCGTTGAGGGGGATATGAATGGACTAAAATTTCAAATACCAACGAAACGCCGCTTGAAATTTTCTATAAATGTAAAATGTAATGCTGGAAATTTATTCTAGGCACGTAAGATCGAAAATTATAGAGTGATGTTGTTAATTGTTTTCTGCTATATTGAACTTTCGGATTCGAGAAGTGAAAAATATTTCCAACCTCAATTTGAAGTGAAATAGTTTTCGTTTAAAAGTAAGCAAAATTCAAATATCAGACAAAAAATCTGTCGTCTTTCGTATGCCGTAAAAAGCATTTTTTTACATAACTGGGTAAAAATTTTTGACACTTGGTAAGCAAATTGGTCAACATTGGTCATCAATTCTTTCAGTTATCGATTCTGATAGCTAAGAATGCACATTATATAAATATATTCCTCAGATATTCATTCTTGAAAATTTCAGTTTCATGAAAGTTAGTTCGGCTATCATAGGGTATTTTTTCATGACACTTTTCTGTCAGACCAAGAGTTAAAATCGCCAAGCGATCCTCATCCACATGAAAGCTGGAAAATATATTACTGTTTTAATGTTCAACCTAAAATTTGATTCTTGAGCTTTCTGTTACGCCAAAAATTCGTCCGAATCATGATGAATTTTATCGGAGTATTTTGCCATTTTTTATTTTCCAGTCGTTTTTCACGTAATGCTCGATTTGAGTCAATCATTTGCATTTTGTAACTTAGGTCACAAAAATATCCAGATAGAAATGAATGAAAATAATTTAAAAACATAATTTCTAGATTTTTGATCCAAATTTATTAATCCAGAACAGTTGAAGAGTTTTGCAGTATCCTGAAAAAATATATACATATTCAACATTTATTGGAACGAGTTTTTATAGACTTTTTACAAATTTCTTATTTTTATCCAATTTATCCATTTCTCGAATTCAACATTGTAAGAGCTTTTTTTAACATGATGCATATTTAATATTCACAAAGCCTTTTAACATACAGGTATTGAACAAAAACACGAGGGCACAAAATCTGGGTTATAATTTTGTGATCTCAACACTATTATAAAATAATTATATTGTCTTGATTTTCGAACATCCATATAATCAATTTTTTGAACAAAATGTTTTAGGACTATCCTCTAAATTTGAATCATGAGAAGGAATCTGAATATGATTTACCTGAATGGACTTTATATTATTAATAACTTTAAATTCAGAATTATATCTTCCAACCTCTACAATATATATTAAAATCATATACAAAAACTGTCAAATGATATCCTTATATATAATCAATATAAAATATTTTTTAATGTCTCGGAAAAAAACTTTTTTATTTCACGACATGAAACGTGTTAATACAAATGTATTAATAAAACTATATAAGTATTTATAAATAAATAAATATATTCTCATCTAGTTCTAGTAATACATTCCATATCATGAAGTAAAAAAAGTTTTTTCCGAGACATTGAAAAATATTTTATATTGATCATATATAAGGATATCATTTTGATAGTTCTTGTATATGATTTCAATATATAGTATATTGTAGAAGTTAGAAGATATAATTCTGAATTCAAAGTTATTTAAATTACTTGTATCAAGTATTGACTCACATTTTAATTTGTTTTTTATATTATTAGCTGAAATTGGTTTATTTAATGAATTAATATTTCTCAAAAATAAGGTATTGACTGATTTTCATGAAATTCGCAACATGTGTTAATATTGAAATATTTAATCTGAAAAATCTTACTAAAATGTTCTATTATTGATTTTTTATTGATGAAGATACATACCTGTATATAGAGTAATAACGCTGTATATATGGAATAGAATAGAGATTCACAAAATCTCCGAATTGAGGATTTGAGGGACCAAGAGAAGGTCATTAGATATAAATTAGATTAACGTCTAAACAAAAATATCTGAAAAAGTTTAGATCTTATATGACCGCTTCATTTTCCTTATCCTTCAAGAACATTATTTTACATACATAATTTGTTATTATATATATTCATATATTATTCAGTATGAAAAACTATTCTTCTTAAAGTGATATTTCAAACAAGTTAATATTCGCAATGAATTGAGAAACAATCCTGTTAGGTGCTAAAAGATTTTAAATACACCTAAATATAATTTTCGATTTCAAATTTTTATATCAATTAGATTTCAGTAGTATTACTATCAATAATTTGAATATCTTATTAATCATCAGCCTTGAATTTTGTACAAAAATTGCAAAAATACAAAAATTGAAAATAAGCCCTCAGTTCTTTCATAGGATGCATTTTTTATATTGGAACAAATTCATTTTCAAGTTTCCAATCTCAAATTTTTCACAGTGGAAAATTTTTGTCTCGAGGAATTCTGAGTTGCAGTAAGTATACATACATAATTACACGTTTTTGGAAATTACTACATACTAGGTTTTCGCACCCTATTATTTGATCACTGAAAAACTGTATGAATGAAAAGGCAATGATTAGTTATGATGATTTGAGTTTCATTCTGACTATGTCAATAAATTGACGCATAGTCTTTTTAGTGTGTCATTCATCTTTAACATTATAGGGGGCGCTATTTAGTCCCGGATTTCCTTCGAAAACTGAACCTAACCTAAGATTTCTCATAACATTTGCTAATTTTAGAATAACATTTTTACCCATACCAGTCAATTAATTACTAGTATTGTTATATATATATATATATATATATATATATGCAGCTACCAATTTTTTAAATCAATTTCATTGTACTAGTTGTACATTACCAATAATAAATAATGGTTATACTAATATCAGTTAATGATATCCAATATTCTTAAGGGCGCAAGTAAAATAATTTTGAAATTTTCGATTAAAATTTTACCAAGAAATTTTTTAACAGAAACATGTTGTGATTTTCAAAATTGAGTTCATGGATCTAAATTATTATAATGAAAATGAAAAATCAATAATGATGAAAAAATATATTCCTCAAAAATTTAAGTTGCTGGAAAAATTAAAGCTCTAAGGCAATTCAAAAAATTTTTTCAAGTTCGACTTGTGGAATATAACAACTTCAAACTCTCTTTGTAAAAAAGGAAACATAATATGAGCGATGAAATTTATGCGTTTTCTTCAAAATTTAGATTCGCAAATTTTAATTTTTGTTTGATCTATTCTTTGTTTCTATTTATTCCATTTGAGTTTGAAAAACAGTTTCTTGAAAGTGTTGGTTCTGAAATTTTGGGACTTTGGAAAAGAACTATATCTTCATATGAGGAAATTGTTGTTTCGTAGAAAAAAACTATTTCTTTTCTTTCCTTTCTATGGAGCTCACTAAAAATAACCGTTTATATCACTCTGACCATAAAATATAAGAGATCGAATGTTGAAGCATAAAGATTAATCTGAATAAATATTTACTCTTCAGCACTAAGCAAACATAAACAAATAGCATTTCCGCTTCTGGAAAAAGACATATACTACCATTCCAGTTATATAATTGTCTTTACTTACGAGCTTCTGTTGAATCAGCACAAGTTAAGGTGCAACGATGAACTCAGAACAACCAGTGCATTTTGCCACCTTCAACTGGTTCGTTGACTGTCGATTTTCAGCTGATTTCCACACGAAAAGCGCTAGCGTACGGTTTTCAGGAGCCAATATGGCGAAGGCAGCACCCAGCTGAAATCGATATGAAAGCTTATTACTTCACGCAAGAGCAGCAGTACGTTTGAAATGCGCAAGTAAGGTGGTGGCTTCTGAAGATCGTCCTGATTATTGTTGAGTTCAACCTCATGGTCTCCATTCATTGACCATTGATTGATGAAAATTGAGGACATTACCGGGATGACTACTGAACCAAACGTATATCGATCATAAATGGGGTGGTTTTTATGGTTTGTTTATAAACACTACCTTAATGAGCATCTATTATCTTACCTGCTCGAAGTTATCATTTAGTCATTCACTCGATAGTAAATGATGAAACTTTGGGAATTCTAAATCCAATCTTAGCAGAACTAATTTAGGATGTTAACTGTACAATTCACACGAACTTACTAGAGCCAGTATGAAAATCTGCAAAACTGGTTATGCAATAATTTGATTGTTTGATTCCAAAAAAATATTCATTAATTTTCTATATGATTTTATAAAGAAGTTAAAGAGGTGTCTACCAACAGTGAATATGAATTATTTTAACTTTAAACTAATGAAAATGTATTGCAGAGTACTGTTTGTGAGATAAGAAGGTTGGCATCCTTTGACGTAATGAACATTACATAAATATGATTACTCCATTTTAAAACATCCCATATTCCTATATTTTCATTATCAAAGAGTCAAATATTGCTTCTGTCGAAATGATGAGGCAACAAATTGAAAACAAAAGAGTTTGAATATTAATAATTAATATTTTTGCTGATGAACTTTACTTTTTGGAAAAATAGCCTGTTAACTTCATGAGAAATTAGTGTCTCAATTCTATTTCGTCTAATTAATTGGAGTAACGACAGATCCAAAATCTGAGGAGTAAATTCTACCATTTAGTGTATTGGCATGTGAGCATAGCTCTTTCACCAAGTGACTAGTTAGGAGTCAACACAGTCTACCCCAGGAGGCAGAAAGTGTGATAAGGGTTACGCCTCATCATCACGCATAGCGAGAACCGCTCCGAAGAGCTGAACCCACCAGCTTTCAGTTTCGGCTTCACTTCCAAAATCTACACCGTGACTGGTAGTAGCGAAGCACTATCTACTGGCTCTGTATGGTCAGTACCCCAGTTATTTGGGACGCAACTCACACGCCGAAGCGGCTTCTTATCCAACCACTCGAACGCAGTCCCATGAACAAAAATAGCTCAAGATTGATGCCTCAATTGATCCTGGTACGAGCAGCGTCAATCCGGCTTATACGTCAAGACCCACGAACCCTTGTAAAGTCTTCCAATTGATCCTGGCTTCAAGCACCAACGGTCTAGCCGTATCGTCGAGATCCACAAATCCCAGAAACGTTTCACAATTGGTCCTGGCTTAGAACGAGTCCGATCGAACCGTCAAGTCCCGCTAAACCCTGAAGCATTTCTCGAGATATCCTGAACATGGGTTGCCGCGAACATATAGAAGGGATACCCTCCTAGTCCAGCATGTGGACTATTAACTACTGCCCTTCGAGTCGAACACCAATTGGGTGGCCAGGTCGTACGAATACTTCCCTAGGACCTCCACCCTCCTGAGGTAACGGAGTATGCTACACAACGCACTTGGCCAAAAGTAAATAACCCTCACATCTGTCTAACAACTGTTGAAACTTTCCTCATGCCCAAGTCATATCTTGTTATGATGAAAAATGCTAATATT
The DNA here is from genome assembly GCA_034642435.1 of Megalocaria dilatata. Lineage (NCBI taxonomy): Eukaryota > Metazoa > Arthropoda > Insecta > Coleoptera > Coccinellidae > Megalocaria > Megalocaria dilatata. The sequence goes on along the minus strand of CM067858.1, from coordinate 47,922,375 downwards.
TCGATTGGAGTAGCTGGCGGATACGTTATAAAAAATAAGATTTCTTCTTATGTCTTCATTATAAATTTTTATATATTCTATTGACAAAATATATCCTGCTATTGTAATTTATCTTAATCAATATGTACCTTAGTGATCGATTATTATCTTTGAATAAAAGACGCAAGGTAGTTGTTGTTTTGTTTCGAATAATATTGATCAGTCTCAGTCACCTAGTAGTTAATAAGATCATATTCCATAGCAGCGTCTAATGAAGAGCTGAGAAAACAAGCCGCCAGTCTTGGCTTATCTCATTCACCATTACGGACATCCCCCATTGACGTCACGAGATCCCACGCTCTCATTTCAGGGAGAACATAATAAATGTAATGGGAAATTAGGAATTCTATGGCAGTTGTTTAAGCTGGGGAAAATTACTTAACGCGATTTTGTTTTCAGAAGAGTATGAATGTAGAATTAAGGCATTGAAATTCATAAGCTAGGGATGTAAAGTTGAAGTGAAATATCAGAGTGTTAACGGGAAATCTAATATGAAATGTAGAATTTCTAAGATGTCGGTTGACCGAAAAGTTGATGCGGTTTTTATGTATGCCTGGAATATATCCACCTATATTGGGTTCTTGATCGAAATGTGGAGTGTTTTAATCTTCATCCAATTCAATGAAATAATTCACTTGATAGAAGGTTTATTTTCAATTTCTTAAATATCGTAATCCTATTATATCTCACTACAAATTTAAATTTCATACCTTTTCTTAAAAACATTTTAAAATTAAATTGAGTAAGTGCTGTTCGGATTTTACATCGAACAAGGAATTTTAAATTTACTATGCAGGTTGATATAACAATTACGTCCCCAGAGTTCAACAATTTAGGCCTTTCAAATATGTCTAATTTTCTCCTAGAAACCTAAACGGGCCTAAACACCAGTTAACAAACAAAAATATTTGCTTTTCACATTTTTCTTAGCGACCTATTAAGAACCGACCCCGTTTCGAGACGACTATAGTCGAATATCCTCTCGGAATTTACCTGACCACATTTTAGCCCTAAGAAAGTCTCTCATTCTACAGTTGGCAAAAAAGATTCAGTTGAAGACATCCCTCGAGGTCAGCCGTTGGCCCTCTCTTCGAGCTTCGACCAGACGGTCACGCAATACTCTCCCTGTACAAACGAGTTAGGCAAAAGGTTCACAGTCGAAGACATTGCCTCGACCAGATGGTCACTCAATACTCACCGTCGACAAAAGATTTAGCAATAATGCACCCTTGAAGAAACATCCCCAAAAAAGTCGCATTTTGTCGCTTGCTCAAAAAGCACAAAATAAACCACTCGCGAGTTTTAAGCTCTCTTAACTTAAAACACACATTTCTCCCTACACTCGAATTATTTTATATACGCATTTAACTTTAACTTTCCAAGGAACTCTCTCTCTCTCTTAGTAACCCATAACACACTAAAGGCTTGGAAGTGAATATATTATGTACATTATTTATTTGTAATGAGATAGTAATTTGTGAAAAGTGAACCGAACAGTGAAACCAACAACGGTGAAAACAACTCCAAACAACTATTCCACGAACAAGATAGTGTTTTCACCGCAATTAGAGTTACAACTACACCGAAACAACTGTTAGGTAAACAATTCAAACTTGTTATTTGTAATATATTTATTTAGGTTGAAAAAAACCATTTGAAGTATGCGTTGCGTACTAATTGGTTAACGTTCAATCAATTACTAGGAAGAATTCAGAAAGGTATCTTTACATACCAAGCAATTCTTTACAAGTGCCTTAGAAAACACTTTTTCTTTTTTAATAGACATATAGGCTCAACACTAATCACATAGTATCAAAAGGAAATAAAAGAATCCAAAGAAAATATAGGGTTGCCTCTTATGGTCTGCATGTTTTTCACGCTCCTTTTTACTTTCCTTTTATTTGTCTTTCAAAATATTTTTTTGATTTTTGTGGTTAGATTCCTTGGATAGGCACCTTGTGCTGTTGTGTTGTTTCACTTGATGAAGATAATGTTAATTTTTTGTCTTTTTATCAAATAAGCTCCGGCAGTTGGAATCATAAAATAAACTTCATTTTTGGGACACGAACGGAATTTCTCTCATCGACTTTCTTCCAAAGGGCCAGACAATCAACAGCAACTACTATATTACGTTATCAGATGGATTGGATGACGAAATCAAGGCCTCACATGACAAAGAAAAGCCACTGTTTCACTAAGATACAGCACCGATCCGCAAATCGAAGATGGTAACGATTTACGATTTAAATTGTTTATACATCCCTCATATTCACCAGATCTGGCCCAATCTGACTTCTATCTGTTCGCAGGTTATGGCCTATTTTGAGACCGGAGACAAATCGGTCTAGAGAAAGACATTCAGAGTAAAGAAAATTGTTAGAATTATTGTGTCGCTATGGAAGGTGACAATGTTGATAATGAAGTCGAATTTTCCAAAAATTATGTAGTTTTACTGATCCTGTGACTTAATGAATAGGGTGTTAAGATCTCAAGATTAGGGAAGTCGTTAAATAGCTCCACTGAATTCAGTTTTCTTTCTATATCAATTATATCAGAATCTCTTTTTCATAAGGGTATTGAGTGAATGGCATTATGTATTTTATTTCTCGAGAGTATTAAAAGTCTGCGGTAATGGCATAATGGTTTATTCAGATAAATAAATAAATATTTTTTGATTACATATGCAATAAAAGTTCAATCCAAGTAACACTTATTTCAATTAAGGACTGTAAAATGGTATGTTTGGAATATTGATGAAATTTACTCAAGAAATAACAACAAAACTTGTTATTCTAAAAATTTCTTGCCTAGAATTCTTCGCAAATTTACTCATTGCGTGAATTATTTTAGTCTTGAAGATTTTTTGCATAACGTTTATCACTTCAGAAGAAATTATTTCAAGATAATTGTCCTTTGCTCCTCTGGAAGGCCTTATATTGAAATTTATAAATAAAATTGGATCCCGAGCCAACAACGCTTGAATTTGTGACATATATTGATTTAGTGAATCTTTCACATGAAAACTGTTGCTAACTCCTAGCAATATATCCAAAGGGATGATAATTTGAGGTTGTGGAAGCGGGAAAATTTCAGGTTGGATATTTATGATTGCTATGGTAGCCGATAGATACCCTTCAATTGTTTGGCTCGCTTCAATTCTGTCACTAATTTTGTTATAAGGGAAATAGTTACGAACTATTTCCATCAAAGTGTGTAACATAGATCTCAGATAATCATTGTCCCTTTGTGATGGGGGTAGTAATTTAAACTTCAATGTCTGGATTTTACCTTGAGCCAAGATAGTCTGAATCTCGTCATATTTTGTTTGCAACACCCGATCAAGTTCTTTCTTTAATCGAATGTCTGATCTTGTCAAATCTATAATTATATTCTCTTCGCACTGAGTCATTTCAGTTCTTGAATCATCAGATGATTCAAATGTGATACTCACAATCAAGTCTATAATAAAACCTTCTAGGTCAGTATTAGTGCTTGTCTTCCATTTTCTTTCATAGTTACAGAAGGGGAATGTCAATTGTGGTACTAAGACTTCAGTAACGGTTCGCAAGAAAAGATTGGTTGATCTTTTTGGAGGAAGTATATGTAGGTTGAAGGTTATTGATTTTTTCTGGCTCAGGTAATTTTGAACTGTAGAAGTTATAGTTGGTAAATGTCTATCCATTTCCGATTTCATGATCAGTAAGGGATTAGAGAGATTAATCATCAAATTTTCAATATGCGTTGTCCCACTGTCAATATATAATTCTAGTGCTACATGCAGTTGGATGCAAGAAATCGTATTGCTTGAACCTCTTCTCACATAGGGTGAAATACCAGTTATCGCATTTGCAAACATGTTCTCCACAATCTGTCTTAAATAATCTATAATGTTTTTCATCTGCGTTTCTTTTGATCCCTGAGTCAAATTCATATTTATTATCAATACTACTTTGTGTCCTGCATCTACAACAGGTTTCATGATCCTATAAATAGTATTAAATTCGCTATCTATGCCTTGTGTTGCAGATTTTTCAAGTTCTCCAGCTGTTACAATAAAATCCGTGTGGTTATTTTCAGATGATTCCTGCCACAAAGGTGTTTTCAACGTTATGATGATTTTTATGCTTTTCGCATCATTTGCGTCAACAGTTGTATGAAATTCAAAATCTGAAAACATTCGCTCCATTACTACAGTTACTGCCTCAATTATATCCAACATACATTTCGGTGGTTTTATATCTGATTTCATGAAATTCATTATAATACATGCCTTTTTATCATGATTCAAATTAAGTTTTAAAGTCTCCTCGACCAAAGATATTTCTCTTCTTAATATTTCTGAAATATTAAGACTTCCTTGGGTAAGATCAATGAAAATTTTTTTTTCTTCGACCGGCCTGATCAGTATCTTGATTTCACCGGAATTGATAACATTTTCATTTTTTTCCTTGATATCAAGAATTGAATGAACTAAATTGTTCGGGAAATGACTTTCGAAAATATTCGCGATCGTTTGTTCTATACCTTTTAAATTTTCTTGATCAGTACTTTCAGGAAATTGAAGGAGATATGGGACAAAGCATAAGTGTCCAACTTTCAATGCGGCAATTATATCAAGAAAATATTCTCTCAATTTAGGAACAACCAAAACCTCTATAACGTCTTCAGGTTTTATGACTAAACTTATTGGCGAAATCGTAATATTTGAGGGTGAATTAGTTTTAGGTTGTAGATTTCTCACCCATTGACTCATTTCAGGATTCATTTCTTCTTTTTTCGCACTATGAAGTACATTTTCTTTCCAGTTTTGATTTTCAGATGATTCAGTCACTTCTGATACATTTAAACTAGGCTGATTGGTGTCTTTCCATTCATGTGTTTCAAAAGGTTTATAGTTTCCATCGTAGGAAGGATTGATTATTCCTAATGACTCTGATTCAGATGGATTTTTATTTTCCCATCTATTCATTACAGGCGATTTGACAGATTCCCAATTGTTACTTTCAGGTATCATCTCCAACATATGTGGGCCAGATGGGTTTATGGCTCCCCAATTATCCGTTGAAATAGGTTCATAGTTAGGATCATAGTTTATTTCAAGAGGTTTGAGTTTTTCTGAAGAATCTGATTTGATTGGATTTGCAGTTTCCCATTCATCCTGTGTAGGTGATTTATGTATTTTCCCTTCACTAATTCCAATTGGCTCATTTATTTCTAATTTTTGTGAACCAGGTGGATTTGTGAATATCCATTTATCTGTTACAACAGGCTTATGATTTTCATCGTGGTTCATTTCAGATGGATTCATGTTTTCCCATTTATTCATTACAGGTGATTCAAAGTTTTCCCAATGGTAAGTTTTAGGTGACTTAGTTATTTCTAATATACGTGAACCAGATGGATTTGCAACTTTCCATTTATCCAGGTTTGAAACAGGTGTATGATTTTCATCGTGAACTGTTAAAGATGGTGTTATCATTTTTAATGAATTTAATTCAGATGGATTTTTGTTATCCCATTTCTTCGTCACAGATGAATTATATGTTTCGTTGTCCTTAAATTCAGGTGACTTATTCATTTCCAATGTTTCAGATGGATTTGTTGCTTTCCATTTATTTATTATAAGAGGTTTTAAGATTCCACTATAATTTATTCCGAATCGTTTGATTATTTTTGATAAATTTGATTCGGGTTTCTTTTTGAACGGCAAAACAGGTTCATAGTTTCCATCGTAGTTTATTTCAAGTGGTTTGTTCATTTCTGATGACTCAGATGTAGATGGATAATTATTCTCTAATGTATTTGTCCCAAGTGACGTGAAGGTTTCCCAATGGTTAAATTCAGGTTGTTTAGGTTTATCTAGTGGATGTGGATCTGTTAGATTTTTTGCTTTCCATTTATCCGTTGAAACAGGTTCATACTTTTCTTCATAGTTTACTTCAGGTGGTGTGATTATTTCTGATGGAAATGATTGAGATGGATTCTTAACTTCCCATTTATTAGTTTTGGGTGATCTATAGATTAACCAATGGTCAATTTCAGGTGGCTTAGATATTTCCAGTGGATGTGAACTAAGAGAATTTTTGGTTTCCCATTTATCTACTGGAGCAGGTTCATAGTTTTTATTGTAGTCTTCTTCAGGTAGTTTGATCATATCTGAAGGATATGGTTTAGACAGATGTGTGGTTTCCCATTTATTAGTTATTGGTGATCTATAGATTTCCCAGTGATTAATTTCAGGTTGCTTAGATATTTCCAGTGGATGTGAACTAGATGAATTTTCGGATTTCCATTTATCCGTTGAAGCAGGTTCATAGTTTTTGTCGTAGTTTACTTCGGGTAGTTTGATCATATCTAATGGATATGGTTTAGACAGATTTGTGGTTTCCAATTTATTCGATATTGGTGATCTATAGATTTCCCAGTGATGAATTTGAGGTCGCTTAGATATTAACAGTGGATGTGAATCTGTTAGATTTTTCGCTTTCCATTTATCCGTTAAAGCAGGTTCATAGTTTACTTCAGGAGATGTGATTACTTCTGATGGAAATGATTCAGATGGATTCGTGATTTTCCATTTGTCAGTTTTGGGTGATCTATAGATTAACCAATGACTTATTTCATTAGGCTTAGATATTTCCAGTGGATGTGAACTAAAAGAATTGTTGGTTTCCCATTTATCCGTTGAAGCAGGTTCATAGTTTTTGTCGAAGTTTACTTCAGGTAGTTTGATCATATCTGATGGAAATGGTTTAGACAGATTTGCGGTTTCCCATTTATTTGATATTGGTGATCTATAGATTTTCCAGTGATTAATTTCAGGTTGTTTAGATATTTCCAGTGGATGCGAATCTGTTGGATTTTTCGCTTCCAATTTATCCGTTGAAGCAGGTTCATAGTTTTCTTCATAGTTTACTTCAGGAGATGTGATTATTTCTGATGAAAATGATTCAGATGGATTCGTGACTTCCCATTTATTAGTTTTGGGTGATCTATAGATTAACCAATGATCAATTTCAGGTGGCTTAGATATTTCCAGTGGATATGAATTGAAAGAATTTTTGGTTTCCCATTTATCCGCTGAAGCAGGTTCATAGTTTTTGTCGTAGTTTACTTCAGGTAGTTTGATCATATCTAAAGGATATGGTTTAGACAGATTAGTGGTTTCCCATTTATTCGTTATTGGTGATCTATAGATTTCCCAGTGATTAATTTCAGGTTGCTTAGATATTTCCAGTGGATGTGAACTAGATGAATTTTTGATTTCCCATTTATCCGTTGAAGCAGGTTCATAGTTTTTGTCGTAGTTTACTTCGGGTAGTTTGACCACATCTAATGGATATGGTTTAGACAGATTTGTGGTTTCCCATTTATTCGATATTGGTGATCTATAGATTTCCCAGTGATTAATTTCAGGTCGTTTAGATATTTTCCGTGGATGTGAACTAGATGAACTTTCGAATTTCCGTTTATCCGTTAAAACAGGTTCATAGTTTTCATCGTAGTTTACTTCAGATAGTTTAATCATATCTAATGGATATGGCTCAGACAGATTTGTAGTCCATTTATTCGTCATCGGTGATCTATAGATTTCCCAGTGATTCATTTCAGGTTGCTTAGATATTTCCAGTGGATGTGAATAAGATGAAATTTTGGCATCCCATTTATCCGTTGAAGCAGGTTCATAGTTTTTGTCGTAGGTTACTTCAGGTGGTTTGATCATAACTAACGGATATGGTTTAGACAGATTTGTGGTTTTCCATTTATTTGTTACTGGTGATCTATAGATTTCCCAGTGATTAATATCAGGTTGTTTAGATATTTCCAGTGGATGTGAACCAAATGTATTTTTGACTCCCCATTTATCCATTGAACCAGGTTCATGGTTTTCATCGTAGTTTAATTCAGGTAGTTTGATTGTCTCTAATGGATATGATTTAGATGGACGTGTGATTTCCCATTTATTCGTTTTGGGTGATCTATAGATTAACCAATGATTTATTTCAGGTGGCTTTGATATTTCCAGTGAATGTAAACCAGATGGATTTTTGGCCTTCAATTCATCCGTTGAACCAGGTTCAATGTTTTTGTTGTAGTTTACTTCAGGTGGTTTGATTATTTCTAATGGATATGATTTAGATGGTTTTGTGATTTCCCATTTATTTGTCTTTGGTGATCTAAAGAATAACCAATGGTCAATTTCAGGTAGCTTAGATATTTCCAGTTGATTTGAACCAGATAGATTCATGACTTTCCATTTATTCGTTGAAACCGGTTCAAAGTTTTTGTCGTAGTTCGCTTCTGGTGGATATGATTCAGATGGATTTGCGATTTCCCATCTGTTTGTTTTCGGTGATCTATAGAATAACCAATGATCATTTTCAGGTTGCTTGGATATTTCTAGTGGATGTACACCAGGTGGATTTTTGGCTTTCCATTTATCCATTGAACCAGGTTCATGGTTTTCATTGTAGTTTACGACAGGTGGATTGGTTATTTCCGATAGAAATGATTTGGATGGTGTTTTGGCTTGCAATTCTTCCTTTGAACCGGGTTCATAGTTCCGATCGTAGTTTACTTCAGGTAGTTTGATTGTGCCTAATGATTTAGATGGACGTGTGATTTCCCATTTATTCGTTTTGGGTGATCTATAGATTAACCAATGATTAATTTCAGGTGGCTTTGATATTTCCAGTGGATGTAAACCAGATGGATTTTTGGTCTTTAATTCATCCGTTGAACCAGGTTCAATGTTTTTGTTGTAGTTTACTTCAGGTGGTTTGATTATTTCTAATGGATATGATTTTAATGGTTTTGTGATTTCCCATTTATTTGTTTTGGGTGATTTAAAGATTAACCATTGATTAATTTCAGGTGGCTTTGATATTTCCAGTGAATGTAAACCAGATGGATTTTTGGCCTTCAATTTATCCGTTAAACTGGGTTTATAGTTTTCATCGTTGTTTACTTCAGGTAGTTTAATTGTTTCTAATGGATATGATTTAGATGGACTTGTAATTTCCCATTTATTCGTTTCAGGTGATCTATAGATTAACCAATGATTAATTTCAGGTGGCTTAGATAGAACCAGTGGATGTGAAACAGATGAATATATGGCTTTCCAGTTGTCCATTGAAATAGGTTTATAGGTTTTGTCATTGTTTACGTCTAGTGGTTGACTTGTTTCTAGTGGATATATAAGTCTAGATAATGAGTCTGGTACAGACGAATTCGTAGTTTTCCCTTTATTCGTTGTAGGTAATCCCTTTATTTCCCAATTGTGAATTTCAGCTGGTTTAGTTTTCTCGAACATTTGTGAGCCAAGTAGATTTTTGACTGCCCATGTATCCGTTACCATAGGCTCATGATTTCTATCGTAGTTCATTTGAGGTGGATTTATGATTTCCCATTTATTCGTTTTGGGTGATCTATAGATTAACCAATGATTAATTTCAGGTGGCTTTGATATTTCCAGTGAATGTAAACCAGATGGATTTTTGGCCTTCAATTTATCCGTTAAACTGGGTTTATAGTTTTCATCGTCGTTTACTTCCGGTAGTTTAATTGTTTCTAATGGATATGATTTAGATGGACTCGTAATTTCCCATTTATTCGTTTCAGGTGATTTATAGATTAACCAATGATTAATTTCAGGTGGCTTAGATAGAACCAGTGGATGTGAAACAGATGAATGTATGGCTTCACAGTTGTCCATTGAAATAGGTTCATAGGTTTTGTCATTGTTTACGTCTAGTGGTTGACTTGTTTCTAGTGGATATATAAGTCTAGATAATGAGTCTGGTACAGACGAATTCGTGGTTTCCCCTTTATTCGTTGTAGGTGATCCCTTTATTTCCCAATTGTGAATTTCAGCTGGTTTAGTTTTCTCGAACATTTGTGAGCCAAGTAGATTTTTGACTGCCCATGTATCCGTTACAATAGGCTCATGATTTGCATCGTAGTTCATTTGAGGTGGATTTATGATTTCCCATTTATTCAATTCAAGAGGCTCATAGTTTTCATTGTATTTTATTTCAGGTGATTCTATTATTTTTATTGAGTCTGATATTGTCGGAATTTTGGATTCTCCCTTATCCGTTGGAGATAGGGTATGGCTTTCGCCCTCGTATATTTTAGATGGTTTGATTATCACTGAAGAATCTGACTCAGTTAGATTCGTGATCTTCCATTTGGTGATTCCAGTTGCTTCAAATTTTGTTGTCTCATTCTCCTTTTCATATGAATCTAATTGAGAAAACTCTTCAGTTGGCTTATTCAATCTACGTGTTGTATACATCTCCCAATGGTTAATTTCAGGTGGTACTACTGAGAATGGAATTCTTGGTCTTTGCTCAATGGTCACTACGAAAGTCACATGCGATAAGAAATCATTCTTAACTTCAATTCCAGAAGCTTGTAAGCGAATATTGCAATGATGAAATAAGTTAAATATTATTTCCATGATTTCGCCTGATAAGATTTTGTATCCACTTCTGGACATCAAAGGATGTAAACTAAATTTCAAAGCAACTGGTTCTGTCTTCAGCTTGATCCACATATTTACTATATTCGTTTCCAGCCATTGTCCAATTAAAAGAATGGGTTTTTCATCATTCTTCGGCACTGGAATTTCCAAGATATCTGTTATTTTTTCAGCAGAGATATCCCCTAAGGAAATTTTGCCTGGTTTAAGAGCAACTACGAGATTAACTTCCTTGATATTGTCGTTATCCCCCTTAATTCCTTTTGTGTCGGATTCCACGAAATATTCTGGAAAATATTCAGAAATTTGATCAATAATTTTCGAGGATAAAGCATGCACATAGTTTTCTTTTAAATTATGTGGAGGCTCTATAGTAAATTGAATTACGTGTAATATATCCACGTCAGAAATATTTCTGATTTTTTGGAATATTTGTGGAATTACTCTCAACATTTCAGAATTTACTGAAGTACTTGACTGAAACAATTTAAGGTGAAAGCTCTCGGGATAATAAATTTTTTCGAAATCTTCATATCTCCTGCCTGGTTGTATTATTACGTCGATTGTTGCATGCTTTATATTACCTTCGTCGTCTTGAACGTCACTACGTCTCGTATCAATTCGATGACTTGGAAAATTCTTAATGACTGTAGAAAGAATTATTGTAGAAAGTATCACCAGATGTTCTTTTCTGCTGCCATAAAAAGGTTTCACCTTGAAATGAAAACCAATAGATACGCCACTCTTTAAATTGTTCGAGCATCCAGGTAGCAGATTCCGTAACCAAATTTCTAATTCATCCACTATAGTTTGGCGTGATTTCATAAGATCCAAGCTAAATGACTTCCAATCTGGGGTTCTTTGAAGATGCAGGCTTGTTTTCTCAGGTTGAATCAGTATCTCAAATTTAGTATTCACTATATTTCCCAGAGAATTCTGTCTGCTGTTAACATCAGTTAACAGAAAACATTGTGGAAAATGGTTAATGATTATTTGTGTCACTTTTTCTTCTGTCCAGTTCACAAATTGCACAGAGGAATACTGGGGTAGTATCAAATCAACAGTAATATGAAAAGGAATACGTCTATCTGAGACCTTTCTAAATCGAGGGAAAAGTTTCAATATCAGAAGATTCAGATCATTTGTTAAATCGGCACCTGGTTCTTGTAGATTTATTTCATAAAAGGATGGATAGGGATACAAACCACTTTCTGTTTTTGTATAAACATCTACCTTAAATGTAATATCAGCAGGGCCTTCTGATTTGAGTTTGATTTCAATCTCTATGTTTTGTAAATATTTATGCAGTATCATCAAAAGTTGCTGCCTCATCTCATCGATATTCTCAGGTCTTAAAGTACCGGAAATTATAACCTTCAAATCGAAATATATCTGATTTCCTCTTCTCAAAGTGGTCTGCAAATTTGGCAGTATATTTAGTAAGTACCGTTTCAATTCAGGTTCAAGTGAAGCACCTGGTTCACTTAAATTTATGACTGCCCTCTCAATAGAATAGTAGAATATACCAGCTTGGAATGGTTGTAATTTAACATTTAAAAGTATCAAGGTCGAATCTGTTTTGGAGTCAACCGATATTGCATGATGAGGGAAATACATCCTCAGCTGATCCATGAGAATAGCCTGGATCGTTCCGATAAGCTTCGCGTTCGAACTTTCTGGTAGTTTTATGCTAATAGTGAAAGATTCAGTACTCACTCGTGAATCGATTTTTATTCTTGGCAATAAATTGACTAGTGCGTTACGAAATTCGAATATGATATTGATGTCCCTTCTTGCTAGGTCTACTGGAAAAATAATTTCATTTCTTAAGAAGTTTCCATCGATTATGAAACGTTTCAAAAAAACCTCAAACCTTATATCGGTTAAGATACCTCTTGAGTTTATATGAGGCTGAAAGTTCAAATTGATTTCGCTGTCTGTAAAGTACTGGTGTAGGTCAGCTTTCAGTTCTTTTTCAGCATAAGTAGCATATGATTGTTCCTGATTCGATGGCGTTTTCATGATAAAATTTATCTGTGCAAAATTTGTTAAATTCAATTCCTTTTTTATTTCAGGCAAAACGTCAGTTAACATTGTCCGAAGAGCAGATGCTATGGTGACTTCAGGCATACTAACATTCAGTATTAACTCACCATCCACGGTGTTCAGTTCTTTGGATATACCGCAATTCATTGTAAAGTTGAGTTCATAGTCATTCTGAAAAGGCCAGTCTACTTTGAAATGTGTACGATTGTTCACACTGGAAAAGAGACTTTGAGTTAACTGTATCACATTTTCGATTAACAGGTGAGCTGTGTCTCGTGGTAGTTTCACTAGAATATTTTTTTGTGTGCAGAACTTTTCTGATAAATATTTAGAAAAGAGCCTGTGTAAAATTCTCGAGTAGTCAGCTTCACTTTCCCTCAAATCAATTACGAAATTTTCAACATCTTGTAATGTATATCTGGACAAATTTATCAGATATTCTATCTTAGAAAGAGTTCCGTCTGAATTGCGAAAAACCTTTTGATCTATAGTATTTCTTACTTCACATGGAGGCAATACTTTTAATTGTCTCTTCAGAGAATCGAACAACATTTTCTCGTAGGCCGAGGATGAGCCTGGTGGAGGTTGAATTTGAATAGTAAAGCTAACTGGTGTTTCCCCACATATAACTTCACGACTTTGTAAAAAAACGCTTTGCAGTGTTTCCATCAATTTTGAATTGATATTAATCTGATTGGAAGGAATGTCTATCAGAAATTGTCCAAGTATATTCGATTGCCTGTGGTTTCTCCTGAGTCCACAATCTATAACTACGCTAATAGTGCTTAGAAAATGCTGCCTATTTTCCGTTGCCACAAACTTGTATGCTGTATCTACAGCTTCAATGAATTCTGGTACAAGTTCTCTGATTTTTTCGAATATATGTTCTCCATAATCCAGTCGAGCACCTTCTGGAAGGCTGATATTCGCCTCTATCTGTTTTCCTGGTGCTAGATGACATTCTTCCAATAAATCTCGTATGCGTTGGTCGATTGATACAACGTTTTTTCCTCTTTCTGATGAATCTAATTGATATATGTCGTCCACATCTTCTGCAAAAATAAACAAACGTTTAATCAACATATAAAATGAATGGAATCGGAGGTTTATGTCAACATTTATAAATGTTGACCTATATAATATTTGGATATGCGATAGCACAAAAACCTTTTCAATAAAGATCAAATCGATGATAATATATTGAATAAGGTTTTTGTATGAGAACCTAAGGTTACTTTGAAATTTATTCACGCAGTGCGTAATCTTATACCCTATTTATAGTATGGAAAGTTGTTGTGGAATGAAATTCATTGTGCCCTTATGTTAGTAAATTATGAAAACTTTCAAATTCAATGGCGCGCTTTTTAAGCATATTTTTTTTACCATGGTGCTGGTTTGTTTTGGTACTTTTTATTGACGTATTATATTATTGTGCTTTATTTTCACGTGATTTCAGCAGTCAAGTCTTTGTTCTGTGTTTGTTACACCACATGATCAAAGAAAACATTATAATGGGAAAGTCAAAAGACAACACACCCAGAAAAACCGCTGAGATATAATCTTTGGTATCAAATACAGATCACTCCAACAGAAAAAAAGCATCCGTTACTTAAGTTTCGAGAGCAATACTAGACCGAATAAGGAAAAAAATTTATGAAAACTTAGATATGACCCCAAGACGCACAGGAAAATGTGGTCGAAAAAAATTACAACACCAAGAGATGAGCGGAAAATACGTGATATTGAAACAGAAAGCAGCTTCGCAGGATACTAACAAGAATCATGCAAGAGTCAGGGGTGAACATTTTACCAATGACAGCTCGAAGACGCATAAAGGATTTGGGGTTCTCAGCATGCCAACCTACAAAAAAACTCTTCTCACCCCAGCCATGATGAAAAAAGACTCCAATGGGCCAAATATCACAAGGACTGGACAGTTGATGATTGGAAACGGGTGGTTCACAAATATAATGATAAATGAACGGTAAAATAATAGGATTACTAAATATTCCAGGTCTGCTTTTTGGATGAATCAACCGTACAAATTCTCATGAAGAGACCTGAATTTGTGAGGAAAAAACAAGGGGAAAAATTTAAGGATGAACGCATCGTTAGAACGGTCAAGCATCCGCTAAGCATCATGGTGTGTTTGGTCTATAATCAGCAGTCAAGGATCAGGTCGCTACATATTCATGCATGACTCGGCGCCATGCCACAAGGCTATAAAAGTTAATAAATTTCTTTCTGACAACCGAGTAAAAGTTCTAGACTGGCCTGGCAATTCTCCAGATCTCAACTCTATCGAGAACCTTTTGAAGTTGATGAAGAAAGAAAATACAAACGAAATAATCACTAGAAAACGTCAACTGACAGAGGGTATAATAGAAGTGTGGCACAAAGCCAAAAAAATAAGAAAAAATTGTGAAAAATGCATAGAAATCATGCCCAGAAGGTACCAGGCAGTCATAGACGCAAAAGTGGAAATACCAAGTATTAGGTCTGAGGCAAAATTTTGGATGTTAACAGGTTAATTCTTAATTTTTACTAAACTGTTCATATTTTTTTCTATATTTCAATAAAAAACTGACAAATATATATACAAAAAACTAGCATAATTTTTCTACAATAACCAGTATTGCTTATGTGTCATTGTGGCTCTAAGAATTTGATCAACCACTGTAGATATTATAATAAAGTTTGAATGATTATTAATCACTATGTTCGATTCAACTTCTCATTATTTATACGGACTGGTCATTATAAATAATGCCTTCAATCACTTCGCTCATAACATTTACAGTTTGTATTAAATTTTGCGTTCCAAAAATATGTACCTACTGCTGGCAGAAAATAAATTTACCTTTTTCATTGAGAGCAAAATTAAACTGAAACACAAGCAGCAGAAATAGAAGTTTCAACTTCGATTCTTTCATCTCAACTGTCCAGTGGATCCAAAATGCAGAAGAAATAAAGCGCAGGTTATGATGATTGAATCGATTATTTTGGACAGCTATTTCACTATATTTATTATTCATTTACTATAAAGATGGTACTCACATGACGATCCCAGTGAAATAATTCTAATAGTGTTGGGTACTTAATAGTTTTAAGTACCTTTCTTTATTATATTATTTTTCGAATGAATCTGAATAATCCCTAGACTTTCAGTTAGAAGAAAATTCGAGTGTATCTTCGAGTAGGTGAAGTTTTGCATGCTCCTGGATGTGATATTTTTAGAGAATAAAATTGCCCAAAGAGTATTTTTCATCTGGTACCGATTAATTATGCCGAATTATCGGGTGTTTTTTTTTAGAGTTATAGAACTTTAAATGGAAATAAAACACATTTAAATCAAGATTGAAGCCAAATTCTTTTATTTGAAAGATAATTTTATGACATTTATATTTTAAAAATAATTTCTGGCACGACTAGCTCTGAGGAACCGCATTCGACCAGACCAATTTTGAAACACTTTTTCGAGTAATTCAGGCTTTATTTCATCAATAACACGAGTTATGTTGGCTTCCAAAGCGTCTATTGTTTCTGGTTTATCAGCATAATAACCCCAAAGAAAATAATCCAGTGGAGTTATGTCGCATGATCTTGGAGGCCAATTAATTGGACCATTTCTCGAAATAATGTTATTGCCAAATATTTCTTTCAATAAATCAATTGTTATGGTAGCAGCATAAGGTGTAGCACCATCTTGTTGGAACCAAAACAGTTCTGGGTGGATACCATTCAAATTTTGAAACAAATAATCATTGATCATCAATCTGTAACGAGCACCATTCACTGTAACATTAGCTCCAGCATCGTTTTTAAAGAAATATGGACCGATGATGCCTCCAGCGTGTAAAGCACACCATACAGTACATTTTTCAGGATGCAATGGAACCTGCAGAACTTCTTGAGAATTGTTTTCACTTCACATACGGCAATTTCGCTTGTTTACATAGCCGTTCAACCATAAATAACCAATTTTGGAACACTTTTTCGAGTAATTCAGGCTTTATTTCATCAATAACACGGATTATGTCGGCTTCCAAAGCGTCTATTATTTCTGGTTTATCAACATATCCCAATAACTAGACATAACCCCAAAGAAAATAATCCAGTGGAGTTATGTCGCATGATCTTGGAGGCCAATTAATTGGACCATTTCTCGAAATAATGTTATTGCCAAATATTTCTTTCAATAAATCAATTGTGTCGGTAGCATCATAAGGTGTAGCACCATTTTGTTGGAACCAAAACAGTTCTGGGTCGATACATTCAAATTTTGAAACAAATAATTATTGATCATCGATCTGTAACGAGCACCATTCACTGTAACATTAGCTCCAGCATCGTTTTCAGAGAAATATAGACCGATGATGCCTCCAGCGTTTAAAGCACAGCATACAGTTTATTTTTTAAGATGCAATGGAACCTGCAGAACTTCTTTAGGATTGTTTTCACTCGATATACGGCAATTTTGCTTGTTTACATAGCCGTTTAACCAGAAATGAGCTTCATCACTAAACACAATTTTACGATAAAAAAGTGGATTATGGATTATTATAGTGAAGTGGCTTTAGTTCTTGAACCAGTTGGATCTTGTATGGGTGTAGATCAAAATTTTCCTTCTGGTGGATGCACAGAGTCCAACTTGTTGTGAACGTCGACGAATAGACAAATCTGAATCACCATTAACGCTATGACTCACAGTAGCGATATTTTATTCTGTACGTACAGTTCTTTGTCTTGTTGTTGTTACATCGAGTAGAGAAAATGTTGTCCGAAATCTATCGATAGTTCGAGGAATAAAGCTGCTCTGATGGACGATTATGTAAACCATAAATTTCACGAAGTGCTCTATAAGTTTGGCGAATAGAACACTGATTTGGAAAATAAATTTCAACAATTTGTAAACGTTGCAGCGTGAGTCTTTCCATGATAATTTGTCAATGCTTACTGAACAGAAATTTCCAAACAACATGGCTTCTACCTTCTGTCAAATCACAGTTATCCCTGTCGAAAGTTCACCCTAAAAAATACCCGATGTCAGCCAATCTTTTTTCTGTGTCAAGTTTTGCTTATTATTTGAAAGTTTTCATCTCATTCGATATTTCGGATTACTTTCTCATTTTTATATTGAAGATATATTTTCTGATAGTCTTCGAAATAACTTCATTCAAAGCGATACAAATAAACCTCGTTTATCCGAATTTCCTGTTATCGGCAGATCCTCCATTCTTATTTGAGTTTGTTAACTTATCTTTTGTTTCCTTTTGTTTTTTGGGTAGAATTTAGCTTGGACTTTCATGATGTTTGTTGTTATGGCTCCGTTCAGATTATCTGTGTTGTTTTTATTCAGAGTAGACGTAATATTCAGGAATTCGTTTATGAAGTTTTCGTATTCTTCACTATTCTCCGGGTTTGTTCAAGTTCTTTTTTTAACATTTCTTATCATCTCAAACCGATAGCCCTCACCATTATATGGTTGCTCCGAGTGGCGAATTGGTTCGACACTGTCAGATCTTTGACTATACAAGGTGTCCCAACGAAAATTTGACCCGCTCCAGAACTCAGAAACGAAGATTTTCGAAGATTAAATAAAAAAACAGATCAACTTCTGTTTTGAGGGGGACGAATTTCCTTCATCAGTTTGTTCCGCAAAAACCACCCCCATGAAGGTACCATCAACCCCCAACATTTTTTAAATAAGGAAGAGATGTCGAGTGTTAGTTAGATATTCATCAGCCAACTTCCATGTCAACAAAATAAAAACAATCCATATATCTATATTACATTCAAGACCGCGTGTTATTTCGAACTACGATAAAACACAAATGGTTTCTTAATGGTTTTCAATGTTCGTCCACAGAATACACAAAGAGATTAACATAAAAAGGGGTTAATACTTGATAGAAGGTATATAAAATTAGTTAAATATTTTAATATTAGCCTTCTACATATTTAATTTCAAAAAATTATTTATAATAATTATAACTTCAGGAATACAATTTAAAATAATGTCATATAAGTACCACTTATATCAAATGACATAGAAAATAAACATTCATTATAAGACATCCAAATGATATAACAAAATCCAATAAATAAAAATTTTTAACCAAAATCCTATAAATTGAATATTTTGAATAGACAAAATTTTTATTGTTTTTGTTATTTGGTTTCCTTAACATTCTTTATACAGATAGTCCTTGTGCTATAACAGAGGCCGTTAAATTGTCTTTCAATCTTTTAGAACAAGGGTAAACCACAGAATTATTTATTTGTCGTTAACCTTACTCCATTTAAATTTTTCAGTATTCATTTACAAGTTTTCTAAATTGTTGAAGAGTGAATAGATATTTGTTGTTGATTGATGTTATATTTTATTGAATATGAATTATTTGAATACTGACGAAACAAAGTCTCTCTTAAAACTTGTTTTTTAGTAATGTTTTTACATATCTGGAGATTTTATAAAAAGTAACTCAGATATCCAATAATATTGAATATTCTATGTAAGATACTTTTATGATGAAATTCTTAAGATTATGTTAAAAATTTTTGAAAGATATTTGTTTGATATAAGTGGTACTTAGAAGACATTATTTTAATTTAATTCCTGAGGTTATAATTATTAAATATAATTTTTTAAAATCAAATATGTAGAAGGCTAATATTAAAATATTTGAATAGCACAAAGAGATTGTTTAAAGTATTTTTCAAGACCGAGTTACAACGAAAAAATACTGTTTGCATGAGTTGAGAAACAAAATCCTTTTTTCAAAGTGTTTCAACCGAAATGATACAGTGAATTTTGAATAAGATTGCGCAAATTATCAAATTAAATGATATAATAGAAATGAATTTTGTTGAGATAATTGTTAGAAAATGAAATAACATTCACGAGTCGATCTTTCAATTTTCCGAGTGTCTTCGATCTCTCCAAAAAAACAATCAACCTTTTTCAGGGAAGATTTAGGGTCTAAATATCTCTCCTAATTTATTAATTTATTATTAATGGGCAAAATTGGTTTCATCAGTTTGAACATTTTTCAAATTCTGGTAATATTTTTGCAACGAAAGATTTAATCGATCTGTCACTCGTTATTTACAAGTTCAAAAATAACGTGCATATTCGTGAGAATAGTATGACTAGAATGAAAAAAAAAATGAACGGATCAGCGTTGAGCGCCATCTTGAATACTATAACTGTCGAATGGAAGAAGATAGAGACTTGAAAGTTCAGGGTTAGGTTTGGGGCATAAGAATATCACGATTCAGTTCATTATTTATTCATTATAAAAATAGAAAATAGACTATTGAACAAGCCTGCAAAAATTCCCTTCTGACTCCATGCAGTTCAGTACTTCTTTGGAAATTTTGAAAAGTGTGTACTAAGACTGGTTTCACATTTATTATAGAATCATTGAAATAAGGCAAGTTCCACCAATTGTTTATGCTGTTATTCAGATGGATTTCATTATACAGTGTGGAAACCATTTATGGAATAGAACCGTTTGTGTCCTTATGTTAGAGAATTATAAAAAACACTGGGACACATCAACTTTTAAATTCAATAATGCACTTTTGAAAAAATAAATCACCCTGCATATTTTGAAATTTTTCAAAACTCGTTAATAACCGGATTTCCAAGTGTCTCAGTGTTTTTATAATTTTTTAACATAAGGACACAAATAATTTCATGCCATAAGTGATTTTGACACTCCATATTCACAAAATATACAGATCACTTCACTTTCTCAGAAATGAAATTCATAGGAATGTAATATAGAGAACCAGTTTATATTCAAATATAATTACCAAATAATAAAACTAAATCGAAGAATATAACGTCTACTAAAAGATATCAATCTATTCAAACAAACTCACCAATTAACTGAAGAATAAAAAATCTAATTGGTCACATTGGAGATCCTCTAGAAGCCAAACGACCACAATTAATCTGGCAATTATCGCATCCGTATGCATTACGAAAATTAATATTTAAAAAATCTTTCGCTGTAAATATCCGAGAGTTCTTCTGAAATTCGAAAAATATAAACAAAAAAATTGAGGAAATATAGAATACCTACATTTTTAATTGTTGCAAAAAGTAGTAATAACTTCAAGGACAACGAATGGAGGTCCTTCATTAATAGAAACAAAAATCATATCATTATACCAGCACATTTCATCAAAATCTGGTAGTGAATGTTTTTGAGACAGGTATAATATGAAATATTGCTATTATTAACTATCGTACTCCTGGATATCATTATTATATATTTAAAGGATCGTAATTCAACAATAAAATAAAATGGAATGATCATTCTCCTTTCGAATAAATTCATTATTTGAAATATTCATTTGATATTCGTGCTTACAATTGCAAGGCTTGACTCTTCAGCATCAATTAGGTTCTTGTAAATCACGGGCAATGAGCAAAATAAACGTTAATGGGTTCGCATCTTCGCGAAAAAAATCCGTCAAATAAGGTGTGTATATTTTTACTTCCAAATGTTCGATAGACCTACGTAGTAACTACATAGTTAATTTAAAATTTAGCGCTTGCAATACAATATGGTATATCTAAGTATAGGTTTATGCAGCACTTAGAAATAATTCAGCTAGTGAGAACTATACTTATAAACTTATGAAATGAGAAGTAGTAAAATACCCAACATTTATTCAGACTTAATTAACGATTAAAAGGAAAAAGTAGGCTTGCGTGAAGAAAGATCTAGATTCTAGTCAATTAAACTGAAATTGCCTACCTACATCATAAATAACAGCATAATCGACCCGCATTTTCAAATAATGATACAAAGTGAACAATATAAAGACCAAAAATCAAACTTATTTTTTATTCGAAAAAAGTAAGGTTAAAGTTTACCGTCGAAAAAACCTCCGCTGTGATTTTATGTGTACAGAAAATCTGGTATAATTGATATAAAAAGTTGAAAATTCAGTTCACCAATTTTTTACTTGTTATTTGGTAATTAATAATTATGAAACATCTTCATACTCGTTCATTATTACTTGATAGTTGTTAATTTTTGTTCTATTAATTTATACTCCAAATGCTGGCTGTGAAAGTGGCTTCTGAAAATCTCATTTACTATTTGTAATGTTAATTTTGTATATTTATATTTTCGCTCAAATCTTTTTTTGTATAACATAACGTAGAATATTTTTTCAAAGTTAATATTTCAGATATTATATATTTTATTGGTAAAGTCTAAGATGGACTTTATGGTCAAACTCCTACCATTCAAATGAATGTTCCTCATATAATAAAAAATATTAAAATTATATATTTGATAGGTCTCAAAAAGCACCCCACAAATTTTATCAGTATTCTTTTAATTTTGGATAAGAAATTTTTCATATTTTTCTAATATCAATGACTTAGAAATATAATAAATATATCATTATTTCCTTCCCACATCTGAAACATTGAACCGTTGTCCTGAAATTTTATATACAGGTAACTGACAATAGTAAAAAAGACATGGAAAAATGTTCTCGTTGATTTTAAAATGAGGAAACTCAGTGAAAATTCAATATTTTTTTCTATGGTTCGATTAGTAAATCATTAACCTTTGTGCCGCATCGATAAATTTTTTTTATTGTTTTTCCGTTTCAGTTTCTCATTTCGTCAAATCATGAACTGACAAAAATTTAACCCTCCTTCAAAAAGTCACAGTTAATGTGTTGAAATGTATAGATTTAAAAAAAAACATCTATCGACATTCGAAACTATTGGACCCTTGAGGTTTTAATCAGTTTAAGGATTGAAAATTAAAGTGCAATTAAAAAAAAACTAATTCTCAAAAATGTGTAATCGAATGTTATTTTTACAGTGTGCGTTGTTTAAAAATATTCTTAACATATTTTTATGATTGATTGTTATTGCACTTATTTTATGATAATAATAATTAAGGGTGAGAATGATACTGAAACAACAATTGGATTATTAGACAATTCTTTAAATTTAAGAATGCAGTATTTAGAACACAACATATGAAGGCCCATCCATCTAGAAGAATGAAGTAAGTCTCATTTATTCATATTCACAGAGAATTAAGTTGCTTGTAATGATATTTTACTCAGTTTCGTCTTCTTTGAATATATTGTAGATATCACGTATACAAAGTATAACATAACATAAATAGAGGTTAATACTTGATAGAACGTGTAAAAAATTATTTAAATATTTTAATATTAGCCTTCTACATATTTAATTTCAAAAAATTATATTTAATAACTTCAGGAATTAAATATTTATTTATATGTCGTTTGATATAAGTGGTACTTATATGACATTATTTCAATTTAATTCCTGAAGTTATTAAATATAATTTTTTGAAATTAAATATGTAGAAGCCTAATATTAAAATATTTAAACAAAGTATAACAATTTAGAGTTATATATATTTTTATTCAAAGAGTTGGTAATGTATTCCTTAATTGAAAAAATAGGATGAATATTATGATATGGATTGAATAATTACTATATATAAAATAAAGATAAATTCGAAGGATTTACTCTCTGGAAGAGGCTTCTTAATATTTTTTATATTAAACATAATATTTCTCTGAAACCTGTACAAAATTTAATCTGGAAAAAATTTCTAAAAATACAATCAGAATGATTAAATAATAATAATAGGTTTTTTTACTTGATAGGAGAATTATTACAAAATTTAAGTATCAGAAAAGATTTATTCTGATAGCCTCCTATAAATTTTAATTTCAAAAAATTTTATTCAACAACTTTTATAATTAAATTAACGTCTTAAACCACTGCTTATCTTTAATAGACATACAAAATCAAAACTCATTATATAATATCAAATGGAATAAGAAAAAGTCCAACAAATATACGTTGTCAATTAAAATTAATAAATAAATATTTGAGGAAGACAAAATTTTGTTTCTGATCTTATGTTTATGAAAACTAAATTCTTTTCGATAATGCAGAACATAATTTTAAGAACTTCTCCAAAATTAATTCATTTGAAATATTTAATATATTGGAATAAGTTACTTCAAAAATCTCTCAAAACACGTAACACATCCTCAAAAAACAATAAGAAATCAAAAAAACAGCTTCGTCAGTCCCAAATCACATTTGAAATATAAAATCAATTAATAATAAATAACTTACCCGTAGGACCTCGTAATATGCTTGTAAAACCAACACTAAAATTAGAGACCTTTAAAAAATCCATGGTATTCTATGTTCTATGTTCATCAAAAAAATTACACCAAGCTTGTAAGGTATTGTATGGTCTTAGTTTAACCACATGATATTCATATAATGAGATTAAACCTAAATATAATTATATATTATATTATATATTATAGATATAAAATAAAATAATAAGAAGGGGTGTTTTTGCTTGATAGAAGGATTTAATTTTGTCTCCCTCAAATTTTAATTGACAATTTATATTTCTTGGATTTTTTTATTCTATTTGATATTATATAATGAGTTTTGTTTTTTTATGTGCTTATAAGACGTTAATTTAATTCTTAAAGTTTTTGAATAAAATTTTTTTTAATTAAAATTTATAGGAGGCTAACAGAATAAATCTGTTTTGATGCTTACATTTTGAATCAAAATATCTATGAAGATCTATTTATATTTAGGCAAACATGCAGAATTCTCACAACCCAAACAACATTAGAAAATACAAAGGGCTCTATAGAAAAGTGACCGAAATTACCGATTCTATGTGCGTTCACAACAACAGAACAAAATGGTCAGAAGTGATCGCAAACATTCAATAATGGATAGCAGAAGAAGACGATGCTATTGTGTTACCGAAGCAATAGTTAAATCATAATAAAATATGTGAAAATCAGAATAACCTTATTTAATATTAGTTTGAATAGATTTTCATTAAGAAAAGACTGATATAGTTAAATAAAAGACATGGTCTTTTTCATTGACCGATTCCCGCTGTTTTTTTTTCCACTGAACACACGGAAAATCACCAGAATTTCAAGGAAACATTATAAAAATAACGTTTTCATAATGTAGGTACTGGTAGAGGTGTTAGTAGAAAAAAAAACAACAAATTATTGTTATTCGTAGTTTATAAGTGAAATAAGCGTTTATGGTCTGAGGCTTTCATTGATAATATCATATAAATTAAATATGCGAATCGTAAATTATTCAATGATTATACATCTATGAATTGCAAGTAAGTAATTGAATAATTGTAGTAAGCGCATATTTTTCTATGCAAATTATTACCCGCATTTTTAAAGATATTGATTCCTCATCTTATGATAACAATCCTGTATAAAGCTTCTTACATTCTCACACTTTTATTTTTTCACGCAATACTTCGAGTATGTGATATGTTACCATAGGTCATAAAAGACATTATGTAGAAGGTCCTCAAGGTCATAAGACGGCCAAGGCATAAGAAACAACCGGTAAAATAATTAACAATTCCCTCACCGGATTACCATCGGATTGAGAAAGTTAGATAGAAATGGGGTCAAACTGTACACATGTAGGTAGCTCTCTGCGTTAACAGAGGTATGTTCCAGTGTTGTGAATAGAAGTATCAAATATTTTCTTAAAATCGGTATGTAGTCTTTTCAGAATAATTTTTATAATACCATTCAGAATTTTTTTGAATTTTTTCATGTTGTTCTAGTCAAAACACTCTATTATAAAGCAAAAACACTACAGATAGAACTATAAATGTTTGGAATATGAAATGTTTCATAAAGAAAGTTTTGTTTTGATTTTATTCAAATTGAAGAAATCAGAAATTCCGCATAATTTTTCATTATTGTCAATATAAAATACATATAATTAGTTACTCTATTTGTTTTCATATCCACCAAAGTTTTCATCCATTCTTCTTAACTCGTAAACTGATTGTTAATTATTGCGCTGAACAATTTTTACCATATTATTCCAACAGTAAAAACTTTTTCAATTTTCGTGTCGATATCGGTTAATTCAATTCGGCAAGATATGTAAAATATGTTTCCTTTACACTTTGAATTTATAATATACTCAAACAGTACTAGATTTTGTATACGTTGTAAAATTCCCTCAAGCAGTGTACAGGAAGTTTGAGGGGGCACGCAGATTTTCATTCGATTAAAGAAATCTACTCTTGAAATTAATGGGCTGAAATGTATCATTTTTCACAATGATTTATTTTTCGGAATAACCTAATCACACATCTAGATAAATGAAGCAAATTTTATTTGGAGTCTTGTTAATAAAAATAATGTTTCATAATCTTTTATTATGAAACGAATATTTATTATTACATTTATTATAATAACAATAACAATAAATGTTTTTGTACATCAACATTTTTTATTTGAGTAAATATATATTATAATAATGAATTAAAAATATCTCACTTATCAAAAAATAAATAATTAACATTCATTCTGTAAAAAAAAAGAAAATAAAATTCGGAACAGAAAAATATACAATTTAGCCATATTTCTATCGAAAACAGAAAATAAATAGCAACTCCTACTCTTATTTGACGATGAAATAATTTATTGTAACGCAATAATAACTATGTGTAAATGAAAATGTTCTTGAATTTTAATCTGAATCAGTGAAATCGATGAAGATACCAAGGCAGCAGTTATAATGATTTTTTAGTGGAATTTACAAAAACAGGTTAATTTGTTTTTTTTCGAAAATGTTCTAATAGTGATTCCTTCATTATTTGACTGAATAAACTGTTTTTTTTTTTAATTTTTGATATTTTATATTGATACTCAGTACTTCAGTAGTAATTGAACGTTAATTAATTAGTATGCAAATTGGAGGATAAGCATACTCCGAGGAGAATAGAGAGGTAATTATAGACTTAACTCGTTTGTTTACAGTCTATATACTACCCAGTACAATTTTGGATTGTTTTGCTTTTATCGATCGTTGTGATGAAAACAGAATCTTGCTGGCAGAAGATTAAATCGATTGGATTTTTTACTTGGATTCACTGAGTTCACTTCACAAATTCACAAACCTTAATCACGAGTGTAAAAGTCAGGGATGATACATTCAATTTCAGGGTGTTAAGTTTAAATATTTTTATTCTCACGAAAGGTTAAAAATATTCCTCGAGATTTAATTTGAGATGTTACAAACTAGTGCGAGGTGGAGAGTTTTGTATTACCGCAAAAGGTACTCCATCCACTCACTGGGGCGATGTCTTTTCCATTAATGTAACAGAATTACGATTTCAACTAACTCGTGGTTGTAATACTGGGAGAGGTATGCATTCAACTCAGCCTGGCTGACTGAGGTGACTGAGCTCATTGGCTTCACCATCATGCCCAACGAATGCAATATAGCCACGCACCTACATTTGCTCCACATAGGAACGCATAAGTTTTTACCAAACACTAGCACCATCTAATACACTCAAAAACACATATGCAGCATGTCCCACCAAGATAATTTAAGCCGCCTACTTAACAATTGCTAACGTAGAATGAACATTCTACATTTGGCCACTGACGATGAAGCCAATAAGCATCGAAACATGCACGTGTCTGCTGATTATGTTCCAAGGATTGCCAATACCTATTTGAGTCACTTTGAGTTTTGATCTGTGGCACAGATGCAAGTTGTTCCGATTCGAAGAACTTTGTGTTACCACAGCTTATACTTCTTATTTTCATTTAGATGAAAATATCCGCCGTTCATCAATTCATTTGAATCAAATAATTCTTATTTTTCCAGAACAGAACCAATCATGTCAAAGCAAGCAGTTAGAAATTTCAAAAAACAATTTGCTAGAGAATATTGCTCTAGGATACCGTATTCTACCTCAACAATTGCTCAAGCAGAAGAAGGAAGCTGTCCACATGTGCAAGAAATTCAGAATGCTAAACCATATTCAGATATACCTGGCCCCAAACCGCTACCCATTTTAGGTAACTACATGTTTTTATGTGTTCACTAAACTATCCAGAATATTTAATCCTATATAATATGATATTCTGTCCTCTTCTCTAATTCGTTTCAAGTAATAGGACGCTAAAATGAAAGAAAGGGATTTTTTACTTGACAGAAGGCTTATTACAATATCTCAAATATCATACAGATTTACTCTGTTAACCTCGCTACAAATTTTAATTTTAATTTTATAAAAAAATTTTCTCAGAGCCATTAGGGATCTCTAGAGAATTGTAGGTAGGTCTTTGTTGGAGAAAAAGCTATATACTCAGTCTTGTTAATGTTCAAAGATAGTCTATTCCGATCTAACCAATTCTTGACCAAAGCGATACCAATTTCTGCTCCTAATTTGACCTCATCCTAACTCTGACCATCAGCAATGCAGTATCATCTGCATAGCTGGTTATAGTTCAGATCATACCACAGCTATGAATTCAAATATGTTATAAATAGGAGATGCCCAAGAACAGTCCCCTGTGGAACACCCACCGCAACAGACTGGTATTCACTAAGAGTGTCGAAGGCCTTCGCAAGGTCTAAAAACACCCCTATACATTTTTTGTTCGCATCGAAATTTTTTTTAATGTCATGAATCAGGCACATATGAGTAATTAAAGACAATAAAAGCAAAATTCCAAAAATTGAGCTCTAATTCTACGTAGTTTCTTCACCTAATTATTACACATATCTGATAATTATGAAATATTAAAGTGAATTGTGTTTTCATTCTTTCATATTAATTTTCAGGTAATACTTGGAGGCTTCTACCTATAATAGGACAGTACGACATTTCTGATGTTGCTAAATTATCGCAGCTCTTCTATGACCAATATGGAAAGATGGTTAAACTCTCCGGATTAGTCGGCAGGCCGGATTTATTATTTGTATATGACGCGGATGAAATTGAGAAAATTTATAGAAATGAGGGACCTACACCTTTCAGACCTTCCATGCCTTGTTTAGTCAAGTACAAAAGTGAGATAAGGAAGAAATTTTTTGGAGACCTTGGTGGAGTAGTCGGGGTGTAAGTAGAGTTTTATGTTCCTCGAAAAATCGCTCAAATTTAACCTCTTAACATCTTTTTATGTTCAACAGACACGGCGAGCCATGGAAAACCTTCAGAACAAAAGTGCAAAGACCAATTCTACAATTACATACAGTGAAGAAGTATATAACGCCTATAGAAGATGTAACAAATTATTTCATCCAGAGAATGTTGGAAATGAAGGATAAAAATGATGAAATGCCTAGTGATTTCGACAATGAGATACACAAGTGGTCACTGGAATGTGAGTAAATATAATAATTTTTAAGACTCTTTAATCTAGTAGTAAAATTAAATTTAGTACAGGAAAATTACTAAAATTATTATATATTCTATAACGAAGAAGTCTGGTGTTTCTATGCTGGGCAAATATAACTGCATAGCTGCGTAAGTAATGACGATGAAGCCAACAAGTTTCAAAACATGCATGTCTGCTGGTCATGTTTTGACAATCAACTGGCACTCATAATATAAAATTATAACAATTAGGATCTTATTATTGGTGAATTTATAGTCCGTCTAGAAAGTATGCGGAAAATTTGAATATAAAAACAGATTCAATCTGTTAGTCTTCTACAATTTTAATTTCAAAAAATTTATTCAAGAAACTTTAAGAATTAAATTGATGTCTTATAAGCACTGCTTATATTTAATAGACGTATAAAATCGAAATTCATTATACAATATCAAATGAAATTAGGGGAAAACCCAACGAATATAAATTGTCAATTAAAATCAATAAATGAATGAATGTTTTTTGTTTCGTTCCATGCATGCGTACTGAACTCTTCAGACAAGCGGAAACGCAGCTTTGCTTGTGACAAAATAGTTCATGAAAATTAAAACTTTCTCAAAAATATACAATATAATTTTAAGAACTTCTCAAAAACTAATTCATTTTAAATATTTAAATAAATTACTTCAAAAACTCTCAAAACATGTAGCAAATGCACAAAAAAAATTTGAATTCAGATAAGACCAGTTCAACTTCACATTTAAAAGATAAAATTAATTAACAATAAATAAACTTACCCAAACGATCTCTAGGAATATGTGTTTGCTGAACATTCAGACTAGGTATATCTAATATCCAAGGTACTCTATGTTCTATGCTCAAAACAAAATCACACAAAGTTTATAAGGCACTTTAATGATCTTAGTTAAAACATTCAACACTGCATAATAAATTTCTTTATTTAAAAACCTAATATAGTTATATATTATATATAAAATAAAATATAATAACAAGAAAGCGGTTTTTACTTGATAGAAGGAATATTACAAAATTAAAAGTTTCTTGAACAAATTTCTTGACATTAAAATTGTAGGAGACTAACAGATTAAATCTGTTTTGATATTCAAATTTTGTAATATTCCTTCTATCAATTAAAAACCGCTTTCTTATTATTTTATATATAATATACAATTATATTAGGTTTTTAAATAAAGAAATTCATTATGCAGTGTTGAATGTTTTAACTAAGACCATTAAAGTGCCTTATAAGCTCTGTGTGATTTTGTTGAGAGCATAGAACGTAGAGTCAATAGATAAAAAGATAAAATCAATTAACAATAAATGAACTTACCCAATGTAAGTTCATTTATTGTTAATTGATTTTATCTTATAAGTGTGAAGTTGAACTGGTATTATACGAATTCTCATTATTTTTTGAGGATTTGCTACATGTTTTGAGAGTTTTTAAAGCAATTTATTCAAATATATTAAATATTTCAAATAAATTCGTTTTTGAGAAGTTTTTTAAATTATGTTGTATATTTTTGACAAAGATTTAGTTTTCATAAATATAAGATCAGAAAACAAATCATTTTGTCACAAGCAAAGCTGCGTTTCCGCTTGTATGAAGAGTTCAGTACACATGCTTGGAACGAAACAAAAACATTTATTTATTTATTAATTTTAATTGACAATTTATATTCGTTGAGTTTTTTCTTAATTCCATTTAATATTGTTTAATGAATTTCGATTTTATACGTCTATTAAATATGAGCAGTGCTTATAAGATATTAATTTAATTCTTAAAGTTTCTTGAATACATTTTTTGAAATAAAAATTGTAGAAGACTAACAGATTAAATCTGTTTTGATATTAAAATTTTTTAATATTACTTATATCAAGTAAAAACCGCTTTCTTATTATTTTAATTTTACGAGTGTTAAATTCATACATAGTCCTATTTGAAGCAAACGAAAATCTGTACACATCTTCTAGTCATATCAAGAATAAGATGCAAATTCGATACAGAAGGAAATATTCTCATAACATTAATTCAAAATTTGTTGATAGATATTGTTCTGAAATTCAAAATAAATATTTGGGTGGCTATGCTATTTTTGACTTGCAATTATCAAATATTCCTTATTTCGCAGGTATAGGAAGAGTATCTCTAGACACAAGACTAGGATGTTTGGATCCAAACCTACCCCCTGATTCTGAGCCTCAGAAAATTATAAATGCCGCTAAATACGCTCTGCGCAATGTTGCAATTTTGGAGCTGAAATTCCCGTTCTGGAGGTATTTTCCCTCCACAGTGTGGACCAACTACGTCAAAAACATGGATTACTTTATAGAGTGAGTTTTTTTTATCCATTTCCTTATCAATCAACTATAAACCAATTTTAAAATAACATATCTTCCAAGTTTCGTCTTTATAGAATAATGAGTCTAAATTTTTATTACATCTCTATCTAGTGTTGTTTGTACAACTTGGTATTTCATTATGAATACAACGTTGTAGCTTTTGTGACATCCTGCGAATAGCTACCTTCTATTTAATGGATAGGGAAGCATCTGGAAGATTTCCAGTTCTTTCCGTTCAAAAGTAAGAGTGCATTTCATTTCCTTATGCAAAAATATAAATAGGTAGTCAATTCTAGAATGAATGGAATGCTTTATTCACTACGAATAATTATTTTGATGACAGTGCAAACTTATCATTCTTGAATATCATAACAAATCAAAGCAATTCCGAATTTTTTCCAGAGTTTGCATGAAGCACATAGATGCAGCGATGGAAAGGCTCAAAACTAAAAGTCATACCCACGAGAATGATCTATCACTAGTGGAGAGAATCTTAGCCAAAGAACCAGATCCTAAGACAGCCTATATTCTAGCATTGGACTTAATTTTGGTCGGAATTGATACGGTAAGTTGTAAACTTATTTCAATTCAATAGATAATTTCTTAAATAACATAAATCCATCAAAGTATTGGTGAAGAAGCTTCAGTTTTCCAAATCCAAACTGAGAGTATTCTTTTAGATATCGATGGCAGTGTGCTCAATCCTTTATCAACTAGCTACAAGGCCAAAGGAGCAAGAAAAGCTATACCAAGAACTGAGAAGAGTTCTTCCAGATCCAAAAACTCCTTTGACAGCATCGCTCCTGAATGAAATGATTTACTTGAAAGCTTTCGTCAAGGAAGTTCTAAGGTAATTGACCTTCAATATTTTATATTCAGAGATTATTGTTAGTTTACCCAAATTACATAAATGAAATATCGGAATCAGGAAAACTGATTTTTTTTATCGACCGAGTATTCCTAGTTATTTTGTCAGAATAATGAAGCCGATTGACATGACTTGCCATGGAGAGAATAGTATGTGCTTGGTTAAATGAACGTTTTCTGAGTAGATGGATAATTCAAGGGGATTCACTAGCCATCTCGTTCGCCAGATCTTAATCCTTTAAATTTTTATTTGTGGGGACATATGGAGCAGGATTTTGATCATGCTGAAATCACACCTCATCACGAATAAATCGACAAAATTGCAGCTAACCAGATAGGAAAAGACCCATATCCCATCCGTCAAGTAATAACATCTTCAGTTCGTCGATGTGAGACTTGCATTCAAGCCGAAGGTGGAGATTTCGAACAATTTTTATTATTTCAATTCATCATACATTTCATCGAATATTTTTTCTCGTTAATTATTAAAGCAGACTGCTGCACTGTTCAAAGTTTAAATGTACTTCTGACTTCAACAAGACAATATATTTTTTCAAATGATTGTATCTTCTGAACCAAAACGAATCGGACCTATGTTCACAGAAAGAAAATGTTAATAATAGTCATAAGCATCATCTGCTAGAGTTTTCCGTAGAACTTATATAACACTCTGTATAAATACTAACTATGATACTCATAAAAGCCAAAGGGTATTATCTTTCTAATCTGTATAAATATATAGCGAAGTCATTTCGATCACCTGGTTTAATTCATATGGTGAAATCTATTTTGTTGCAGTGAGCTGGAAAATTATAAAATATCAGTCAAATATAAACATAAAAATTTTACAATAAGAACGTTACGGCTTGTAATGCAATCTGACGAAAGAAATCTTAGTTTCTATATTCTGAAACAATAACAACTCTTCCGTTATTGATCATTATATTTAATGATTGAAAAAAAAATTGAAATTATATGAAAAGTAATAGCAATTTTTATTTGACATATTCCATATAATTTATGGGCAATTAGAACACATTGAATTAAAAAATGATATACCCATCTGATATGAAAGTGTTTCAAAAATTGTACGCATGGAATGACGTTATCGATTTATTGCGCCAAAAAACGTGGTAGTTAGGATCTAACTGCTTGTATATTTCCCTCGAAATGTTGAACCCGAATCCTTTGCTCCAAGTTCATTAATGGATTAATTGAAACGATATATGAACACTTGTTAACAGTTTTACTTATTTAGAAATTTCTCTCGTTTACTGAATACAGACAGCACAATATGTGTACAGTCAAAAACAAGCATATTTTACTGTAATTAATATTTGGTGCTAGTTAAAACACATTCAAATTTTTAGGTTGACTTCTACAAATATTTTTCAAAAAAGATTCAAATATAATTTTAATTTTATTTAATCAGTAAACAACTATTTATACCTGCAACCATCTTGGAGTTTCAGAGGAATTTTATTCAGCTGATTTTGCAGGCAGCTCAACTTACCAATACTTTGTATTTACATACAGATATCAATTAAATAATAACTAATAATTCCCAATAAATTGAAAAATTTGTGAAATATTTCTTATGGTACTATTAATATGATTATCACGAAATTTTGTCAAAACATTCAAATGGTTATTTAGTATCTCACAATTTTCATTTGTTCACGGTTCTAATTTTATTTTTTGAGATAGTAGAGAAACAAAATTTCTATTGGTTATAATTATATTCTCCATGGAAGGATTTTGTCCATTCACGAATATTTTTTTTTTTTTTTTAGCATTTTATTGAAGTTTACAATCTACTTCTATTGAAGTATTGAGCAAACATGCTGTAGGTAGTTGACATGAAGAAGATATTAAATTATTAACACTTCTTTAGAACACTTAATTGAAGTCTATTGGCCAAGTTCTCTGCAGTCTTCTGGATTCAAATGGATTTCTTGCCAGCTGGTCTATGAGGTTGTTCTCGTGGCCCGCTAGTTTCTGTTTATATTTATCTGAGTATTTTCTGATTTCGTCTGTGATGAAAGGTACTCCTAGATCGTTGTGAATGGTAAGGTTAGTGACGTACCAGGGTGCGTCTGCTAGGGTTCGCAGGATTTTTGATTGGACTCTCTGTAGAATTTTTGTATTTGATGGTTTTGCACACCCCCAGAACTGTATTCCATATGTCCATATCGGTTTTATGATTGCCTTGTATATTCTTATCTTGTTCTGAAGAGATAGTTTGGATTTTCTGCCTAGGAGCCAATACATATTGTTAATCTTTAGTCTAATTTGCTTCCTTTTTGCTTGGATGTGTTGTTTCCAAGTGAGACGTTGATCCAAATGAATGCCTAGATACTTCGTCTCAGTGCTGACTGGCATTCACGAATATGAAATTTAATTTCATGCTTAGAAATTACAACGGAAATTCCAACTTGCCGAGTCGTTTCCTTAGAAATTTAACATGCTCAAATATAACTGAACAGAATTCAATTTGATCACAAAATTTTTATGTAATATATGATTTTTTCGCACAAGTGGGGTTTGAAATTCACAAAACAGATGATACTTTCATTACAAATTTTGAGGACTACTAAATATGTGCAGTCCCACATCTATTTAGGGCTCCTTTTTTACACATCAAGCAATTTTGAAGAATAATAATATTGAAATCTTTCTAATCAAATAATGATTTTGAAGTAAATAAAATTGGATAGTTTATTTTCAGGATGTATTCCACCGTCATAGGAAATGGTAGAACTTTGCAGGAGGACACAGTAATTCAAGGATATCACGTACCCAAAGGGGTAGGTAATTCATTCTCAACATCATTGTTCACTTAGTGGACTTGTCCGATCAGATCTCCAGCTAACAGAAATCTTTCTCTATCGATTGTGGTGGTATATTTTCTTATTTTGGAGGATTTGGAAGTTAAAATCATTCAAGCCGATTAGCGAAAATAGATATTATTCTGTGAAGAGAAATTGACCGAAAACTGCAAAAAGCATGAACTTTACGCTTGAGTTAAGGTTGAAGGCAAAAAAAGGGATTCACATTTATAATGAAAGTAATAAACAAAATAATTAATATGGATTCGATAACCAGTATGACTAGAAGTGCATTTCAAAAATATTTCATTTCAAATACGAATAACAATGGTGTGATATAAAATTTTACTGATATTCCAATGGGAATTTACAAAGTTTCTAATATATGGTTTACGTGAATCATTTTGTCAATGAAAAACGCTTAATCAAAACAATAACACTTGCTGCGGATCTTTAGCTGAGTGTTTAATCTTCGGCTATTTCCAAATACGGATTTACTAACAAATTTAATGGGTGTATTGTTCGAAAGAATTTTCTTTGAAAAATTTCAACTATCGTACAGAATAATGCTGTGAAACCTCTACAAAATTTCATTAAAAATTTTCTTTCATTTCCTAAAAATTAATTAGAATGTCTTAGAAACACTGTCTCTATTTATTTACACATCTTTGAATCTATGGAATATATAGAATATTAACCGAAATTTCCTCTCAAACTTGAGCGATAGAGATGTCTCAAATGAAC
This sequence comes from Megalocaria dilatata, assembly GCA_034642435.1. Classification (NCBI taxonomy): domain Eukaryota; kingdom Metazoa; phylum Arthropoda; class Insecta; order Coleoptera; family Coccinellidae; genus Megalocaria; species Megalocaria dilatata. The sequence goes on along the minus strand of CM067858.1, from coordinate 47,886,762 downwards.
GTTGCGAGTAGCAAATGATATTCCAAAAAAGTTTTTTTTTATTTATATATAAAGGGTTTTCCAATAAGAGTTTTCATTTTGAATAGCCCGCTATCTGAGCAGCTGTCATCTTTTGACATTTGGCAAGTAAAAACTACCACATTACTAAAAATGGAACGATACACTCTTCAACAGCGCATTGAAATTGTTAACTAATAATTGTTCACTACAAAAAGTACCTATAACCCAATCTTTTCACAAAAAGAACAATTCAATGGAAAATTTCCGTAGGTTCAAGTTGTTTTTCCAACTTTAGTCACAGGCAGGATGGCGGAATTTGTTAGTGAACCTACAGAGTTCATTCCTGAGAGATGGATGAAGCGAAATGAATTGAATTATAATCTTCACCCTTATGCATCGCTACCGTATGGTCATGGTGCAAGAATGTGTTTAGGTAGAAGATTCGCTGATTTGGAAATACAGGTTCTTCTTGCAAAGGTAAGACTAATCATTTGAATGCGGATGCAATTTTGTGAAATGAAGTCAACCGGAGACTATTATTTTTTACCACTAGGGTTGTAAAAATTTAATTGAATCGGCCATTACTTGATAGAAGGTTAACTTTACAAAGCCATAGTCTTGGCAAAAAAATTGTCTTTGAATTAATAAATTGTGGAAAGATTCTATATTATTTTATTTAATTAGGGCTAGACTTCAGTTTCATTGAATTATTTGATTTATTACCGTAATTGGGTTTGAAAGAAACTAATATATTTTTTGATTTTGCTCTTTTTGATCAGGAAATACTGTGGGTGTCCATATATCTTTATTTTTCATTTTACAGCTCATCCGTTCTTACAAATTGGAATACAATCATGAACCTCTGGAATACAAAGTCACCTTCATGTATGCACCAGAAGGTGATTTGAAGTTCAAGATGACGCCAAGAGATTGCTGAAGAATACCAAAGAATTAATTATTTGACCTAAAATGTATAATATATTTTTTTAAAGAATGAGTTCTCTTTTTCTTTCATATGTTTCAGACCAAAGAAAATATTTGCGGTAACATGTATATTTCAAAGAAATTTTAATTTTGAATCCCTACACTTTTACTTATATCCCTTTCTAATTCAAAAGTTCGGCTGAAACTTTATATTCAATGAATCACTGGGTGAATAGTATGAGCTAATAGCATGAAACTCCGAGTGCTGGAGCCTATTGAGATTCATTGATATAAAGGTCAGTAGGTATGATTGTTTCGGTCTTTACTTGTCGAAAATTCATTTCGAATTTGAAAATAAAACGTTTTCCGCTAATTTTCATTTAATAACAACAATTGTTTGGCCTTACTACAGTAGTAATACTAACCTGATATGGTCAGGGTATGACGAAACAACTGTTTTGAGTGTTATGTTGTGTATCTGGTTCGAATACGAACTTAGTGATTGCATTAGGGGTGATCGGTACATACCGTGATTACTTCGTTCAAACCGTGCATTGAGAGTAAAACGGCCGAAATATAAGGACAGGCATGATAAATTTATTCTTTTGTATGACAATGCTCGGCCTAATATCAAAAACTGCCAAAAATACCTAAAAATGATCAAATGTGACATCTTAACGCAGCCGCCGTATTTTTCGGACATTGTTTCTTCTAACTACTGGCTGTTTCGATGGATGCAACCCAATTTCCGAAGTCACCGCTTCACTTTTTTCGAAGAAATCGAAAATTGGCTTGAAAATTAGATGGTTTCCAAATACAAGGAATTTTCCGCGACAGAATTTGAAATTTTCCTGAGAGGTAGGGAATAGTAGTAAGCCTTGATAGGCAATAATTTGATAAATTGGTTAATTCATTTTCTTCAGAAATAAATGCATTTATTAAGCTAAAAAAACGGACCAAAATAATGTGTACTACTAATATATAAGAACTCATAAAACTTGTAATCAGTTGAAGCTGAAGTGTAACATAATAATTGTTCTACAATAGATGAAAATTTCTGATGAAAATTGAAGCTTATTATTTTTAATTTAAAATATCTTCGAAAATTGATTCTGGGGGACCAAACAAGACAGTTTTTTTCAAATTTTAATCTTTACGTAAAATAAATTGTTGAAATTCCGGATGTGCTAAATAGACATTTCGAGTCAATGTTCAAAGTATCATTAATAGGAATTAATAAACCAGCATTAACTCTCTCGCAGAAGTCAATTAAACATTCACAACATATACAAGGTTCAAATAAGAAGTAATTAACCTGAAGCTTCTTAAATGATCTGGTATCATAATGGACCATTGCGATCGATTTCAATAGTTTTCAACAATTCTAGTTTTAAAATACTGATATATATGCTGATAAAAAAATCGCTACGGATGTAATTATTATTTCCTGTTACCATTTGTTATTCGAATAAAAATCAAATACAAAGTTTCCAATTATTCCGCCTGAACATGTTCAGGAATATTTTGGTGATTTATTTATTAACGCTCCTTGTTAATACAAGAGCGGTAAGTAGATATAAATAAGTCAATAGAAATGAAATGAGATTTTGAAAATATTTAGTTGGTTTTATGTGAAGATATTCATTAGTTAGTAGTTCGTTCTTCTTAAGAAAGTCCATTTTACAACTGTAAACTTTCTCCAGTATCAAAAATTGTCCTCTAGTTAGATAGTCATGTTTTAAAATTGAACACTTCCATTAAGACGCAAATATGTTTGTTTGCTTTCTCATCAATTGCTTTTAAAATGTTTATTTTTGTTTTTTATCTCTAGTGAATTCATTCATTATAAATAATATTCTCAATTAAATGAATATTTTTCAGTACAATATATACTGAGAAATATGTTATATACATCACAAATTAATTATTATTGACTACATTATCATTATTGAACATTTCTCTACATTCCCACTGAAATCCACGTGTTACTGAGCCATTCAATTTAATATTACTTACCCGTTAACTTTTCAATGGCTTTTTATTTGCAGAAAACAAATTTCAATTTAGAAGAGTGTATGAAAACCACAGGAGTGAAAATTTCACCAGACACTATGAAAAAACTTCACGAAGCCAACAAGGGTGGTAACTTTAATATTAACTCAGTACCCGAAGAAATGTTGTGCCTTCCGAAATGTGTACTCGAAAAGAGAGGCATCGTTGATTCAGATTCTGGACATATATCTCTAGAAAAATTGGAAAATGATCCCATGCTTGAACGTATACCTAACAAAAAGGCTTTCTTGGAATGTATGGGAAAGATCAAAGAAGTTTCAAAATGTGAAGATATGAAAAAAATACTGCAATGTAGAATTAGCAGCCAGAAATGATGGAATACAGAATTTGAAATGAAATGTTCAAAAAACATTTTATTATCTTCAAAATCAAATTTTCTTTGTGGCGTGATAGTCGTAATTATAATAATTCATATACATTTTGGCTTATTATTTTGAGACAGCAGAAACGAATCATTGCAAATATTCCTAAAAACTTCAAAAAAACTTAATTATTCTAATCAGTTGTAGTTCAGTGCTTGCAAAGTGCATATAAATAAATTATGGCCAATTAAGGGTGAAAGAGATATCTATGTTTTACTTCTGATCGCCGACTATTTTAAAAATTTCTTATCGTATTTTTAAATATTTTATTGAATCAGTCTTTACTTGATGAAAATCCATACTAAATAATATTAAATAAGGATATTCTGATTTTCACAATTTAATTGTTATTTAATACAACAATTGTTTCGGTATCACAGTAGCGTCATCAGGCAGGTTTATATTTTGAATAACTAAGTTTGTTTCCGAAATCCGTTACCTATTTATATTACGGTAGGTACAAAAAATTTTACAATGTGGGTACAAATGAATTTACTCAGGTTTGAATAGGTTTATTTAAACCTGAGTAAATTCATTAAAAAAAAATAAAGACCGTACACATAGAGATGATAAATCGGGGGTTTATGAGTTAACCTGCGATGATTGCCCAAAAGTTTACATGGGACAGACTGGAAGAACCTTCCGACATAGAATTTGTGAACATTCGAAGAATTTCCTCAATAATAGAAGTAATTCCACATATTCTAACTATTTGTTAGAAACAGGACATACTTTCAACCATAATTTTCAAATTCTACAAATAGAAAGTAAAAGTTATTATTACTCAACGAAAAATCAGATTCAAATAACCCACCCCTGTTTAATATATTCAGATAAGCTGGAATTTACAAAAACCATTTGGTGGTTTTAGTGCTCAGTGAAAAAATTTTGTACCTACTGTAATATAAATAGCAACGGATTTTGGAAACAAGATTAGTTATTCAAAATGTAAACCTACCTGATGATGCTACTCTGAAAACGAAATAATTTTATTAAATAACAATAAAATTGTGAAAATGTGAATAACCTTATTCAATATTATTTCTTATTGCCGAGAAACAGTATATGACAAAAATATTTAAAATTCTTGCCATATAACTGAAGCTTTTGTTAATTAACTCAGGTTTTATTATTGATATTATTGTTACTCCTAGATCTTCTATAAATATCCCTCAGAAGCTTTATATAGTTTATGCCAGTTAGGAGTTGTGTTTTGATAAGGGGTTGTATCATTATGCTGCTGTAGACACAGCACTGTCAATTTTTGATGAATAGTGAAATTGTGGCCGAAACCGTCTGATTAGAACACTCATCTTCTACCCAGGTGGGAGCTGAACTCAAAAGTTTCGGTGCCTAATATAGCCTTCTACCAATGAGCTATTGCCACTCAATTAACTTTTTCGGCTAAGGTATTTGTTTTTTAAATGAAGAAAGATTTCTAAAACATACAAACCCTTGTAATATTCTTCATTTCTCCCAAAGCAGTCATTCGAACAGAATATAATAGTTTTTGTAGTTGTAGTGAATCTTCTCGCTATTTTATAAATACTTTTGATAAGTGTAATGTTATCAAGTATTTTTATAGCTTCATGTGAGTTTTGGAGGAGAATGTTTGGAAAATGAACTATTTGAAATTCTGATAATCAGTGGTACAAAGGTTCGCAAGATCAGTGCTGAATAGAGCTTTTGATATGTCCTTTTTTAATCAAACAAGAGTTTCTAATAATAATTAATATAATACGAATAGTTCGGAGATTGTGGAGTCAAAAGTAGTCGAGTGTTCTTGGTGACTAACCCTCGCCTCACTTATGTAAGTACAAGGAATAAGCCTCAGAAAATAATAATAATAACTTCGCGCTCTCCAGATTTTGTCACTTGAGTAATGATGAAGCTTTCATTTCTCTCTTAATAACCGACAAATCAGCATCACGTTACATCGAAACAAAATCAAGTTAGCATATTCAAACTCACTGACAACCAGAGAGAAGTTATTATTCCTGAGAGTTGATAAATCATCAAGCTCCCTGAAGCATCTAAAAACCAATCCCAAACACCTACTGGCAGTGATACTGCCAGTAACTTACTGTCAAACAGATTACGAAAGCGGCAACTGCAAGGTGGTTCCGCATTAAATAATTGAATTGAAGGGTTGCAATTTCCTTGTGAATGTTATTCTAAAATACTTCTACAAATTAAAAATGAGGTCATTCTGCAAGCACCAACCCAAGTTTGACTGCAGTCAATATAGATTCTGATATATCAATAGTGAAGTACAGCTTCAAATCATCTGCATTGGTCACTGTTCTACATCAAAGAAGCCAGAGAAAGTCGTCCCTGGATTTGATCTCTGTTGTATCCTCGATTTGAGTTTATAATCGGAGTATCTGAAGCCATTATCAAACACGTAATTCATTTTTTCTCTCAAATAATAAAGACAAAAATTCGAGTTCATTTACCAACAAATCGTGATCCACGGTGTCGAAGGCGCGTGAAAACTCTGTGGAGATTAGATCTACTTGACCTCAATGACTTTAGTGATTCAGCAATGACTTGAGACAGTGTCGCCAAATTAGTCACTATGGACCTGACTCTTATGAAACAATGTTGCCTTGTGGACAAATGTTGTTTAACATTGAGGTAAATGCTTGCATATAATATTTCTCAGAAATAGGTCTCTACCTGAGATAAATCACCCCTCTTGAAAAAGGAAAAGCCCGAGTTATATTCAAGTAATCTAACCCATACTTTCACACTATCAAAAACATTACGTTTGAACAAGATTATGTCAGAATGCATGTTGCATTATATTTATGGATCGACATCACATAAACCGCTCACCTTGGTCCCTAACGAATCGCATTTTCTAATTGAATATGTCTGGAACATGACTGGCCGCAGGCAATAGACATTATAGAAACCTCAGCATAATTGAGCAGCCCTTTCTCATGAAGTAAGGTAATCTGGAATGAGATACCAAAGAATACATCAACCAACATATTGAAATTCAGCCTAGGCGTATCAATGAGTACCTACAAAATGGTAGGTGGTAAACACACTATTGAACTAGTTTTTCCAATAAGTTATCTGAAGATGTCCTACGAGCGAGCTAAAAGCACTCATCGAAAGTGAAGCGGTCAACCAAAGGCGAGATTGATCCAAAGCACGAAGCCGCAGCAGACGTGGTGCCAGCATTAATATTAATGGTGGTTCCAAAGCAGTGCGATAAATTATCAATAGCCTATTTCTCTTCAGAGAATTAATCACTTATGGCGAGCAGAGATCCCAGCCCCTTAGCGTATCTATTCATCACTGAGGGAGAAACAATATACAGTATATACACTACGATAGACCGGCGTAGTCACTTATGTGTCCCCTCACAGCTTAACACCAGATAGATAGTAGAAGTCTATCTAGGTCCTCTTGGCAGCCAATAGAATCAACACATGGTATCACCACCCTCTCGCTGAACTTGGAATTCGCAGGAACATTTGTCGTAGCAGATGTCTCAATACCTATCATTGAAAATGAATTCCTCAATTTTTACAACCTACTATGTGAGGATCTCATCTCCTAGACGAATCAACCCAACTAATAACCTGAGGAAACCGAATGTAACTCTTTAAGCTATAAAAACAGTCACAGGATCATAAAGGTACCACAACTCACATGCGTAATTTGATTAGCACATACAGACGACAATCTAGCTAACATTTGCCTGCAGATCATAACGCTTGGGACTGGAGAAAATCAACACATCCTGAAAGGAATTCGAAGCCATACTCAGACTAGGAATCACTCGACTGTCGAAAAGCTAATGATCATCCTCTCGAAGAAGACCATCAACGATTGGGGACTTTGTGGAGATTACCCTACGCTCAACACCTTCACCGTTTAAAACTGATACCCAGTGCAACACGTCTATGCTTTCGTCTACATAAAAAAACTTTTTCTCTAATTTGAACCTAATAAAGAATTACAATTAGATCCTGGTGGCAGATGGCATTATGATAACTTCTTAGTGATGAAATCATGAAAAACCTGCTTACAGTTTATCTGGAAAATTAATTTTTCTTCTGGAGCGCCTTTGACGTTTCGCAGATAGGAAGTTCCAACTGGGACATTGTCGAACATTGTCAAGTTGTAGGCTTGTGTAATTGTAGACAGAATCAAGAGTTTCTGTGGAATTAACTTGCTGAATTTTTATATTCAACCCTCTTACGAAGTTTGTAGCGTCGTTGCATCCTGGTATTTCGTCCTGGTTGGTCGGCATTTCCCCAGTTAGTCGAAATGATTCTCTATATGGGAGGTCTGCTGAAGTGGATTGGAGGTCCTGTCGTCATGCTGCTCGCAGTTCTATTAAGATAGTTGGAATAGTTTATGTTCATCAATCGTTTTGGTGGCATTTGACTGCCAATGACTCTGTTTCACCATTCAGTTGATTACTAGGCAGAAATAAATAGAGTGATTGATGGGTGTCAATTTAGTAAGCTCACTGAATGGGCATGATCCGAAAGCGTTCTAAACTGTTGTTTCTGATCTCAACACTTAAAAGAGTACTGAACCAAGGTATCTAGAACGAATAGAATTCTCTGGTAACGGTCCTTCTTTGTTGTCCTTCTGAAAATAGTATGATGATGATATCTAGTGTAAACCATAAAAATTTATCGTTGGAATGCGGATGAAGAGGCGTTAGTAAACGAAGCAGTGAGCAGGAAACACTAAATTTCAAAATTATCTGGCCAATAACGGAGCACATCGAAATAATTCAGTACGATTGAATAACTTTTTGCATGAACAGGCATTTTTCTTCCAACGCATAGAACTAAAAAGTTTGGCGTTTTATGATTCAGTTAGATAACAAATTGTCCCTTTGCAACGATGCCATTCTGTGGTACTGAATTACTAGACGTATCAAAGTGTGAAAGTTTAGCTGTTTCACACTGTATAGAAGAAGCATTTTCCTTTTTCTTCTGGATATGAGGCAATATTGCTTCATTGATTTCGAACGCTCTCACGTAATAATTTCAAGAAGGAAAACAACAAAAGATATTTGTCTGCGTTGAAACTATTGACCTGATAAGATACATCGAACAATGTACTATATGTATTCTAATTACTTTGTAAGGTTGCTGACAATAGATCATTCATCAAATATCACGTAATTCCATGTGAAGTTACCGTATCGATATTGGAAATTTTATTTATTCAGAGCTTGTGCATTTCATCGAATTTTATATAACTGTAAAAGAAATCACTCTATAGCAGACACTCTTCGCGAAAATACTGGGCGTTTTTGATCGTATAATGTAATATACATTAATTTTGTAATTGATTGAAACAAGTTTTTGGGAATTTCTAACAGTAATTTCAAAATTTACAACATTTTTGTGAATCCGGTAATAATTTCTGAAAACTGTTTTGATTTTATGAATTGAAAATTACAACGAAGAAGTATTTGAATATTACAGAATAATAGCTGGAATTAATTCACCAGAACTTCTACAGATTTTAATCTGTTTAAATCTCATGAAAACATTTATAATTGAAGATTAAAACATGTCCAAAATACACTGTTTCACTTTATAGACATATATATTATCATCACATGTGGTGGAAATTAACTAATAAAGAATCAAAAGAAATATAGAATAATGATAAAATTATTTAGACATCACCTTATACATATATATGTTTCGATTGGATATTAAAGAATCACAAGTTCCATCACCAAAAAATGTTCAACATATAATTCAAAAAAGGGGCTTTTTTTATTTTCCATTTTCAAATAATATATAGCACCTTCTTCAGAGAAAGAACTTGATAAATTCGGACCCAAAATCTCATCAGTAAGGATTGATCTAAAAGATTGAAAGCCAATTTGACGGCCTCTGTTATAGCACAAGGACTTTCTGTATAAAGAATGTTAAGGAAACCAAATAATTATATATTATGAATAAAATAACATAAATAGAGGTTAATACTTGATAGAAGGTATATAAAATTGTTTAAATATTTTAATATTAGCCTTCTACATATTTAATTTCAAAAAATTATATTCAATAATTATAACTGCAGGAATTTCATCAAATTTATGTCATATAAGTACCACTTACATCAAACGAGGTATAAAATAAATATTCATTATAAGACATACGAATGATATAACAAAATCCAATATATAAAAATTGTTAACCAAAATCCTATTATATAAATTAAATATTTTTTGAGTAGACAAAATTTTGTTTCTGCTGATCAATCTTATGAAAACAAAATGTTTAACATAATCTTATTTATTGAATTTTGTTATATCATTCGGATGTCTAATAATGAATGTTTTTTCAATTTTTTTAAATTAAATATGTAGAAGGCTAATATTAAAATATTTAAATAATTTCATATACCTTCTATCAAGTATTAACCTCTATTTTATTCATAATATATAATTATTTGGTTTCCTCAACATTCTTTATACAGATAGTCCTTGTGCTATAACAGAGGCCGTTAAATTGTCTTTCAATCTTTTAGATCAAGGGTAAACCACAGAATTATTTATTTGTAGTCAACATTACACTCCATTTAAATTTTTCAGTATTCATTTACTAGAAGTTTTCAAAATTGTTGAAGGGTGAGTAAATATTTCTTGTTGATTTATGTTATATTTTATTGAATATGAATTATTTGAGAACTGACAAAGCAAAGTCTCTTTTAAAACTTGTTTTTCAGTAATGTTTTCACATATTTTGAGATTTTATAAAAAGTAACTTAGTTAGATATCCAATAATATTGAATATTCTAAGTAAGATAGTTTTATGATGAAATTCTTAAGTTTATGTTGAACATTTTTGAAAGATATTTGTTTTCATAAGATTGATCAGCAGAAACAAAATTTTGTCTACTCAAAATGTTCAATTTATAGGATTTTGGTTTTTTATTTTTTAGATTTTGTTATATCATTTGGATGTCTTATAATGAATGTTTATTTTATATATCGTTTGATGTAAGTGGTACTTATATGACATACATAGTAAATTTAATTTAATTCCTGAAGTTATCATTATTGAATTTAATTTTTTGAAATCAAATATGTAGAAGGCTAATATTAAAATATTTAAATAATTTTATATATCTTCTATCAAGTATTAACCTCTATTTATGTTACCTATTTAATACATTTCTTTTGTCTGGAATGTTACAAGAAAGAAGTATATTAAAATTATGAAAAATAATAAATTCCGGATACTTTCTAGACGGACTTTAGTTTTCTATGATGATCACAGCCTTCAATTCAATGTCAAAATAAACATCAAGTAAAACTTAAAATAACGTGAGTATGGCTGACGTAAATCAACAGAATGTAAATGAAAAACTACTCATCGAAAACGATGATGGTGTCGTTCCGAATGCTTCAGACTCTTATGTTTTCGTCATAATTGGTGCCACAGGAAATTTTGCTGTTAACTGTCTTCTTCCAAGTCTTTGGCTTTTATACAAACACAATTATCTCCCACCAAACACAACAGTTGTGGGATTTTCAAGAAAACCATTTACCAACAAAGCATACGCGGAAAAAGTTTGCCCATATTTCCGCCACACCCAAGCAGAAAAAGGGTTGATACAATGCTTTTTCACTCACGTTATTTATTTCAGAGGCAGTTGTGATAACAGGAGCGACATGCAGGAACTTAATAGCAAGTTGGAGGAAATAGGAAAAGACAAAATAATGCATATATACTATCATTTGTCTTTACCACCAAATATTTACCAAATATGTACTCAGTTAATAAAGCAAGAGGCTATTTCAAAGACTGGAAAAACAAGAATTGCCATAGAGCAACCCTTTGCTCAAGACCTCAGTACATTTAGAAGTTTAAGAGCTCATATAGTATCGAATTTTGAACCAAACCAAATATTTATACAAGATCATTATCTTGGAAAAGAGATGATTCAGAGTCTTTTTTCCCTCAGGTTTGGAAATAGCATATTCGAGAATGTGTGGGATAGAAGTAGTATAGCATCAGTTCTATTGACCATTGAGGAAACATCTGACTCCTCAACCGGAGATACTTTCGATAAATATGGCATAATAAAATCAGAAATTATGACACATGTAATGCAAATGATTGCTTTAATTGCCATGCAGAAACCCACCAAATTCAACACAGAATCCATAGGAAAAGCAAAACTAAATCTTTTGTCACAAATATACGAAGTTAAACTTGATAATGTAGTCCTAGGACAATACATAGGTAACCCAGAAGGTACAGAAGAGGAAAGGGAATCCTATAGAGAACACATCAATATAGATGAAGATTCTTTAACAGCAACATTCGCTGTTGTGATCCTGTTTATAAAGAATGATACCTGGAAAGATGTACCTTTCATTTGTAAATGTGGGAAAGCCATGAAAGAAAGAAAGCAAGAAATAAGGATTCAGTTCAAAGAATCCCCGAGCGGCTTATTTTCGACAAAATTGGCGAGAAACGAATTGATTATCCACTACGATCCAGGTGCTTCCATCAATCTGAAAATGGTAATGAAAGCTCCTGGAATGGAACATCACATCGATGATGTTGTTTTCAGTTTGTCTTATTCGGGAAAACATATGAGTGTTAAACTACCTAATTCTTTCGCTAGGCTTCTGTATGAAATGCTATCTGAAAAGAGAACGAATTTTGTAACATTCGAAGAGATTAATGAGGTATACAGAATATTTTCACGCGTGCTGAGGGAAATTGAGGAGAAAAAGTTGGAGCCCTTGCCATATATTAGAGGTGGAAATGGTCCAAATGAAGCTGCTCAATTAATACATGAAAATAATTATATTGAGAAGAATCACAGGTATCCAAGAATAGTCGGGAACTCGAAATCTTGATAGTGGTTACTTTGAACACTGAAAGGCGAAATAAACTAATCTAAATATCGATTTTTTCCATTCATCTTGGTCTCCTCATACTCTTATTGGTTTCTACATATTATTTCGGGAGACCACTCATTTACACAATACAGAAAAGTGGAAAAAAGCCGTTTGCTATTTTAAGTATCTTTCTCAGATTTTTTTAAAGCATTATTGTTAATTCATTCTACTGTCCTACTAAAATCCAGCAATCTAGTGAAAGTTTAATGAATAATTAGTGAATGAAAGAATCTAAGTACTAGTACTTTCTAAATCTGATTATTTCCTTAGATATAAGGTCAAACTCATCAAAATAAATCAAATCACAAAAATTCGAAACTTTAGAATTAACTTATCAAATAGACACTTATAGGGCTGCGGTATATTCAGATTTTCAAGAAATAATTTATTTGAATATTTATTTAATAATAAATATTTATATAAAAATAAATAAAATATTATATTTAAATATTTAAATAAGTTACTTCAAAAATATCTCAAAACATGTCTCACATCCTCAAAAACCAATTAGAATTCAGATAAGGTATTCATCGGTCCTACTTCACATTTAAAAAATAAAATTTAATTAACAACAAACAACTCATCTCCAAAACCTCGTGGTATCCTCACTTGAACACACTAACTTTAAAATCCAAGTTAATCTATATTCGTCACAAAAATTACACAAAGCTTGTAAGGTATTATATGGTCTTATTTAAACCACTTGATATTTAAATAATGAAATTTTTAAACCTGAATATAATTATATATTATATATAAAATAAAATAATTCTTATTATTTAAATAATATTATTTGAATATCAAAACAGATATGATCTGTTAGTCTTCTACAATTTTAATTTCAAAAAAATTTTTATTCAAAAAACTTTTAGAATTAAATTAATGTCTACAATAAGCACCGCTTATATTAGAATAGAAGTATATAATCAAAACTCATTATATAAAATGACAAATGGAATAAATAAACCAACAGACATAAAAAAGTCATCGAAATTAATAGATAAATATTTAAAGGAGACAAAGTTTTTTTTCTGATCTTACCTTTAAGAACACCAATTGCCTTTTAAAAACATGAACACAACTTAAGGACTTCTCAAAAAATATAATTTATTTGAAATATTTAATATATTTAAATATTCGAATAAGTTAATTCAGAAATCTCTCAAAACATGCACTATATCTTCAAAAACAAATATAATTCTAGGTAATTTCTTCATCGGTCCAAAATAATATTCCAAATATCAAAATAAATGAATATCACTATATCTCAACTTACACGTGTTTGCAGGTGATTGCTTCAAACACACTAACTTTAAAATTCAAGATGGTCTATGTTCTAACAAAATCACAGAAAAATTTGTAAGGTATTTTTAAGGTTATATTTAAATCATTGACATTCCATAATGAGATTTATTAAAGCCTAAATATAATTATATATTATATATAAAATAAAATAGAAAAAGGCTTTTTTCAACTCAACTTACACGTGTTTGCAGGATGATTGCTTCAAACAGACTAACTTTGAAATTCAAGATGGTCTATGTTCTAACAAAATCACCTAAAAATTTGTAAGGTATTTTTAAGGTTATATTTAAATCATTGACATTCCATAATGAGATTTATTAAAGCCTAAATATAATTATACTACTCTGTCAAGAAAGTACCGGGAATTTTCAATTAAAACAACATTTTTACATTTAATCGTCAAAATTTATTGGGTCGCCTTCAAAATAGGCTCCATTTACTCCAATACATCTATGCCAACGGCACTTCCAATTATCGAAACATTTTTTATAGGCGCTTTCCGGGATGGACTTTAGCTCTCGCGCCGAATTTTGTTTTATGGCTTCAATCGACTCAAAACGGGTGCCACGAAGGGGCAATTTTAGTTTTGGGAAGAGGAAAAAGTCGCAGGGAGACGGATCCGGCGAATACGGTGGTTGCTGAAGCACGTTTGTTGAGTTTTTGGCGAGAAAGTCAGTCACAATCGTAGCTCGGTGAGAAGGCGCGTTATCGTCATGCAAAATCCATGAGTTGTTCGCCCACAAATTTGGCCGCTTCCTACGGATACGCTCACGCAAACGTTTCATAACGCCTAGGTAATACTCCTTGTTTACCGTCTGACTCTCTGGAACGAATTCGAAGTGCACCACGCCACGGATATCGAAGAAAACAATGAGCATCACCTTCATTTTCGAGCGGCTTTGGCGTGGTTTTTTCGGTTTCGGCTCATTTTTTGCCACCCATTCCGATGATTGCTGGCTTGTTTGCATATCGTACTCGTAGAACCAGGTCTCATCACTAGTTATAATGCGTTCTATGAATGTAGAATCGGAATTACAGCGATCCAGCATGTCTGTAGCAACCTGTTCGCGATGACGTTTTTGAAGAAAATTCAGGTCTTTCGGTACGAGTCGTGCGGCCACCTTTCTCATGCCCAAAATATCAATCAAAATCGTACGTGCGGACTCGTGGGATATCTTAAGATCATGTGCTATCTCTCTCAAGCTGGTACGACGGTTTTCCAGCACCCTTTCCTTAATTTTATCGACGTTATCTTCGATCGAAGCCGTCGATGGGCGACCACTTCACGACCGTCCTTGAAGGCTCTGTACCACTGATATGCACGAGTTTTCGATAAAGCATTATCACCAAAGGCCTTTTGCAACATTTTCAATGCATCGGCACACGAAAATTCATTTGCAACACAAAACTTTAAACAAATTCTTTGCTGAACGTAATCACCCATAGTAAAAATCGGCACGCACTCTGACATCGACTGACTTAATCAGCTGTTGCAAACACACTAGTTGACAGATCCCGCTCAAGCTTGGCATAGTAATTAAGGACAGTGGTACCAACCTAGGAAAAAAAATTTTTACCTGCCTCATTGCCCCGCCAGATTTGAATCGATAATTCCCGGTACTTTCTTGACAGAATGTATATTATATATAAAATAAAATAGAAAAAGGCTTTTTACTTGATAGAAGAAATATAACAAAATTTGAATATCAAAACAGATTTAATCTGTTAGTCTTCTACAATTTTAATTTCAAGAAAATTTTCATTCAAAAAACTTTTAGAATTAAATTTATGTCTACAATAAGCACCGCTTATATTTAATAGACGTTTATAATCAAAACTCAATATATAATGTCAAATGGAATAAATAAACCAACAGATATAAAAAGGTCATTAAAATTAATAAATAAATATTTAAAGGAGACAAAATTTTGTTTCTGATCTTACCTTAAAGAAATATAATATAATATTAAATATTTCAAATAATTTATATTTTTTGAGAAGTCCTTAAGTTGTGTTTATGTTTTTAAAAGGCAATTGGTATTCTTAAAGGTAAGATCAGAAACAAAATTTTGTCTCCTTTGAATATTTATTTATTAATTTCAATGACTTTTTTATATCTGTTGGTTTATTTATTCCATTTGACATTATATATTGAGTTTAGATTATAAACGTTTATTAAATATAAGTGGTGCTGATTATAAACATTAATTTAATTGTAAAAGTTTTTTGAATAAAAATTTTTTTGAAATTAAAATTGTAGAAGACTAGCAGATTAAATTTTTTTTATTGAATGTTTTGATATTCAAATTTTGTTATATTTCTTCTATCAAGTGAAAAGCCTTTTTCTATTTCATTTTATAATAATATTATTTTTGTATTTGAAATAATT
Source organism: Megalocaria dilatata (assembly GCA_034642435.1). NCBI lineage: Eukaryota > Metazoa > Arthropoda > Insecta > Coleoptera > Coccinellidae > Megalocaria > Megalocaria dilatata. The sequence goes on along the minus strand of CM067858.1, from coordinate 47,870,795 downwards.
CTTATTAATTCATTTTATATATAATATAATGTTTAATTATATTCAGGTTCAAAAATATCATTATACTTTTATTATAATTCAAATAATATTATTATTATATTTAAAATAAATCTTATTATTCTATTTTAAATATAATATATAATTATATTCAGATTTAAAAATCTCATAATATCAAGTGGTTTAAATAAGACCATATAATACCTTACATGCTTTGAGCGATTTTTGCGATGAACTAGAATACCTAGGATTTTAAAGTTAGTGAACGAGGATATCACGGGGTTTTGGAGGTGAGTGATTTCTTGTTAATTGATTTAATTTTTTAAATGTCAAGTAGGACCGATGAATACCTTATCTGAATTCTAATTGGTTTTTGAGGATGTGAGACATGTTATGAGATATTTTTGAAGTAACTTATTTAAATATTTAAATATATTAAATATTTCAAATAAATTATTTTTTGAGAATTTCTTGAATTATAATTTGTATTTTTGAAAAGGATTTAGTTTTCATAATTGTAAGGGCAGACACAAAATTTTGTCTCCTTCAATTATTTTTTCATTAATTCTAATTGACAATTTATATTTGTTGGGTTATTTATTCTATTTGATGTTATATATTGAGTTTCGATTTTATAACTCTATTGAATATAAGCTGTGCTTATCAGACATTAATTTAATTCTAAAAATTTTCGAATAATTTTTCTTTAAATTGAAATTATAGGAGACTAACTGATTAAATCTGTTTTGATATTCAAACATAGATTCAAATATAGATTAATTGAAAGCGAAATGGATATTGAGTAATTTTTGCGTCCTTGTTCTGGGATGCTATAGTTTTTTCCAAATATCAGTAATCAGCCGTTTATGGTCTCAAACGATCTCGCAGAAAGTAGCTCAAATATTTTCAAAAACTAACATAAAAACAGCTTTCACACCCTCACATAAAATTTGCTACCTTCTTTTTGATGAAAAAGACAAAAACAACTGGATGAATAATTCTGGAGTTTATAAATTAAGTTGTCAACAGTGCAGTAGCGTATATATATATAGGACAAAAAGGGAGATCTTTCCCAAAAAGGTTCAACGATGGTCAAACTCCATTTAGGAACTGGGAAGATCACTCCAAGTTTGCGAAACATTATTTCGAAACCAATCATATCTTCTCAGAATTGGACAATTTTGATATATTGCTCCTGGAAGCGAAAGGAAATCAAACTAGACATCCTGGAATCCACATAAATATCTAAGCACAAGCACGATTTAGAAATAAAACTATTAAATGAGCAGACGGACAAACCGAAACTTCCAACGAATATATATATATAATAGTTGAGATACAATTTGTTTTATTAAGTTTGAACATGTAGTAAACACTATGAAATTCGAGTCATCCGTATATTCAAGATAACAAAAAGTTATTTATCACAAAGTAACGGACTATCCAATAGCTGATAATTCACTCCTACTCAAACTACAATTGTAAACTCATATCTCTGTAAAATTCACCTGTTGGAATAATTTAAATAAGTATAACTACTGTTTGTTTCTTTATTGGATAAAGTTCAATACACATAAGATAAATGTGTTTTCTTTCTCATTCAGACTAATATGAAAGAATTTTTTGTGCGCTGATGGGATACCTCATATATACGAATCTTGTCAAGAAATTTCCGAAAGATTATATTGATCGAGTCAAAATTTCATTTCAATCTAGTAATCTTTATTTTCTTACAGTAAGTAGTCTTACTATATTTGTCAGTGAAACATTTCAGATAAGAAACGACTTAATGAGACAATCAAACTCTCAACTATGAATGACGGAAGTATATAAGTTTCTATTTTATAATTAATAATTTTTGCCATTAGTCAATACCAAGGAAATTTTTCATTGGACTATTTTTAATGTCCCACAATGTTAGCAATTAAAGACATCAACAAAAACTCAGGAATGGGACCTTTCGCTAATATTTTATGCTATCAAGACTGCACTAGTTGTTGAGTCACTTGTTCTTGAGTTTTATTGCCAATTCTTGTTGTAACGAGAATTACGAAGATATAATATCAACGGATTGTACAGTAATCTACATCGAGAATCGGAACAGACGTATTACAGATAGAATCTCCTTCTCACAGCGTCAAGTTGAGTGTAATAAAAGTTAATGTCCCTTTGAATTTGAAAATTACCAGTTTATCTTGTTCTTGACTAGATTAATATCCCTGATAAACTTCAAAATCAAATTTTTTGAAATTCTATTTTCTGGATGATGATCATGAAATAAATTTTATTATTTCTTCTGATTTGCCGAGCCGTTTGATAGACTCATTTCTAACTAAACAAACTGGGTGGGTTCGTTATAATATGTCGATTATAACAAGGGAAAGTTTTACTGGATTTTCTCAATAAAATGAAAAGAGTAGATTGAATTGTGACTTAACGAATGTATAGTCCGTCTATAAAGTATCCAGAATTTATTTTTGTCATAATTTTAATATCATTTTTTTTATAACATTCTAAGACAAAAGTAATGTGTCAAATAGGTTATGTATAAAAAATTAGTGCAATTAACTGAACAAAAGTGCTGTATATGAGAAAATGAAGAGGATAAAAAATGGCATGGATATGAGGCAAAGGCCAGTTTAGGAAAGCCCGCGGAAGATTAAAGCAACCAATTTAAATGCTTTATTGGCCTTAGAACGACACAATTCGCGCATGGGGTTTCGCAAATTGGCTAACAGATTTGGAAATCAACGAAATATAAAAGTATGTACAGAAACTGTCCGAATGTCACTGAAAAGATATATCAAGAAAACCAAAAAAAAAATCCCTACAGTGTCACTTTTACAAAAGGAACGAAAGATAGAATTTTGTCAACGTCCTATGAAAACAACCTGTTACCGTTCAAATTTCTCCATCAAAATGATGGTTTGGGAGCAATATCTCAGCGTGGTGCTACGCCTCTCTGTATAGTTGATTGTACCATTAATAGTGAAAAGTATTGTGGTATTCTAAACGATTTTTTCTTTGAAAAGGCGCATGCTTTATATCCAGAGGGGTGGCGTTTTCAGCAGGATAATGCAAGATGCTATACTTCGGCCTATACTCAAGCTTGGATGCAAGAACACCATGTGACAACCATTTCATGGCCAGCAGCTTCACCAGATCTTAGTCCTATTGAAAACATATGTGGACTAATGAAGACTGAAGCTGAACGAGCAGCACCACGAAATAAAGATGATTTAAATTCAGTCAGTTTCACAGTCTTGGACTACCATCACCGAAAATTATGGAGGTGGTCTCGTTTTGGGTTTACCTCGACGTTAATTGAAGTGTTTACAGTTAAATGGAGGTTGTATAAGTAAATAAGATGAATATTATGTTATAATTTTCTAATTCAAGACTTAAAAATATGTACTAAATAATAACAATTGAGCTCTGTTTTTCCGGATACTTTCTAGACGGACTATATAATACACGCAAGATGAACTTGAGCATTGAACTCTTTTGAGTTATATCGCTATTTACGGTTAAACTTGAATATGATTCCATTAAGGAATATACAACTCACCTTTTATCTTTTGAAATTAGCAACCTTATAATCATGAGTTTCCTCTAACAGAAACACGCGGTAGGTGGAAGAATGTTTAATTCGTTTTTTTAATTTTTCAAATAATGCTACTTCCGCTATGTAGTTTAAAAGGTTACGAAAAAACGAAAAACTACAATAAATGATAAAAAGATGAAATACAAGGTACGATAAACACATTCGAACATTATTCAAATTGATATTAAATGAGTCTAGATATTTCCAAAAGAATAATATTATCTAGATCAGATTGCTAGTCCTTTCATATGCCTACCTTTTTTTGCGCTCATACTCTGGCAGAAATGATAATTAATTACAATTACAACGTTCTGACAATGCAGGCTGAGTGAATATTAATGTTATGCATTTCGATTGAAATGCATGTAGTTGGCCCTGAATATTTTCTTAAGGCTTATCCGACAATCTATAATTTTAGTAACCAGTCCTCAGAAAAAATATTAAGCTTCATATGTTTAACCCTAGTTTCATTAGGATCATATGTGTTAATAATTATCATGTGTAAATAAAATTATTGCAAAATCAGAAATATTGCATTTAGGTGATAATCTGGGGCATGAAAATGTAGTGGAATATTCAATAAGGAAAAAAGGTGGAACGCAGTAATCATATTTCATTTCATTAAGCCGCCTACTGAAAATATGTTAACTTGATTTTAATCATCCAAAGATAGCGTAAACAATTGTTATTATCTATAATAACACTTATGCAATGTAACTTACGTCAAGAAGAATCAAAATAGAGATAATATATAGATAGCTGAACTATCCCATCATCATCTGATGATGGGATAGTTCATTTCCCGAAACTCGAGTCACAAGAAAATGTGTAATATATCTTTTTATTAGTAGTAAAACCTAGTAATTTCTACATTTTTTTTTAACCAAAATTCTAGTTTTTTTATACATTTTGCTTGAAGTTTATTTATATCAGGCAATATGATATATTTTTTTTTGTATTAACAAAACTATATAAGTAGACAAATACAAGAAAATCTACTTTTCCAAAATTATCTCAAATTTCCAAAATAAAGGATGAAATAAAAATAACTGAACAAGAACTACAATATTTTATAGCTATTTCGGTCTCAAGACCTCTTCGGGTATTGAATTCAGATTCAAATATATCAACAAGATCAAAATTTAACTCACCAAATAAGATAAAACCTCGAACGAATAAATTCAAAGTAAGTTTTAAAGTATCCAAAGTAAAACAGAAATGACCAACTTGTTGTTAATCATCAACTATTAATCATTCATTTGTACTCGGAACACAGAAAAATATAAGAAAAATTATTCACCCCAAATAATGTCCCATGATAAGAAAAAGAACCAGAATTTCAAAAATAATAAATAATTAAAGAATATATTGTGGATATTCAGACTCCATATGAATTCAATTCATTATTTTAAAAAACAAATTAAAATATGAGTCAATACTTGAAAGAAGTAATTTAAATGACTTTAAATTCAGAATTATATCTTCTTATTTCTATAATATATATTGAAACTATATACAAAAACTATCAAAATCATGTCCTTATATTTAATTAATATAAAATATTTCTCAATGTCTCGGAAAAAATCTTTTTACATGCCGATATAAAACGTAATAATACAATTTTTTTTTTATTTTTATTATCCTGATACTCCTAGATCTTTTGTGAAGATCCCTCAGAAGCTTTTTCAGCTTGTGCGATTTAGGAGTTCAGTTGTATTCTGCGAAGGCTTTGTTACTACGATCTTGCGCCACTTTAGGTCACAGCACTGTTAATTTTTGACCCAACAGTGAAATAGTGGCAGACACCCGTCCAACTAGAAAATTTCTTTTCCACCTGAACAGGATTCGAACCCGGACCTTCCTGTCACGAGCTCGATGTTCTCCCAGTGAGCTGTCCACACTCATATGAATTAACGAAACTATATGAGTATGTAAATTTACATACAAATACAAGAAAATCCACTACTCCAAAATTATCTAAAATTCTCAAAATAAATGATCAAATAAAAATAATTGAACAAGAACTTCAACATTTTATAGCTATTTCGGTCTGTAGACCTGTGCAGAAATGTATTGAATTCAGATTCAAGTACACCAATAAAATCAAAATTTAACTCACCAAATAAGATAAAACCTGGAACGAATAAACTCAAGAAAGTTTTAAAGTATCTAAAGTAAAACAGAAATGATCAACATGTTGTTGATCATTAACCGTTAGCCATTTGTATTCGAAACACTGAAAAACGTAACAAAAATTATTCACCCCAAATAATGTCCCATGATAAGAAAAATAACGAGAATTTCTAGAATAATAAATAATTAAGGAATATTTTGTGGAGATTTAGACTCTATATGAATTTAATTCATAATTTAAAAAACAAATTAAAATATGAGTCAATACTTGATAGAAGTAATTTGAATGACTTTATCAAATGTGAATGAAGTATTTTCAGACAAAATGACAAATAAATGCCCTCTACGTTCAATTACAGAAAATCGCGATCATAAACATATAATATAAGTTATTTTGGACATTTATCGATTTAAATCCAAATTTATTTTGAAAAATTTAACTCAAGAACTGCTTTCTGAGGTTGTCTAAATCTAGTAAATAATCTATTCAATGCAACAAAAACAAAACATCCTTCAAGTTTCGGAAGCCTGCAATGCAACTAACATGGTTCAAAGAGGTAGGAACTTTGAAACGAGATTGACAGAACATTTGACAACATATAAAAGATCGGCATTCTTTGTACATATCAAAGTTGTCAATCACTGTCAAGAAAGTACCAGGAATTATCGATTTAAATCTGGCGGGGCAATGAGGCAGGTAAAATTTTTTTTTCCTAGGTTGGTACCACTGTCCTTAATTACTATGCCAAGCTCGAGCGGGATCTGTCAACTAGTGTGTTTGCAACAGCTGATTAAGTCAGTCGATGTCAGAGTGCGTGCCGATTTTTACTATGGGTGATTACGTAGAGCAAAGAATTTGTTTGAAGTTTTGTGTTGCAAATTAATTTTCGTGTGCCGATGCATTGAAAATGTTGCAAAAGGCCTTTGGTGATAATGCTCTATCGAAAACTCGTGCATATCAGTGGTATAGAGCCTTCAAGGACGGTCGTGAAGTGGTCGAAGACTTGCCTCGTTCCGGACGCCCATCGACGGCTTCGATCGAAGATAACGTCGATAAAATTAAGGAAAGGGTGCTGGAAAACCGTCGTACCAGCTTGAGAGAGATAGCACATGATCTTAAGATATCCCACGAGTCCGCACGTACGATTTTGATTGATATTTTCGGCATGAGAAAGGTGGCCGCTCGACTCGTACCGAAAGACCTGAATTTTCTTCAAAAACGTCATCGCGAACAGGTTGCTTCAGACATGCTGGATCGCTGTAATTCCGATTCTACATTCATGGAACACATTATAACTGGTGATGAGTCCTGGGTCTACGAGTACGATATGCAAACAAGCCAGCAATCATCGGAATGGGTGGCAAAAAATGAGCCGAAACCGAAAAAACCACGCCAAAGCCGCTCGAAAATGATGAAGTGATGCTCATTGTTTTCTTCGATATCCGTGGCGTGGTGCACTACGAATTCGTTCCAGAGGGTCAGACGGTAAACAAGGAGTATTACCTAGGCGTTATGAAACGTTTGCGTGAGCGTATCCGTAAGAAGCGGCCAAATTTGTGGGCGAACAACTCATGGATTTTGCATGACGATAACGCGCCTTCTCACCGAGCTACGATTGTGACTGACTTTCTCGCCAAAAACTCAACAAACGTGCTTCAGCAACCACCGTATTCGCCGGATTTGGCTCCCTGCGACTTTTTCCTCTTCCCAAAACTAAAATAGCCCCTTCGTGGCACCCGTTTTGATTCGATTGAAGCCATAAAACAAAATTCGGCGCGAGAGCTAAAGTCCATCCCGGAAAGCGCCTATAAAAAATGTTTCGATAATTGGAAGTGCCGTTGGCATAGATGTATTGGAGCAAATGGAGCCTATTTTGAGGGCGACCCAATAAATTTTGACGATTAAATGTAAAAATGTTGTTTTAATTGAAAATTCCCGGTACTTTCTTCACAGAGTAGTATGGTGATTGACAACTTTGATATGTACAAAGACTGCCGACTGCAGATAATATTGACGATCCCTGATATCTGAAGAATTAGATAGCAGATTTAAGCCGAAAACAATAATGTTTATATTTTCACCATTTTTTTCTATTTTCTGCTCAATTATTTTACTAGACTTCATCCAGTCTTTTTTTGCTGAACGACTTGAAATTGGGGTTTACTGTTAGACTTTCACTCATTGGAACTTTTTCTATAATATCTAGAATAAAAGATAGACCTTCAGGTATTAGAAATATATAAATATATATTGATTTAATGAAGTATCATAAAAAATTTAAAAAAAACGGTTGTAGTTCTCATTACCTCATTAGTTTCGAATCAGGCAAGCCTTGAACACTTAATGATACAACAAGTCATGTAATAAATCAATATTATTGTAACAATCGATTTGTTTTCAGGGGAGAACATCGAAATAGTAATTGTTATGATTTTACCATTCTGGAATGCCGAGTAGGCAGTTTAGAAAGTCTTTGAATAATTTAACATCTCCACTGGAAGGTGATAGACAACGGCAGAATGAATTAAGGGGATATCAGTTAAAATCACTTACTCTTTATTTGTAAGTGTGTTTTATTTATTCAATCACATATGTTTGAGCAACAAATTCACTTCCGATTAATTCAATCGGATTTCTGCAGAATGTTTCAGTCCCATTTTCCATCGTAATTGACACGATATTTGAATATTACTCACGTCAAAAGTGAAATTTAAAAATCTTCAAGTTCATCTTCTGAAAACATAATAATCTAATAGGGAACGCCTGAATTTGATAGATCAATATTATCAAACTCAAGCTGAGGGAAAAGTGATAAGTAGAATATGCTGATGGGCATCATTTTTCTGGATTCTTCAAGTGACAGCGACATGAATAGGGTTGTAGCGATCACCTTCCTCGCTCCTCGTCCAGAATTCTGCTTCAGCTTGTCGGCCTATCATATAGAGGACACAACTAGTCTAAACATACCTGACAGGCCGTCTCCGCCGAGTTCCAGTAGGGCAAGGCGCACAGCGTTCGACGACCGTTTCGACGTGGAACACAAGGTCGCTGGCATCACAGGCAGACATGCGCACTACGTCTGTCTGAAGAGTTTAGGTGCGAATGCTCAGAACGAAACGCCGCCTCCCCCATAACACCGCATTCCTTTGGAGCTTCAGATTGTTAAAACTTAATACACGACTCCTTTTCTATTTTTTTCATTTCAGTTTTATCATATTCATTTATCCCTAGGAATCATAATGGGTTCAGGGTATGCTTTTTGAGCGCTTGTCCCAGGTAATAGTGTACTATGTTTAGCCCAAGGGTCAGTTATTTTCGAATTTGGAGCCGAAAATATTCTTAAACAAATTGGTTGGACTCACTGATCCGGGGCCAAAAGTAATATATTTCTTAATAATATTTAAATAAGGTTATTCTGATTTTCACAAATTTTTTATTGTTATGCTTACAACAATCGTTTCGCTATCACAGTAGCATGATCAGGCAAGATTACATTTTGAATAACTAAGCTTGTTTCCGAAATCCGTTGCTATTTATATTACAGTAAGTACAATAAATTTTCATTGAGCACTAAAACCCAAAAAAGGGTCTCTGCAAATTCCAGCTTATCTGAATATATTTAACAGAGGTGAGTTATTTAAATCTATTTGTTCGTTAAGTAATATTCCAATTTTATTATGTTTATTTATCTCTAGGGATTCTAACAGATTTAAGGCATAACTTTTACTTTCTATATGTACAATTTCGAAATTATAGTTGAAAGTTATGCCTTAAATCTGTTAGAATCCCTAGAGATGAATAAACATAATAAAATTGGAATATTACTTAACGAACAAATAGATTTAAATAACTCACCTCTGTTAAATATATTCAGATAAGCTGGAATTTGCAGAGACCCTTACTGTAATATAAATAGCAACGGATTTCGGAAACAAGCTTAGTTATTCAAAATGTAATCTTGCCTGATGATGCTACTGTGATAGCGAAACGATTGTTATTGTAAGCATAAAAATAAAAATTTGTGAAAATCAGAATAACCTTATTTAAATATTATTTAATATGGATTTTCACCAAGTAAGGACTGATTCAATTCAATATTATATTTCTGCCCGGCGGGTCAGTCCTTAACTCTCGAAAAGATGAAGAATATCTCGTAAGATCGTAGGATTGAAAGTTTAAAGAAAATATATATCTTTTAAGCGAATCAGAGTTCAGCGTTACCTTAAGCCTTTTAAATTTTCTCTTATTTCTATCAATGTTATCCAAACTTCATATCGGATTCGATCGATATTCATATTATAGAAGAATAATGATAACAAACACATTCATGCAAAATTTCAGGAGGATCGAATAATTAGAAGATTCAAAACAAAAACAGAACTTTTGTGCGCGGAGCAGTGTTCAGCGCTAAAGAAACCATAGCAAGAGTTCGCAACCGAGTTTTAATTTACCATAGATGTACATTAACGACACAAAAGCTAATGCAAAATTTCGTGAACATCGTAAGGGGTGAGTCATTTGAAATTTGCATTTTTGATCGACTCTAAATGAAAAACTAATGAATATTTTTCCGAAACTATAAGTTTATTAAAAAAATTGAAAAATACGAATGAAAACAATATCATTCAAATGACCGTCACGACTCGATTTCGTGTTTTAAGGCATCAATCGTTTCTGTATGGTTCGGTCAACACTTATTCTTAAGGGATCCTCACAAAACACTGAGCGAAGTGGAAACGCATCGGATGATCAGTTCTTGCACTAGTTCAACTTTATAAGCCCTCATACCGAGGCCTTTATACAAAATTTTCCTGAGAGATGTTCAAGAAATATTTAGTTCTTGTTTACGATGGCAAGTTGATGTTGATGGATGTTCAGCCACATTCTGTGCTACAGCAGCACTGGAAGAAATCGTGAATGAGTTGTTTAATCAAATGGCGATCCAGTTTTCATGAACAAATTGATCCAAAAATTGCCGTGAGGGCATCTCATTTCTACTGGATTTTCCATGTAAATTTTTTACAGTTTTGATAGAAGATTCACCACTTTGGAAATAAGTTTTTAATTGTTCCCAGTTTTGTTCAAGCGCAAATCGATCCATTTCATTATTGTCAAATATTAAACTAACTTTCTGTTGAAACACGAATGAAAGAAATATTTCCAGACTCCAAATAACCACTTCTTCAAATTGCAAACTCTAGCTAGCCCATCTTCTATAATTAGAAGTAAAAAAATTATTTTGTGATTATAGCAGCGTTAATATTTCATAGCCTCAGTCCTATGATGGGGTTTGAATTTAACATTTAGATGTAAATTAAGGTTATGAACCTGAATGGGTGAATGAATGAAATTATTTGTTACTGTACCTGAGGATGATAAATTGTTCATAAGTTTACGGTCGATAATTGTAAAAAAGCAAACAGCAAGAATATTCCCTAAAAAAAAAACCTTCTGAAAAACTACTTCAAGTATAAGAATAATTTCAATCACTTACTAGAAACAGAACATACTTTGAATCATCATTTTTGAATTTAATATGTTGAAAATAAAATGTTCAGTCTGAACTTGGTAGAAACCGCAGAGATTAATGTGAGATAAAACTGTAATCTTATAAATTTCCCGAAGAGAAGCCGTTTATCAAGTTACAGGAAACCAGCACCATATTTATATTGGTGCAACTTGTTAAACATCCTGAAGATTTATGCCAGCAAATGTTATTTATCGACTTTCGTTTATTCTCAGCTTGAACTGGATGATATTCACCTCTTGAATTAAGATGTTTCCACTAGGCTTAGTATACTGTCTAAAGATGACCATTCATAATCGGGCGTCGTTCTTTATATTTTTTGATCCTCCTGAAATTTTATATTGTTCAAATTAAAATCTGATTAAAAACGGACAAAAAGATGTGAAAGTTTCACCCCTCTGTGAATTTTTTTAAAAGGATTTTCCAGAGTGCATCGTTGAATTGAATTGTCAATTATATTACAGAGAAATTTGCTGGAACCTTCGTTGGAATACCTATAATACAATATAAAGAGAATATTTCCGAAATAATTCTAAATAAAAACGTAAAGAGTCTTTCATTAAAGATATGTTCACAACAAATGAAACAACAAAAGTTTGACATATCAACTTATTTCTTGCAATTCACATGAAGGGGGAGAAGAACAACTATGGAACTATCAGATCAATATCTCTACTTTTAACATAAAAAAGATCATCGAAAGAATAGTTTTTGATAGAACTACCAACTTTTTTGGGGCTAACAATATCCAAGTAGATTAACAATAGGGTTTTAGGCAAGGAAAAACAAAAATAAACGCGTATATCAATTCAGTAATAAAATCATTGAATAAAAACCATCTAACAGCAGCACTCTGACTCGATCTAGCAAATGCCTCTGACAGGGGAATCACAAGATCTTAATGAAGAAAATATAAAGATACTACATAAGAGGTGTAGGTCTGAGACTTTTTGCTTCCCATCTAACTGGTAAAATTCAAAGAACAACTGAAAAGACTAAGCCTGTTAAACAAGTAACATCAGATGCCTTATTTATAAAAAAGGTGTGTCTCAGGGCTCAATACTGGGTCCCTTGTTGTAGATAATATCAACGATTATTATTATTATTTTTCTGTTCTTCTCAGGTTGATCCCTGGTTTATATTTCCTTAAACGTGGTACGGGTTGGTTACCCAGCACTCTCGTCTTTTTTGACTCAACGGTCTCCGACCAATTCGAACTGTATTCAGTACAGCCGCTTTCTGCAGGAGCTTATAGAGATTCTCGTTTAGTGCCAGGGTTTTGAGGCTTCTGTGTAGGTCTTTGGGATGATTGCAGTGGCGGAGAGAACACAGAGTGAAATGGTCACTTGAGGTTCTATGGAACCTATGGATTCTTTATTTCGTCTGCAAGGTCGGTGTATTTTCTTTGCTTTTCTGCTATGGTGTTCATTAGGTTGTGTGAGTTAGGGACCGCTATAGCTATGATATAGGCTGACATGTGATTACTGCTTTTGGCTTGTATTCATAGTGGGGTGTTTTTCATGTTTCGCTCAGCATTCCGAGCTTGTGGCATATTTCCTGGTGGATGATAGCTTTGACGGTGTAAGTAGTCGTTCTGCGATAATATGCTGAATGTTGCCATGATGTATGGTTTCCGACTTCTCCTTGCATTTCCTATATTTGTCGTCTGTCATTCCTGGTTCCTTAATGATATATTTCTGGTACTTTTTAGTATGTACTACCTGATCTTGGATTGCTAGCTGAAGACCCTCCGTTTCTGGGAATAATTCGCCCGATCCCAGCCATTCGTTCGACGCTTGTTTGTTGACGTGTGGTTGGTCGAGATCGTGCGGATGCCTCCCATGAGACTCCCTACTTCTCCACTATTGGTGCTTCTCTTCTGTGCTCACTATGTTCTTGTCACTTTGCGTTTTCACTGGATAGGTTCCATGGTGTGGGGTTTTTGTCTCCGAGGCATGCGAGTTGGTGTAGGGGTGAGTTTTTTTCTGTCGTGAAACTATTTTCTCAACAATTTGATTTGTTTGTTGGGTAGGTTCTTGGTGTCTATTAATCCTCGGCCTCCTTCTTTCCTTGGTATTGTCATTCTCAGTTTGTTGGCTTTGGGGTGGTTTTCTCTGTGTGCTGTTAGCGTTCTCCTTGTTTCCTGTGTGATATTGTCCAGTTTATTACCCCAAACGAAAAGATTAGGATGGGGATAACCCATGTGTTCAGCGCATTGAATAGGTTCCGGCTGTTCAGTTCGGTTTTGCACACTTTGTTCATTCTGCTTATGTATTCTATTTTGACGTTTTCTCTGATTTTTTTGTAGTGGATTGTACTTGCCTGTTGATAGCCCAAGTACTTGTACATATCTTCTTGTTCCATCGACTCTATCAGGCCTCAGACTGCGAGTTCAACACTTTCTGTCGTGATCTTTCCGTTTTTCATGTGTATTGTTCTGCATTTGTCTAGGTCAAAAGTAATACCGATATCTTTTGAGAACTTCTATACGATCACTCATTATTTATTTTAGTATTATTATCATTATTTTTATTATTAGTATTATCATTTATTTGAATCCAGTGAGGAATGTATATTGCACTTTCCCAGTATCTCAACCAAAGACAGCATCAAGAAGGACTGGCAAGTTCTACTTTTAAGCTATTAGATCACTTATGTTGACAAGAGTGTGAATATCACCCATAGAGTACCCAGGAGTGAAGCTAGACACCGTGCAAATTTTCTCCTTAAAAGATGTTCAATTCGCTGAAATTAATTTTCCCGTCGGAATAATGCTGTCAATCTTAGCATTACAAGTTTTAATTTACGAAATTTCAAAATGAGGAACGTAGACAGGTGCCAACCACCCCTAGTGTGAATGGATTGCCGATCTCAGAGTTGGATAAGAAACAGTAAAATCTTGCTGGGAATCAATGGACGTAAATATAACTTCTATGGTAAATTTTTTTGAATTAATTTGAACCCCCAATAACATTTTCCTCCTTTACAAAAACACCCCTTATTATAACAACTGAGGTTCCACCTGTTCAGTATGTATACCATTAAGTATATCTGTTAACAATTAAAACTGTTACAGCAGAACATAAACCATTATAAATGAAGAGTAATGAGTGTGCAAGTCATTCAATAAATACACTGCCATAGTGTAATCTTCGATCTCGCGAGAACTAGTTTCATTGAAAGTTTCAGCACTGTTCGGTGTCTTTGTGTTCACGTTCACCAATATGGTTTACGGTTTACCTCCTGGAACAATTCTCTTTTACTTCATGAATTCACAATGACCTCCTCCAATTTATTGTACACGACACATTGAGATAGCTTATGTCCTACTATTCGATGTTTATTAGAACATGAGTGGCATAAACAAAGCCACCTTGCCTACTGTCGATATTGAGAAATATCGGTCGGCGATTCTCATCTGGGACCTTTCACTGTCGCATTGATCTTAACCTTTCACGAAAAATTCACGGGTCTCATCTTTCTCACGATTTGGTGATCTTCTAGGAGAATAAAAATTTTTATTTTCCTTTCCTTCATTATCTTTCCAGCGTTTCATTCATATTTCCATAATGGGTATAGGCACGTATAGGCATTAAATTAAAATTTGACTCAAATGAAGCTTTTGAAATGGTTAATAATGTAGGTATTCACATAAGAAGCAATCATGATGAAATAAATACAGACAATATATCTGGAGTTATTCTGTAGTGATTGCTATTTGCTAGATATTGGTCAAACAGGTAGATGTTCCAAGAAAGAATTCATGAACACCAGAGGAGTTATACTCGAAATCTCACACTCAACATAGGCCAGTCATTCGAAAGAATTTGAATACAATTTCAACAACAAATACGAAATTATCCATATTGAAATCGAAAGTACCAGACTAACACCGGTGGAAACATTCGAAATCGACAGGGACAAGAACCTTAAAATATTATCAACGATCACAGATGTCAACAGATCTTCTTACATGGTAGATAACCATTTTACCCCTTGTTTTCAAGTTCTTGTCCAAACCATAGCTAAATAAGATGTGATGTTGTAGTTTTTAGAATATAAATTGAAAATTACTATGAAGAAGTATTTGCATATTACAGAATAATAGCTGGAATTAATTCACCAGAACCTCTACAGATTTTAATCTAAATAAATCTAATGAAAACATTTAGAAATAAATTTTAAAACATGTCCTAGATACACTGTATCACTTTATAGACATATAATTTATCATCACATAAGTTGGAAATTAACTAATAAAGAATCAAAAGAAATATAAAATAATGATAAAATTATTCAGACATCACCTTATACATATATATGTTTCGATTGGATCTTAAAGAATCACAAGTTCCATCACCAAAAAATGTCCAACTTATAATCAAAAAAGGCCTTTTCTTATTCTCCTTTTTTAAAGAATATATAGCACATTCTCCAGAGAAAGAACGTGATAAATTCGGACCCAAAAACTCATCAGTAAGGAGTTATTCAAAAAAAACAAAATAATCATTTAAAAATATATAAAAATACCTTCCTTAACACAACACATTTCTGCAACAAATAACCAATTTTGGAATAAGCATGGCCTATACGAAAATAAGGTTATATAACTGAAATATATAATGATAGAAGATGGGACTCTGCATTACAAAACCCTAAATGTTTTCATGATATTTATTTAGATTAAAATCTGTAGAGGTTCTGGTGAATTAATTCCAGCTATTATTTTGTAATTTTTAGAGTTAGCTCAAAATGTAAACATGCAGAAGCCATCTAATTTCGGAAATATTATTTATTATTTTATTTAATATTAGGGTTACCTGGCTGACAAAAACTCCGTTCAAATTTCATAATAATATTCAAAAAGATAAAATTTCAATATTGAAAATTGCATATAAAATAAGAACTCGAATTCGACCTAAGAAAAAATTGAATTAGTACAATTCAACAACATCTTAGTTTGGATGGTAGCTCTCTTTTGAAGGCTAGTACTTCTAACAAAAATACTCATTATTGGCCAAAAAAATCGAGTTACAGAAATCATTACTTCTGGGTATAACATTTCTAATGTCAAGGAGTATATTTTGGTCAATTTTAGCTAATGCTAAGTGGTAGGAATTGAATGAAATTAAATTTATAATAAATGAATGAACCTGCTATATCTTCTGGAGCAAAACTATATCAATTGAAACTTTACTATGAAGAAGTATTTGAATATCACAAATAATAGCTGGAATTAATTCCCCGCAACCTCTACAAATTTAAATCTGAATAAATCTTCTGAAACCATTCAGGATTAAATTCTAAAAAAATATGTCCCAGATAACACTGTATCATGTTATAGGCATAAATATAATATTATCATAAATAGAGGTTGATACTTGATAAAAGGTATATAAAATTATTTAAATATTTTAATATTAGCCTTCTACATATTTAATTTCAAAAAATTATATTTATTTGATAATTATAACTTCAGGAATTAAATTAAAATAATGTCATATAAGTACCACTTATATCAAACGACATATAAAATAAACATTAATTTAATTATTTCAATTATTAAATATAATTTTTTGAAATTAAATATGCAAAAGGCTAATATTAAAATATTTAAATAATTTTATATACCTTTTATCAAGTATTAACCTATATTTATGTTATTTTATTCATAAGATATAATTATTTGGTTTCCTTAACATTCTTTATACAGATAGTCCTTGTGCTATAACAGAGGCCGTTAAATTGTCTTTCAATCTTTTAGATCAAGGGTAAACCACAGAATTATTTATTAGTAGTTAACATTACACTCCATTTAAATTTTTCAGTATTAATTTTCCAGAAGTTTTCTAAATTGTTGAAGAGTGAGTAAATATTTGTTGTTGATCGATGTTATATTTTATTGAATATGAATTATTTGAGTACTGACGAAGCAAAGTCTCTCTTAAAACTTATTTTTCAGTAATGTTTTTACATATCTTGAGATTTTATAGAAAGTAACTTAGTTAGATATCCAATAATATTGAATATTCTAAGTAAGATAGTTTTATGATGAAATTCTTAAGATTATGTTAAACATTTTGAAAGATATTTGTTTTCATAAGATTGATCAGCAGAAACAAAATTTTGCCTGCTCAAAATATTTAATTTATAGGATTTTGGTTAACAATTTTTATTTATTGGATTTTGTTATATCATTTGGATGTCTTATAATGAATGTTTATTTTATATTTCGTTTGATATAAGTGGTACTTAGATGACATTATTTTAATTCAATTCCTGAAGTTATAATTATTAAATATAATTTTTTGAAATTAAATATTTAGAAGGCTAATATTAAAATATTCGAATAATAATAATACCATCACATGTGGTGGTAATTAACTAATAAAAATCAAAGGAAATATAAAATAATGACTAAATTATTAAGACATCATTTATATAATATTTATATATTTATTCGTATATTTTTTAATGATCATTTTGTTTATTCAAATAACTCGTTACTGAAGAGAATTTGGGTCCGAATTCATTAGAGTCTTTCTATGGAGATTGTGCTATATATTGTTTAAAAAGGCAGAATACATACATTTTTGGTAAGGGAACTTGTGATTCTTCAACATCCAATCGAAACATGTATATGATGTCTAAATAATTTTATCATTATTTTATATTTCTTTTGATTCTTTATTAGTTAATTTCCAACTTATGTGATGATAAATTATATGTCTATAAAGTGATACAATGTATCTAGGACATGTTTTAAAATTTATTTCTAAATGTTTTCATTAGATTTATTTAGATTTAAAACTGTAGAGGTTCCGGAGAATTAATTCCAGCTATTATCTGTAAAATTATATAACTTTCATAGTAGACAAATATAGGACGAATATTCACTTCGAAGGGTTCTTTTGAAATATTACAGATAATAGCTGGATTAATTTTTCGAAAACTCTACAAATTCAATGTGATAAATCTCTTTAAAACTTTTTAGCATTAAATTGAAGAAAACACAAAGCACTGACTATAATAATCTAGATCCATCATCCAAGACAATTTTTTCCGATTCGATGTTCAGAAATAACAAATTTCATTACCAAAAAATGCTTCGCATAGAATTCAAAAAGCTGTTTTTTATTTTCCTCTCAAACAAACAGACAAAATTTCAGATATTGGAAAATGGATTATGTATTTTTTAAAGAGAAAAATAAAAAAGAACTTTTTAAATTCTATGTGGAGCATTTTTCGGCTATGGAATGTGTTATTTCTCAATATCGAATCGAAATAAATTTGTCTTGGATGATGAATCTGGATTATTATGGTCAGTACTTTATGTTTTTTCTTTTCTTTATTGGTTAAGTGCCGCTCATATGTATTGATAATTCTATGCCTATAAACTGAAACAGTGTTTCTAAGGCATTTTATTCAATTTAATTCTAAAAAGTTTTCGAAAATTTTTTAGATTCAATTTGTAGAGGTTTTGGAGAATTGATTCGCTTTTATCTGTAATACTTTCATAATATTTTTCAAATGAATGTGAACAATAGGATCAGTCAAAGTCGAAGAAAAATTACAAGTTTGACAATTTCCTGAGGTAATCTGAATCGGTTTTATATATAGAAATAACAAGTTATAAGTAATTGAAGGCTATTATGCATCCATAAGTACTGAAAGGATAATGCCATTGTTTTTGAAAATTACCAATTAGGTATGGCTAATTTTCAATATAATCTTTCACTAATGCCATGCTTCAACGTGATTTACGGTCGCGTTGTGACACAACGATATGCTTGAATGGTCCGTTGATTGTTCAAGGTGCAATATTCAATATTACATCGGCAGGGTAAATTGAAATTTTGCATAAAGATTTTTTTCCCTGAAATGCATTTTAATATCACTGTTGCGTTACCTAAAATGTAGCATGGAAGACTTGAAAGTCGAATTAATGATGGAAATTAATTCATTTCTGAGCTGGAGTGTAGATTGATTTGTTCACATACTGAATTGTTTCAGCCGTTACTATTTGGTAGTTGATCATAATTAAAACAAATTGTAGAAATTACTATGTTTTACTACCAAAAAAATATATATCACACATTTTCTTGTGACTCGAGTTTCGGGAAATGAACTATCCCATCATCAGACAACTGAAAACCTAACAGTGGTACAGAGGTATTTGAACAAAAGTGATAAATATTTTGAAGATTTCAATATATTCTATATAACACCTAATAGTGGTACAGAGATTTAGAAGCGGAACGTGATAAAAAACCGGGTTAAAAAACAGGGGCCTTCTAACAGATATCGGAATGACGATTGGCAAGTTCTAGATAGGTGTACCAATTGTTAATTATTATATTTCGGTAGCGAAAGTTTTTCTTTTTATTTCCAAACCATTCTTATATCTTGTCTGTTTTCCGCAGTAGATTTCGGAGTTAATCATTAGTGGCTTTTTGGAATCTGCCAAAACCTGTACCTTGATACCATATTCAGCAGGCTTAATTGGCATGAATATTTGGAATCGGCAGTGTCATCTAAATGGAACTAACATCTCATCTACGGTCAAATGTAGAAAGGGTGAGTAACAACTTTTCGAATTGTGGACGAATAGATTACATAACTCAGAAATTGCAGCCAATTTATCGTCAAATCGAATCCAGGATAACAAAAAGAAAATCTCGCGAGTCTGAATATATTTCTGCCAGTTTCATCAGTGGCCCATAAAGATCTGAGGACCTCATGACCTGATTTGAAAATGCCTGTGAAATATAGCAGACCTATGAAAGTCTCTATTTTTTTTGTAGGTATTTTGAATGAAAGAACCTGATAACTGAACTATTTCTCTTTCTTTTGAATGTGCGAAATTTCTGTTGCACATGATCTATTTTGGAATTTGTATACAATATGATTTCTTCTTGTATTGAATCTGAAAAATAAGTTTCCAGGCTTCTGAAACTGTCGCATTAGCTGCTCCGTTTAGGCCAGGCAATATAGTACCATTCCAGTTCACTGTCAGAGTCATGTTCGCTAATTTCTTCAAGATCACTCACGTATTAATCGAATATTTTATCAATCCATTTCATCCTCGATTTCACATCATACGGTATGGCACTGGGTCTCTGTTCCATAATATCCATGCTCAATCTCACGATTTTTGTTTGTTCATCTCACATCCTCTTCAAGAAGTAAACGGTGTGAGGCATGCCTCACGCCCTTCCTTGTCTAGCGCGTTATCTACATCGACGCGACGAGAAATCGAAAATTTTTCTACGGCTTCTAAAGATAGATTTGAGGCATGCCTCGATCTGGGGTTGTCTACTCGAGAAGGGCCGAAGAACGAACTGCAATTATTCTGCATTATTCAGGTTAATCGGGTAGTGGAAAATCTGGTTAGTTTTCGCTTTGTTATGATTTGGTGGTAACGTTTGCTGCGTCTCGACTGTCTACTGTAAGTTTGTCTCCAGGTTCGTGTGAACTTTTTTCGAAAGTTAAATGGATTTAGCGGGATCGAGTGAGTCGTCTCTATTATTATTATTATTATTATTATTATTATATGGAATCGAATGATATGAAGTTCCAATAAGATATCGCTGTGTTTCATATAACGAATGAAGGAATTGATTTTCTGCTTAACAAATTCCAAATGATATTGTTGAATCGCCCTAAGATGATGTCAGCAAGGCGCGATATAATTTCGTGAACATATTCCATAAAATACTCATTTAATTTCATTTTAAATTCAGAATAGTCATCATAGAATATCCTATATTAAGTATGAGTATGATAAGGCCAGGTGTATTTGTGGATGTAGCCATATGATATATGCGAGAGATATGAATCTGAGTTACTCATTTGGCTGAAAAGGGCTGCAGTTATATATAAGAAAACAATAATAAATTATAATTGTGGGAAAGTAGAGCAAAAGATGATATAGCTAATTTATGATGAAAAGTGTATATAGTCAATATGTTTAAAAGTTGCATAAGTCAGCTTAATGATATTATTTTTACAAGTCAACGGTATTTTTATTGAAATGCAAATTGCATAAGGTGACTTATATTGCCTTAATAACTCAATTATTGCTCAACAGCTCAATTACTTAAACTATTCGTTACACATTCAATATAGTCGGGATAATGACATTGTTTGTCTGACTGGCCAAGTACATCTGTTAGTGTAAGACCTTTGATGCGATATATAAGTATCTAAGAAACCAGTCATTTTCTTTCTTCCATCGAAAAAGTTTCAGTAATGGATGTTTCCATAAGAATAGAATATTTCAAGAAAATAATTCCTTCTTAAATTGTGAAGAAATATTATTTATGTTATAAGGAATTCATCCAGAAATTATTAAGGGTTAGGCACGTAATTTGTCCAAAACTTCACTCCGTTGTCACTTTTGACAGACATGAGATATGATGATATATTTTAAAGAGTTTGTTTTTCATTCAAATGTGCCTTAATTCATGAAAAAATATCAACAAAAACTGATGTTATGGATTCAAAAGCAAAAATATCTGCGATAATCGTTTCGTTTTTGAATGAAACATCGATAATTGAGATAGTGAAGGAGAAACATTTAAATGTTAACAGAAAATTTCTTAATTGTGCCATCAAACTTTTTAATGAAACAAGCTCCAATGAAAGTAAGTGGTGGACTAATTAATGATTGTACTCCTGAGAACGTTCGAAATCCAGATCTTTTTCAAATTTTTTTTTCTGACCTGTCCTATATATACGTCGTTGTGTTAAAGGATTAATTGAATATAATTATTATTGCATTTCATTTTTTCTGTAAAACCGCCAAAATAGCCAAAAACATCTAGTCAGAGAAATTATTCTTTCCTGGTGTAACACTTTCAACATCAGTGAGTGTGTAATGATAGGATAAATTGTATTTAGACAAATCACAAACACACTGTTTCCTCTCAGTACCAGACTCATATTTGATCAAAACATTTTAAAACTCTGTCGTCATAAAAACTAGTTGAAATTCCAATAAAAAAAATGTTGATACGGACAAAGCCCAGTCTTATAAAAGAAAAACCTTCATATCTTAATCAATAAGAGTATATTGGATTGTAAATAAGTCAATATTCTGCAAATCGTATCAGTAGGTTGTGATATTATTTTCAAATGTAATTGCAGTAGGTGAAGAAAGTTGAACCGGCATTGGAGGTGAGTTTTTGAGTTGTTTTAATAGGTCAACGATTAAGACGTTAATTAGTTCCCAAGTTAGTAAATGAAAAATAATTGAGTTAAGATTTATAAATATTAAGTTTCACTTCATTTGTTTCGAATAAATTTCCGAAGATAACTGTTTTTTCTTCATTTTGAGCTGGAGATGGCCTCGAACCTTAATTGTTATGTTGAAGATCTTGTAACAAAATCTGCCCATGAAACTACATTATGAATAGTTGGAATTTTGTTTTCGAAAAAACTTCTGAATAACTAACTTACTTATTGATCTTGAAAAAAAACCGTGTTAAGTATTTAGATTATTTATCATTCTAATGATATAATCTGGATTTCTCTAGAAAATAAAGATTTTTTGGTTATGTCAATTAGCTCTAACCAAAAATTGAAGTTTTATTACCAAACTTCAGATATGATTTAGAGATCAACAATGACAATAAACTTATCAATTGCAAGATGTGATTCTCATAATACACTTGATGAGGTCCAATAGGTTCCTGAGATTTGAAGTTTTATTCATTCTAATTCAATACTCATCAGGGATTGAAAGTGTGTTCAATCGTTGATTTGTAATATTCTGCTCTTTGTGAACTATTTTTGTCAGGGTTCACAAGATTGCCGGGGGTGGGCTATCTAGTATTTGCATTTTGAAATAGTGGTTATTTCGACTCTTGCAACTCTTCTGTCATTCGTATTTTGACAGAAAGTTAGTTAAACATTTGACATTTACGAAATGAGTCGATTTACGTAACAAAGCCTAACCAGAACACAACTGAACTCCTAACTCGCACAAGCTCAAAAAGCTTCTGAGGGATCTTTATAGAAGATCTAGATCAGGATAATATGTCATATCACATATCATATCCTTTGGTTGGGGGAAGAGGTTCTATTAAATGATCTCCACGATCTCCTGATTTTAAACCTCTAGCCTTTTTTTGTGGGCTCATTTTGAGAGTATTTTATTTAAAACACTAACCACTTCTCTGGAAGATCTACAGAGAAAAGTGTCAACATGTGATTACTGTTGAGTAAATGAACGGAAATTTGGACATCTTATTAATTAAATTCGTTCAGAAACTCTAGCACTTAATACACTTCCACCAAAACTTCCAACAAGTTTTTCATACCGAAACGAAAACTAAACAGAATTTTTTCGGCATATTCATAAATAGAATTGAAGAACCTTCAAAATGATGTGTTCCTCGACTCCTATTGAGTTTTTAGAAGGGATTGCCACCCCACTTATACACATATTTCAGCGTTTTCCGGAAAAACTCATAATAACATAAATATTCGACTGTACTTTTTATGATGAGCTTCCGTGTATACTCAGCATTTAATGATGAGATTTAAAGGTTATAAATTTTTTCGAGAATTTCATAATAAACTTGCGGATAATTCTATTTATGAATTATTCTTCTTTTAAGCGACAATATTGTTTTTAAAGCTCGATGGTGAACATTAATCGTTATTCACTCAAGGAGCCTCGTTCAATTAAAACATAATTGTATCATGCTTCTGGGAGCAATTGTTAAGAATTATCTCTATGGATCTGTCTGGGATTCAATATTTCTACAGACTAGAACTATTTCCTGCATTCGTGAAAATTATTCGATAAATTATCCTTCCAATCTGCATAGAATTAAACTTTCTACGTATTTTCACAATTCACACAAATATTGCAACATTTATTTCGTGTTGTTCTCGCGCGTTTTTCCTAGGGCTGCGATCATTTTGTTTGCCATTTTCAAATTTTGGGCCAAAAATGGTATCAAATGATTAGATTGAACTCACTGATGAAAAATCCGAAGTAAACAGAAATTATGTCGTAAACACTCATTACAGAGTATCAAAAGGAGATAAAAGAATTCAAAGAAAATATAGAATATTGATCAAACCTACTCAACAAACATTTTATGAAAACAGCACTGTTTCAGAACGGTATTATGAAAACCAAATTCTTCCACAAAAATTTGAATATTAAAACAAATTGAAATATGTTTATCTTCTACAATTTTAATTTCAAAAAAATTTTTTTCAAAAAACTTTTAGAATTAAATTTATGTCTACAACAAGCACCGCTTACATTTAATAGACGTATATAATCAAAACTCAATATATAATGTCAAATGAAATAAATAACCCAACAGATATACGAAAGTAATTGAAATTAATAAATAAATATTTAAAGGAGACAAAATTTTGTTTCTGGTCTCACCTTTAAGAACACCAATGGCCTTTTAAAAACATGAACACACTTATTTCAATCGAATTAATTGATTTTGATATTTGGAATATTAAATGAGGGCTGAAGACGGGATTGCTTAGAATTATATTTGTTTTTTGAAGATATAGTGCATTTTTTTAGAGATTTTTGAATTAACTTATTCGAATATTTAAATATATCAAATATTTCAAATAAATTATATTCTTTGAGAAGTCCTTTAAGTGTGTTCATGTTTTTAAAAAGCAATTGGTGTTCTTAAGGTAAGAACAGAAACAAAATTTTGTCTCCTTTAAATATTTATTTATTAATTTTAATTACTTTCGTATATCTGTTGGGTTATTTATTCCATTTGACATTATATATTGAGTTTTGATTATATACGTCTATTAAATGTAAGCGGTGCTTATTGTAGACAAATTTAATTCTAAAAGTTTTTTGAAAAAAATTTTTTTGAAATTAAAATTGTAGAAGATAAACATATTTCAATTTGTTTTAATATTCAAATTTTGTTATATTTCTTCTATCAAGTAAAAGGCCTTTCTATTTTACTTCCCCAAAAAATTCCCAACATAAACTTAAGAAATTCTTCGAAACAACTTCTCTTTCCCTAGGAGTAGCATTGAATAACATAAAATTATGCTATATTATGTTATATGCCAACATAAATAACTACTTCTCAAAGAAATACATAATGAACCATTATGCCAAAAATAATCAAATAATGTGTAGCCTATTTTTTGAAGCCAAAATAATGAAAAACTTCATATTTTCCTCTCATATATTCATCCTCACTCAAGAATCGTAGAAAAAATATTCAGAAAAGCAATACAGCAAAAATATTCTTTACTCATTGGTGACTATAATTGCAATAGAAGAAATCATGAACAAATCTGACAATTTCTAGAAAACTCAGACTTCATTCAAATTAAAACCCCACTAAAATTTATTTTGTATTTAATTTAGTAAACCGAATAATCGAGTGTTTTCTTAAAAGTGATAGAACTTTCGATAGGGATAACTGTGATTTTACAGAAGGTAGAAGCCATGTTGTTTTGACATTTCTGTTCAGTGAGCAATGACAAATTATTATGGAAAGACTCACGCCGCAACAACGTTTAAAAATTGTTGAAATTTATTTTCAAATACAGTGTTATATTCGCCAAACTTATAGAGCACTTCGTGAAATTTATGGTTTACATAATCTTTCATTAGAGCAGCTTATTCGTCGAACTATCGATAGATTCCGACAGCATTTTCTTTACTCGATGCAACAATAACGAAAAGACAAAGAACTGTACGTACAGAAGAAAATGTCGCTGCTGTAAGTCATAGTGTTAAGGATGATCCAGATTTGTCTATTCCTCGACGTTCACAACAAGTGGGACTCTATCCACCACATGGAAAATTTTGCGTAAAGATCTTGGTCTACACCCATACAAGATCCAACTGGTTCAAGAACTAAAGCCACTTGACCATAATAAGCGTCGTTTGTTTGCTGATTGGGCCCTAGAACAGCTTGAAGTTGATCCACTTTTTGATCGTAAAATTGTATTTAGGGATGAAGCTTATTTCTGGTTGAACGGCTATGTAAACAAGCATAATTTCCGTATATAGAGTGAAAACAATCCTCAAGAAGTTCTGCAGGTTCCATCGCATCCTGAAAAATGCACTGTATGGTGTGCTTTACATGCTGGAGACATCATCGTTCCATATTTCTTCAAAAACGATGCTGGAACTAATGTTACAGTGAATGGTAAATGTACCAAGGCACATTCAACCCAGAGGACAACACAAGATTTGACCAAAATTCCAAAATTCAACTAGAAACCTAGAGAAAAGTGGCCGATTCAAATAGTATACATCCAGTTCCAGAGATAACTTATGCAGAGTATGAAGAAGGTCTACATGGAAAGAACACAGCGCCTGATGATGATAATGTAGCAAGGAAAATACTACGCCAATTGAAATAAGGAGGATTTATAACCACTGCCTGAATACCTGATATTTCCCAACAGAGTGGAAAAAAGGAACTATTATAACAATCCACAAACATGGCACAGACTACAAGTATCTAGCTATAGGCCCATCACCCTTCTTCTAATTTTAGTAAAGACATTCGAAAAAATCGTGAAACTTCGCCTCGAAAATTCGGTTGGATAAGATATTCTTCTTTTACAGTTTGGATTCAAGAGAAATCATTCAACCGTCTAGCTATTAGTAGCTCTTATATCGAACATACAAACTACAATGAAAAAAGGTCACAAGTCAGTAGCCATATTCATGGACATCAAGAAAGCATTTGATAATGTATGGCACGATGGTCTTCTGCACAAACTCCAGCAATTGGACACCCTAGGTTACCTACAAAATATTAAAGGAAACTTCTTGAGGGACAGCATGAGGGTTAAAATCAACGGGCATTTCTCTGCATCGTTCTCTCCTTAACAAGGTGTACCGCGGGGTTCTCCATTGTCACCATTTCTATATAATATTAACTTACACGATATCTACAAGGTAACAGAGGAACATCCTCCAAATCGCTGACGACACAGCGCTCATAATTCACACCAAGAATCTGAAGGACACAATGAAGGAACTACAAAGTTTATGTGACAAAATCATGACATGGATGAAAACAAACCTTGACAAACCTAAACTATTAATATTTGGAAATAGATTATCGAACAATTTACGAACTGTTTGAATGCTACAACATAATAAAAAGCCAGTCCAATACGCTAAATGCTTTGGAACAGTGGATCATAAGACCAATTTTAAATTACATTCCAGTAATAATAAGACAGAAATTATTGCTAAATCTCGATCCCTTACCTACAAAAACCGCGGCAAAAACCACACAACAGCTGCAAGAATCTGCAAAACTATTTGCAGCCCGATAGTAGAATATGGACGTCTAATATATAGTAACTGTAGAAGACCCACCCTTAATAATAGCAGAACGCGGTAGCTTAAGGACACTGAGTAAGATGCGTCATCCAGGAAATCCACTGCACAACACACCGAATGAACTTTCCTATAAAAAAATAGAACCGATTTTGAGTAGTCTTTAGACCTTGGGAAAAATTTGTGAGCAGACTACACAACTTCCAAGTCCTCCACCCCGTTGTTCTATAAGACCGAATCAAGAACAGAACAAAAGAAAGTACCCAAGATTATCAGTTAGAATCTCAATTATCCGTTTCGAAAATGTGCTACACGTTTTTTCAAGGAGTTTTTAAGAGATGTTGTTTCGAAGAATTTATTGAGTTTATGTTGGGCATTTTTGGAATGGAATTTGGTTTTCATGATACCGTCAGGAAACAGTGCTGTTTCCACAAAATATTTTGTGAGTAAGTTGATCAATATTCTGTATTTTCTTCGGATTCTTTTATCTTATTTTGATACTATCTAATGAGTGTTAATTCTTTATGTCCCTTAAACGTTAAACAATGTTTTTTGAGGCTTTTATTTTATTTAGTGTTAAAAATTTTATAATATTTAAATTTGTATGAGAGTATAACGAGTTACCCTGTTTAGTATTTAAGATATTGAATCAAGAAAAAAGAGCTTTTCATGTGAATCAATATTCCATATTTTCTTCGGATTTTTTTATTTACTTTTGATACTGTCTGATAAGTGTTATTTCTTTATTTCCACTCAAAATTAAACAATGTTTTCTAAGGCATTTATTCGATTTAATGTTGAAAGCTTTGTTGAATTGAAATTTGTCTGAACCCTTGATTAACACATGTTGGTATCTCAGTTTTTTGATAGTAAAATGTAGTTATTTTGTTTTAGCTAAACATATTTCAATTCTATACTTTTCGAACTCACTTGACATAAATCAATTGAAAGCTAAAAGATTGAGTCTTTTTATTTCCATAAGCGAGACGGAATGTTAGTTGCATTTCGCTGCATCGATAAATTTTCAATTAATTCGATAATTAAGGGAAATGAACATGATATATGCAAAAAAAATATAAAAACGGAAATGTCTATTCATCCATTAATAGGTTTCACTTATGCAAGCGGCCTTTCTCTGTCCCACGAACCATGGCTGAATTCATCGTTTTGGAAAAAACACATGTAAAACTGTCGATGTGTCCCCATTTGGCAATTCCCAGCTATCACCTCAACCGAGAAGCGCAAAGACCTTCGTCAATCCAATAGATCGGATCCAGAAGAGTAGAGCACCATGGAATAATCAGATTAGAAAAGAACAACCACTCTTATCTATGTGTAAGTCTAAACCGTTGTTATTCCATACGTTGTGCTTGAGATACCTGCATCTTAGAGTCGGCAACAAGTGAAGGGGCGAAATATAGAGATATCATTTGTGTACACCACGGCTGTGAGCAGTGCAAAAAGATATTAAAATGATTACGGTAATTTTTCATATTATATCATGAATCGCGATATTGTGCCGGTTGGTTTAGTGCCGATCTCAAAGGAAATTTAAGAATTGGATCGAATTGTTGGTAACGTAGTACATAAACTCAATAATGATCATCAGTTTTCGATAAAAAACTCTGAATAAAGTCACAATTTCGCACCTGCAGGAAAACGTTATTTTTTCGATATTTCTTCCTCAAGACAATTATTATCCATTAACTCTTCTACTTATTTCTCTCAAAAATATTTCAATTCCGATAATTGCATATTCACTGCACAAAATTCGAGACGCGATAATCGATCAGATATTCTGGCTATATTCGATCATTCTAGCCTGCTAGAACACCCAGAAGAATCTGAAGAAAATATAGAAAATCGACCAAAATCATCTAGCAAACTTAAGCCGGTGTAGTTGTTTCATATCGACCTCAAAAATAACAAGTTCTGTTCCAAAAATGTCCATCATAATTTAGGTCAATATTCAATAATATATTTTCTTTAGGTTCTTCTATTTATTTTGAGTGAGGTGGAACGTTTGATGTTTCTACATGTCTACTAAAAATACATTTTATTTCATTCAATTTTCGAAAATTTTTTGAGAAACCTTTAAAATTTGAAATTGTATAGGTTTGACACAATTATTCTTCTTGAAATTAATATACTGAAATGGACCCTCTTCGGTTCACTGATATCCAATACAAATTCTTTATTGTAGATAATTTCAATCAATATTTTCAGTTGTGATTAACACGATTTATCGCCATCGTTTCTCTGTAAAAATATGGTGAAAAGCTCTGACGTGAAGTCAGATGCTTTTTCGCGCTTGTTCAACATTTCTCCTGAAAATTTCAAATCTGTAAATTAATTCTCGAAGAAGCTAGATGTAAACACCTAGTTCTGTCTTCTTTCATCCGAAAGTCAAATTAACCTTAATTCTCAATTCTATAACTATTTTCCTGAAAGAAAGGAAAACTTCATGAAAATTAAATACACATCGTTACAAAGCTTCATTCTTCAGTTAATATCGTAACATGTTGGCAAGAATGAGTGTAGAAATATTATGAACAAAAGTCCATATACTTTTCATATTTTTTGCCGGAATCACATAGGAGAAAAATTAAAATCGTGTCGTTATTTCTCAGCTGAGTTCTAAATTTGAACTCGATCGGATTTGTAGATTCCAAAATATTCGAAAAATAAAATTTCAAATGAAAATATCTCAGGAACTATTGAGCCGATTCTGTTTATTCTTGAATAAACTGAACTAATCTGTTCAGACTTCAAATCTACCCTGAAAATTCTAAGTTCTTAAGTGTTAAGAAAAAGCTTCAACTGCAGAACCATAGCACTGATTTTGTTCATTAACAAACTCAACCCAGATATTTAGCCTTAAATCTACCCTGAAAGTTTCAAAACTCTAGATCTTTCCGTTCAAAAGTTATAATGTTTACGGACAGATCTGCCGGACAGAATTACTTTTGCTCTCGAATTCGGAGTGCATCTTAGTCTTTTGAAACCTCTTTTGGCCTCAAAATCCGATAATTACAAACACTCAGACAAAAGATAGCACGCTGTTTCCTAGAATCAGCGCGCAAAAATCGTTTTTTGAGAGATTTATTGATTATATAAGTGATAATTTAGGCCATTTCATTCATGCAAACTTTTATGAGACGTCACGGTGTTATTGTTAATCTTTATATGAGAAGTTTTAGTGTTTCACAATCTTATCAAACACTTTTTTCATAAACTGTTATATTTTCAACGAAAAACATTATACGGTGTGTCCCAACGAAAGTTTGGCCCCCCTAGAATTCAGAAACGAAGAATTTTCGAAGATTTTGAAAAAACAGGTCAACAACAACAAGACTAAGAACTGTACGTACAGAAGAAAATATCGATGCTGTAAGTCACAGTGTTAATGATGATACAGATTTGTCTATTCGTCGACGTTCACAAAAAGTTGGACTCTGTGCATCCACCACATGGAAAATTTTGCGTAAAGATCTTGGTCTACACCCATACAAGATCCAACTGGTTTAAGAACTACAGCCCTAGAACAGCTTGAAGTTGATCCACTTTTTTATCGTATTTGTGTTTAGTGATGAAGTTCATTTCTGGTTGAGCGGCTATGTAAACAAGCAAAATTGCCGTATATGGAGTGAAAGCAATACTCAAGAAGTTCTGCAGGTTCCATTGCATCCTGAAAAATGCACTGTATGGTGTGCTTTACACGCTGGAGGCATCATCGCTCCATATTTCTTTAAAAACGATGCTGGAGCTAATGTTACAGTGAATGGTGCTCGTTACAGATCGATGATCAATGATTATTTGTTTCAAAATTTGAATGGTATCGACTCAGAAGTGTTTTGGTTCCAACAAGATGGTCCTACACCTCATGCTGCTAGCTGCTACCGTAATAATTGATTTATTGAAAGAAAGATTTACGATAACGTTATTTCGAGAAATAGTTCAATTAATTAGCCTCCAAGATCATGCGACATAACTCCATTGGATTTTTTTTTTTTTAAGCTAGTTTATAGTTTGTTTTGAATGCGACATTTATACTTTGTTTCTGATGGAAACGAATTATTTTGTTTGTAGTGTGCCCTAGATATGTTAGACATGAATAACGATGATCGGGCTAGTTTTTATTCAATTGTCTATGAAAGATGTTTCGTAACCATTAGTGATATCAATTTGAACATAATCAATAATTATTGAGTTGTATCAGTCCTTACTTGGTGAAAATCCATATTAAATAATATTGAAATAAGGTTATTCTGATTTTCACAAATTTTTATTGTTATATTCACAACAATTGTTTCGCTATCACAGTAGCATCATCAGGCAAGATCACATTTTGAATAACTAAGCTTGTTTCCGAAATCCGTTGCTATTTATATTACAGTAAGTACAATAAATTTTTATTGAACACTAAAACCCAAAAAAGGGTCCCTGCAAATTCCAGCTTATCTGGATTAATCTGGTTAAATAAATTCTGATAAGCTGGAATTTGCAGGGACCCTTTTTTGGGTTTTAGTGCTCAATAAAAATTTATTGTACTTACTGTAATATAAATAGCAACGGATTTCGGAAACAAGCTTAGTTATTCAAAATGTGATCTTGCCTGATGATGCTACTGTGATAGCGAAACAATTGTTGTGAATATAACAATAAAAATTTGTGAAAATCAGAATAACCTTATTTCAATATTATTTAATATGGATTTTCACCAAGTAAGGACTGATACAACTCAATAATTATTGATTATGTTCAAATTGATATCACTAATGGTTACGAAACATCTTTCATAGACAATTGAATAAAAACTAAACAGAAAGACCTTGAATTTAATATATCCTCATATAGAAGAAAGGCCCGACCTTCACTAAGATGTCTAACATATCTAAAGCACCCTGCAAACAAAATATAACTGTCGCATTGCAGACAAACAAAAATCTCACTTTATTTATGAAAAACTGAAAAGTTTACAAAAGTAAATATGACGACTGCAATGATATATAGGCCAGACCGGCCGCAATTTCTATCAGAGATTCTAAGAGCGTTCGAGAAGTTATCGTGATTTAAATTATGCAAATAATCTTATCGAACATATAATAATATATATACAAAAAGCCTGAAATGTTGAATATCCTACCTAAAATCCAAAAATATTGGAATCGCCACAAATTAGGAAACACTTGAATGAAGATAAAAATCTCATTTTGAACAGTCAGGTAGATTTGCATAATTCGCCTATCATAAACAATCTCACTTATTACAACCCCAGATGCCTCTGGAGCATGGATGATGCCACAATTCTCAGAAAATAAGTTGAGCTATTTGAACTCCTAAATACACATGTAAACACTTTTTAATGAGACGATGTTTTTGATGTAGTACATGAGGTGTAGCACCATCGTGTTGGAAGCAAAACACTTCTGGGTCGATACCATTCAAATTTTGAAACAAATAATCATTGATCATCAATCTGTAATGAGCACCATTGACTCTAACATTAGCTCCAGCATCGTTTTAAAAAAAATATGAACCGATGATGCCTCCAGCGTGCAAAGCACACCATACAGTGCATTTTCAGGATGCAATGGAACCTGCAGAACTTCTTGAGGATTGTTTTCACTCCATAGACGGCAATTTTACTTGTTTACATAGCCGTTCAAACAGAAATGAGCTTCATCACTAAACACAATTTTACGATAAAAAAGTGGATCAACTTCAAACTGTTCTAGGGCCCAATCACCAAAAAAAACGACGCTTATTATGGTCAAGTGGCTTTAGTTCTTGAACCTGTTGGATCTTGTATGGGTGTAGACCAAGATCTTTACGCAAAATTTTCCATGTGGTGAATGCACAGAGTCCAACTTTTTGCGAACGTCGACGAATAGACAAATCTCGATCATCATTAACACTATGACTTACAGCAGCGATATTTTCTTCTGTATGTACAGTTCTTTATCTGGTTGTTGTTGTTGCATCGAGTAGAGAAAATGTTGTCTGAAATATATCGATAGTATGACGAATAAGCTGCTCTGATGAACGATTATGTAAATCATAAATTTCACGAAGTGCTCTATAAGTTTGGCGAAATTTCGCAGTTATTCCTATCGAAAGTTCTATCACTCTGGAAAAACACCCGATATATGGTGTAAATTGGAAATTTACCGCCCTATTCATCATTAACGATTAATTTACACGTATTAAATGCCAAAAATATAGAATATTTCAGAAAAGTTTCCTGACTAAAAATGAAGTTTAATTATACGTAATTCATAATGTTAACTGAAAATATATTCATTTGAAGCAATTGCTACAAATTCAGTATAAAAATACGTTATTTCTACATTCAAATCTTTCATAATTTCCCAGTCTTTTCAGTCAATACCTCGTATGTATTCAACATTTTTACCATCACCTCCTATGCAAATATATTTAGACTTTGATATCGAAAATGGTTTTCTCATAACTTTAATCTTCTCCAATCCCACTGTTCATATTAATTCATCAAATTGTAATTCTTGTGATAACACTGAATATTTCAGTTACGTTTGATGAATTTCTCTCCAATAGTTGGAAAAAAATTTAAGGGATACTAAATTAGGTCAATACGCAGAAAGACAATATACACATTGATCCTACATAATATAATTCGTGCGAACCAATTATTAAACAAATCTTAATGTAATTTGTAGAAAGTGGAATGCAGCAAATATGTATTGAGTCGTACTTATAGTTGGCACGATGTATTCGGTAGAAAATTTAATTCAGATTTACAAATTAAATTAGCTCGTAATGGGTTATTACATGAAATAGTTTTTTACGTTAAGCAATATTCCAAGAATGTTATATCTAAATATTTGGGACAAAGAATTAATTATACAAACTAGTATTAGTTTTCTTTCAGTAAAAACTCCCAAAATATATATATATATATATATATATATATATATATATATATATATATATATATATATATATATATATATATATATATATATATATATATATCATAAGATAAATGGTGAAAAGCACAATGGAGAATATTATTGATCTCTGTCTAATATTCGAAGACATCTGCAAACTGATTTTCTAATTGCATAAACTAAACATACGTACTTATAATGGCATTTATTTCATTATTTAAATATTTTAATATTAGCCTTCTACATATTTAATTTCAAAAAATTATATTTAATAATTATAACATCAGGCATTAAATTTAATTAATGTCATATAAGTACCACTTATATCAAAGGACATATAAAACAAACATTCATTATAAGACACCCAAATGATATAACAAAATCCAATAAATAAAAATTGTCAACCAAAATCCTATAAATTAAATATTTTCATGTCGGAAGCTTCAGCATCCTTTAATAATTGATTAAAAAGTGATCACAGGTACCTTGTACTCATTAAAAGTTCATTCAGATTTTGTTTTAGATCATTTTAATCAATATTTCCAATAAATATTAACCTGATACATTCATTATGATCAAAGACAATCTAGTCCCATGTTTCTAGAAAATCTTTATTATTTTTATGCTTAGGTTTGCTGGATGATCAATTATGGTTTGTATTTTCACTCATGCACGAGGCAGATATTCAGTCTAGGATCGTATCTTCTTTTAACCATTTTTCTTTGAAATTGCCTAGTCTTTAAATAGTGCTCAATTAGTTGAGCACGTTCATTCAATTTGTCTTCTTTTTAAAATTTTTCCGTGGAATAGCCTAGTTTCACAAATGGTACTCAGTTAGCTTACCACGTTTATTCAAGTTCGCTTTTAAATAGGATATTTGGTGAGTGGAGTTATGAAGATATATTCTTTATTGATTGATTTTATTTATCATTCAAGTAACTTCCATCTGAGGAAAATATAGATGAGAATTTGAGTTTCTTTTTCTGGAGAATGTGCTATTCAATTTTTGTGTCTTGGTGATGTAATTTTATTTCTGAATGTCCAATAGAAAGAGCCTTGTCTTGGATAGTGGTGTCTAGATGATCACGGTTTTCTTTTAATTCTTTATTAGTTACCACTGTGACATTTTATTCATATTAAGTTTTCAAAAATTTCAAGTGATTTTTTATATAAAATTTGTAGAGGTTTCGGAGATTTTATCTTTTTGTTGTCTACATAAATAATTATCGTGGAATATGAAAGGTACGATAAGATCAATGGAAATTTATCAAACTGAGTCGAATATTTCTCACAAATTGAAGAGAAAAATAATTTCTTCGCATCACATGAACAGTAGTGGTCCGCAAATTTGTATACTTTCCTAAGCCTACATGTATTTCCCTGATGGTAATGAATTCATTGTATCAATTCTATTGGCACTTCACGCTTGACATTCGACACTAACTTCCCGTTTGTTAAAAACAAAAGCAATCATTGCAATAAATCAAATATAAAGCTACCGTATAGGTTTCACCATCAGTCGATTGCGAGTGTATAATAATAATTGTTTTATTCATTAGACGGGTGAACGGGCGAGTTATAACGATTTGCCGTCGGAATACTAGAAACGTATGTCCTTTAAGAGAAAATTTTTAGATACCACGTATAATAACACAGATTTGTAAGAAGTAAAAAGTAGAAATGAATAAATTGCGAGTGCAGTTGAACGAATCACTCCATCTGTTGTTTTGTACGCTCATTGAATTGAAGCATTGATGTTTTGGTTAACATACCTAATGAACTAA
This sequence comes from Megalocaria dilatata, assembly GCA_034642435.1. Lineage (NCBI taxonomy): Eukaryota > Metazoa > Arthropoda > Insecta > Coleoptera > Coccinellidae > Megalocaria > Megalocaria dilatata. The sequence continues at coordinate 47,834,493 of CM067858.1, read as the reverse complement.
AATATGACTTATTTTATTATTGATACAGACATGGAAGGATAATTTAGTAATGACACGCTTCGTAAAAGTTTCGTAATGGAATAAGTAAATGAATATTATAAACTGGAATTGCAACTAATTGTGAAGATAGCTTCTTCGATGACCGGGTTCTAGAGTGAAGAATGAAACATCAAACTCCTGAAAACAGATTATCATTATAGCGTATTCCATTATCGTCGAAATACACTGTTCAAAAATTGAAATGGATTTTCTAGAGAAAACTAACTTTTTGCATTTCGATCAAATTTTCAGGATTGCTGTACATACCATGTGGAGAGGCGTATGTTTGCGTATTACACACACGCACAAACACAAAATAAGATCCTAATGACACTGAATGGATTCATTACAAAAAGTTGGGAAAAGCTCAAAGAAGACCACAAGAATGTAACTCGATAATAAGATCCTAACCGTCTCTTTTCGGTGGCGGCTCAGTGTGCGTTTGGAAAGGCATTTGTTTGTATCGTGATTTAATCATAGAACCAATTATTGTTCCATTTGCGGCAGCCATTGGCCACAATTTTATGTTCATCGACGATAATGCTTGTCCACACCGAGCAAGCATTAGCAACGACCCCATAAAAATGCATGGCCTTAACCAAATGGATTGGCCTGCATTCTCTCCAGACCAAAATTGTATTGAACACCCACCTCAGGCATTACAACAGCTCGCCAACGCTTTTACGGACATTTGGCAAAACATCCATCAAGCTTTCATTGATAACCTCATTGACACAATGCCAAATAGAGTACACTACGAAGAGTTACAGGAAGCCCCACCGAATATTAAGCAGTGATTTCAGGGGGTTTCTAACAAAAGGAACCTTTGTTTAAGCATGCAAACTCCACCAGGTCAAAATCTTCATTCTGTTTATTTCTTTACTATTTTGCCGCTCTAAAACAATCTTGCTTACTGTTTTCATTTCAGGCAGCTAACCGTTTATAGATACCTAACTTAATATATCAGTACCTATATAAAATAGCTTTTTTAATTGCTTTTTTAATTATATATTATTATATGTACGCAAATTATTCATTTCAATTTTTGAGCAGTTTATTTCCTTCTTTCATTCAGATTTTCCTAAGAAAATTGTGTTTTTTTTATTGCTGTATGGTGCAGATGTCTTCATTTCAGTATTAAATTGTGTGTTATCTCGCGGCAAATTTTTATTATTTTTTACCTCACCTTTCATTTCACATTTGATTTCGCTTACGGGTCTGATTTCTCAGATGATATGCGGATGACTTATTTTGAATAGAATGATATACATTTTTGGCGATTATTTCATCTGTATGATGAGGTTTCTGAAAATTTCCTGTGCTGATGCTCAGAAATTGTTGTACTTAGCTCACATACCAGTGTTTTTAGGAGTGGTAGCATTCGAAAAGAAGACCGTGAAAGTCGAAGTAATGCTTCGATCGGGATATTCGATTTGGGAAATTGTCGACGCAACAGATAAAATTGTGATTGAAAATAGTCATACCATATTTCCTCAACATCTCTCACGAGTCAGTTCTTGAATATGATCACAATGAAAAGCCGTGTCAAATGTCAAGGTGGTGCTCATTGTATTCTTCGATATTCACGGTCTAGTGTATCATGAATTCGTTGCAGAGGACAGAAATAATTCATGGATTCTACAACACACTATCACACCTATTTATGGTTGTAAACAAACCTAAAGACAAGAATTCCATAAAGATCATTGATCACGTTACCATATTGGACAAATTTAGCACTATTATTTTTTTCACTTCCCTCGCTACATCGTGGAATCTGTTTGACGCACGAAGTGAAGATCCAACACAAAAAGATTATAAAAAAATATTTCGATAATCGAACAAAACACTACCATAATTGTATAGCTTCGAATGGGGGAATACTTTCAGACAGACAAAGTAAATTTTTCATAAAAAAGAGGGTTTTTACTTGATACAAGGATTCACGATATCTTGAATATCAAAAAGATGAATTAATCTTTTTAATTACCTCACTTAAAATTTTGCTAACCTCACTTAAAATTTTGATTTCATAAAAAAATTTCCCCAAAAACGTTTCAAAATTAAATTGAATAAATGTCTTAGAAAACACAGTTCCAATTTAGTACACATATAGAATTTACACTCATTACACACCACTAGAAGGAATAAAAAGATCCAAAAAAAAATATGGAATATTAATTAGTAATATTAAATAAATATTTGAAGGTTTCGTATCAGTGTATCATGAAAACCAAATTCCTCTCCAATAATGCATTACATAACCTCAAGAATTTCATCGAAAATAACTCTCTTAAAAAAAAAGTCATTTGAACAATTCCAAAACATACAGCACATGTTCAAAATGGCTATTTGGAATTACCACGTCGATATCTCTTTAGTCCAACTTCGTATCCAAAAAATAAAAATACTTTACAGACTTTGTGTAATTTCTGTGGACGAATATGGAATACATAGGGTTCAATATTCGAAAAATCTCTACAATACTATATTTAAAATAATGAGAAGAGGTTTTTTACTTGATAGAACGAATATTACAAAATTTGAATATCAAAAGAGATTTAATCCGTTAGTCTATAATTTTAATTTCAAAAATATTTTATTCAAAAATTTTTAGAAAATTTTGAAATTATGAAAACTAATTCCTTTTCAAAAATACTAAACATAATTTGAAGACTTCTCACAAAATATGATTTATTTGAAATATTAAACATATTTAAATATTTGAATAAGTTACTTCAAAAATCTCTCTTATAGGAGACTAACATATTAAATCTGTTTTGATAATCAAATTTTGTGATATTCCTTCTATCAAGTAAAAAACCTCTTCTTATTATTTTATTTTATATATAATATATAATTATACTAGGTTTGATTAAAACTCATTATGGAATATCAAGTGGTTTAAAGAAAACCATATAATACCTTACACCTTTCTGTGATTTTTGTGACGAACATAGAATATCTTGGATTAAAAAGTTGGTGTTCAGCACAAGGATATCACTAGGTTGGTCAAGTGAGTTATTTTTGTTGTTAATTAATTTTATTTTTCAAATTTGAAGTAGGACCGATGAAGACCTTATCGAAATTCTAATTGTTTTTTGAAGATATAATACATGTTTTGAGAGATTTTTGAACTAACTTATTCAAATATATTAAATATTTCAAATGAATTATATTTTCTTAGAAGTCCTTAAATTATGTTTTGTATTTTTGAAAAGGAATTAGTTTTCATAATTGTAAGATCAGAAACAATATTTTGTCTTCTTCAAATATGTAATTATTGATTTTAAATGACAATTTATATTTGTTGGGTTATTTATTTCATTTGATATTTTATGTTGAGTTTTGATTTTATACGTCTATTAAATATAAGCTGTGCTTATAAGACATTAATTCAATTCTAAAAATTTTGAATAAAATTTTTTTGAAATAGAAATTAAAGGTGACTAACATATTAAATCTGTGATGATATTCAAATTCTATATTTGTTTACTGAATAACACGTGGTTAATAGGGTGAGATATATTCTTATTGATTATTTTAATTTTTTGGATACGAAGTTGAACTGGAGAAATATCGACGTGGTAAATTCAAATGGCCTTTTTAAAGATGTGCTACATATTTCTGGAATTTTTTGAAGGAACTCTTTTTTTAAAGAGATACATATTAAATCTGTTATGACATTCAAATTCCATAATTGTTTACTGAATAACACGTGGTTAACAGGGTTAGATACATTTTTATTGATTACTTTTATTTTTTGGATACGAAGTTGAACTGGAAAAATATCGAGGTGATAAATTCAAATGGCCTTTTTAAAGATGTGCTGCATATTTCTAGAATTTTTTTGAAAGAACTCTTTTTTAAAAGAGAGTTATTTTGAAAGAAACTATTGAGATTATGTTGTGCATTTTTGGAGAGAAATTTGGTTTTCATAATACATTGATACGAAACGAACGTTTTTATCCTTCAAGTATTTATTTAATATTTCTAATCAATATTCTATATTTTCTTTGCATTCTTTTATTCCTTTTGGTGCTGTGTAATGTGTGTTAATTCTATGTCAACTAAATTGAAACTGTATTTTCTAAGACATTTATTTTATTAAATTTAAAAAAAAAAATTATAAAATTAAAATTTGCATTGAGGTTAGTATAATTAATCAGTTTGATATTTAAGATAGTATAAATTTTTCAGTTAGTAATATCTGTAACATTCTTGACTGAAAGTAGAACACTGAATATTAACTCTCGATTCGGTACCACACGAAACGATCCATTAAATCAACTTTCTCAAAATATAATTCAGTGCACAAAATCGCATTATTCCCATTTTCAAGTATGGAAGAGGCTGTCAGAAATTCAATGTTAATCTAGGGACGACGAGGATCCAGTGGAGCAATGCAAGAATCAAAACCTCAGCGCGATTCGATGACGAATAAACGACTGTTCTCTCTTAGTGGCGAGTGGGGAGATGCTTCGATCGAAACGAGGCTCTGCACTCTGCTTTCTGCAATCAGAAACATTCGTTTTGATTATTCCACTGCTCGACTGGACTCTCGTGGTCCTCTTGATCAACACTGAATTTCCCATGTTTCGGACTGTCTTTTCCATACCTGTATATTCAATTTGTTCAATGCAATGGCAATAATTGATATAAACTGCGCAACTGTCCATGTTTATCAAATAAATCTAATTCACTTCATGTCTGTTTGAGGTTCACGGAATAAAAGTTGGGTACACTTTTCTCCCATGGCTTATTAAATTTTGCTCAAAAAAGTCCTTTCTGTGGAACATTAACACACTCAAGTCGAAAAAATAATTTTTCACGTGGAGAAAAATGGTTTTACATTTTAAGGAATATAAGCACGTAGGAACATCAATTTCAAAGCAGTATTAAATTTAAAAAATGGTAGTAACCACTGACGTGAGGTCAGGTCTATGTTCAAATATCACAAATATACAGTCAGGTTTCAATATGGTGAAAATAATCTTTATGATTCACAGATTTTCCACTGAGGATTTCAACTTAGAAAGAATATCGTTTTATTGTTGCAGAATGTTGCCATTGCAGTCATAAGCTTCCTTCAGATCTCATCGGCCCTGAGGTACACAAGAAGACCTGCAGCTTCCTACCTCTTACCAAACCAAAACTTCAATTCTGATGTGTCGTTGGGCTATGCAGACACTCTCAACTTCAACATCCCCACTTACTCGTTTTCAGATCATAATTCGATAGAAAAACCAGTTGAAGAACCTCAAGAATACGTTCCTCCGCAATCTGTTGGTTCTGCCAATATTCCCTTGGTACCTCCACCCGCAATACCAGTTAACGCTGTAGCTTCTAACGTACCCAGTGTCAATGGAGCAGTTTACCTTGGTTCTGGATCTATTGGTGTGGTACAGCTGAGCAATGGAGCCTATGCTCTAGGATCAGGATCATTAGGATACTCTGGTGAGATTTAATTTGAATGTGGTATTCACTGAAATTGATGATTAAAGGCTTTACCTTATTATTACAGACTCATTACTAGATCTGGCGATACAAATACCCTATGTATAAAGTTATTAGACAAGGGGGTTGACCCTTTCGAAAATCTTCCTTCCCTTAGTTCTCTTATCAATCAAAACATTTTTGGAAAACTCGTTGGCATAAAATGGCTTCACTCTATGTATGTAAAGGAAGCTAGATTTCTTTCTGTCATCTTACCTCAAAGTACGAAGGAGGTAATTGAAGTTCAGAGGAGGCTGAGTTGCTTTCCATTGCGTAAGTGATGTGGCTAAACATATCAGAGTATCAATCTCCGACATACCGCAAACTGGGGCTACTTTGAGTCTGAGGGATACTTTGACATATTTTGGGGCTTCTTTCTCAGGCTTCCTTGTACAAGCAAAAACGGAGGATAATTCTAGATTATATTTATATAATTATTGTCTGCACGTGTTTGGGCATTCCGCTGTGTATTGTGCCTCTAATATTTGAAAAAAAAATTGAGCAAGTATGGTTAGAACAGAAAAAAGCTGTAGGGTCAAAAAAACTATGTCAAAATAGCCCCAGTTTACGGTATTACTTCGCAAAACTGAATACAACCTCTATCCGAAAATTGCAACTCAGTATCCGAAGCAAGAGTTCGTTGTTTGTTGAGTTTCGTAGACTTATTATAGTTATGATTATTTCCCAAATAGTAACAATCGAAACAATTATATAACCTTGATGTGATCTGCGTGATTCATTAAGTGTTTTGTTTTGATAACACTATGAGAGCTTTTGTTGGTAGGAAGAAGTAGCGTTGAAATTCTAGAAAGTTATTCGTCAAATTAATTTTTTGGAATGAAACAGCTCACATGTCTATTACGGATTTGTTGTGGTCGTTTGGCTCACTGCCATAAGGTTTCTTGTAGTTTACCATACTACTAAGTTTTTCTCAGAAAGATTATCCCTTCCCAAAGTTAAGTTTTTTCCTGGAAGACTCTGCTTGACGGAAGAGTCATGCTATGCAGTATAATAAATCAAGTTTTTAGCGATCGTGTGTAGGTGGTATCTCACGACCCAGTGGCCATCGTGAATTCTACCGGTTAGGTTAATGGTATGAGAGCATAACTCTTTCACCAGGTGACTACTCAGCAGTCTCCACAATCTGCCCAGTGTGTGATAAGGATACGCCTTATCATCGCGCATTAGTAAGAACAACTCCGAAGATTTGAACCCACCAAGCTTCCAGTTTCGGCTTCAGTCCGAAAACCTACACTGTAACTGGTAGCAGCGAAGTACTATCCAACCTCTACTGGCTCTGCAGTATCAGTATCCGAGTTGTTTTGAGACGCAACTCACTCGCCGAAAATGCTTCTTATCCACCCACCCGAACGCAGTCCCATGAACCAAAGTAATCTCAAGGATTTATGCTGGTACGAGCCCGTCTGCCGGCCCTACCATCAAGACCCACAAACCCTTGCAATGTTATTCAATCAATCCTTTCCCGAGCACCAAGAGGCTAGCCGTATCCTCAAGGTCCACAAACCCCAGAAATGTCTTTCAATCGATCCTGGTTCAGGACGAGACCGGTCGAACTGTCAAGTCTCGTTAAACCCTAAAGTATTTCTAAAGACACCCTGAACATGAGTTTCTACGAACAGATAGATTAAATACCCTTCTATTCCAGCATGCGAGTCCAACACCAATTGTGTGCCCAGGTTGTACGAATACTTCCCGAGGGCCATCCCCCTCCCGAGGTAACGCAGTTTGCTACATAATTCACTCGGCCATTAGACATAAGAATCCGGAGATTTACTGCAATAGGGTAGAGAAATGCTAGTTTTATGGGTGTAAGCCCTGCGACAGACACCCTTGTCACTGTGTTGAGCAAAGCAACTCAGCCCTACATTTCACCTTTGCGTTGAAATTAGGACCGCAGTCAGTTGAATTTCCACCACACGGGTCCAGTGACTGGCGCGAATGACATTACTTTAGGCATCAAGACTAAATCCTCCATTTCACCGGGATAAAACTAGGATCTTAGTCAAGACAAGCACCCCCAGCGCGTTAAGCTAGAATGTCATAGGGGGTGGACCCAGTGAGAAGCCGTAGCTTCTTTCTTGATATGAAGGATTTTTCACAGTTCCGGATGCTCTTCAACTTACACTGAACGGTCACGGCTTCAATGCCATCTGACTATCTAAGGTCATGCAAATTCTAGTTTTCTTGTCCTGTTTGGACAAACAGAATTAGGCAATTCTCATTAGCCAGAATTTTATGTAAATTATATGTGATGTACTTACGAAATTCACTTATGAAAAGTATAACATATAAATAACAACGAAAATAACTGAATCAGATATCGAAGACAACTCAAGAGATAACTTTATTAAATTGGAAGTTCAGCATTTTTCGTGAGAAAGCTCCAATTGCAATCTTAGTTCCACAAAGTGATGTATCAATCGAAATTTATATGTATCATAAAAAAGAAATGTCAGCTTGGAAGAAAATTTAGCCTCTTGCAAGATTTAGCAAAGAATAATACTTCGAATGTATTACGAATTTTTCACAATAAAGCTGCAATTTTCGAGAAAAAACCGCACGAACTTATTTATACTCGTAATGATAGATATTGGTTTCATTAGTTCACTTAATTTCATCTAATCTCACGCAGCAATACAACGCCTTAAACAATGTAATAAGCTGTGAGTAAAATTAGGGTATCACGATTTTTCCTTAATAAAGGAAAGGGAATGCTGACATAATTTTCCCCACATTGAATTGTATCGAAATAATTATGAAGACTTGAATATTTATTACTTATAACTGATTACGATTATATACCATAATTCATTGACTAAGGTGATATTTTCAAAGGTAATTAAATTAAGAGACAAACTTTGAAATGGGTCATTCTCTTGTCCATGTGAAATACTAAACCTATTTAGTATTCTGTATAGGATATATATTTTGCATATAACATTTTAATGATAATTAAAATACCTGAATGCAGACCAACAAAAAATTACTTTATAATTTGCCGTTAGTTGTTACCTCGTTTTTGCTGATTAATAACAAGAAGAAATAATGGATTATACCATAGATATTATATACTACAGAAATTTCTGAAAGTATAGATGGGGAAATTTATTTTATGTTTATCTTTCCTGGAAAATTTAAGGTTCGTTCAAGTATTTCTATACTGCTCAAAAATTGAAGTGGACATTCGAGAGAAAACTGGCATTTTGCACTTAAATCAAATTTTCAGGATTGCTGTGCATAACATACGAAGAGGCGTATTACACACATAAAATATAATCCTAATGACACTGAATGGCTTAATTACAAAAAATTACAGAAAACGCCTTTCTTGTAGGTATATGATCTTCTTTTTTGTGGTCAGTATATGCGATAATGTGCTATTGCAATCGATCTGGTGTAGTATCAGTTGTGGATCAACTGCCACGAGTTTAACATGCGTTTAGAAGTCGTTCAACTTGAACAATTATTGTGTTAGTTAAATGAAGGTTTAACTCAACAAGAAGTTGCTAACTGTCTCAAGGTTTCGCAAGTATAGTTAGTAGAGCTTGGAATCGCTACCGTATTAGTGGAAGTGCTACATATACTCATGGGGGTGGAAGAGCTACAACCTTCGCACAAGATCGCCTAATACGAAATCCCTTACTCCCAGCCTCCTGAATTAAAGGCTCATTCCGGCAAGCTACCAGCAGAACCGTTGGTGGTCAAACAATCCGAAATAGGTTGCAGAGTTTCAATTTCAGGGCAAGAAAATCCGCCAGGCACCTAGGATTAAATAGAGAGTACCGAGCTGTGGGATATCGTTTGGCTCTTAAACATGAGAACTGGAACGGGCACAGATGGAGATCCTGCCTGTTCACGGATGTGTCCAGATTTCATCTGTTTTAGTCTGATGGACCAATGTTGGAGTGGAAAGAACAGAGTCAAAGCTATAACGAACATTTCATGACGCCAACAACTCTTTTCGGTGACAGCTCAGTGTAGGTTTGGGGAAACATTTATTTTAATGGCTTCACATATCCTATTATCCTCATTAACGCAGCCATAATAGCGGTATGGTATCGTGACTTTGAAACCAAAATCACTAGCTCACCATAGCGAAAGCTATGATAAAAATATGAAAGGAAATGAAACTAAAAAACTCTAGCTTGGCTAGCGTTTTTGTCCGTCCGCACATGAAACATCCTACTTCGTAAGATACCTTATAGTTGCGCCAATGAAAATATAAATAAAACTTGTCTTTCCCGAATGAATCCCAAATTGTCAATCTGATGGTGAAAATGCAAACTCTTACTCCCTATCCATTTATTTCAACTTTACAATTAAAACAGTGACTCTCATTCACAATATTATACAGTTTTACAGGTAGCTTCAGATCCGAGATGTACGTAAGGACTTATCTTTGATGTTCTCCTGGAATATTGTTTTCCAAGGTGTCGGAATGATAGTGCTTTCTCCAACGATAATTACTATTTTGCATATAATCATTAGGCCTTTAATTTCAATTTGTTCCAAATGTAGAACATCCGGAACTAAAATGGTTTGGTTTTAAGATACTCTAAATCCGGCAGAAGGAAAATTTTCTGGTATTAAGAACCAGAAAGGCACTCCAGCAAAAAGAAGGTCCCGAAACAAGATTGTCTAGTTCTAAGATCATCCGGTACTATGATCTTAGTACCGGATGATCATAGTACCGGATGATCTGAGTACCCGATGATCTTAGTCCCGGATGATCTTAGTACCGTATACTAAGATGGTACTAAGACGCCTTCTGATTAGACGTCTTATAAGAAACAATAAAAATTCAATATTCCACGATTTTCATGGATTAGGTGCGTTAATTCGATAAAAATACCACGAAGTGTGTCTTCTCGCAACCTCACAGTACGAAAAAAAAAGAAAACAAAAAATCTGGAAAATTCAACACTCCTTGAAAACAATGCGAATCTCTAGTGCATGCGATAAAAACGTCAACTTTGATTGCGAAAACTTGAAACTTCTTAATGTTCTTAGTTTAATCATTTTTTTGCGATTGAAATTAAAATCAACAGTGGAGCGTTTTTTAACGTTACAACTTGGTTGCAGAACCAATGCTTGTTTCCTTTGCGGTTGCCATTGACGTTAATCGACGATAATTTTCTTTCACACCGGGCAAGAATTATCAACGAGGGCATAGAAATGCATGGCATTAACCGAATGAATTGGCCCGCTGTCTCTCCAGAACAAAATCGTATTGAACAGGCTTTGACGGACATTTGGCTAAACATTCCTCAAGCTTTCATTGATAACCTCATTGACACTACGCCGGAAAAAAAAGGAGCACTAGGAAGAGGTAGAGAAGGCCGCATCCTATATTAAACCGTGACTTCAAGATATTTCTAACAGAAGAACCACCAGGTCAGAATCGTTATTTTGTTTATTGCTCTACTATGTTGTTGCCCTAAATCAGTCTTGCTTACTGTTGCCATTTCGGAGAGGTTAACTTTATGTAGACACCTAACTTTTTATTTCTTTTTATGTATTATTAAAAATAATAAAAATAATTAAAAACACTAACCTATGAGACTAAGATACATGATTTATCATAGGAAATTAATAAACATTGAAGAATTGAATAATTCGAGTATGAAGTGACGTGAGGCAATGAGGTAAGTTATATAGTCCTATGACAATATAAAGAAAATTAATCTGCCATAATATAAGAATTCAGTTGATGCAACACAAACAAAACATGTATATATTACAAATTCTATGAGATTTGGAATAGTCTTTTCTCGTTGGTTCAGAAGAGCAATAAATTAAAATATCCAAATGAATAACTCACGTTGAAGAATGGTCGAGTCCACTACATCTCCAGAAAATTCAGGTTCACCTTGAAAAATTGTACGCAAATTATCCACTTCAGTTTTTGAGCAGTTCATTTTTTCTTTCATTTCGGTTTTTTCTGGTAGCTGTCTTCAATTTTTGAGCAGTGTACTTCAAGGTCAAAAAAACAAATTTTTCTGCTTGACCGTCATATCAGTGTTCAATTACACTACAGTTTCCTTATTTCAGATGGCAGAAGTCAGCCCAGGCCTTCAGAAAGAGTTCCAGCGTATCCCCCTCTACCTGCTAGCCCCAACTTAATCCCAGCGGCGGTACCTAGTCAACCACCTGCTAACCCACCATCTCCAACGCTTCAAAGATTCGAATACACCTTTCCAGTAATGAATAATCTCCTTCAAGATCCGAACACTTATGAAGTTCTCCGTCCTGAAACAGTTGCTTTCGGTACAACAACCAGAAGGGCACCAAGACCACCTAGGATGCATTTTGCCACACCAACATACACCGTGCCAGCGCAAGATGCTCAATATACTTTAACTATTCCTCCAGGAATTCCAGGCTCAGATCCAAACGAACAATATATCTTCGCTCATTAATAAGTCCACCATCATGGCTTAAAAATTAAATAAAACACAAAATTAGAGAAAACGAGGAAAGTCATTGAAGTATTAATATTTTAATAAACATTGTGATGACCTCTTCAACCAAATTCAGTTAAACAAGTCACATGTCAAGTGTATATATAATTTCAAAATTTTTCATTTATTCACTTCCAATATCCTATTTTCATTTCTTAAAGTGTTCATTGCTGAACTATTATTATTAGGTGATAAAAAGTAAAAGTGATTATTTTACAAACCATATATTTACATTTCTTACATTTTTATTTATTGTAATGAAGCTAAATTATCAATTAAAGTTGTTTTACAATTAGTGATAATGATTCTGAAGCGTTCTTTTCATAAACATTAGTAAATTCAGAGTAATGAACAGAGATTTTTGATACTCAGTGACATTTGAAATGTAACTTGATTTCTCGTTAATGTGATAAATTTTTATCAAGAATAAAACGATAAATATTCGAAAAACAGGTGAAAAGCACTGACGTGACAAGACAAGAGCTTTAGCGCGTTTGTTCATATCAGCCGAGATCCTCCCTTATTTTTTTTTCGTTCTCTATTTCTACGATCCTCGGAAAACTCCTCCCCATCATATTTCACCCATATTAGATAGAGTTTAAATCCACCGCTTGATTGTACTGCAATAACGGAAAGGGATGTGTATCATGTGTGGACAAAAGATGGTACAGAGTCAAGACAATCCCATCAGACAACTAGCTCTCCGAGACAGTTTTGCTATTACGCTTCAAGTCGCTGATCTATGGTTTGGAAAAGAAGGTATACGTTTCAGTAACTATGCGCACACTTTATCATCGCATTCGAGCTTTTGGATTTTTCATACCGTTAACGATTGACGCTTCCTTTGACTAAAGACCAATGTCGTTTCCATTGGTGCAGTGAACTACAACATTGGAAGGTATAATGGCGTAATAACGTCTTCTGTGACGAAATCAAATTATGTATGGCCACTACGGCGATAGAAGGGCAGTACGCTGCCGTGGCAAGTGAGGTGATATTGAGATTGCTATTGAGAGTACTGAGAACTGAGGGAGTGAAGGCTTTGGGAGCTATTGCCTCTGGTAACAGATAGGAAGCTAGTTTCATTTTCAATGTAAGACTACCACACATTGCAGAAAATTGAATTAGATAAATTAGTTCTTCTGGGTGTAAAACTTTTAATATCACTCAGTTTATATTCAAAATAATATCACAATAAAACGGCATTATCATGTTTAATATCCAAAAACAAAGATAAAAAAGATATGTTCTAATCACAAGGATGATCAAATTAATGTGATCTTCAGGCAAATCCTCATGTTGAAGCTCTAAAGAGATGTAGCTTGGAAGGTACTTCACAAGAATGCTAAACGAGAAAAACTAGGGCGGAGAGTCAAACATCCCCTCTCCCAAAGACAAAACCACCAAGTGAGTGGTAAAACTTGACTCAGTGAAAACATTCCCAACACCATCGTATACCTTCTTGAGTATTATATTCATAGACGTGACCGAAGTGATGGGAGGGAATAGGGTGTTTGCCTGTAACTGCAAAATAGGACTGTTCGTCGGAATTATTTAATAACTTCATTAGACATTATTGGTCTCGGAATGTAAATTCTATATTATAAGCTGAGCTTTTTTTGCCTATCATTGTGTTCCTTTTAAAGACTCCATCTGAATAATGTAGTCGCACTTCACAAACTGTCAGAATTAGCATCACAACTTGATCATAGTGATCATAGTTGGGCATTTTCATATCCTTCAAATATTTTGGTCCAATTACACACAAAATCTTAATGCACCCTTCCAATAATTCGTCGATTTGCAAATAATACCAGCTGGATCCAGTTTATTGAAAAACCAACCCGTTACATAACTCCCCAAAGCCTTCAATTTTAGATCTAGTATTCCCAGATATTCTGAATAATCTGGAGAACTTTCCCTCTTTTGCAATATACGGTTTCACGTTTGACGTTCAATTTACTCCAGAACCATCAACTAGTAATTATAAAATCCTGAAGAAAGTTGTGAATTACGACGTTATGAACTAGCCCGCTTTACTTCCTCATTCAACTATTCAAGAAAACTGGAGCTCATTTTCAACCGAAATCAAGAATCTTGTTTCAACGGGTTCAAAATATGATAAAAGAAAACTAAGTCACCTGGCTCAGATGATATTTCGTCAAAAGTTCTTAAGACTAGCCTAGTTGTCCCCTTATGTATGCTAATGACGCGGTCATTCGAATACGGAGTTTGGAAAACTACTTTATCAAAACCCATTTTCGAAAAGGGCGATAGATACGATTCCAGGAATTACAGGCTTCTTAGTCATGTTTCTATCATCGGCAAGATCATGAAGGCCATTATTGTGATGACTTATTTTTGGGGCTGTTTCGGATTTGTCCCGGATAACTGATCAAGGTAAATGTGTAGAAATAATTTGCTTGGACTCCAAAGTGACAAAAAATTGTCAACATGTGTGCGTTCGTGAAAAACTTTTAAAGTAGATCTCTGCGTTTTTATCCAGTCGTGACTCGTTAAAATCTGACCACCCGAAAATGCTAAATGGCCAGTAATAGGTGGCATTCCACAAGGGTCGGTGATGGGCCATCTTCTAAGCTCTTACGAGAAGTGTCTTCATCCTTTTAATTATTCCCATTATAACTCACAGATAATTAAGAAATGACCTACCTCATTACAACATTCAATGCCCCACATAGCTGCAAGTCACCCACGAGATATCTCTTCCAGTTGGCTGATAAAAGTCGCCTTCGAGGTCTCCTGCTTAAGCTTAGAAAGAATATTTTCAGAAGCACGGCTAGAAATTATTTTTTGCCAAATCGAATTTCTTATGAGGAGAATTCGTTACACCACAGAGTTGTTGTTACGGACAACATTAGCCGTTTCAAAGAAAATCTGAAGAGATTCTATGAACAATAAATTGCACTTTTTTAAAGTACAAAATATGTACTCTATTTTTGCAAAACGGACACAGATTAGCGTTTAGTGACATCTTAAATTGAAGACATTCATTTACATAATATTCTATTCAGTTTACTTGGATTTCAACCACTTGAAAGTATTACAAATGTATAAAATTAATTTAAATATTAATGTAGCATATGAACAAGTTGAAGTTCCTAGCAAACTATCTTTTTTCGTCTATTTTTGATCACCAGTTCGGTGTCTGTTTTCATTGCATCCTTCTGATAAAATATGTCTTATAATACAAATTTCAAAATATTATATTAGATTTTCTAAGCTGGGTTTCAAACCAGTCCAAAAATGACTCGGAAACTAGTGGTTTGACATAAAAACATTACTCCTATAGCATTCCAACTTATGAGTCATATATACATCGAAAGGCTTGAATACAGGTTTCTTAAAATCATTCACAACGTTCTTGAAGCATTTTTCGTTCACTGATAGATAGATGGCATTTCCTACCATTTCTCTAATAAGTGTTATTTAGGGACTACAAGAATAGAAAGGAAAAAATTCAAAGTATCTTAAGTAAGTATTAGAGATATGGTGAATCATTTGCTCGATAATGCTTTTATATTCAATAACTATTAAACTGGATACTGCATTAATATTAGAACAAGATAATAAATAATACCAAATTTTTAGAGCAACAGAAAGAGATTTTTTACTTAATAGAAGGATTATTGAAAACAAATTTTAAATATCGTACAGATTTATTCTGTTAACCTCCTACAAATTTTAATTTCAAAAAATTTGTACTCAAAAACTTTCAGAATTAAATTAAATAAATGTTTAAGAACACACTATTTTAATTAAGTTATTATACATAACCAAAGGGAATGAAAGAATTCAAAGAAATATAAATTATCAATTAAATCTACTGAATAAATACTTGAAGCATTTTTGGATGGGAATATGCTTTTAATAAAACAAAATTCTGTCCCCTTCAAGTATTTATTCAGTAGATTTAATTGATAATTTATATTTCTTCGAATTCTTTCATTCCCTTTGGTATAGTGCGATAAGTATTTCATTCTATATGTCTACTAAAGTGGCACAGTGTGTTCTTAAACATTTATTTTATTTGGTTCCAAATGTTTTCGATTAAAATCTTTTTTTTTATTTTGTAGGAGATTAACAGAATAAATCTGTATGATTGAATTGAATTTTCTTCTATAGTATATGTTTATATCTATATTACTGAGGAATTTTTAAATTCGTGATGATTTCCATAGTAAGTGTTCGATAGTTACATAGTAGTCTTTATTACATTTTCAAACTGAATGAAAACAAATTGTATCTTAATATTATATATACGTATTTCATTATTATTTTCAATTCAAGTAATGTCCAGAAAATTTATTTTATTATCACATTGTGGTTGCATAGTAAATTTGACCTTAAAAAACACACTAGAACATCTTAATGTTTTGCACCATACGGTCAAATTCACTATAAAACCACGATGTGATAATAAAATCAATCTTCTGGACAACTTTAATTAAGAATAATGATGGAATCTTATATTTTGAACCAATTTCGCAGAAAATAGCTCACATAATTTAAAAAACTAAGGTTTCACGCCTTCACATAAAATTTCTGACCTCATTTTTATTGCAAAGGACAAAAACAACAAGCTGAAGAATTCTGGAGTCTATGAATTGAGTTGTCAAGAGTGCAGTATCGTATATATGGGACAAACCGGGAGATCTTTCCATAAAAGGTTCAAAGAACATCAATCTTCATTCAGAAACCATAAAGATAAGTCTAATTTTGCGAAACATTTTTTCGAAATAAATCATATCTTCCCAGGTTTGGACAATCTTGAAATATTGCACCTGAAAGTGAAAGGAAAAAACTAGCCATCCTGGAATCCATCGATATTCAAACACAGGACATCACGTGTCAACAATAAAAGTATTAAATGAGCAGAGGGACCTTTGGCACACCCTAATTCTCGAAGTTTCATACCAGCCAAATCATTCAACGTATACATAATAGTTGAGATACAATTTGTTTTCATTAGGTTTGAAAATGTAGTAAACACTACGAAACTCGAGTCACTGTACAAACAAAGTAATTTCTTATTTCATTCCATTTAAAGGAACTACCACAACGTAACGGACTCCTCCATCCAGTTTTTATTATTTTTTTTTCATTTTCAATAAATTTAAATTTATTCAAACCATACATTAAAAATAATAAAGAATTACACATGAAGATGATGAATTGGGAGTTCATAAGTTAACCTGCGGTGATTTTGCCCAAAAAGTTTATATAGGACAAACTGGAAATACTTTCCGAATGAGAATTGGTAAAAATTTGAAGAGTTTCCTCAATAACAAAAGTAGTTCTACATAGTTGAACCATTTGTTAGAAACGGGACATACTTTCAACCATAATTTTGAAATTTTATTACAGACAGTAAAAGTTGTGCCCTAAACCTGTTAAAGTCTCTAAATATAAATAAATACAACAAAATCAGAATAGTACTTCACGAACATTTAGACTCTGTCCCGTTAAATATATTCAGATGAACTGGAACTTCCAGAGATTCCCTTTTTTTGGTTTTAGTGCTCAATAAAAATTTCTGTACCTACTCTAATATAAATAGAATCCGATTTCGAAAAGAAATTTAGTTATTCAAAAATGTAAGATATACCACCTATAAAATTTTATAACCTAGTAATACCTTTGGTAAATATCCTACGATATTTTTATATCTTAGGATACACATTTTGTCAAAGAAGCACTGCTCTAAAAATGGAAAATTTTGAATTTTATCAGCTGATATATAATAATCAAAATAAAAAATCAGGAATTTATATAGTATAACACATATAATCTAAACACAATATTTTATATGTCAAATTTGATAATTAAATCAAACTTTTATACTCACATATTCCATCATTATGGAATATCCTGATGCAATATGTGAATATAAAAATATGGACATATAAAATATTGTAAAATAGAAAGGCCTTTTAGTTGATAGAAGAAATATAACAAAATTTGAATATCAAAACAAATTAAAATATGTTTAACTTTTACAATTTTAATTTCAAAAATTTTTTTTATTATATACGTCTATTAAATGTAAGCGGTGCTTGTTTTAGACATAAATTCAATTCTAAAAGTTTTTTGAACAAAAAATTTTTTGAAATTAAAATTGTAGAAGATAAACATATTTTAATTTGTTTTGATATTCAAATTTTGTTATATATCTTCTATCAAGTAAAGGTAAAAGGCCTTTCTATTTCATTTTAAATATAACATATAATTATATTTTGGCTTCAATAAATCTCATTATGGAATGTCAATGAATTTAAATAAGCCTTAGAAATAACTCACACTGGTCTTTGATTTTGTTAGAACATAGATCAATCTTGAATTATAAAGTTGATCTGTGTTTCGAAACATTCATTTCTTTACACGTGGTGCGTTGTTGATATAGGTCAGTTTTTTGATTTTGATATTTGGAATATTATTTAGGACCGAAGAAGGGATTGCTTAGAAGTAGATTTATTTTTTGAAGATATAGTGCATGTTTTGAGAGATTTCTGAATTAACTCATTCGAATATTTAAATATATTAAATATTTCAAATAAATTATATTCTTTGAGAAGTCCTTTAAGTGTGTTCATGTTTTTAAAAGGCAATTGGTGTTCTTAAAGGTAAGACCAGAAACGAAATTTTGTCTCCTTTAAATATTTATTTACTAATTTTAATGACTTTTCTATATCTGTTGGTTTATTTATTCCATTTGACATTATATATTGTGTTTTGATTATATACGTCTATTAAATGTAAGCGGTGCTTGTTTTGGACATCAATTTAATTCTAAAAGTTTTTTGAATAAAACATTTTTTGAAATTAAAATTGTAGAAGATAAACATATTTTAATTTGTTTTGATATTCAAATTTTTTTATAAAATATTGTACTTAGATTACATATATGTGTTATATTGAATAACTTCACTAACTTTATTTTGATTAGTATATTTCAGTTTATAAAATTTTAAATTTGTCATTTTTAGAGCATTGCTTCTTTGACAAAATGAGTATCGTAACATTTAAAAATATCGTAAAATATTTACTAAAGGTATTACGTAGTAATTTAGTTTTATGTTAATAAAAGCCTTTAATAGTAAGACTCATTTCACTTTAATACACCACCCACCTGTAGATGCAACTATGATAGCGAAACAATTGCTGTATTATAATAACAATAAAAATTTGTGAAAATCATAATAACAGTATTTAATATTATTTGAAAATAATAAACCAAAATCGGAATCTTTGTAAGGCTGAATCTTTCTCATCTGACCAAATTTCCATAGCGCTCCAAATTTATATCTTGGACCTCCACTCTGCAAAAACGATGCAGGAACCGATGTTTATTAACACGATTAATTAATTATCTGGTCGAGCAAATCTCGAAGAAATGTCTTCAGACTCAATTAACATAACGTACCACAAAACGATTATAAATTGTAATAGCATAATGATATGATACCTGATTCGACTCAGGTGTCTTCTATTGGAAAGCGAAATTAAATCGATGCAAGTGTTGTGTGACCGTCAATTAAAGGAATTGAGTAGTTTGATCTCGGTCAATCTTCTGACCACTGGCAGTAAAAGAATCAAGAAATCGAGTCTTTGTATGGTTATTGCCAAATAGCGATACGAAATCTCACTTCTTTCTCTGAACTTCACTCGATCACATCGATATGAAATGTTAATTTCACTCGATGTGAAATGTTAATTTTATCAAATCGTTCGAATAATGAATAAAATTTTAAGAAAATAGGTTCTTAGGAAATTGTCGTTTGCGCAACCCCCATTGGGCTTGTCACATGAAAAATTCCGATGAATTTCTAAATGTATTTCTTTCAATTTAACATACCTTGCAAGATTCTTGTAAATATCGAAGAATAAAACATATATTTCATCAAAATTTTCACAATTTTTTCACTAGAACTCAAAAATGGTGAAGATGATGTTTGGATTGAAACGCGTCGTGTATCACATTCTTGGTAAATGAATTTTTATTGGACTTTCATAAAATATTATAAAAAGACCTCAAAATTCCAAATATTATACAGATTTATTCTGTTAACATCCTATAAATTTTAATTTAAAAAAACTTTCATTCAAAAACATTTAGAATTAAATGAAATAAATGTCTTGGGAAAAAAACCCTGTTTCAATTTAGTAGACATATAGAATTAACATTTATTACACAGTACCAGAAGTAAATAAAAGAATTCAAAGATATATGAATTATTTATTAAAATTACTGAAAAATACTTGAAGGGTAAAAATTTTGTCTCGTACCTTGTTTTGTGAAACCCAAATCCCTTTTCAAAAATGCAAAACATAACCTCACGAACTTGTTCAAAAACTACTTGCTCAAAATAAGTTCCTTCAAAAAAATTGTAAATTCAGAGCCCCCTTATTTTGGGTTTTAGTTCTCAATAAAAATTTTTGTACCTATTCTAATATCTATAAATAGAAACCGATTTCGAAAACAAATTCAGTTCAGTAAGATACCATCTACCTGAATATGATACTGTGATAGCAAAACAATTATTATATTATAACAACAATAAAAATTTGTGAAAATCAGAATAAACAAATTATTTAATATTATTTATTTGCGCTTCGTTCTTATCAATCAAAGCATAGGCCCAGACTAGAAGAAGAACGCAGAAGCAACAACACTCTTTGATATTTCCATTTTTGTCGATGTTGCCAATTTCGATGACCTGGAAAAAATGTGAGAATCACAGAATTCTGTGCTGAGCATAGGAATTAAATGTTCTAATATCTTCATGATGGTGGGCATCTTAGAAATGTGCGAAAAGTTCGAAACAATATTTTGAATTATTCATTAATTATTTAACGTCCACATTTTATGGATATTCAATTTGGTGTTTCAGAGAAGAATAAGAACGCGCATGTTCTTGTAATATTTCGTGAATCGTATATCAGAAGAGCCAAAAAATATTTGTTAGTAGAGCAGCTTTAATCGTGGGAGATATGCATGTATCTTCCAGATATTTTTTTCTTTTTTGTGGGTATTCAGATATAATTTATCATTAGAAACGTTATGTATTAATCTTGAAAGCACACAAAAGAATGATTTTTCGGAGGTATATCTTGAAACCTTTACATTGAAGAGGTCTAAAAGGTACGCCAATTTCATTTCAGCAAGCTTAGCCGATTATCATTCAAGACACAGAAATCATATTGTAAGTAAATGATTATTCATACATATATTAATCAAAGAAAAATGTTGTCTACCGGAATTAATTCAGAAATGCACACACTCTAATTAATCCCGAAATTATACATAATTATATTTAATTAAAGATCTACCAAATCCGCAATAATGCCTTTGGCACAATCTACGTGTAAAAAAAGTTTACCAACCTACTGCATAGAACTTATGTAAATCAAAACAATCGGGAATAATAATGAGATCTGAAGAATGGTTGTATGCAAATTTCGATGGAGACATCTTTTCGGTGGAAAATTCAGAATTACTACATCGTCCCAATTTTTTGCAAGCCTCTATTTTCTGAAGTCTAGCAATAAATGTTACAATACGGAAGTTTTCGGGGAATCCTGCGTTAGATTGAGAACAATTAAGAACTGCATTAAAACTACTTATTCTCATATCTTAGAGATTCATACGAAATTTAAAATATCATACAGATTTCTTCTGTAAACCTTCTACAAATTTTAATTTGAAAAAAATTTTGTATTCAAAAATTTTTAGAACTAAATTAAATTAATGTCTTTAGAACACACCGTGTCAATTTAGTAGACATATAGAATTAATACTTATTACACAGTACCAAAGGGAATGAAATAAATTCAAAGAAATATAAATTGTCAACTAAAAATTATTAAATAAATACTTTAAGATTACAAAATTTTGTTACATTCCTTGTTTTATGAAAAACTAAATTCCCTTTCAAAAATCAAAACATAACCTCAGGAACTTTTTTTCAAAAATAACTTGTTCAAAATGAGTTCCTTTAAAAAAATTCCTAAAACATGTAGAACATCTTTAAAAACAATTTAGAATTATAACAACGGTAAATCATCGCTCGACGTCATATTTAAATTAAATTTTATATGTCTACTGAATTGACACGGTGTGTTCTAAAGAGATTTATTTAATTTAATTCTGAAAATTTTTGAACAAAAAATTTTTTTCAAATTAAAATTTGTAGAAGGTTTACAGAAGAAAGCTGTATGATATTTTAAATTTTGTAATAATCCTTCTATCAAGAAAAAAAAACCTCTTCTTATTATTTGATTCATACGAAGATTGAATGTTTGTGTGATTGTTATTTCCGATTGTTTCCCATCTTAAGCGAATAACAAAAGAATAAGTGGAGTAACTATTAGGAGTGGGTAATCTATAATTTGCATTTTTTATCGGCTATGAATAAAAAACTTAATGCAATTTGCAGATACTTAATTGTTTCACCACTTCTTTCAAGTTTTAAGCCATACATGTGTGGAAAAGACAGTAGGTAATTCAATGTAAATTAAGACGTCCAGTGGAGCAGTGGGAGAATCAAAACATCTCATAAATGCTTCGATCGAAACGAGCAGTGCAGAGCCTCATTTCGATCGAAGCATCCCCCCAGAGGTATTGAGAGAGAATAGTCGTTTACTCGTTATCGCATCGTGCTAAGGTTTTGATTCTTCCACTGCTCCACCGGACGTCTTGATTAACATTGAATTTCCTATATTTCCGACTGCCTTTTCCATACATGTATAGTTATAAACTTGAAAAAAGAGGCGATACAACTAACTAATTGCGAATTGCATTCAATAAGGGCTATAGTCCAATTATAATTGACAAAATTTTAAACAAAAGAAAATTGGATTGAATTTAGTTTACCAAAAAATTTGACTGAAAAATACATTTTCATTCCCTACGTGAACGAAATATCAGGTAATATTTCCAATTATGTATTTTTAAATGAAATTTGACTTGAATGTCGCTTTTAGAACTGTTAATAAGTTGGGATTTCATATGAAAAATAACAAAGAATTTCAATATACAACAAAGGTAAAAAAATAAAGACAATAACTCTGAAGTCTAAAGCTGACTTCTAGTGATTGCCATATGGTATATTGGTCAAATAGGAAGATCTTTTAAGAAAAGAATTCACGTCAAACATCTCACATTCAACATATGGCAGTCATTTGAAAGAATTTGAACATAATTACAACAATAACTAGGAAATTATCCATTATGAAAATAGAATTACCAGACTCAAGCTTCTGGAAACAGTAGAAATTAGTAGGTACAAGAACCTTAAAATTCTTTTCAACGGCCAAATAGATGTTGCAAGATCCCCATCTACCGAAAAAATAATGGATTTTTTTACATAACCTATACTGGAATCAGATCAAAATTTTATTATTTATTCACGTTTCGACTATCATAACCTTGTCAAGTGTCTGCATACATACCTGACAATGATGTTACAGTCCAAAATTACAAAAAGAATGAGAATTAAATACTGAAGAAATGTAAACAAATAGGTTCCTGGTATTGCTAAATTCACAGAAGATATTCATGATAAAGTGTATTTTCAAATTGATATCACGAAAAATTATACTTCAGTGACATAAAAACTACTCATTTCAATTCAAGATAACATTATGAAATAAAGAAAACGAAAAAAAATAAGCGTCTAAATAGGAGTATCATAGAAGTTGTGAATAAGTGATTCATTTGAATATTTTAATATTTATAGATATATTCTGTTAGCCTTCTACATATTCAATTTCAAAAAATTCTATTTAATATTATAACTTCAGAAATTAAATTAATGACATAAAATCACCGCTTATATCAAACATCAAATGAAGTAAACATTCATTATAAGACATCCAAATCAGATAACAAAATCCAATAAATATAAATTGTTAACAAAAATCCTTTAAATACAATATTTGGAGGTGACAAAATTTTGTTCCTGCCCATCCTTCTTATGAAAACAGATATCTTTCAAAAATATTTAACATAGTCCCAAGAATTTCATCATAAAACTATCTTACTTAGACTATTAAAAATTATTGAATATCTAACTAAGTTACTTTTTAGAAAATCTCAAGATTTGTAAAAACATCACTAAAAACAGGTTTTAAGAGAGACTTTGCTCGTCAGTACCCAATTACATTCAATAAAATATAATATCAATCAACAAAAAATATTTACTCACCTTTAACAATCCAGAAAGCAGATGCTTTCTGGATTGTTAAAGGTGAGTAAGATAGTTTTATGATGAAATTCTTAGGACTATGTTAAACATTTTTGAAAGATATCTCTTTTCATAAGAGGGGTAAGCAGAAACAAAATTTTGTCTACTCAAAATATTTAATTTAAAAGATTTTTGTTAACAATTTATATTTATTGGATTTTGTTATCTCGTTTGGATATCTTATAATGAATGTTTTTTTCATATGTCGTTTGATATAAGCGGTGCTCATATGACATTAATTTAATTCCTGAAATTATAATATTAAATATAATTTTTTGAAATTAAATATGTATAAGGCTAACAGAATATATCTGTAAATATTAAAATATTCGAATAATTTTATATACCTTCTGCAAGTATAAACCTCCATTTATTTAATAATTGATTTCTTCAACTTTCAAAAATTGTGCCTAATGACTGAAGTGAAATCATATTTTATTGAAATAACATTAATTCTTCATCAAACTAAAAGAAGATACTTATTTTCCATAATGCGATCGTATATAACATAACCTAATTCAGAATGAGTTCGAAACAACAAGATTACTATAATGTACTTTACTATAATGTACCCAATTCGAAAATAGAAGACTTAGTACATGAATGTCGGAAATATTTTGAAGTTCAGTCCATTCGGATGTTATAGTTAGATCTAAAAAAAATTTACCAAGTAATGGGTTGAAAACGCTTAACAATATAACCCAGATGGGCGTTATTGATCCTCAGAAAGTGATATAAAACGGCATATAATATATAATGCCCATAATTATCGACAGCAACGGTGTTGTTAATTTATATCGAAAAAAATCCACTAAAAACTAAATTTTGCGATATGAATTAACGACAAATCAAAACCTCAGTATAGAACATCCCATTTCACTGATTTTGAATATAAAATTGATGACCTATCCCCAAGATGCGTTTTTTTTTTCTATGAAATGAGCGATATCTTTTTTCAGGTTAAATTGATAACAGATTCAAGGCAGCTTTTTAAAAGTCAAAAGTTGCAAAAGAGTTAAACACAAATTAGATATTTCGATTAAAGTAAAAGTCTTCACCTACTTGATTAAAATATATATTGAATGATATTAAATAAGGTTATTCTGATTTTTACAATTTTTTATTGTTATTATAATACAACAATTTTTTCGCTATCACAGTAGCATGGTATCAGTAGGTGGTATCTTACATTTTGAATAACTAAATTTGTTTTCGAAATCGGTTCCTTTTTATTTTAGAGAGACAGACTGGAAGAACTTTTCGACATAGAATTGGTGAACATTAGAAGAGTTTCCTCAATAGCAAAGTTAATTCCACATATTCGAACCATTTGTTAGAAATAGAATATACTTTCAACCATAATTTTGAAATTTTACACATAGTAAGTAAAAATTATGCCTCAAACCTGTCCCTAGGGGTAAATAAATAAAACAAAATTTAAATATCAAAAACAGATTTATTCTGTCAGTCTCCTACAAAATTTAATTTCAAAAAATTCTTTTGATAAAACTTTCAGAATTAAATTAATGTCTTATAAGCACTGCTTAAATTTATTAGTAGTAAAGTTAGTTATATAATGAGTTTTGATTTTATATGTCTACTAAATTTAAGCAGTCCTTATAAGACACTAATTTAATTCTAAATGTTTTTGAGTAAAATTTTTTTAAATTGGATGAATCTGTTTTGATATCTAAATTTTGTAATAATCCTTGCATCAAGTAAAGAATCTCTTCTTATTATTTTATTGAATAAACAAATTTGGAATAGTACGTAATGAACAATTAGAACTAACTTACTAACCCCCTCGGTTTGAATAAGCGAAAAAATGAATTTTAAAAATGTACTCATCAGTTTTCTCGATTTCGAAAAACTATTCAAGAAATGTCCTATAACTTAACATAAGAAGTTAGCAGGATATTTGATTTTTCATAAAAAAAATGTTGACAAAACCTTCTTTTACGAGTTCAATGCATCAAGTGATCAATTAATTTAAAAAAATTAATCGGTTTTCAAAACTTTCAAAGTTATCCTTACTCATTATTAATTCATGATAATTCATGAATTAGTTGTTGTAAAAGTCCAGATTAATTACTAACAAAGTTAAAATTAAAATTTCATTTCAAACGTCATTCACAAATGAAATATTTTCAACTGAACCCTAACAACTGAATTGACTCTGCTCGTATTCCTCAACAACTCTTATTCAGCAACACATTCGATTATTCCAAAGTCCTCACAAAGAAGAACAATTAGTTCACTTCCAAAAATTAAAATTTGCACCTAGAATGTGGTCCTCTTCTTGCAAATGGCACAAGGTCGGCGCATTGAAGAATTCTCAACTTTTCTAGAACAATATGTTAATTCACAAACGTAAAAGCGGATATCTTCGACCACGAAACCTCTCCTGGTATTCCAACGATCTCAAATGGTCACTTAAACGAATTCCAATCTTGCATGGAAATTATTAACACTTTTGCATACTAAATTCCCAGAGAAAGTTGATACATATATCTTCAAACCAATGGGCGGCCGATTGTCAATGAAAAATAATAAAGATAAATCAAGAAACGTAATCTCCGCGTCCATTTTCACAATAATATAATTTTTCTTGACCCACGTCTGAACCGGGGTTACATAAAAATGAAAGTAGTTAAGTGGACCATCTTTAACAAGAACTTTTTCGAAATATTGTCTCGCCTCGACCAGATACTGACATTCAGAAGCAACATACATTTCTTCCGCCCCCCCTAAAGTGGTGTGATACCGTTTTGGCGAATATAAAAACTCCTCAAGCACCTCCGAACAGTATCAGTTTTCTGCTGTCTCATCTTCAGCTTAGCATCATGAAAACCACTGTAAGTGTCTTCGTATTACTGCAAAAATCTGTCAACTCCTCAAGTTCATATTTGTGATAAGTGAAGTGACCATATTCATAGTCATGAAATTTAAGGACACAAAGGGATTTTTCGTGAACAAATTACTAACATTTTTTTTAATCAAAAAAAATCAATTGATACCTAAATAACATCTCATCTTTTCAACTTTCTGTATTGCCGAAAATTGTCATTTATAATTACTTAATCATTAAAAACATTCTGAGATGAAATTAATTCAAATAAAAGTTGTATTATTCAATAATAGGAAAAAAGAATAATACTTATAATCTGGATTTTTTTCAGGCCTTCATCTTACTTTTGGGCATATCCGCCGCCCTTGCAGGAGAAAAGAAGACCACTAAACGTGGTGTCTTTGGAGAATCTGTAGCCTTGGGTGTAGGGAGCGCCTTAGATGGGGGCAGCATCTTGTCTTCCTCCTTGGACTCTCATTCCTTATTAGCAGCTTCAAATGGGCTCAGCTCAGGACTTAATTACGGTGGACTATCCTATGGTTCTGGAGTCTCAGGACTTAATTACGGTGGACTATCCTATGCTTCTGGAGTATCAGGACTTTCTGGAATCTCAGGACTTTCTGGAATCTCTGGATATTCTGGAATCTCTGGACTTTCAAGCGGAGGTATCTTGAGCTCTGGTGGTGCCGCTGTCATTTCCCAACCGTCCATCACTTTGGGACAAAATACTCACACTACCATCACTAGGAATATTGGAGTGCCAATTCCTCAACCATACCCAGTTACCGTCACTAGAAATGTTCCAGTACCAGTCCCACAAGCAGTACCAGTTCCTGTTGACCGTCCTTACCCCGTCCATGTCCCAAGACCATACGCAGTCCATGTCGACAGGCCTGTGCCATACCCAGTTGAGAAACCTGTGCCATATCCAGTCAAAGTAGCGGTTAAAGTACCAGTACCTCACCCAGTCCCATATGCAGTTGACAGGCCCTACCCTGTACCAGTCATCAAGAAGGTTGCTGTACCAGTACCTCATCCAGTGTACATCAAGAAACAAGTACCTGTAGTCGTCAAGACTATCACTGAACCCCTCAACTATGGATGGTGAACTAGTTAACCAGCTGTGATAAGGCTTTTCTGTTTTTTTTTATGAAATACAATTCCCTCATTGAATAACTAGTCCAAGTACCTACATATTTTAAGCAAATTCATGAATAAAATATTTTTGTATTATGTCCGTTTTTCTATTTTTTACTTCATGTCAACAACCAAACTAAGTCTGGTAGAATGTAAATCCACCTCATGTTGAAAAGAACATTTTCCTTCTACCCGGCTTTGACATATAAAATAGCTGATATAATAAAAACGTTAAAAAATAACGAGAGCACAGGTGCGGATTCAATTTTCGCTAGAATTTTAAAATTGATAAGTTCAAATATATGTGAACACTTTAAGCTATCTGAGAGTTCAGGAGTGTTTCCTTCACTCCTCAAAAAAGCCTTAGTTGTTCCAGTTTTCAAAAAAAAATTTATATACGCAGTATCACAAATTAAAGGCCAATTTCTCTTTAAGTGTTTTTTCCAAGGTATTCGAGAGAGTTGTGTTCAATATAATTATTAAGTACCTAGAAAAATTAAATATACTTGATGACGCCCAGCATGGCTTTCCATTTGGTCACTCAATTCAAACGGTACCAATTCACTTTGTTGAGTTCGTTTATGAATGAATGCCTTGACAACGTATATATTGCAGGCTTATTTTTCGATCTTTCAAATTCATAATTGATAAATGTTACAACTTGGGCTTCCGAGGTATATTTTTGGATTGGATCCTCATCTTGAGGGTAGTTCCATGTTTGTCCAAAATCAGAACTCTTCATCTTCTGAGTACGATATAACTTTGGGAGTACCACAAGAATCCATCCTCGTGCCACTTCTATTTTTACTTTTTATTAATGATCTTTCCGATGATTTGCGACGAATGTTCATCAATTTTTGTAACTGTCTGGGATGTCACAGTATATTATCACTCCCAAAAAATTATGTATTGGCCTATTCGCTGATGATGCATCATTGGCAATTACGGCACCTACTTTAGAGGAGCTTCAGATGCTTTGTGAACTTTTAGTATAAAGCTTTGTGAATGATTTGAAGTAAAACACTTTATTTCAGCTTATTTTTATTTTTCAACGACAATTGTTTCGTCAATTACATATCGACTTCGTCAGGTGAGCATGGTAACTAACTACTTTTACAAAATATTTCTCCTTAAATACAAGTTTCACCAAAAATACGTGATAAAATGAAGTTAACAAGGAATTTATTAAAAAAGGTTCAACAACGGAGAACGGTTCGCATCTGTTTGGTCGTTCAACAAAATATTCATTTTATGATGCCAGTTTATTTCCATTGCTTCTAAAAGGTCCAATCTATTGCATTTGTTCTCGAAATGGAGAACTTCAAAGTTATGGTCAAAATCATCCGGATTCTTGTAGATGTCTGGCATAAGTGGAGTTTGATTTATTCTTAACGAATGAATTCCGGTGTTCCTGGATCCTACTCTCAAAAGATCTACCCGTTTGACCAATGTATACATATGGACATGTACCACAATTTAACCTATATACGCCTGATCTCTTGTTCTTATTGACGATATCTTTATTATTTTTTATTAATTTACCTAAATAATTTATTGTTTTATATGTGATATTGACATTTCGTTTTTTCTTTAAATATTTGGCTATTTGTGCAGATTTTTGTCCTATGTATTGTAAGCAAATAAATGAAAAGTTTATTTACAAATCATTTACGATGAATTTCCGTCAAGTAGAAACCAAAACAATCAAGAATTTAAAGCTTTGTGAACTGGTTCAGGGGAATAATGCGAAGTAATAACGAAGTAAGCATTGAAGTATCAATTTCAAAATTACTCTTCGAATTAAAATAAAATTAGTAAAAAGCAATGACGTGAAGTCAGGAGGTTTTGCACTCTTGCTCATATCACCCACGATCCGCACGAAATTTCGCATTAGCCTTTCTGTTGTCATTTTATATTTACATGGTGCGTTCAAACTCGGTGGTAGGACTGTTGATATGGTTCCAAAAAATCTTACCCAACCTAACCTAGTCGTTTAAGACCATTTTAGTCTTGAAATTCGAAAATTATATAGCACTAGAACGCGCGCAAAAATCATACAACGATTCCATAATTCAAATACAATGTGAACATTAAATAGTTACCGAATACGTAGAAAATATCATTTCGAATTTGCCACACATTTCTTAGATTCTCGCCAGAATGGAGATATTAGAATATAACATTCCTGTGCTCACCTCAGAATATGAAATTCTGTGATCCTCACATTCCTTCTATTTTTTCAAGGTTATTGAAATTGGCTACATCTATAACAATGGAAATATCAAAGAGTGTTGTTGTTTATGTATTATTTTTCTATTCTGCTTTGATTAAAATAAATCACAAACAATTATAAACCATATTCACCTTAATTACGATTATCGGACTTTCAAATGACAGCAGAGAAGTTGTTTTTATTCATCATATGTAGCTCCTTTGAGAATTGATTCACAGCTTTGAAATTTTTGGGGATAATGGGAAAACGCTCAAAAGCTTTACGTCAGTGCTTTTCACCAACTTTTATTTCGATAATAATAGTAAAGTACTGAAAGAGTAATGAATTAAATGAATTTCATAAGTTTTCTGTACGAATCTAATACGTATTTATAGTGAGAGATAGTGAAAGAAACTTTATTATCCTTCACACTGTACAAGTTGCATAGTATTGTTTGTGCGCAAAATTATAAATATTCTGTATTCCATTTATAGACATCTAAATTGTATAGGTTCGTGATCCTGAATGCCTTAAAATGGATTATCAGGTTCTTGGTTCAGTTATAATTATTGATTAATACCAAACACAAGTAAGCAATACTGCAGAGCGACTCAAGAAAATTGTAACGTTCATGGATCTGTCTTTTGCCTAATATGACATAAAGGAATTCAACGAATGTAACTTAGCTGATTATTGTTTTAATTCCAGTATCAGTTTCAATTTAATAGACTCATAAAATTAACACTAAATAAAAGAATACAAAGAAAATATAGAATATTAATTAAAAATACTAAATAAATACCTACTTGAAGGATACAAAATTTGTTTCGCAACGATGCATAATAAAAACCAAATTCCTCTCCAAAAATGCACAACATACCTCAAGAATTTCTTCGATAATTACTCTCTTCAAAAAAGTTCCTTCAAAAAAACTCCAAAAATATGCAGCACATCTTCAAAAAGGCCATTTGGAATTACCACTTCGATAACTCTTTAGTTACTTGTATATAACTGACTCCTTAAAAATGCCTTGCAAACTTTATGTAATTTCTATAGACGAACATAGAATACGTAGGGTTTTGCTATTTAGAAAATTCACTACTCATAAAATTCATTATATTCTAAGTTTAGAATTTGGAGTGAATAATTGTTTCTACACGTTCTCTTATACTTTTGTCAATAATATCGAACTGAAAGAATGAAGTATACTCGTTAATTCTGTATGAATTACCTTTAAGTATACATTGGTGACATCTCTTTATTGGTATTGGTCTTTCATGTCATTCTTCAACCATGTATTCATTCTGTTTTCGTCCGTAAGTGGCTGCAGGGCTCTTGTTTCTCGTTTTGAAGTTGATGTATTTCGGGGACACGTTCAAATGTATGTGCATTTGGTAAAAAAACCAAATGTTTTGGGTATTCTTCTTACTTCTTAACAGAAGCTTGAAATACCGTAAGACCAAGAAACTGATTTCAGCTTTTAATAAATAT
Organism: Megalocaria dilatata; assembly: GCA_034642435.1. NCBI lineage: Eukaryota > Metazoa > Arthropoda > Insecta > Coleoptera > Coccinellidae > Megalocaria > Megalocaria dilatata. Next base: position 47,802,525 of record CM067858.1, on the reverse strand, counting down.
TTGATTGATTCGGTCTTCACCTGGTGGAAACTCATTTTAATTAAAACAATATATAAATATATAAGAGACAGTATTTTGATTTCCACAAAAATATTCTAAGTTTGTTTATCGAAAGACATGTGGTTTGGTCGGGTGAGATATATTTTATATGTTGAATATATATTTTATATATTTTCTTTTATAGATACGAAGTAGGACTGAAGACTTATCGACGTGGTAATTCCAAATGGCCTTTTTGAAGATGTCCTGTATATTTTTGGAAGGAACATTTTAAAGAAGTTATTTTTGGAGAAATTCTTGATGTTATCTTGCGTATATTTGGGAAGGAATTTGGTTTTCATAATACATCGTTAGGAAACAAAGTTTGTATCGTTCAAGTATTTATTCAATATTTTTAATTGATAATCCATATTTTCTTTGCAATAAAATAATAAGAAGAGGTTTTTTACTTGATAGAAGGAATATTAAAAAATTTGAATATCAAAACAGATTTAATCTGTAAGTCTCCTATAATTTCAATTCAAAAAAATTTTTATTCAAAAATTTTTAGAATTGAATTAATGTTTTATAAGCACAGCTTATATTTAATAGACGTATAAAATCAAAACTCAATATACAATATCAAACGGAATAAATAACCCAACAAATATAAATTGTCATTTAAAATTAATAAATAAATATTTGAAGGAGACAAAATTTTGTTTCTGATTTTACAATTATGGAAACTAATTCCTTTTCAAAAATACAAAACATAATTTTAAGAACTTCTCAGAAAATATAATTTATTTGAAATATTCAATATTTAAATATTTAAATATTATTAAAATATCTCAAAACATGTATTATATCTTCAAAAAATAATTAGAATTCCGATAAGGTCTTTATCGGTCCTGCTTCACATATAAAACATAAAATTAATTAACAAAAAATATAAGTCCCCTCACAAATCTTGTAATATCCTCGTATTGAACATACAATCTTTAAAATCCAAGATATTCTATGTTCGTCACAAAAATCAGAGAAAGCAGTAAGGTATTATATGGTTTTCTTGGATTTTAAAGTTTTTGTGTTCAATACGAGGATATCACTAGGTTTGTGAAATGAGTTATATTTGTTGTTAATTAATTTTATTTTTTAAATGTGAAGTTGGACCGATGAAGACCTTATCGGAATTATAATTGTGTTTTGAAGATATAATACATGTGTTGAGAGATTTTTGAAGTAACTTATTTAAATATTAAATATTTCAAATAAATTATAATTTCTGAGTAGTCCTTAAATTGTGTTATGTACTTTTGAAAAGGAATTTGTTTTCATAATTGTGAGAACAAAATTTTGTCTCCTTCGATTATTTTTTTATTAATTTTAATTGACAGTTTATATTTGTTGGGTTATTTATTCCATTTGATATTGTATATTGAGTTTTGATTTTTTACGTCTATTAAATATAAGCTGAAAATTATTGAATAAAAATTTTTTTAAATTAAAATTATAGGAGAATAACAGAGTAAATCTGTTTTGATATTCAAATTCTATATTTTCTTTTTATTCTATAATTCCTTTTGGTGCTATGTAATAAGTGTTAATTCCATATGTCCTCTGAATTGTGATTTCTAAGACATTTATTTATGTCTTAGTCTTTTTAGTGAGGTTACATAATTAAGATATAATTCTAATGGAATCATAAAATTAAGTTCAAAATTTTTTTATCATATTTTTCCGTATTACTCAAATTGATGAAAATTGTCAATTATGTTCGCCAAAACTTCTGGCGCAGAGGCAGTGCTTTATATATACAAATTTTGCTCGATTTCGAATATTAATTGTAACTATGAACAAGTTTTCAGATGTCACACCTCTTTTGTCGATTCATTATTTTCTGCACAAAAAACTGGAAAAGTACGTAATTAGTTAACATGTCGAGAAATAGAATGGTGCATTCAGGATATTATATAAAGAGTAGCATCGCAGGATTGTTTTTAAATTATCTAATCTAGTAAACGGGACCTGTCCAGATCACTTTCGTTGATTTCTATTTTCTTGAACTGAATACGAATGCAATTTCTACACAAAACTATCATTCCAAACGATCTAATGCAAGTTAATTCTGGGACTATCAATTGATTAGAAATTAGATAGTTTAATGAATATCAGTTTGCATTTCGATTCACTAATTTTCAGTTCATTATTTCCATGTTGACCTTTCGAATCGAGCAATGAAAACATAATTGGCAATTTAACATGCAATTTATATTTTCACTCTCATTTATTCATAAATTTAACAATTATTATACATTTGTCAACAATTTTCCATATAAAAATATAAATGTCATTGACGAAACAATTGTTGTGTGACCAATAAATATTAGCGGAAATGAAGTGTTTTACTTCAAATCATATACGATGAATTTCCGTCATGTATAGAACGAAACAATTAAGAAACACTGTTTCATTTTTGAGAGGTTTTTTCTTGATAGAAGGATTATTACAAAATTTTAAATATTATACAGATTGATTCTGTTGACCTCCTACAAATTTGAATTAAAAAAATATTTAATTCAAAAAATTTTTGAATTAAATTAAATAAATTTCTTCAGAAAACACTGTGTCAATTTAGTAGACATAGAATTAATACTTATTACACAGTACCAAAGGAAATGAAAGAAATTCAAAGAAACATAAATTTTCAACTAAAAATTATTAAATAAATACTTGTTCTATGAAAACTAATTTCCTTTCCAAAAATTCAAAACCTAACCCAAAGAACTTCTTCAAAAACAACTTAAAAAAAAGGTAGCGAGGTAACAAAATTTTGTACTCTTCAAGTATTTATTCAATAATTTTTAGTTTACAATTCATATTTCTTTCATTCTCTTTGGTACTGTGTAATAAGTATTAATTCTATTATATATGTCTACTAAATTGACAGAGTGTGTTCTAAAGACATTTATTTAAATTAATTCTAAAAGTTTTTGAATAAATTTTTTTTTCAATACAAATTAGTAGAAGGTTAACAAAATAATTCTGTGGTACATTTAAAATTTTGTTTCATTTTTAGTATACATATAGAATTAAAACATAAGTGTTTCTGTGTAATCATATACAGTATCAAAAGGAAATAAACGAACCCAAAGAAAATATAGGATATTAATCGAACTTACTCAACAAAAAAGATTATCGGTAAGAATCTTAAATTCCATTTTTGAAGATGTGCTACATATTTTTAAAGAGTTCAATAATAAACCTCTGCAATTTTCAATATTCAACAAAATCCTTGGACTGAACATTCTAATTCTGCATTTTTTCACAATCATCACATTACTTCTATAACAATTGATGCATTGTTGTTCATGTGGATCCATTTACACTTTCAAATAACAAAGTTATATGTGTTTCGTAATGATGTCGCACATGAAGCATTCAAAATCTGGTGTTCAAATTTATGTCGAAAATTATCTACCTTGTGGAGAAAGTTGACGTTTAATTAAATGCAGATCATCCTATCTCATGAGAATATCCCAATATTTCAATACCTTATAATCCGGAACAGGATATTATAATTAAAATTTCGAATAACAGCGGAAGCAGTTAGGAAATTAATATCTTCATCTTCTATTTCCTCTAATCCAATTTGAACTAAATATCACAATTTGCTATTTTAATCAGCATACAGAATGAAAAGATTTTGAAAACAATAAAAACTCAAGTTACGGGATCATTCTCCAACTCTCCTATTAATTCTTAATTTATTGTTTCCAAATAATGTGAAAATAAGCAAATAGGTATAATTTACAAAGGTAGATCATGTTCCCATGATCACAATTATATTCTATTCGTTCTTTGCTCAAAAAAAATTACAATTTCCTTATTTGTAACTCCTGAACTACATTCTGTCAAGAAAGTACCGGGAATTATCGATTTAAATCTGGCGGGGCTATGAAGCAGGTAAAAATTTTTTTTCCTAGGTTGGTACCACTGTCCTTAATTACTATGCCAAGCTTGAGCGGGATCTGTCAACTTGTGTGTTTGCAACAGCTGATTAAGTCAGTCGATGTCAGAGTGCGTGCCGATTTTTACTATGGGTGATTACGTTGAGCAAAGAATTTGTTTAAAGTTTTGTGTTGCAAATGAATTTTCGTGTGCCGATGCATTGAAAATGTTGCAAAAGGCCTTTGGTGATAATGCTCTATCGAAAACTCGTGCATATCAGTGGTACAGAACCTTCAAGGACGGTCGTGAAGTGGTCGCCATCGACGGCTTCGATCGAAGATAACGTCGATAAAATTAAGGAAAGGGTGCTGGAAAACCGTCGTACCAGCTTGAGAGAGATAGCACATGATCTTAAGATATCCCACGAGTCCGCACGTACGATTTTGATTGATATTTTGGGCATGAGAAAGGTGGCCGCACGACTCGTACCGAAAGACCTGAATTTTCTTCAAAAACGTCATCGCGAACAGGTTGCTTCAGACATGCTGGATCGCTGTAATTCCGATTCTACATTCATGGAACGCATTATAACTGGTGATGAGACCTGGGTCTACGAGTACGATATGCAAACAAGGCAGCAATCATCGGAATGGGTGGCAAAAAATGAGCCGAAACCGAAAAAACCACGCCAAAGCCGCTCCAAAATGAAGGTGATGCTCATTGTTTTCTTCGATATCCGTAACGTGGTGCACTACGAATTCGTTCCAGAGGGTCAGACGGTAAACAAGGAGTATTACCGAGGCGTTATGAAACGTTTGCGTGAGCGTATCCGTAAGAAGCGGCCAAATTTGTGGGCGAACAACTCATGGATTTTGCATGACGATAACGCGCCTTCCCGCCGAGCTACGATTGTGACTGACTTTCTCGCCAAAAACTCAACAAACGTGTTTCAGCAACCACCGTATTCGCCGGATTTGGCTCCCTGCGACTTTTTTCTCTTCCCAAAACTAAAATTGCCCCTTCGTGGCACCCGTTTTGAGTCGATTGAAGCCATAAAACAAAATTCGGCGCGAGAGCTAAAGTCCATCCCGGAAAGCGCCTATAAAAAATGTTTCGATAATTGGAAGTGCCGTTGGCATAGATGTATTGGAGCAAATGGAGCCTATTTTGAAGGCGACCCAATAAATTTTGACGATTAAATGTAAAAATGTTGTTTTAATTGAAAATTCCCGGTACTTTCTTGACAGAGTAGTACTTCAGACTTTTTCTTATGTAAAGAATTTAATAATAGAAAATGAACAGGGTTTCATTAAGGGTCGAATTCTGGAAATGAATCTGTTAATTTTCTTGGACTACCTTTATGAAGGTTTCAAATCGCAACATCAAACTGACAACTATACAGGGTGTATATGAATACATACATCTTCAAAAGTCTTGGCTCCCCTAGGTTTCTCAAGAAATAATCAATCTATGTTCTGGGAATGAGATGAATATTTTCCTCTATTTCAACTGCAATATATTTGATAGAAAATCTTTGTTTGTTACTTTTTCCTTTATCCAGGATGAGACAAAATAGCAAAAATTAAAAAAAATGTATCGATTATTTATTTTTGATTAATTATAGTTATTCCACAACTGAATCCAAATTCAATAGTCAGTATTACCACCTCTTCTTTCAATCAACTGGCCAATATGCCTGCGCATCCCACGAATCAAGTCATTAATGAAATTTTCAGACATATCGTTCCATTCTTCCTGAAGGACTTGAAGCTCTCGAGTGGAATGCGGTGTTGCGAGGGAGCTTCCACCTCGTGATTCGGGAGACGGCGTTTCATTCGGAATCTGTGCATCTGAAACTCATCAGACAGACGTGATTCGCAGCTCTGCCTGTGACGCCAGTGATCATGTGTTCCGCTTGGAACGGTGGTCGTCAAACGCTGTATGCCTTGCCCTATTTGAACTCGGCGGGGACGGTTAGTCACGAATCTTTAGACTGGTCGGATCCTCTATTAGTACGCCGGTCAAGCTGGAACAGAGCAAGGCAGGTTTCTGGACAAGGAGCGAAGAAGTTGTCCGCTACGGGCTAAACTCAATTCCTGAAAAGTTGAAGGTAGGTTTGGCGATTGGATATTGCTCTTCCTAAGTAATCCCATACGTGCTCAATTGAATCCATGTCTAGTGAGTTTTCTGGCCAGTTCATTCCCTGTTTCTCTTGAAGAATGTTTTGAACCCTTCGTGTGCGGTATGGTGGGGCGTTATCATCCTGATAAATGAAATTATCCCCAAATTCGTTGCGCAGGGAACAATGATTGGTTCAATAATGTTTTGTACGTAGATGCACCAGTCATTGTTCGTTCAACGATAATAATAGGAGTACGGCAACCAAACATTATACCCCTCTACCATCCGCCTTGAAAGGGCACAACTTCTCGGGAGAAATTTAGTCGCTCTAGTCTGCCTGGACCTCTCCATATCCTTTCTCGTCGACTATCACTTTGTAAACCGAATCGTGACTCGCCCGAAAAAAGTACGTTGCGCCATTGTGGTAAAAGCCAGTCTTGGTTGTGTTCTGCCCATTGCCGACAGGTAGCTCTAAGTCCAGGTGATAGCCGAGGTACTCTTAAAGGTCTTCTTGCCCTTAAATTTGAGGAATGCAACCGTCACCTTATGGTACTGGTTGAGACTACCTGTCTATAAGTCCTCAAAAAATGACTTCGATGGGCTGTTACAGATACTGTTCGATTCCTTCGAGTAAAATTTGCGATATAATCATAAATTAACAATAATATATATATATATATATATATATGAGTTGAAACTTTTAAGCTTGTTTACAAGAAATAAAATTTTTTTTTTTGAATCACCCTAATATATATACATATATATATATATATATATATATATATATATATATATATATATATATATATATATATAACATAATATATATACATATATATATATATATATATATATATGTATATATATTAGGGTGATTCAAAAAAAAATTTTTTTTTTCTTGTAAACAAGCTTAAAAGTTTCAACTCAATGTAAAAAGATGCCAGTAAAAAGTTGAGCGCTTAAAATTAATATTAAGGACGTCCGCATCGCACCTTTTCATTTCCCATAAGAATAACATAAGAAAATTTCTTTTTGCACATTCTGATTTTTATTGCTAGCCCAAAGTAAGTCGTGAAGAAAATTCCTGCGCTTATTTTTGTAGAAAATTGAACGCTCTACGAAAAAGGTCTCTTATGATTTTTCGTCAAACCTAACCGCTTTAAAGTTATTCAAAGGTAAAGTACAATATGCTGAAAATTCGACCGTTTTTATCGCATTGCAGCGGATTAAATGGTTTTATTGGGATTCCTTATCAGAAAACTTCGTGTTTATTTTAAATTATGGCTTACAGAAAATGTTTATCGTTTATTTTCGCGGTCATTCAAAATAATGGAAAAGTTTAAGAAAATTCATTAATGTAAATTACCAAATTGTTTCATAAAAAAAATTTTTTTCAATTGATTTCGTATGATAGTGTTGATTCAGCAGTTTCTAAAAAAGCTTGTAGCAAATTGAGTAACCACTTGTGGTACTTAAATGAGGAGTTAGCTGCAATGTCTTTATTTGATACCAATGTTTCCGTAGATATGAAAATAAAGATGATTGAAGCAATTAATTCTCGAGCTGCTTCAAAGACGACGAATCAGCGGTATCGAGTGCTCGAAAATGAGTTAGAATTATTTCTCCAGAAAGATTTAAGTGATTTTGTGTCACAAAAATCATTAGATTTGTTTAACAAATTCGATTTGCCGAGTGATTTTTTAGAAAAAGATGTTTCAACTTGGTCTGATGACGATAGTTACACAGAATGTGCTGAATTTTTTAAAACATTGAAAGTCACAAATGACGTGGCTGAAAGAGGAGTAGCGTTAATCGAAGAATATAACAATTACCTCACTAAAGATGAAGAGCAACTGGAGTACTTGTTACAAGTAGTTCGAGAACACCACCAACGTTATCCTGACTGAAAAAAAATCTCCAATAATAATAATTTAGATTTAATCTATGATGCATAATTTGAGAAAAATTTTAAAGTATAAGTGAAGTGAATATATTCTTTTTTTAAAATCAACCAAACGTCACTTGTTTTTTACCTCTGTCATAAGTATTTGTAATGACTGGAAAAAAAAATTTTTACTTTTAGGTCAAAAAAAAAGAAAAAAACTATGATTTTAAACCATACTGATACGACAAATTTTCTTAAAGAGTTTAACAGGCAGTTATATTGTGAAAAATTATTGATAAACATTTTCTGCAAGACATGATTTAAAATAAACACGATGTTTTCTGATAAGGAATCCCAATAAAACCATTTAATCCGCTGCAATGCGATAAAAACGGTCAAATTTTCAGCATATTGTACTTAAACTTTGAATAACTTTAAAGCGGTTAGGTTTGACGAAAAATCATAAGAGACCTTTTTTGTAGAGCGTTCAATTTTCTACAAAAATATGCGCAGGAATTTTCTTCGTGACTTACTTTGGGCTAGCAATAAAAATCAGAATGTGCAAAAAGAAATTTTCCTATGTTATTCTTATGGGAAATGAAAAGGTGCGATGCGGACGTCCTTAATATTAATATAAAACGCTCAACTTTTTACTGGCATCTTTTTACATTGAATTGAAACTTTTAACTTGTTTGCAAGAAAAAAAAAATTTTTTTTTATATATTATATATTATATTTAAAAAAATGTATATGAGACAGTAATTTATTTCCACAAAAATGTTTGTACTACTACAACAATTGTTTCACCACGATGTGGTATTACATTGTACTGTCAGACAGTACAATGTAATACCTGAAGAAGCCACATCGTGGTGAAACAATTGTTGTAGTAGTACAAACATTTTTGTGTTATATATATATATATATATATATATATATATATATATATATATATATATAGTCTTGTTGATCTATGAATATAATGGTCTTCCCTTTCAGATGTTACTCTGGGTCTCCGGGCAACGCTGCCGGTTTCCAGGAAAAAGACCACTATGCGTCTTACTGAAGTCCGTGGAATATTCAAACGTTCCGAAATCTAGTGGTTCGAGAAAGCTGCTTGATTTAGGGCTACTATTCTTGTCCAGTCAAACTGAGAAATTGGATGTCACGGCAATTTCCACGGAATATTCTCAATATTACAACTCTCGTTATTCGCCGAAAACTGATTAACTTCGAATACACCTGCATTCTCATAATCAAGAAACATTTTTTGCTGGTTTATTATTTCCATTTAAGTGATAAGATAGTGAAGATTCCACACACAAAAAATGGTCATGTTACATTCAACAAGTTGAGAGTTAATAGGGGTGCCAAGACTTTTGACGATGTATGTAGTTGCGAAAAAATTTAGGGGGTGATTCCTTGTCAAAAAATAGGATGGGTCTTTCATATAAACTTTATTTTTTTGAGCCCCTCCTGCTTAGTTACAGTTCCCTGACGATGGCGCCCAAAAAACAGTTTTTAATTTTTTTTAAAACCAAAAACTTGGCAATAATTGTAACTGAATCAAAGTTAATCAAAACTAGTCAGTTGTCATAACAAAATGACATCCGCCTACTAGATAAATTGTAGTTCGGAGATCATTCCAGCCTCTACGAAAAGAAACTTTTTTCAATATTCCTATTTTACAAAAAAAAATAAATTTTTGGATGGCTTGATCCATTCTTAACAAATAAGGTCTCTTGTAATTTATTGCTTAGATTCAAAGTTTTTGAAAAAAAAATTAATCAATATGATAGCGTGCTATCATATTGATTAATTTTTTTTTTCAAAAACTTTGAATCTAAGCAATAAATTACAAGAGACCTTATTTGTTAAGAATGGATCAAGCCATCCAAAAATTAATTTTTTTATTGTAAAATAGGAATATTGAAAAAAGTTTCTTGCGAGAAAAGGTTTAGGAGTGGCTTTTTCTACCCCTGGCCATCATAGTGGAACACCACTAATTTTTTTTGGGTGCCTTCTCGCCCGCATAAAATGTCTGCTTAATTTTATTCTTGTTAGTTCTTTGGTTTTTAAGAAAAAAATTAAAAACTGTTTTTCGGGTGCCATCTTAAGGGGGCTGTAACTAAGCAGGAGTGGGCTCAAAATAATTAAGTTTATATGAAAGAGCCACCCTATTTTTTGACAAGGAATCACCCCCTAAATTTTTTCGCAACTATTCATATACATCCTGTATAGACCTGAAAAGCCATTCGATAAAATTAATCATTCAGTACTACTGCATCGACTTACAGAAATTGAAATATCTGGCATCTGGCTCTGATGGATAAAATCCTATATCATAAGTAGATAATAATTTGTAAACGTTAATGGTTAGAGGTCTAGAGTTACACATCAGGTGTACCTCAAGGCTCTAACCTAGGGCCCGTTTTTTTATTCATAATTTATTTAAATAACACGTTCTCTAATTTTCGCTATGCGAGTTTTTCAATAAATGCGAATGATCTCAAAATATTTTAGGGGGTAAAATCAATGCGGACTCTATTTTGATACAGTAAGATGTAGATAGATTTTGTGAATATTACAAAAAAAAAACATTCTTTTTCTAAATTAGAGCAAAAGCTTGACAAACTCATTCACGAGGAATGTGAATACTCTTGAATTTCAATAAGCATTATCAGACTCGACTGCGGAGGTTTGATACAGTTTGCAATTTGGGGGTAGCTTTCGACGCTTAGTTGAATTTCATTCAGCATATTATCATCAAACAGAATGCTTGGTTTTATCCGTCGAGATTATGCGAAATAGAATAGTGAGAGCTGACTTCACAGTCTCCCGTGTTTGCCTCTGAGTTGACTACCAGTGGTTCAGCAAATTTTCAGGGTGATTCACGCCAACGTTGTGACCCTGGAAAATCCTTTAATGGTGGAACCCACTTAGAAAGAAACCGTAGCGCATCAAAATTCTTTGTGACTAGTGAATAGTAGGTTTGGAATGAGATCAAGTTGAGGACAAAGACCTTTTCCACCATGGACCTCTCTAATGCGGGGTGGGTGCTTTAACACAGGGTCCTTACCCATAGAGCTGGCGTGGTTCCAATTGCAGTTACTCTGTTCATAAGGGCGAATAGCTTCCTCGAGTTCGTGGATTCTGGCTTCGAGTTGAACTCTTCTTGACGACCGTAAGTATTCAATAGCTCCTTTTGGAAACAAGGCTACCACGGGATGGTGGATCGGCCCGCAGGGGTATTCGTACTCCTTGCCACCCAATTTGGTGTTGGGCTCGTTGGGGCAGTGGTTGAAAGCCTGCGTGCTAGGCTAGAAGGGTACTCTGCCGTGCAGGGTTGAAAGTCTTGTGTCTGGATAACCGGGACTGATCCGGAGGTTTAGGAGTCTCGACCGCGCTTTATGCTTGGCTTGAACCCCGATCGACTGAGGTGTCTACGGCAGGTTTGGGCCTCAAGCGGTCGAATGGACGGTGGAGGCAAGAAGCCCCTTCGGCATAGTTCTTGTGCATGGATAATCGGGACTTACCCGGAGGTTTAGGGGTCTCGACCATGCTTTATGCTGGACTTGAACCCGGATCGATTGGGGTGTCTACGGCATGTCTGAGCCTCAAGCGGTCGAAGGTTGGTGGAGGCAAAGAAGTCTCTTCGGCGCGTCAGTTGCGTCCAAAACAACTCGGGCACTGACAATGCATATCCAGTAAAAGTAGGATAGTGCTTCGGAGCTACCAGAATATAAGGAGGCAAAGGGAGACTTTGCTTTCATTTTACTTAGTGATTGGGCGTATCCCAATCCCACACCCATGGGGGCAGTGATCATAGGCCCAACGGGCAGATAGATCACTTAAATCTCAACTGCGGAACTGCGGACCTCTCTAATAGCAGGGAAGCAAGGATGTGCAGAGCGAACTGTGGGAAAATCGTGATCCTCCACCACGTGCCACAGAAATGTCTGTAGAGCTACACTAAATGTATCGCGAGGCACAGCTACCGGTCTAGAATGGAGCTGGAGAAAGATTGGAGGGTGGTGGAAGAGCCTCATATCCGAGACACAAAGGGACAGCTCAACAAACCCGACCTTTCGTGTATGAGACAGAACCCCATCGTGGTAACCGACGTCGATTTCTCTTAGAAGTGTTCAAAATCCCTTGGAGAAACATACTTACTCAAGAGGGCAACATACAAGCAGACAGATTGATTGGATGCATTGTTCAACTTCTACCCTGGCAAAACCATATACGTTCTACCTTTCATCGTTGCCGCTGCGAGTCTTTGGTGCAACAACGTCACAACAACCATGAGGGGCAGCTGATTATTACACGCAGAGGTCTACCGGAGAGCTCGGTATGAATGAATATAAGCTATCAGTGAGTGCGATGATCTCGTGCAGGATATCATTATCATACAGCGGAGGAAACCTTACTGCATGTGCTTTAATCAACAACTGGAAGAACGTGCAGGAGACGCGTTGACGATTTGAATAGGCAGACCACAGAAGTGGAAATCTCACAGCCAGTGATCAACCTACAACTGTAACTTCTTTTAGCCAGTGCTACCTACAGCTAAAAGAATTTGGATGAGCAGTGCTAAATTCAGAGGAAGAGATGTTGTGGTATCTCAAGGAGATCGTCGTAAGGGCCACACTCAGACCTCCATCTTTGTTATTGTCACAGGGCGCATGTTTAAAGGTACTTAGATCTATAAATTAGGAAGAAATTAAGAACTTCTAGACACAACATCAATCCGACCATCTTGTCTACATAGAAATTTTTCTTGAAAACTTCCACACCAACAACAGCATGACTCAAACGAGAATCCTTGACATAAGAAGAATAGTAAGGAGATTTCTAGGAAAGGATTGACGACCAAAAGAACACCAAAACAAGAAGTCACCATATATGGTTTAGTGTAGATTTGGTTCAGACCTAATATTATAATATTATATTGTATCTTGAAGTAGGTTTATAGACCTTATATAATTGTAACTATATTCTATATTAGTTGATGTTTTTTGTGAATGGAATTATTGTTTGGTACCAATTCTTGTTCGCCTGTAAGGAAGTGTAGTCACGCGCTGGCATATTGATGCCTTAGTGACAATAATTTTCTTTATTCGTGATGTAAAAATAGCTTAATGTATTACTGCACATTACCATGTACCTGTACCTTCTGAATAAAGAATCAATCATTCAAACCTATCATGGGAACCATGACAATGAAATAATCAAGGACCAACACGTAGAAGAGTACAATTATTCTGATATTTAATATCTCAGTTATGGGAATTTCCTCCTTGTTTCCTTATCTTCTTATTGAATGATGTGAAAGGCATAAAGTTCTCCTACGATAAAGTCGGAGAATATACTATTACAACCAATGTTTCATTGTCTCGTGAAAGTCAAATTCGATGTAGGTCGGATTTATGGAAGTCAAATTCGGTATAACAAACGACGGAATTTGAATTGAACTCCAATTTTTTTGGATTCTCGCAAAATCAAATCCATGGGATTGCCCCTAAAGCATGTGATATTTCTCTGTGGTTAGAGCCTCATATTCTATGGGCACTGCTGATTTGAATCGGTCGATTTTCCAATAAGATTGTGAAAATTTCCTGTTCCTAATTTTTTTCTAGGAAGTAATAATTCAAGTTTTCCGGTTTGAATCAACATTTCCATTTCTTCCAGAAACCTTGATGTTCACTGATGATCTGCAAATTCGCGAAGTAACCTTAAAAACAAAAGCGTGAGGATGACAGTTCAGCGCAAATTGTAGTAATCATTTTGCTTTAAGTTCATAGTTTATTGCATTTATGTTTCTAGACATCTTTAACGCAATGTTTTCGTATTACTCAAATCTTGGAAACTTGTGAATTTTGCCCAGTAATTACGTAACGGCCTTAAAATGTTAAGTTTTAAACACTTATGTAGTATTGTTTCAAATTTAGATAGGGCAAGAACCCACAGATATGTCCTGAACAAGAGATTAATTGGTAATCTTTCATCTAGAAATTTAAGTGAGTCAATAATATTAACATTATCAAATAAATATTTATACTTTTCTTTTCAGTGGTACAAAATTATACACAATGTAAAAGACTTTACAGTTCCGAAGACAAAAATAGACCACAACATCCACCTAAAACTGAAGTGAGTGGAAATCTGCTTTTCATCAAATATTTATATCTCGTGATCATATTTCTGCTATACCTATATTAACGAAAAGCAACATAGGTGAAGTCGTTATTTGGATAGAAATGAACACACTGTGTAGAAACAAATTATTTTTTATTGACTCTTATAATTAGCTATGTCCTAAATTATTTTTCATTAAAATTTTCATGCATATATAAACCAATAAATTTCACACATATATTGTTCCATTTCTTCAGTTAATTTCAATTAGGTTTATTGGTATTTGGTTAATATGCACAGACATATGAATAGACATTAATTTCCACTTTTAATTATTGTAGAAAATAAAAGCACTTGAAGAATGTCACACACCAAATTTAATGTCGATGGATCCAAAACCAGAAAAACCATTCCAAGAAGAATATGATAAACTCAAAAAGAGGAATATGCGAATATTTTATCTAGGTGTAGTTGTTTTTGTTATATCAATAGCTGCAGTGAGTTGAATCCCTAGGAAAAATTTATAGGCATTATATGATTTTATTTACAGGTATATGCAAACTTCCAAACTGAAAAAAAACCGAAAACATCTAAAACAAAAACTATTTCACATCATCCAAAGAGTAAGTTTATTCAATTCTTATTTAGTGTTATCCTATTTAAGCTATATTGAACAGGAAAGGATAAAAGGCCTATTCCAAAAAATCCCGCAGCACCAAATGATATACCAAGAAAAGTTCCTTACCTTTTAATTGGAGGTGGTACAGCATCTTTTTCTGCATTTAGGGCTATTAAGTCTTCTGATCCAAGAGCTCAAGTAAGTTTTTATAATATCTGATGATTATTTAATACTTTTCCAAATAATTTCAGGTACTTATGGTCACAGATGAACCTTTCTTACCTTATATGAGACCACCTCTATCTAAAGAGTTGTGGTTCAATGCAGACGAGGAAAAAGTAGAAAAACTTATATTTAAACAATGGAATGGAACTGAAAGAAGGTAGTATAAATAATTAGGTCCAATAGTTTTCTAATTTCCTTTTGTTTATATTCATATTTTAGTTTGTTGTATGAACCAGAGGAATTTTACACTCCCATTCAACAACTGTTTGAAAATGAAAATGGTGGTATTTCAGTAGCTTCCGGCTATAAGGTTGTAGAAATTGACCCTTATTGTCACAAAGTCAAGTTAGAAAATGGAATAGAAATTGAATATGAGAAGGCACTTCTTGCCACTGGTGCTAGAGCTAAGTCCTTACCAGTTTTTGATTCAGCAAAAACTGATGCTGATATTCGGAAGAGGGTGAAAGAATTGAGAAACATATATGATTTTCAAGATTTACAAGAATCATTTAAGCAGTCCCTAAGAGTAGCTATCATTGGTGGAGGCTTTTTGGGCAGTGAATTGGCTTGTGCCTTAGCAAGGATAGGTGAGTATTTTGGTTTATTATTTTCCAATGAACATTAGGAATTGAACATCAAAAAAATATATGCAACTCCTTCTGAAATTTTCGCAATAATGCTACATAGACTTCAATATTTCATCTTTTTCCACCGTCCAAATAGGCTTATACTACTCTGTCAAGGAAGTACCGGGAATTTTCAATTAAAACAACATTTTTACATTTAATCGTCAAAATTTATTGGGTCGCCTTCAAAATAAGCTCCATTTGCTCCAATACATCTATGCCAACGGCACTTCCAATTATCGAAACATTTTTTATAGGCGCTTTCCGGGATGGACTTTAGCTCTCGCGCCGAATTTTGTTTTATGGCTTCAATCGACTCAAAACGGGTGCCACGAAGGGGCAATTTTAGTTTTGGGAAGAGGAAAAGTCGCAGGGAACCAAATCCGCCGAATACGGTGGTTGCTGAAGCACGTTTGTTGAGTTTTTGGCGAGAAAGTCAGTCACAATCGTAGCTCGGTGAGAAGGCGCGTTATCGTCATGCAAAATCCATGAGTTGTTCGCCCACAAATTTGGCCGCTTCTTACGGATACGCTCACGCAAACGTTTCATAACGCCTAGGTAATATTCCTTGTTTACCGTCTGACCCTCTGGAACGAATTCGTAGTGCACCACGCCACGGATATTGAAGAAAACAATGAGCATCACCTTCATTTTCGAGCGGCTTTGGCGTGGTTTTTTCGGTTTCGGCTCATTTTTTGCCACCCATTCCGATGATTGCTGGCTTGTTTGCATATCATACTCGTAGACCCAGGTCTCATCACCAGTTATAATGCGTTTCATGAATGTAGAATCGGAATTACAGCGATCCAGCATGTCTGAAGCAACCTGTTCGCGATGACGTTTTTGAAGAAAATTCAGGTCTTTCGGTACGAGTCGTGCGGACTCGTGGGATATCTTAAGATCATGTGCTATCTCTCTCAAGCTGGTACGACGGTTTTCCAGCACCCTTTCCTTAATTTTATCGACGTTATCTTCGATCGAAGCCGTCGATGGGCGACCACTTCACGACCGTCCTTGAAGGCTCTGTACCACTGATATGCACGAGTTTTCGATAGAGCATTATCACCAAAGGCCTTTTGCAACATTTTCAATGCATCGGCACACGAAAATTCATTTGCAACACAAAACTTTAAACAAATTCTTTGCTCAACGTAATCACCCATAGTAAAAATCGGCACGCACTCTGACATCGACTGACTTAATCAGCTGTTGCAAACACACTAGTTGACAGATCCCGCTCAAGCTTGGCATAGTAATTAAGGACAGTGGTACCAACCTAGGAAAAAAAAATTTTACCTGCCTCATTGCCCCGCCAGATTTAAATCGATAATTCCCGGTACTTTCTTGACAGAATGTACCTTGTCTTCATTGCAACTTGCTTTATGTTCCTGTCGTTACAGTTGTTTCAAGGATTATAAAAAAATTAACAATTTTTTTCAAGGTTGTTATGATAAAAAGGTGGTATACCAAGTTTTCAAAGAGAGTGGAAATTTGGGAAAAGTATTGCCAGAATACTTGAGCCGATGGACTACTGACAAAGTTAGCAAGGAGGGAGTAGATGTAAGCTATCAATCATACACATTTAAAAACTATTATATATCTTTTCCGTCAATTGTAGGTGAAGCCAAATACAGAGGTTGTATCCTGTAGTTATAATCACAAAGATAAAATGCTTCATCTTATACTAAATAATGGAGAAACCTTGAAGGTTGACCAAGTAATTTTGTGCACTGGAGTAGAACCTGACACAACTCTTGCTAGAAAGGCTGGCTTAGAAATCGACCCAGATCTAGGAGGATATTTGGTTAATTCTGAACTTCAAGCACGGTCAAATCTTTATGTAGTAAGTACTCATGAAGAAAAATGAGATTTATTAGAATTAGCTTATAGAATATGAAATTTATTTCTTACGTAGTAATATCACAGGTCAACCAGATATTTCCCTTTGCCATTTGTACGGTTTCAGTGTTTGATTTTCAGCGATGGATATCTGCTGAGTGCTGCCTGCTCAGTGACTCTCTCAGTCCTTGAGTGAGTTCTATGTCACTTTAATTTCCATTATCCCTTCCAGAGTTTGGCTGGAATTCATTTCGACATTTTATTAATAATATGATATATAAATATCCAGGAAATAAGCCAAATCTGATGAATATGATGCACGAGCAAGCAATATTCTTGATTTTGTCCATCACCATACACTAAATGTGAAATGGTACATTGTTTTGCAGCCAAACTTTACATGATTTAATTTATTCTAGGCTGGTGATGCAGCGTGTTTCTATGACCCTAAATTTGGACGCAGACGAATTGAACATCATGACCATGCTGTTGTCACAGGTAGACTAGCCGGGGAGAATATGACTGGTGCACATAAGCCATATCTTCACCAGAGCATGTTCTGGTCAGACCTCGGGCCAGAAATAGGCTTCGAAGCAATTGGTCTTGTTGATTCAAAACTTCCTACAGTTGGAGTTTTCGCTAAAGCTAAAGTATCGGACACACCCAAAGCTCATATTACAAAAACTGATTCTGAAGCTGTGAGGACAAGGGTAGAAACTGAACAGGTTGGTAATAAGTTAATATCTTACCTAGAAACTGTAAAAAGTTGATCAGTTTCAATATTTTTCATGAATTTTCTTGATCTCAAATCTAATCATGAATTAACTTTATCATCTACAAAGCCTAGCCTAAATTAAGGTCAACCCCTAATTTGCATTTATTAATTGTTATTTTGGGTTTTTTTCTCTGTAATATAATTACCTGACTTTATGCGATCATTTTGTCATGATTCCTTAAATAAAAATGTTTTTGTTTTGTTCAAAATTACTGTAAATGATGGAAAATTAATTTTATATGGATGTAGGTCAAAAAAATTTAAGAACTTTACTACTAAGTATTGCCCCCTCTAGGAATGATGACTTGCAATTGCATGGCATGCTTTGGATCAGATTTTGGCTCATATCAGATATAATGAAATCAGAATTGCCCTATCAATGTCACTACAGAATTATTTAAAGAAAAAATTAGTGAGTCTGTAATATCCAAAAAAGAACTTTTAATATTTAAACTTATTCAAGAATTTGTGATGTTGTACCTCCAAATTTCTTTCTTGGTTATATTTGAAGCCGTTGGTCAATGCCAATAAACCTAAAGGCACTTCAAAATTACATCTAATTTATTGCACAAAGTTACACAAAATTGAGTTTATCAAATTTGATCTTGCAAACATAACAAGTCATTATCTAAATGACATATTATTTAAAAAATACTTGTCAGTGGTAGATACCTTAAAAGGTTTACTTTAATATTTTTAATCTCATTTAACCTTCAAAAACATATCACCTCTATTGGAAAACGAGATACAAAAGTGTACGAAACAAAAAAATTTCAGGCACCTCCCTCATGTGACGCTAGAATTGATGAAGACGAGAAAAGAGATATTGAAGTTAGCTCCAAAACTAAAAGACACGATATGCCCAGTCAAGAAAATCCTGACGATTTTGGCAAGGGTGTTGTGTTTTATATACGTAATGAAAAAATTGTTGGTATAGTTCTTTGGAATGTATTTAATAGAATTCAAACCGCAAGGCAAATCTTAAAGGAAGACAAGACTTATGACGATCTGAACGAAGTAGCAAAGTTGTTCAACATACATCAAGATTGAAAATAAATACTACAATCACGCATTTCTTCTTTCACCATCTACCTCAACCAGAACTGGAGTCTGTGTTTAGTACCCAAAGTCATTCATTCTGATGAACATTGTATTATAAGAATCATTTAACATTTTTCTAAGCAAGCATTTTATGATTATACTGTATATAGGGTTTGAGCATGATAAAATGCAATAAAGAGTTTGGAGTAAAACAAGATTTATTATGATTAATAATTTGTTACTTTACAGTTTTATGATATTCTTATATCTTGCTGAGAGCTCATTAATTGTAGGCAGATACGAAGTTAGCCTGAAATCATCCAAGGAAATTACCTAGAACAAACTTCTAATTAATGAATATTGAAAATAATTATGAGGATTGCTACTTAAGTTTTGAGATATGACAACACTGATTAGAATAAGTCAAATCCGACATTGTTATCCTAATGTTTGACATTTTTAACAGCAAACGTCATTACATTTCTTAAGGCTGCTATTTATGTTGTTTACATTCATCTTGGTAAAAAAAAGAAATAAATCATGAACATATGAATCCAAGTCTAAATAATAATGGAGACTGTATTGGTCTTTGAAGATGAGCCAAATCCAACAAAATTTGTTTGTGATGAAGCATTTCAAAGCAAATAGCCGCCTGTTTTTTCAGACATGTTACATCAGCATTTGTTTGCAGCAAGTTTGGAAAAATCAAGGAAATCAATCCCAGGTGATGAATCATTATCTACCACAATAATGCAAGCTCTAACACATCAACTCAATCAAAACATCGAACTGATGGGTCATTTGCGATACAGTCCTTGTTTGGCACCCAATGATTTCTTATTATTATCGCAGATCAATAATAAATTATGAGGTCAACATTTTTCAAACTAATGCAACAAAAGACAATACCAAGGGTAATATCAACTTTGCAACAGTACTGCCTATTTCCAACACTAGTACTTGTTGGATCCTCGTAGTTTCAAAGTATCCCTTCACATTTATAATCTATTGGATTTTATTCAAGAAAAGATAGCTACACTCACATTCAAAATGTTATCCAAGCACGGAGTGTGTGTTATCCTACAAATACTGTTTCTATTGTGTATAAACAGACACAACATATAATACATGGAACATTCCAAGGGCGAAAGTACTGAAAAAATTATGAAGTTGCAGATTTCTTTGAAATCTAATATATTGAAAAAACATTGGCTCAGCCACTTTCCCATAACCATTGTTGGATTCAAATTACCCATCTGGAAAAAATAGTGATAGAAATCATATTTTATAAATATATTTCAGGATTAAATTATAGTACTGCAAATTGTTATTAAAGTATCTTTCCCTGTAAGATCTCCATTTATATTTACTCAGGCGAATAGCCAGCTGGAAAATTTTAAAATATATTTTCAACACATATCTGTTTTGTACGATTGACAGCAACAATAAAACGTTTACTTGCAGGAATAAACTCATCACAAGAAAATCAAAAAAACTTTTTGTTATCTGCAGGAGCTTGTTTTTCATATTTTGATTAGCGCTCTCTTGTTTTTTCTTCTCATTGTAATGTAAGCATTTGAGACCATCAAACTTTGAAAAACACAAACATTACGACGAAATAATATCTCTGAAATGAGCACACAAAAACTTCTAGGGAAAAGAAGTTTCAAAACAAAGGATACATATTTTTCTGTACAATAATCTCACATAAGAGAAATTTTCAAACAAAAAGCAAAGTTATTTTTCAAATGAGCTTTAAAATTTGAGCTTAGATGATGCCAGAGTTGCCCTAAATTTATCTCTTTCGAAACTCAAAGTTTTTTGCATCATACTGGTATTGATATTATGCTGATCTTCTGTGAAAATCCCTCAGAAGCTTTAGTTCTGTGGCAATGTGCCCGCTCCTTGCCCAGAATTCCCAGCTTACCGGCGTATTACATAGAGGACGCGACAGCTTTCCGATACTTAGTTCACCGTCCTCGCCGGCTTCAAGCGTTCGACAACCCACGTTCCAAGTGGAACAAGGTCACAGGCGTCATTAGCAAACTACCACCCCATTGCCAATCTGATAAGATCAGGGGCTTGCAAGATGGAATGAAACACTTAACCTCCTGAAATTTAGAAGTTTGAAAGCTCCTTCATAACATCGGATGGCTAAAGAGCTTCAGTTTGCTTGTGAGAGTTAGAAGATCAGTTGTGTTCTGGTTAAGCTTTGTTATTGTGTCTTTACTCCACACAGCACTGTCAATATCTGACCCTACAGTATAATGATGACTGGCTATCCTAGAATAAAATTTTATTAACGATGCGAACTAGCACTGAAGAAAAATTTCGCTTGCAAGTCATGCGTTTTAACCCACTAAGCCACCAACGGTAATTTTTTACTTGATCCTTGAAATAAAGATCATGACGAAGGTCACAGTTTTGGCCCCTCAAAACACTAAAACTCTTGGATGAAACATCTTATTCAATTTTGTATCAAGCAAAGATATTAGCCTCAGAGAATCGAGTACAGGAAAATTTTACCTTCAGTGCAGTGTAAAGTACAGTATTTTCTGCCATCAGTACATCCAGATGTTGAAGAAAGTTCTCCAACCATAAGTCTCCGAATGTTCTACCATACTTATGCCAAATCAAGTTAACACTAGGAAGATGCGACATATTGACACAGAAGTTCTTACACCTGAAGAGGAGACATGTAAAACTTACCATATCCAATTATCTAAAAAATACACACCTTTCTATATTTCCAGAACATACCAGAAAACAAACAGCAATAAACCAATCAAATCCAGAAAATTCTTCAGACTGTTCACACAAAAATACACGACTTTGTTTAACTAAAAGGGCTAAATTTTCCTCGTGTCTATAACCAGCCGTCAACAATTGATTCTGCATTCCAAACCTTGAAGAAGCCAATCAAAATGAACACCTATTTGAAATTAGGGGATGTCCCAGAAGTATCGGACCCAAGAAAAGTTTTAAAAACATATTTTTCTAAAATAAAATAAAATAGAAAGGCCTTTTACTTGATAGAAGAAATATAACAAAATTTGAATATTAAAACAAATTGAAATATGTTTATCTTCTACAATTTTAATTTCAAAAAAATTTTTTTTATTAAAAAAACTTTTAGAAATAAATTTATGTCTAACAAGCACCGCTTACATTTAATAGACGTATATAATCAAAACTCAATATATATTGTCAAATGGAATAAATAACCCAACAGATATACGAAAGTAATTAAAATTAATAAATATATATTTAATGGAGACAAAATTTTGTTTCTGGTCTTACCTTTAAGAACACCAATTGCGTTTTAAAAACATGAACACACTTAAAGGACTTCTCAAAGAATATAATTTATTTGAAATATTTAATATATTTAAATACTCAAATTAATTATTTCAAAAATCTCTAAAAAAAATGTGCACTATATCTTCAAAAAACAAATATAATTCTAGACAATCCCGTCTTCAGTCCTCTTTTAATATTCCAAATGTCAAAATCGAAAACATAACCTATATCACTCACGTGTTAAAAGACTTAATTTTTTTTTAAATTAAAATTGTAGAAGATAAACATATTTCAATTTGTTTTAATATTCAAATTTTTTTTTTTTTAATATTCAAAACATATTTTTCTTTTTGTGTATTGGTCTCCTTTTAACTCATTACAATTTTCCCACAGACATTTAATAGCTTTGATTGTCTGTTTTTAGTAGGAATCGTCAAACTCGCAAAACTACACTCTCGACATCCTTACTATTGGCAAATCTTTTACTACCAAATACATGGAAATAGCAAATATAAAGAAAATATAAGAAAAACAAATGTTAACTTCCGCTATTTTATTGATTTACAGGTGAGTATTTAAACAGTTTAAATACTCACCTGATGAAGTCAGGAAGTATGACGAAACAATTGTCGTGTAAATCAATAAAATAGCGGAAGTTAACATTTGTTTTTCTTATATTGAAGATGACTTTCCGTCAAGTAAAGACCGAGACAATAAATAACGATAGACGATAGATAGCAAATAGATAGACCATAAATAGCAAATAATTAGAGGTGATCAAACCTGACAAATATGGCATGTGATGAAGTAATTGGAAGTTAAATTAATTAATTGTAATCATTAATATCATTTTTTTTATTAAACTTTTATTTTCGACCTCTAATTAGATTACATTCATGGTATAGTAACAGAAATCAAATTCTAAGTTTATGTTTTAACAATATTCAATCGTTATTTTCTCTGTTCCCTGAGAAAATTCTTGAGATTATTGCAAACAATTTTCTCATCTAAGAAAATCGACACCAAGAACTTGAATTCAAAGCTATATATAGCTATATAAGATTATATAATCTATTGATATATTGATTTTTTGTGATAATATTTCAGTTCATTTTTGTGTACCTTTGTTGGATGAATATGATTTTAATAAAGAACTGTTGTTATCATTATCTTACTAAATAATATAATATTTAAATAATGTTATTCTGATTTTCACAAATTTTTATTTTTATGTTTACAACAATCGTTTCGCTATCACAGTAGCATCATCAGGCAAGATTACATTTTTAAATAACCTTCAAAATTTAGGACCGATGAAGAGATTACCAGAATTATCATAGTTTTTTGAAGATATAGTGCATGTTTTGAGTGATTTTTGAATTAACTTATTTGAATATTCAAATGTATTAAATATTTCAAATAAATTATATTTTTTGAGAAGTCCTTAAGTTGTGTTCATGTTTTTGAAAAGCAATTGGTATTCTTAATGGTAAGATCAGAAACAAAATTTTGTCTCCTTTAAATATTTATTTATTAATTTCAATGACTTTTTTTATATCTGTTGGTCTATTTATTCCATTTGACGTTATATATTGAGTTTTAATTATATACGTCTATTAAATATAAGTGGTGCTTATTGTAGACATTAATTTAATTCTAAAAGTTTTTTGAATAAAAATTTTTTTGAAATTAAAATTGTAGAAGACTAACAGATTAAATCTGTTTTGATATTCAAATTTTAAATAATCTTGCCTGATGATGCTACTGTGATAGAGAAACGATTGTTGTAAACATAACAATAAAAATTTGTGAAAATCAGAATAACCTATTTAAATATTATTCATGTGGATTTTCACCAAGTAAGGACTGATTCAATTCAATATTTATTATCTTACTACCTCTAGCTACAACTTTTCTACTCTATATCCAACAAAAAAATTTTTATGGTCACAGTATTTATGCCTGAATTTAATGTGTTCTTTGTACACTTTTAATACATTCAAACTCTCAATATTCTCCCAAAATTCTCTACACAATTTTGTCTTGGTATTTGGAATTGTGTCTGCATATAAAAACTGAAGCCTGAACATCCTTGTTGTTACAAGAGGATTTAAAAATAGTTACACTCAACCTTTTTTCTTATGAACAAAAAATATTATTTTATTTAGCTATGACGATTGATGTGGAGTATTTCCAACTTTGTAGAAATGGTAGCAAAAAAATGGCGCATGTTAGAGAATCTAAGTAGTTTAAAAAAAAACTGGTTTACTCGAAACCCTGTAGCACGTCTGCCAAATATACTTTTCTACACTTCTAAATGTCAGGTCAAGTGCTTCTGGGACTATTCTAATAAATACTCACTTCACTATTATTGATATAGCAACCAAATCTTCTTTATATAGCTGAGGTAACCAAGTTCCAGATTCTGGCCAAGATCTACAAATTCTCTCTTGTTGTTTTGGGCACTGACTTATGATTTCGTAGACCACAGATACCTAAGAATTTCCATATTAGTAGAAGAAAAATTTAGGGCCAATCTGATTTGCCCTATTTTGTCAATGTGCTGTATATTTTATATAAGGTGCACAATTGAATTTTGTTGGTGCATTTGTGTGAAATTGAGCATTATATACTTTGTATCCTTCCGAACAGAATTTATAGAAGGATGCCTTCACTTGATACATCCAACTATGATCATG
This sequence comes from Megalocaria dilatata, assembly GCA_034642435.1. Taxonomy (NCBI): domain Eukaryota; kingdom Metazoa; phylum Arthropoda; class Insecta; order Coleoptera; family Coccinellidae; genus Megalocaria; species Megalocaria dilatata. Next base: position 47,777,327 of record CM067858.1, on the reverse strand, counting down.
TACAGCTGCCTTAGAATTATGTAGGATCTTCAGCAAATCACAATTGCGGCCAGATTTGATTCCCCAAATTTTGGTTTCACTGAAATCAAACATTTTTTATTAAAGAAACATTTTTGAGAAGAAGTGAACATGTACCTTGAACTTGATTGAGGATCGAATGAGTTTTTTAAATTATTCAATTGCTTATTAGGGTAGCCAACGTTATCAATATTATTCATTAAGTTTTTGCGAATAATACTACATACATCAACATCAGAGGATTCATCTTCACGTTCAGAATCAAAATCCATTTGACTTAGTACTTTCACGAGGTTGTCCTAAAAAAAGTTAATTTCATCAGAGATAAAAAAGAGGGTTCTGTCATTGTACTTTTAATACATCACACTCCTCGTTGCAAAATGTTACAGTGTTTCCTGAATTAAAGAAATGATTATGAAAATATTGCAAATTATAAGCTGTAATAAACCTTAGTACTCTTTGAGAAAAAAATGATGAAATATCTGAATAGGTTTAAGATAATCACTAATTTTTCTTGTTTCTCCGAATTCTACACTCTTTGAATTATCGTAACTCTATCCAGGATTTCTTCTTTATGATTATAAATTATATAACTTTTACCTATTACCACTCACCCTCAGACCAAATGTTGCTTGAAGTAAAAGCAAACCATCCAAATTTGAAATGAAAATCTTCATAAGCAATAATCCAGTATATGTTTCAAGGGTGTTTCTGATATTCTGAGCAGATAACTTCAGCATGGTTGGTATTGGAATTACACCCTTTCTCATGAAATCTAAATTATGGCATCTGGTCACCAAAATTTTTATCAACTTTGTACTATGAGATACTCCATAAATAAAATATAACAGCTCAATAAAACTTTCACTATTCAAGATACTTTCTTTATCAGCATTCTGTTGGGACCATGCACACAATAAAAAGCTTTGTGTCACCAAGTGTAATTGAATTTGCAGTTCATCCTCGATGAAAATCTCATTAGAAAAATTGTTGAAAATCATACAGCTGCTAACATCTATTTCATTTGATATTACATTGTTCAAGATATTAAATACAAACATTTTGTCTTTAAACAATTTTAAAATTTTGAAGTGATGCTTGAAGAAATAGCTGAAAATATTTAAAACTATCTTTATTTCCTTTTTCGTAGTTTGAAAATTATTCAATACTTTATAAAAACTTGACAAGTTTATTATAAATTTTGAAGTCAGCACATTATGTAAGAAGACAGGATGAGAACAGTATATATTATCAGAGCATTCCAACAAGAGGAGGGTAGTTTCATCCACTGATTGCTTTTTTTCGCTAGTATTTATGTAATTTCTCATCATCAGAATGGTTATATCAATGATAAGTTGTGGAATATTAACAAAGTTTCTGTCTGCTGACATTATGTTCCTTCCAGAATGTCCAAAATTGAAAATTCCCTTGTATTTTCTCCTGTTATACAAATATTGATCGGTTAAAATTTTATCATTGTTTTTAACTGAAAGTTGTATCAATTTGAAAAGATAAACATTATTACCGATCACTTTCATTGAATTTTCTTTCATTATATTTTCAAATGGAATGAACAATATTTCCAAAATCTCCTGATTAATAAATGATGGATTTATTTGAAATAATGAAACAATGAAATTTATCGATGTCTCCCTAATTTCTGAAGAAATGTTATTATTAACATTATTAACTACGATTGATATTAATTGTGAAAAATTATATGTTTTATTCTCTAGAATTGTCAATTTGAATTCCCTTATATTTTCGTGAATACTGAAATAATAAACTAAGAAATAACTACTATGAGTGTGAATATTTTTCTTCAAATTATTATTTAAACTATCTGTTTCATGCAGAGGTGAAAGGAAATTTTTGAAAATTAACTTCAAAATAGTTGGATATATCTCCAGAATTTTTAAAATAATAGGTTTTGTAATACCTGAAGAGCAGAGATATTTGAACCACTCAGCTTTTTCATCTAAAAAACTAATTAAGTCTAAGATTGCTATTTGTTTTTCTTGAACATTTCTTTCAAAACTAAACAGTAAAATAAGATTTTCAACAATATCTTCTATCATTTTATCATTACCAGTACTAATTGTATTCAACATAAAAAGCTCTGTGCTAAGTATAACTTTTATACATATTAAAATTCTATTACTCAGTTCTAGACTTTCTTCTTCAGATTTTTCAGAGAAATAACTTCTAATAGTTCTATTGGTAGCTTTCAAAAGGCTCAAATATCCATCAGCACAACAATTTTGAGTTGTAATCATTTTATAGTGTATTTTCAAACTTTTCAAGAATAAACTATAATTCAAACAGGAGAAACATTCCTGTAATTTTTTTGATATTTCATACCAATAACTTTGTCTTGTATCGATAAAATGGATTTTGAGTAATTCGTCCAACATCTCTGATGATAAAAATGAGCATTCACTCAAACTTCTTAATAATTCCTCATAATTATCGTCATCTGTCAGGTTTTGCCAAACAATTTCAGTCTCTTCATCTTGATATCCTCCCTCTTCAGAAGATTTGAGAATAACATATTTTTTGTACAGATATTCCTCGAAAAAAACAAAATGCAATTCTTCAATCAACCTATCCACTAAACTAGTTTTGTTTTTGTTCTTCAATAAGAAGAAGGTAATCACTTTATCACAATCTAAATCAATCTTCTTTTGTATTTCTTTCCATAGTTCATTTTTTTTCTCAGACTCTTCCATCAGGAGAGATTATTTAATTAGATTAATTTATGGCTTCACGAAATGTATATTAACGAAGATTATTTTTCCTATGAAGCTCACCAAAAATAATGACTGAAAGACGGTGACAACATTCAATCAAATCAATATACACTGACTGAATTGTATCATTATTTTTTACTTAAATTCAACTCTCCTCATATGCTTTTGAAGTAAACTTTAGCAAGAAGTCTGATCAATTGGAACTTCGGATTCAAATTATTTAAAGTTGTTTTCTATTTGAACGAATCAGAGTTAGAATTAGAAATGTAATAATAAAAAAATAACCAACACTATAAACAATATTGCGTCCGTCCCTCGCAGATAGAAGGGGAAGATATTCGCGTTTTGCCTGAAAAATTGATTCGAACGTTTTCCCTCAGTGAAATCGATATTTTAGTTTTATGGGCATTAAAATACTTCAACATGAGGTAGTCATGTCATGAACTGATCAATTGTTTTGTTTAAATATAAATGAAGTTTCAATGTTGAATCGGATCTTTCGACCAATTCATGAGTACGCCAATGGTTGGATTGGGACAACTATCACAACAAAAATTTCTGTTGTTGGCTACGATTACTTCGAATCGAATAATGTTGAATGCTACACCAGCACATAGAGAAACAAGGATGCTATACTAATTTAGTAATCTATGATGTTACAAACACAGATCTCTACAGTAGCCTTCTGTCATAGATAAACGAGACTGTACAGTCTCGTTAATCTATGCCTTCTGTAATCTGCTTTATCTTCTCATTGCTTTACAAACGGTTCGTCCTATTCAACTGCAAATTATCGAAATAAGTTTGTAGTGTTCTGTGTACACTACAAAACCATGGTGCAAATATTTATATTTTAATATATACATTTGCATCACGAACAAAACTAAAAGATCACAGAAAAATAACAACTCAAAACAGCTTTCGCTTTTTCAACGGTCGTTATGGCAGTATGGTCCGACAATTCTTTTTAATTCAAGGTTGCAAGCAATACAGGTAAGCAGTCTCATCTCAATACTTTTATTTGTTTTCATTATGACTCATTCCCTTTTTCACTTCGGTTTCAACTCCAGAGATCAAGGAACTATAAATTGAAATGCGTCATATTATTACTTTTATTTTCTAGTCTTTCCATTTTAGGAATACGCAAGGAGAGAAAAGCAGGAAGACATCCTCAAGTTTGTATCACACTTGGTTTATGTTTAAGAACGGCAACATAAAACAGACAAACCCCTAGTTTTCTTATCTGACAAGTGACAAGTATAAAGGTAAATAAACATTGAACAGCTGGAAGTGTGACATTTAGTCTAAATATTGAAATTTCGTAATTAGAGATTAGTTGTTTAATACTAATACTACGCAATAACTTGAACAAAATTAGAGCTGTGTTTTTATTTATATTCCAAAACTACGTTCAGTACTTCTTGGGATATTATTGTTTCATAGTTTCCTGTTATTCAACCTTCAATAGATTCTCTTCCTCATTTCTAAATGCATTTTTCAATTCTTATGGCCTCATTTCAATGTTGTAGTTATTGAGTGCATGTTTTATTGTAAATAGGTACTATGAACAACAATAATGAAGATGGACAAAGTAACTCTGGATCGAAAGAACAGGCTAGGATTCGAACTCAAAGTGAGTGTTCTACTGGGAGTGAGGATGGAACCACAGGAAAAAGGTGAATAGAAATAATATATTACCATTTGAGCAGACTAGCACATAGATTAAAAATATGTTTATAGTACATGCCAACTCGTTTTGCAACAATATATTCTCATGTACACAAGTTTGAGACATGTATTTATGTCTAAATAAAAATATATTTAGGTGCTCTTGGGACATCATATGTGCTATATCTTAAATGAATGGGTGGAATAAATTGTGTTTTTGTCAAATAAAATCAAAAAGAGTCTAATGACATTATTGAATGGATTAGATTTTCCGTAATATTATTTGAAACATAAAAACTAATAATAGAAGTGATTGACCTATTTATTTCTTTCGTGGGGAAATACTGATGGTTTATAATAGACCTATTGTTGAATATTGAATATGTTACCTTTCAGGTATTATTTAATTAATGGTTTTTTTTGTAATTGTTTCAAATAATTCACTGCTCAATATTAGTAAGATTCAATTCCTGTTCCTTATAATTCTCTGCAACTGTTATTTTTAGAATATTACCCAAGTTTCTGCAAGTCTGATTGCTCCAAAATAACTTATATGCTCTACTTTTTAGACTTGCAATTTTTCAATCAATTATTAAAATCTTCAAATTCCTCAAATACATTAAAGTGCAATATTTCATACTTTATTTGAAACTCATTAAAAAGTGAAAGTGTACCCAACAAAGCAGCAAGAATAATTCAATAGAGTGAGCATTCGCAACAGGAAATAATTTCTATTGTTTAATCTAGCTCTTACTTTCTTTCAATCATTGTGGTTGGCCAGTGAAAAATGAATAGGTTAGTCGTTTTCTTTCAAAAGCTTTTTGATCATTTGGTCTTTTTGATATTCAGAAGAATTTTTTGTACTCCACTGGGTAGTGCAAAATAATTAAATATATTTTATATTTAAATGGTTTTTGAATCAGTTAATTAATTGCCTTTTTTTGTATTGAAAGGCAGAAAACAACTTCTCCACAATTCATGGTGATGAGTGGTCTCTCTGCTGCTTCTCCACCAAAATTTGTAACTCTTGAAGAAATCATGCAAGCTGCCAATAGCATGAAAGACATGGCCCTTGTTCATCAAATAGTGGTAGACGATGAGTTTAAGCTACAGCGGGTTGAGCATCCACCAAACACTATTCAAAGAATAATCAAAGATACCATGCGCAGGGCATTCTGGGATGTGCTCAGAGCAGAGCTAGCAGAATCTCCAACTAATTACAGGCAGGTGAGTGATTGGTTCAGAGCACCTCCATGTACAGTGTTTTTAAAAAGTGATCAGGAGGGTTAAATCTTCGATATGAATCATGAACTAAGAAAATTACTCTGTTTACTACAACTTTTTTTATTGAGAAGGTGTACAATGACCTATGATTCAAATTTGTGTCTTAAAAGTTCTGTTTTGGAGTTATAGGTAATTGTCAGTAATTATTTAGAACCATAAGAAGTTAAAAACTTTGGAAACTTTTGTTTCCAATTTGAACCTTCCCTATTATATCAAAACTAATGAAATTTGAATATCAAAACAGATTTAATCTGTTAGTCTTCTACAATTTTAATTTCAAAAAAATTTTTATTCAAAAAACTTTTAGAATGAAATTAATATCTACAATAAGCACCGCTTATATTTAATAGAAGTATATATTCAAAACTCAATATACAATGTCAAATGGAATAAATAAGCCAACCAATATAAAAAGGGCAATTAAAATTAATAAATAAATATTTGAAGGAGACAAAATTTTGTTTCTGATCTTACCATAGTGAAACCAATTCCTTTTCAAAAACATAAAACACAACTTAAGGATTTCTCAAAAAATATATAATTTATTTGAAATATTTAAATATTCAAATAAATTCTAGGACCGATGAAGAGATTATCCGTATTCTAATTGTTTTTTGAAGATATATTGCATGTTTTGAGAGATTTTTGAATTAACTTATTTGAATATTTAAATATATTAAATATTTCAAATAAATTATATTTTTTGAGAAATCCTCAAGTTGTGTTTTATGTTTTTGAAAAGGAATTGGTTTCACTATGGTAAGATCAGAAACAAAATTTTGTCTCCTTCAAATATTTATTTATTAATTTTAATTGCCTTTTTTATATTGGTTGGTTTATTTATTCCATTTGACATTGTATATTGAGTTTTGAATATATACGTCTATTAAATATAAGCGGTACTTATAGTAGACATTAATTTAATTCTTAAAGTTTTTTGAATAAAAATTTTTTTGAAATTAAAATTGTAGAAGACTAACAGATTAAATCTGTTTTGATATTCAAATTTTGTTATATTTCTTCTATTAAGTAAAAAGCCTTTTTCTATTTTGTTTTAAAACTAATGAAATTTTAAAAAATTTCAATTTACATTTGGAAAGTTTAAAATACACTGGAAGCTAATCGGTAGCCCAAGATACATCTTGACAATATACTAGTGTAAGCGAAAAAGGTTCAAATCAAAATTTTATCCAAATAAAATAATAAGTATTAGGAGTACAAATAAGTTTCCGCCGTTTTATTGTAGATGGCGCGGCACGGAGTTTCGGTTAGCTTTCGCAGATGATAACCGGCTTAAAAAATAGTTTGGACATACATGAACAACATAACCTATTAATATCATTGATTTTATATTAGTAAAATATAATTTTTATAAGTTGAAAATGTCAAAATTTGAGCCAAGTAAGCGTCATTTGCGGGAAATATTAGTTTACTTCTTTAATTTAAAGAAATCTGCTGCTGAGGCGCATCAATTGCTCGTAGAAGCATATGGTGAGGGTGCTTTGAGTGAGAGAACGTGTCGAGAGTGGTTTCAAAAGTTTAAAAACGGTGATTTCGACGTAGAAGACAAAGATCGCAGTGAAAGGCCCAAAATTTACGAGGATGCAGAATTGGAGGAATTATTGGAGGAAGATTCATCTCAAACACAAAAAGAACTTGCTCTAACATTAGAAGTCACTCAGCAAGCACTCTCACATCGTTTAAAATCATCAGGAATGATTCATAACAAGGAAATTGGGTTCCGTACGAATTAAAGCCGAGAGATATTGAACAATGCTCGTCCACATGTTGCGGCTCCCGTGAAAAAGTACTTGGAAACACTTAATTGGGAAGTGTTATTCCACCCGCCGTATTCACCAGACATTGCATCGTCCGACTATCACCTGTTCCGGTCCATGGCACATGCTCTGACGGCGCAGCGGTTCACATCTTATAAGGATACCAAAAATTGGGTTGATTCGTGGATAGCCTCAAAAGACAAGGAGTTCTTCAGACGTGGGATTCGAATGCTGCCTGAGAGATGGGAAAAAGTGGTTGCAAGTGATGGGCAATATTTTAAATAAATTTATATTACCGTTCTTCTATAAATTTAATTTGTGTTAAAAAACGGCGGAAACTTATTTGTACTCCTAATATATTGAAAATTCATTACTAAGATTCCATAACAGTACATAGTGTAGAAAAGGGGGCCTAATTGGGGTTTGGGAAACTGAATATTGTAATAAGTTACAGGAATTTGCCGCTGGTAAGAATATTATGTCTGATATAGGAATGTCATGTATCTATTGTTCACTACTGCATGTATTCTGCATTTTGTTTGGATCATATAGAACTTTGTCCTCTATATGAAACCTAATGTAATAATAATAAGATAAAAGTAACCAAACATAGTAAGAAAAGTTATTTAGGTTTGTTATTTAGGTTTACCCAATTTAAGTAAATTGGGTAAAAATAGGACAGCGTGTCCAAGTGTCACTTTCAGAATTGTGTTCAGGACACCACCAGAGAATTTCACATTGCTAAAACTTTTCAATAAAAATTATCTTATGATTCTTAGGGCACATCACACATATATCCATCACATTTGTGCTGAGTTAATGACTAAAGATAGTTTTTTAATGCTTCAAGGCCCTTGTTCTCCTGGAAGACATCAAAGAAGGACTTTTCAATGTGCTTTTACCACAACATACAAAGATTAAACAACGTATTTCTGAAGTACTGGATACTGACCTCATCAAACAGCAAGCTGAAAATGGATCTTTACAATTTCAGGTAAAATGATGTTTATATAATTGAATACTCTTAATTAATTTGAATGTGAAGAATGTATGCTACCCTTGATAAGTAAAAAACATCCTAGTTTGGTTTCAATCATCAATATCTTTTTGTTCGAAATAATTTATTGATCAATGATTGACTAAGATGCAACATGCTCAATCATATCCACACAATGTTCAATCATTGTCCATTTCAATATTGTGCTTCGTGGCTATTTTCCTGGTCGATTTTTCAATGGGTAAACAACTTCGAGGAAACTGGTGATGTGAAAATGAAAAAACCTGGTCTTCCACGAACAGTTAGTGTGTAATATAGCTAGCTGGAATAGTTGGTTTTTTGAAGAAAACAAACATTGTTTCAGTGACTTTTGACCATTATGTTTACATGATTGATGATCAACAAGATGGATGTGGAAGATGTGAAGTTGTAGCAGGACGGTTCGCCAGTGTCAATGACTGTTTTGAGTCATCTCCTTCAGTGAAGATCTGCACTAACCAGTATGGTCATCTGATTTAGCCTCTTGTGATTATTTTCTATGGGGCTACACGAAATCAATTATACTTCCACCCTTAAGAACAACATTTATCAAGCTAAAGCCAAGCCAACATCCCTTGATATGCTGGGAAGAATTGAACGAAATTTCACAGACAGATTAACGCAATGTATAGACAATAACGCCCCCCATTTTCCTACTATCGTATTTAAAATTACGTGAACATTAACACTACATGTTGCATTTCATATTGCTGAAAGGATTAAATGTACATATGCATTACTGTTTCTTTTATTGAATTTCAAAATAAGCAAGTTGTCCTCCCCATCTGTATATCAATAATGATATTGATAACAATCATTATTTTTATTTTCCAGCATTATGCTCACTATGTTCTGTCTGTCATGTCAAGACTTTGTGCTCCTGTTAGAGATGAAAAGATTAAAGAACTTGAAGTACAAACTGATGTAGTCGAAACCTTTAAGGGTATTTTAGAGGTGAATATACTGCTCATAAGATAGAGTATACTCTATATTTAAAATATTATCGATTTTCATAAAATTAACTTTCAGACTTTAGATTTGATGCAGCTAGATATGGCTAATTTTACTCTACAACAAGCAAAACCCGATATCATTGCTATGAGTGTGGAATTGGAAAGGAAAAAATTCGCTGATTACCTCGTTATACAACCTGGTAAGTAATATACATCAAAGGCTGTTTTCTTTTATCCTGCATTTAAAAAAAAAATTGCAAGGGTTGCACAATGTTTTAATTGGTCTACAATTTTTTTTTAATTTCTCAAGCTATTTTTAATATTTTATTTTCCATTTTCTTCAGAAATCGAGCAGATTTTGGTGTCGTATTCAGCTTAGTCTACTGAACAAAAAATGTCTGTGAATGTTAAACTCATATAAAGGGCTAATATTTAAAATTAAATTCAGTACTTACTAATTTTGAGGTGTAGATTTCGAATCAGAAGTCTGAAGACGTCGTCCGCTTCTAGTGTTTCTAAAAAAATTTGAAAAATTTTTTCAAAGTAACCTCATACACACCGCTAGAATTCGTTATTTTTGAAATTTTCTGAAGTGATTTCAGTCTTAAACATTTTATTCCAAACATTTTTTGTGATCAAAATTGCTCTATTATGTGAAAATCGAATATTCCTCCATTTGTTTATAAGGAATTCCTTTTAAAATAATACAAAATAAAAAAAATTGTGATATTTATAATTGCCAATATTTTTTCATTCCGGGCAAAATATCAAACAAGTCAATATTCTAAACGAAACTATATGGTAGATTCATTTATCGCTAGATAAAGATAAATATTTTATATAACTTCTCTGTATTTAAATAAATATGCGGCATCTTTCGACAAATTAACGAAAGTAAAAAAAATTACAAGTCCGTTGAATGTTTAAATTGAAATTTAATTTCCATTTAGCGTTTGAATTGACACATGTTAATCAAGCATGCTCCCTGCCATGCCAGAACTTACAGAACCTGACTTGAATTGCTTGACTAGAAGCATTTCATTCCTCTAAACATTTTATGTAGGCGATTTTGTTGAAATGGTTTATTTTGATGAGTTCTACCTTGTGTTACAAATCTTTACTTGAAGATGTGTGAAAACACAAATTAAGCCTGTAGAAAGATAATAATTTTAATTATCTTCCCTTAATTGAACGACATACGATTTGATCCCAATGAAACTAAATTGTGTATTAAGTTAAAATTTATTACAACTAGCTTTTGTAATTAAAAAAATTCAAATATACACATTATGTAGAAGTTACATTTTGGTACTGCATTTTCAAACTTTCCTTCAGCTATACCTTGAAGGCATTAAATGTTTGAGAATTACACAGTTCAGTTTAGTTCATAATTTCAAAATTATTTTTTTAATTGAAATTATGAGTGACCAAACTGAACTGTGTAATTCCCAAATATTTAATGCCTTTAAATGATTCCTGAAACCCTTATAATTGCATTTCTTTCTATTGTACTAGAATTTATCCATGTTACTTTCACATTTTTTATTCAGGATATTAAGCTAAACACGACACTTGAATCTGATTGATATCTATAGGACACGGCAATTTTACCGTTCACCCATAGAATATTTCTTAATTGCTGGGGTATTAAACAAAAAAATTATACTCAGTTCACGAAGAAAAGAATATTAAGATAATCTTTAATATGAACAGAAATTGAAGAAGTAACATTCTGGAAAACTATTTTTTTTGCAAAAGTATATCTTGCCAAGTTTATCTGTGTTATAAGATTTTAATTAAATCTTTCCTGTGATTCGCAACAGGTGTTTTCAAACTTTACCACCGAGCATTTATTGAATTGCTGTTCTGCATGAAATATTAGAATTGTTCCAAAATTAATAATTTCCCTGATTTAACAAGTTTTGTAAGCATTACTTTCAAAACTTGAATATATTGCAACCTCTGTCTACTTATTATTGATATCTGACAGCCTCAGTAAATGTTACAAATCAGTAGAAATTATTTTAATATTGCATGAGTGTATCAATGCATTTTAAATATTTTTTATGGACATATGTCTATTATTTTTTTATTCTACAGAGTAACATATTCTAGAGATATTTTCAAATTGTACTTCTCTAAAGTTTTTTTTATATATTTTTTGCAGATGGTTTGCAACTTACAAGGAAATGGTTGCTTAAACATTTGCAGATAGAAGATCTACCTGAAAATGTAGATTATGAAACTTTCATAAGGAAGAAAGTTAAGAAATCTTTCAACAGGGCATGCCTTGACTTATTAGAATGGTCTAAAAATGAACCCTATCCAGAGGTAATTAGTAAACTGTTATTTGGGTAGTAATAAATACTTCATGATACACATAAAAACAAATGGAAAAGTGGAAAATTATATTTGGAATACTTTGCTTATCTCCACCTGTGCATTCCTTTTGGGGAACATGTAAAATAAATTAAAAGGCAGAGAGACAAATATCGCAATGTGTATTCCCTCCTCATCTAGTAACAGTTGGATTTCAAAATTCTTTCTCTATGAAAAGTGTAACCAACCAGAACTTTCACTTATATTGAGTCAATCCACAAATCTAATTTCCAACCAGTTTCGATATTTTTCTTCTTTTAATTAGAAGGTATGAATTCCCACCAAGTTTTTAAGTAGCCTGTAACACATGTAAAATTATTATTGTTCAGTAGTTATCACCCTGGTCGCTTATGGCCACCTTGTTAGCTCAAACTTTATCGCTTTATTATTCCGTTAGTAATCAACCTTATCGCTTGTGTCCTCTGGCTCAAGAATTATCGCTATTATTATCAACATAGTAATCCACCTCATAACTTTGTTGTCATATTGTTGGCAACACTTTATTAGTGTCATAGTAGCTTAGCGTCATATAGTGATCCAAGAAATACATTTATAATCGGTGAAGTGTTCGAGTTTTGCATTTCCTCATCGTCCCTGTGGTTTATATTGTTCCTAGATGAAGAAGCTTATTAAAAATACGGCGAGAAACTAATCGCGTATATAGGCAGTATATTTGTTACTTATTCATTTGAAATTTTTTACTTAATTTTTCAGACTTTTATGTTAGATGAGGCAAGATTGCATGATTTGCAACTGAAAACTAACAGAATTGTTGTAATGGGAACAATACTCCTAATTTCCTTGGGAAGTGCTGGGCCAGATATACAAACGTTGGCTTCGTTCAAATTATCTCTAAAAGACCATATTTATGTACTGTTACAGTCAATGAACGATGAGGAGTAAGTAGAAAAATCTGTTCATTTTATATTGGAATAAAACAAGCTTGTTGAAATGGACACTAAAAATTCTGGCTTGTTCATAAGAATTCATAACTCTCATCTCAGTTAGCGGTTTAAGCTAAACCGATATTGACAAATCCTCTTCATGCATCAAATTTTAGTTATTTAAGTTATTCATCAATATCTTACTCCATTTCAATTAGTTTCAATAAGTTCATACTACTGACATTATACTATGTTCATATGACAATACAAAAAATTGTGTTCACATTACGGAGTAGGTCATACTTTATACGATTGTGCTTCAATAACAGAATTGTTGAAATTTCAACAAAACATGTTTTGTGCCATGTTTATATTTTCAAAATATATATAAAAATATTGATACTGTCTTTCTTATTTTATGTATATGATTAATTACTATTTTAGGGATTGCAGCAATATTTTGCCCAATGTAGCTGAACAGGTTGTTCAAGATATAAAAAATGAACAGAAGAAACATCAATTTGCTCAAATGAGTGAATCCGTAGAAATTGTTCTAAAACAACAAATTTTAGATATTTCGAAACCAGATCATCGCATTAAGTGCCTGATACGTGAGTACTGATTTACATATTTATGTTCTTTAGAAATTGAAACAAATTTTTAGAAATTACTATGTTTTAGTATAGAAAAATTCAAAGGTTACACATTTTTTTATGATTAAATATACTAATTTATAGAAACTTGTTTTAATAATCATCAACTATCAAATAGTAAGAGCCAAAACATTGTTCTTTAGAAAGTTTAATTTACAATATAACAACAGTAATTAGCAATACCTTTACATAGAAAAACTTCTAGAAATTAATCCTTGATATTTATTGAGTAGAAAAGTTTAAAATAGAAAAAGGCTTTTTACTAGATAGAAGAAATATAACAAAATTTGAATATCAAAACAGATTTAATCTGTTGTCTTCTACAATTTTAATTTCAAAAAATTTTTTATTCAAAACACTTTTAGAATTAAATTAATGTCTACAATAAGCACCGCTTATATTTAATAGACGAATATAATCAAAACTCAATATACAATGTCAAATGGAATAAATAAACCAACCAATATAAAAAATGCAATTAAAATTAATAAATAAATATTTGAAGGAGACAAAATTTTGTTTCTGATCTTACCATAATGAAACCAATCCCTTTTCAAAAACATAAAACACAACTTAAGGATTCCTCAAAAAATATAATTTATTTGAAATATTTAATATATTTAAATATTCAAATAAGTCAATTCAAAAATCTCTCAAAACATGCAATATATCTTCAAAAAATAATTAGAATACGGATATTCTCTTCATCGGCCCTAGATAACATTTAAAATATTAAAATCAACTAACAATCAGTATATCATACCTTCGAGTTAAGACGGACCTTGTTTGAAACAGACTAACTTTAAAAATCCAGGTAGTCAGTTCGTCACAAAATCACAGGAAACTGTAAGGTATTCTATGGTTTTCTTCTAACTATTGACATTCCAGAATGAGAATTATTCAAGCCATAATATAATTATATATTATGTATAAAATAGAAAAAGGCTTTTTACTAGATAGAAGAAAAAAATTTGAATATCAAAACAGATTTAATCTGTTAGTCTTCTACAATTTTAATTTCAAAAAAATTTTTATTCAAAAAATTTCTAGAATTAAATTACTGTCTACACCGCTTATAAATATTATAAATATTTCAAATAAATTATATTTTTGAGAAGTTGTGTTTTGTTTTTGAAAAGGAATTGGTTTCATTATGATAAGATCAGAAACAAAATTTTGTCTCCTTCAAATATTTATTTATTTATTTTAATTTAATTTTTTATATTGGTTGGTTTATTTATTCCACTTGACATTGTATATTGAGTTTTGATTATATTCGTCTATTAAATATAAGTGGTGCTTATTGTAGACAATAATTTAATTCTAAAAGTTTTTTGAATAAAAATTTTTTTGAAATTAAAATTGTAGAAGACTAACAGATTAAATCTGTTTTGATATTCAAATTTTAGAAAAGTTTATATGAATACCTTCAATTTCCTTCAAACAGCAAAAAAGTTTAATAATAAGTGGTAGTATATGATTAATTAATACATTAATTCGTTGGGCTAGTGCTACTAATTTTATGTTGATACCCAGATAGTGTCATTAGTGAATGCGATAATTATATTACTCACATTATTAGCAAATCACCCTGATACACAGAATACATTGAACACCCCTCGTAGATGAAAATTCATGCTAGAATTTGATAAAATTGATTCATATTACAGGGCAAAGAGTTAACGAGTTCTATCATGAAATCCTCCAATCTGCTACAGCAGAACCCCAGCAGGTTCCTACAGGACTTTCATCTCTCCAGAAGGAACTGACTCAGATAATTGGTCAGTTGTTGAAAATTACCTCCCACAACTGTTCAGTATTCAGTCCATACTACTATGATATAGTAGCTGCTGCTATTCCAAAGCCAAATTGAGTATGATATTTTTGAGAGTTTGAAGCGTCAAATTCAACCGATGTGGTATCTTTTCAAAAGTTTAACATCTTTAAAATGATTTGGCATGAATTGTTAATCAACTTCCATTCGAGATTTTAATTTTAAAAATTTTTTGTATTTTCGTATGAAAATGTTCAATTGAAAGGTAAAATTTTATTGGTTGCTATTTTTTTTTATTTCCATTAGGTGCTCAGTTAATATGGGAATATTATATTTGAGATATAGTAGAATTGGAAGCACCTAGCTCTTTCACAAAAGAAAAATGTCAAAATTTTTATCGGATCAAATTTATCAATCCAAGTAGAATACTTATCTATAACAATCTCATAGTATAATTCACACAGTTTTTCAATTTAAATTGTGAAACATAAAAACTGTGTGAATTATTTTAAATAAAATTGTTATGTTTCACCTAGTGCCAACCGCATACTCCATTCATGTTACTTATCCATAATTTTGGAAGAGCTATGTGAAACTAAATTTTGATTTTTTTCTCAAAGTGCTTTTGTGACTTCTTATATGAATGAGAGTATTCTTTATGTGATTAAATGCTTTAAGATGTTGAATTATGTTATTACTTTTAAAACTTTTTTTGTTGGGTCTCTGTTTTGTGATTTTTAAAAGATGACTATAGATGTTTGTGTGATTAGATACATTTTAATAAATTTTTAACACGTGTTGTACTCTTAGTTGATATTAATAATAATGTAGTCGAATAATTCTAATAATATATAATAAATAGTGTCTAATTGTGCCTCAAATCCCATTTTTATACATAACATATATAAAAGAAATAATCTTATAGTTTACTTAATAATTATTAAGTATGGATGTGATAAAGTTTGATATAAATTGAATTCAAGCAATAAAGTGTTTTATTATCACCTCAATGAAAAACTATAAATTACAACTTCTTATCCTAATTTTTTTTAAGAAAAGTTTAGGAAGCAATGATGTGATGGAGTTTTAAAGTACTAGTTAGCTAAAGGTTCTATTGGTTGAAAATTGTTAATTAATGAAAACAACAATATCCATTATGCATTTTGAAAAATAACAGGTTTGTGAAATAATACATGTTACTAGTTAATAGTCGCTTAATGAAAACAATGTTTTTCCTCTAGAAGTTTTGTAAACTCGAACTTCTTCACCATGAAATATTGATGGTGATATAACACTTGAGTCATTAAGCCTGACTAACCTGCAAAAATACATTTTTTTTTTGGAAAATTCATCTTTACTTATCAATACTGCAAGACCAAATCGCTTTGAAAAAAAAAAAACCTGCTGTGTTTGGTGGGATCAGAAGAGCTTAATATATTATAAGCTGCTAAAACCTGGTGAAACTGTTAACACTAACTGAAAACATCCTTTTCTGTCTTTGTTGCAAATATATAATTGTTAATCCAATTTTGTCACATTAGCAAAGCAGCTTCAATTATAAATAAAGATTTTTATTTATAGAAATTAAATTAAAAAATAGAAACAATCTCATATTGAAAAATTTTTTAGACATTTGTGATTAAGAAAAACAAAAAAAAGAATAAAATAGAAATTATATTATGGTGTAATCATATATAATTATTGAAATAGCATATAAAATAGAACTAAACAAAAAATGTTCAGTACATATATAAAAGATTAGTTTTTATTCAAAACGTTGTATTGTCCAATAAGTTGGTTATGCAGTGCACTCAATCCCTGAAACAATTCAAGAACTAAAATCTGAAAAACCAACTTTATTCTATATTTACAACTTAACACAACTTAAATTGATTTAAAATTTATTTTCTTCATTTTTCTTTCCTTCATAACAGCTAATATGTTTGAAGTGATCTTGAGAAGCCATCTAAAAAATATCTTATTTCAAAAGAATAATATAGGTAAAGTGATAACCAAAGAGATCTGTTAAATAAGCGGTATAAAAATCAAGCTGTTTCCTAGAACAAGCACGACAAAACAAAATTCAACCTATGCAAATCACTTACTGGAAACATTACATACTTTTAATAACATTCATAAAATATAACATATTGAAAATAAAATTCATAGACTCAATCTGTTGAAAACCCTAGAATCAGTAGTTACAATAAAGAAACATATTATAATACATTTTAGAATTCCATTGAGTGTAAACTGTTTTTTCTTTATCCTTCTATATTTTTGTGAACAAAGTTTAGTACTTTAGAACATTTCCTGCAGTTTAATTCCTCTCCTGCTGAAGTCGTGATATGACGAAGCATTTATTGTGAAAGCAACACAAATTAGCGGAAATTAAAATTGTTTATATTTTTGTAAATCTCAAGATGAATTGCCGCCAAGTAAAAACCGAAAGAATCAAAGACTTAAATTCATTTCTATATAAAAAAACTTCAAATAACATAGGTGATTAATAATATTTTTTACTTACCTTGAAATATTTCACTGTCTTAACCTTGAGTTCTAAAGTAGCATCTTCATCACATACCATAATGGTATTACGATGTTGCTGGAAGGCAGATACAGTCCACATATGATTGACACCCTCTTCTATTGCTTTATAAAGAGCAAAAGATTTTGCAGTTCCAGTAACCAAAATTAACACCTGAAAATTAATGATCGTGATAAGCTGCACACATATTGGAAGAAATGGAAATTATACATGAGCAGACATCAACAGCATTTGTTCCTCAAAGCAATTAAAAGCTCTTTTACAACATACTGAAGGAGAACAACTCAACTGTCTTCCTTATACACTATCTATAAAGTAGTTAGTATACAAGGTAGGAAAAGTAGAAGTAGTATAGAATGTAAGTTATCTTCTTCACTACCATTGAGGGTAAATTTTTTGTTTTATGTTACACTAAAAAACCCAATACTTGAATGGATTTAATTAAATCTTATGTTTAGAAACTACACTGTCACCTGGTTATTGAGGTACAAATCACATTACCTCTTTCGCATCCATAACTGTACCAACACCCACAGTAAGAGCTTGTTTAGGCACTTTATTCATGTCATTGTTGAAAAACCTGGCATTAGCTTCTAGAGTGTCTTGAGCCAAAGTTTTCACCCTAGTTCTAGAAACAAGAGAGGAACCAGGTTCGTTAAAAGCGATATGCCCGTCTGGTCCAATCCCTGTAAAAAAGATAACATTTCTCAAAACATTATTTACTTTAGTTAATTATGGGGTCATCACAATGACGGTTTTATTTCAAGAGAATACTGGGATTTGATGATTTGAAAAGTCTATTTGAAGGATTGTTGATATTCTTTGAATACAGTAAATTTGGATCAATAATAATTCATTTGTGTTTTGTTGACGGATTTCTGGTACTTTTTTGACATTGTACACAAGTGCTGAAAGACTTAAATCACAAGGCTATTATTGTGAATTACTTCTGGACAAAAACTACTGCAAAACAACTTGGCAGTAAAAATAATAACTGCTCTTTATTGTCTAAGCAATTAGCCATCTACCAGGGGTCCTTCAGCCTGTAACTTAACATTTTTTACACATTTTTACTTTGGAATAATTTTCACGAAAATTGATGAATTCAACAAACAGCATTCTCTATATCCAAGTGATACACTTTTAAATTGCTAAAATGTGGATATCAAATGTGAGTTTTATTGAGTTAATGCAATTGCTGTCATCATCTAGTGAGCAACAGAACTGAAAAAATTAATTCCTGAATAAATATCAAATATTGATACTTATTTACTTATATGCTTTACGAGCCATACCTGTGTGAGATCTTAAATTAAGGTTTTGTTACCTCCAATAAATAATTCTATTCCTCCAGCTTCTGTGATTTTTTTCTCGTAATTCTCGCATTCAACAGATAAATTTTCTGCATTTCCATCTAAGATATGAACGTTTTCGGGTTTAATATCTATGTGTTTGAAAAAATTATTCCACATATAGTAGTGATAACTTTCTGGGTGATTCCTTTCCAAATTGACATATTCATCCATGTTAAAAGTTTTTACATATTCGAAAGAAACTTTTCCATCTTTAACAAACTCAATAAGTTTTTTGTACATGCCCAGTGGAGTACCTCCTAAAAAAAATACAATATAAAAATTGAAGAAAGGTAAAATCAAAGGAACCTACCTGTAGGTAGACCTAGTACAAAATATTTCTTTGGCCCTGGTTTGAAATCATTGATTCTTTTCATAACATACTTTGCAGCCCATTCACCTACTGCACCAGAGTCATCCAAAATAATTAAACGCATCTTTGAGCACCCTAATATATTATTTCAGTAATTTGTACTATTTGGAACCTCCCTTTTGTAAAAATGGAGTTATATGAAGGAACTCGATAAATAAATACTGAAAAACAAACTTACTTCTTTATATCTGAGAGATAGATAAAAATTATCTTTCCAATTATGAATAAAAATGCAGGATCAAGTCACACAATTGATATGAGGTCGAAAACCTTTCAAGTACCAGTTACATGAAGCAACCCACTTTTCAACGCAGCAAGTGTCGATTTCATTGAACAGGTTGAACTTGAATTGCAGTAAAATATAATTTGCCATTTTACAGTTGGACTGGAAAATTTAGGTTAAGTTACGAACATGAAGTTAGCGGAAAACTGATTAATGAATCATTGCCGTTAATGTACCTTTCGAAAAAAAAAAAATTGTCGAAATTTAAAAAAAAATTATTTTTACAATATAAAGAACAATATTAATTTATTTGAGATTGTACATGAAGAAAAGAAGAAGCAAATTCCTTGAAAAAAGTAATATACTCAAAAATTATGTTTACTATTTTGCATCCTTATTGAATCTTCTGACACCTTTGAAAAGAAATTAATTTATTTTCAGCCCAAATGTCCATAATTTTCTCATTTTGAGCCAAAAATGGTCTTCAACGACTAGGTCGGACTCACTGATGGAGAATCCAAAAAAAGAATTTGTTCGGCCGGCTGTCCGAAAGCACGCTAACTTTAGAACGGAAAGAGCTAGAGACTTGAAACTTTCAGGGTACGTTTGGGGTCTAAATATCTCGGCTAAATTCGTTAATAGGCGAAAATGGTCCGATGGTTTCGGAGTTATTCACATTTGAAAGTTTCTCAATATTTTCTAAACTACATATTCGATCGATCTGAAATTTGGTATTTAGAAGTAAAATTATAATTATCATATTCGTGCAAGATTTAGTGGGAATCGTATGATTAGAAGATAAAAAAAACATATTTTGTGTGCAGAGTAGTATTGAGCACTACCAAAACCGTCCTATGATCGAGTTTAAATTTAGCATGTAGATGCTAAAGACAAGAAGGCTAATGCTAAATTTGGTTAGGATGGTGGTGATATGAACAAGCCTGCAAAAGATCCTGACTTCAGGTCCGTGCTTTTAATCATTTTTTCTCCTTTCTATCAGAAATTTCACATTTTTGTTCAGCGATTTTTATGTTTCTGAAGAGGCTCGAAAAAAGCTTATATTGAATATGTATTTACCTTTGTTTATGTTTTAACTAGAAATTGACAATGAAAACAAAATTAAAAGTCTTAATCTATTTGTGAACTTTTTGCGATGAATATAAAACTTCTATTAGTACGAGAGTTATATCAACAAATTGACCTTCAGTTCTTATTTCCACATTGTTAATTAGCACTTCAATTGTTATATCAAAAAATTAAAGCCTTAAATCTCATTCTACCATACTTTTAGCACCTACATTGAAAATATTACTCTCTTTATTTAGCCTTCAGATAGACTGAAGACATTCCATAGACTGTATAAGGATAATTATTATTAACAAGTTTGACTAGTACTAAAATTTTCCGCCATTCAGCGTGGAAACTACATATGGAATAAAATTATTAGTGTCTTTTTGTTAGAAAATTATGAAAAACACTGGGACACTTCAACTTTTGAATTCAATAGTGCGCTTTTTAAAAATAAATTTAAACATACAGGGTTAAGGGTGATTCGCGGAAGTCCAGCTTAGTCTGTCCTGTTAAATGGAACATCCTGTATATTTTTAAAGTTAGCGAATTTAGAAAAAAGTATAAACAGAATAAAATAGATGAGAATTTGACAGTAGAAAAATAGTTGAGTTTGATTAGAGACCAAGTTGTTCCCGCATTAGTCAACTTACAACTATTTCCTAATGCAATAGATCCAAGCCTACTGAATGAAAATGTCTGGTTCCAGCAAGATGGAGTCTCCTCCCATTATGCTTCAATGGTCAGAACTTTCTTAACCACAACCTTCCCCAATAAATGGATTGGACATTATTGAGTGGCCAGCTAGAACGCCTTTGGATTTTTTCTCAAGAACCAAGTTTAAGGAACGCAGCCGAAGAGCATTGCAGACCTCAAAGAAAGGATAATTACAGAAATGAATATTTAAGCTCAAACTTTAAACAAAGTTAGGAACGAGTTTTATATGAGACTGTATTATTACCAAGAAAGAGGTGGATAATTTATCTGAATGTATTAAAATCAACTACATCATGTAATTTAAGTATTCAGTTCTTGAAACCAATCATAAGTACTTTCGAAATTTCATCTGGTATTAATCATAATAGACCATACATGATATAGTTCATTCAAATCAGGTTATTAAGGAGATTTAAAAGATATAAAAATATACAGGTATTCCATTTAAAATAAATAGGACGGACTATTCTGGACTTGCACGAATCACCCTGTATATTTAAAAAGCGCACTATAGAATTTAAAAGTTGAGGTGCCCTAGTGTTTTTTATAATTTTCTAACATACAGACACAAGCAATTTTATTCCATAAGTGGTTTCCATACTGTATATATCATAAGTGATAATTTTATTGTGACTGCTAGAATAAAAAAAGTTGTTGTTCGATAAATATTTGACAAGAAAACAGTCTTCCACCTACATTCCTAAAAAACATTATCAATACATGTTTTATTTCAATTAATCTGTCTATTGTAGATTATTTGATTGAGTTGTGTTGCAATTGTAAGTGTTGAATTGGCTCTAAATACCATTGTGGCGGTACCAATTGTAGAGCATATGGAAGAGCTAGAGACAAGCACTTTCTAGTTGCTTTGAGGAACACCACAGTTTTCTTTCAAAAAATCATCAGCAAGAAATGAGAAGTATGAACGTGAGTGAGTGGACTGTTGGAGGTGATTTCATGCTGCTGGACTACCTGCTCTAACTAGAGATACTGGACCGTTACTTTCACATTAACACTTTGGTGTACCATTAATGATTATTCTCGAGAAGACGCAACCTTTATGCATGACCCACTGCACTGATAATTCCTGCTTGAAGTCCAAATTTAAATTGGACTGATGAGAATGAGAGATGTATACACAGACATGAAAGAACGCTTCACAATATACTGGTGTAAGAATGGGACAATATTCTGCAGTACGTAATCCAAAATCTGATCCAAAGCATACTTGTCATTTGCAAATTGTTATCACTGCTAGAGGAGAAAATATTCGTTACTGATGTTCTTAAATTTTTTGTTTGACCTTAAAAGTATATGAAATAAAATTTTTTGTTTCCATCATTTTTGATAAAGTTTGAATAAAACAACAAAAAAACTGTTTTTATTCAAACAATCACTACAAAATCATTGAATGAAAAAATTTTGAAATGAATGCAAAATTACACTAATTTTATGTTCGACAGTGTAAAAGTTGCAAATAAACTAAACTGAAAAACTCATTCCTAATCACAGTCCTGGTATAAAACATTTTCCAGTAACTTACACAAACTGTATATAAATCTTCACTCAAGAGTCATTAAGGAAAGAATAACTTAAGCCTTGTAAAAAAATATATATGAACATTTTTGCAAGAAACTGTTATTTAATTTAATTAAATCAGTGATGAAAATCCATATTAAATAAGGTTATTCTAATTTTCACAAATTTTTATTGTTATTTAATACAACAATTGTTTGGCTATCACAGTAGATGCATCTTCAGGTAGGTTTACATTTTGAATAACTTCAAAATGAACCTACCGGAAGATGCGCTACTGTGATAGCGAAACAATTGTTGCATTAAATAATAATAAAAATCAGAATAACTTCATTTAATATTACGAAACTTGTTATTCATACCTGTAATTTCCGGTAATGTGGTATCTTCTGTAATTTTCCTTATTTTGATTCAGGAGCCACACTAACTAAATTATTTTCTGAAGAATTATGTTGCTTTCTATCGTAACTCTTGACTACACTTTGATAATGAAATGCATAGAAATCTTTCTAATGTTTTGATTAGTCACTTATTTTTTTTGTGAGTTTCTTGGGTTTGGCTTCTACTTTCGAAGTATTTTCAATTATAAATTAACATGCCGTATTAGTTATTATTCAGATTTAAGACGTTAGGGATGTGATGATAAATGAAAAGAATCATTTAATTGAAAATTATATCCATCAACATAAACATTTTCAAAAGATAAATGCTCTTATATTACAATTTTAAACAAGGCAATAAAAGTTTATACAAAAATTTTAATAACTTATCTAGGTGTTTTTCATTCACACATACTCACTCAATCACAATTATAAAAGTCAATAGGCACAAATTAAACTACTTTTTATAAATCATTCACTTTTGGAGTGCTTCGCCCCCATAACCAGTTGAGGAGGACTTTGGAAGGACTCTGAAAGTCACGAGCTGAAAATAATTTTTCCTTTAATGAAACTTGTCACTATATAATTTAAACCTGGACTTACACAATGTATAGTTAGCATCCACCAACCGTGCAGCTGCTTCTGGTGGTAACTTAGAGGCTTCATCAATGTGCTGTTGCATAATAGACAACTGTTGTAACCTCCGCTGTTGTTGGTCATCCATTAGAGTTTTGTCCCTTTTGTACCCCATATTTTTCAGCTCGGACAATCTGTTGGATTAAAGGATGCATCAAAAATTTAAATTAAATGAATAAATCATTCACTTGACTCGCAACTTAGGAGGCAGTTTCCATTAAAAAGGAAGGAATTGTGGCTGAATCGGAAACTAAGTCAATTTCAATTGTTTAGTAACCTGAAAGAAATTTATTCAGAAAACAGACAAATGACGAATTTCTCACAAACATATGGATAGGTGCAGAAGATTTCTCTAGGTCAATGGCTGAAGAGAGCCTCTGCAGCATAGATAAATGTATCAGAAGCCACAGACTGATACCCAATAAAGAAAAGACCAAAATAGTAATGTTTATCAAACACTATTTGATAAGCCCCAGGAAATCCAAATTTAAAGTTTTGTGTTGCAAATGAATTTTCGTGTGCCGATGCATTGAAAATGTTGCAAAAGGCCTTTGGTGATAATGCTCTATCGAAAACTCGTGCATATCAGTGGTACAGAGCCTTCAAGGACGGTCGTGAAGTGGTCGCCCATCGACGGCTTCGATCGAAGATAACGTCGATAAAATTAAGGAAAGCCGTCGTACCAGCTTGAGAGAGATAGCACATGATCTTAAGATATCCCACGAGTCCGCACGTACGATTTTGATTGATATTTTGGGCATGAGAAAGGTGGCCGCACGACTCGTACCGAAAGACCTGAATTTTCTTCAAAAACGTCATCGCGAACAGGTTGCTTCAGACAAGCTGGATCGCTGTAATTCCGATTCTACATTCATGGAACGCATTATAACTGGTGATGAGACCTGGGTCTACGAGTACGATATGCAAACAAGCCAGCAATCATCGGAATGGGTGGCAAAAAATGAGCCGAAACCGAAAAAACCACGCCAAAGCCGCTCGAAAATGAAGGTGATGCTCATTGTTTTCTTCGATATCCGTGGCGTGGTGCACTACGAATTCGTTCCAGAGGGTCAGACGGTAAACAAGGAGTACTACCTAGGCGTTATGAAACGTTTGCGTGAGCGTATCCGTAAGAAGCGGCCAAATTTGTGGGCGAACAACTCATGGATTTTGCATGACGATAACGCGCCTTCTCACCGAGCTACGATTGTGACTGACTTTCTCGCCAAAAAACTCAACAAACGTGCTTCAGCAACCACCGTATTCACCGGATTTGGCTCCCTGCGACTTTTTCCTCTTCCCAAAACTAAAATTGCCCCTTCGTGGCACCCGTTTTGCGTCGATTGAAGCCATAAAACAAAATTCGACGCGAGACCTAAAGTCCATCCCGGAAAGCGCCTATAAAAAATGTTTCGATAATTGGAAGTGCCGTTGGCATACATGTATTGGAGCAAATGGAGCCTATTTTGAAGGCGACCCAATAAATTTAGACGATTAAATGTAAAAATGTTGTTTTAATTGAGAATTCCCGGTACTTTCTTGACAGAGTGTATACCAAAAATTATCTTGTACTCAATGGAAGTAATTAGACAATATGTGGAAATGGAAATATTTAGTGAAAAATGATATCAAACCTCTTTCAAATAGGTCTGACAGAGTTTCAAGAAATCAAATTAGCATATGCTTAAAGCAGAATATGAAATAGTTAGTAGTATAGTAGTAGTATATTTCTGGCTTCTTACTTATTTTCAAGTTGATTCTCCAATACGATCATAGAAGTTTCTCGTGCTTCTGTTGCTATTTCGGCTCCACCAGCACTTAGGACAATATCGGAAACTTTTCCTTTGGGTATTGCACCTTTGGATGGCGAGCTTTTGGGAGTAATTGGAATGTCTGATATTTTTCCGCCATCAGTCATAACTCTCTTATATTCTTCTTTTTCCCTTAGTGCATTAGACAATCGAAGTTGAAGCGTGTCCCTTTCTTCCAAAAGTTGTGTTAATTCAACTGTCAATTCTTCACATCGCACATCTCTCTGGTGTAACATATAGAGAGCAATATCCAGCTCTGATCTCGTAACCTATTAATAAAATGAAACATTTGATTTCACTGATGGTAAATCATCAATGTTTAAATCTATCTGCACATTGAGGATACATAAGCTTAAATGTATCTCTAACAATTAGAATCAAACACTACAACAAGATTATAAATAAGTTAAAACAGTTTTCAGAATAAAAATTCAATTATTTTCACTAGAAATCATTACTCACCCATTCGTTCAAATCATCTG
Source organism: Megalocaria dilatata (assembly GCA_034642435.1). NCBI lineage: Eukaryota > Metazoa > Arthropoda > Insecta > Coleoptera > Coccinellidae > Megalocaria > Megalocaria dilatata. The sequence goes on along the minus strand of CM067858.1, from coordinate 47,751,024 downwards.
AAGAAGTAGGACCTATGAGTTTTCCCTGACCCATGGGTTGCTTTACTACTTGATCGACAACTGTCAATTCGCTTTTTCTTATATCCAATTCAGCGATCAAAGAATCATAATCATTGCTCTTTTCATACAGCTTCTGTTTCAAATCTTCGATCTTCACCACCTGATTCTCGATAATTGCCTTAAGTTCATCCATCTGCTTTTCTTCTTCATTCAAAAGAACATTCTGTTCTTCATACTTCTTCTGGAGTTCTTCGAATTCACTCAATTTTTGACTAAGTTCATCATTAAGATTTTTATAAGTTTCTATTTGACTACTTAATTCCATAATGTTCTTACCCTGTTCTTGAATTTGCATTTGTAAATAGTTAACAGATTCTTGAGCTACCTCTTTTTCTGATTTTAGTTCATCATAATGTAATTGTGACCGACTGAGTTGGTTTTGTAAATTGTTTATTTTCTCATTTTGTGTTGCAATTTTTTCATTTTTATCTCTTTCCGATAGATTTTTTTCATCGAGGTGTGTTTTTTGTAGTTCTTCAACATATACCTTCAATTTTTCCATGTCATTTTCTCTTTCTAAATGAATGTTGTGTTGTTTTTCGAGTTCAGCATTCATTACATCAATCAAAGAACATTTTTCATCCAAAGTTAACCGTAACTCATCGCATTGCAGTCGACTTTGCTGCAGAGAATAGTGCAAGTTTTGAGTATTTTCGTCTTCACTTGCTTTTAAGTTTTGAGTCTCCTCAAGCTGATAACTGAGATTTGAAATTATTCGCTCGTTTTCTGCTAATTTATTATTGATCTCTTTAGTACTCCTCTCATTTTCTTCAATGGCCGTTTTATATCTTTCAATTAATATATAAGACTCTTCAAGTTCTTTCACTTTTGTATTAAAATCAGTTTGAATATTCGATAAAAGTGTCTCTTTATTTTTCAACTCTACATTTAAACTGTTCACTTCTTCTTGGACATTGGAGTTTTCCAATTGATCTTTTAATTTCGTAATTTCTTTTATATAGTCATCAATTGTAGACTGATAATTTGCTATTTCATCTACTTTTGTTGCCAATTCGTTTTTAATATTTGAAATTATAGAATCTTTATCTATTATGTCTTTTTGCAGGTTCGATAAATCATCTGGACTGATCAATTGTCTTTTTAGTTCCCTTTTTATGCTTTCAAGATCAAATAATATTGGAGATAAGCTCTTTTCTTCCAATAATTTAACCACATCATCAACGATGACTCTTTTTTCATTGAATTGTTTTTGTGTGGTGTCAATTATTATGTGTAACTCGTTTATTTTTATATCTTTCTCTTCAATTACAGTTTGTAATCCGCTTAAAGTATTTTGAAGTTGCAAAATTTGCTTTTCTACAGTCTCAATATGAAGCTCCTTATCCTTCAGCACTTGGGATAACTCATGGATATATTGCTGGCGATCATTTATTTGCTGTTGTAGGGCAGATACTCTGTCAACTTCATTCCTTATTTCTGTGTCGACGTTTTTTCGCAATTCGTTATTTTCATTCACTAAACCATTGCATTTTTCTTCCAAATCATTGATTTCCTTCTTTAATTGTTGTTCTAACTGGCCGAATTCTGTTTCTCGCATATCTAAATGAAGTTTCCAACTTTCGGCGACATCACTGCCTCGTTGATCTACGAGAGTTTGCCAATCTTGGTTCAACTTTTCTAGTTGTTCACGGAATTCTGCATCTTTCACCTTAATCTGCTCTGAAAGATTTTCGATTTGGTTTTCCAATTGCTTTTGATGTGATGTGAGCTCCTGATTTTCTTGTATTAAATGTTCTATATTTCTGATTTGAGTGTTAACTTCAGTTTTTAGTGATGAAGCGTCGTTTTCTATTTTCAAGTTGATATTATCTATCTCATTTTCTTTCCTCTTAAGGTCTTGCAGCAAATTCTCCTTTTCTTTTTGTAAGTTATCAACTAGGGTATTCTTAACTTGGATTTCATCCATTAAGGCTTTTTCTTTGGAAACGTGTGTCTCTATTTGGGAATTAATCTCAAATTGACTTTCTTCCAAATGATCAATTTTTGTTTGCAGTTCTTGAACTTTTAACATACTTTGAACTCTTTCATTTTCCAATTCAATCAATTTATTTTTTTCATCATTATTCTGCTTGGAATTGAGCATCAATTCTTTAATTATATTGTCCTTTTCTCCAATAACTTTTTCCAAATGTAATTTCTCTTCTAACAAATTTTTGAATTCTTCCTTTTGTTCATCATTTTTTTGAATGATGTCGTTCAGATCGTCCTGGAGTCTTTTTTTTTCAGTTGTGATTTCCTTGAGTTTATCTTCGGCTATTTGTTTCTGATTGATAATTTCTAAATATTCTTCTTCATTTTTCATGGTTGTGATGACACGATTGAGTTCACTTTGCAATCTTTCATTTTCAGAAGATATTTTATTGAGTTGGTCTTCTATATCTCTTTTTTGGAGTACTATTTCATTGAATTCTTCCATAGTCTTCATATCTGAACTGTAGCGATCGAGTTCAATTTCAAGGTTAGCCTTTTCAGCTAAAACTTTATCCAGTTCACTTTCAAGAATTTGTTTTTGATTTAACATTTCTTTATATTCACCCTCAGTTCTCATGTTCTCGAGAATGGGTTCAATAGATTTTGCTTTTTCTGCAGTTATTCGAAGTGTTCGTTGTTCTTCTAATAACACTTGTAAATCTTCATTATCTAAAGTAAGTTCTCTGATAGTTTCATTCAAGTCTGCTATTTTTTGTTGGAGTTTCAGGATATCAGAATCACTGGCTTTATCTGGGGATTCAAGAGTTTTAGATTTTTCTGGAGTGCCTTCACTCTCCTTCCACTCGAACTGATCTAGTTTGGATTTTAATTCGTCTGTTTTTCTTTGCCACATCAACATTTCAATATCACTTTTTTCCTTCATTTCAATCATTCTTTGGTGTGAAGAAGTAAGCGTTTCAATTTTTTTCTGTAATATTTGCTTTTCATTCTTCTCTTTAGTTAATTCAGTTCCAATTTCACCTATTCTTTTTTCTAAAGTTTCAACCTGTATTTTTAATTCTTCTTGAATGGCACTCTCTAAGTTGAACATATCATTATCATCCTGTTTCTTACTCTTTTGAAGTCTCTCATTCTGTACTTTTAGTTCTTTAAGTTTCTTTATCAACTTTCCTGATTTTATCTGTAAATCTTGGAATTCCTTCTGCTTGTTTTGACTTTCAATTTCCATTGTTCTCATTTTTTCTTCCAGGTCGACGATTTTCATTCGAAGAGGATTAGTTTCAAACTCCTGATTTTGAAGTTCCTCCAGTTTGGCTTCTTCAGGGCTCCAACCCCAACCATCATCGTTTTCACCAAAAGTATCCATATTAAACTGAGGTGGATTGCTTTGTTGCGAAACTTCTACCGGTTTGAAAAATTCTGACTGCACAATTGGTGGATCTGCATCATCAGGATAACACAAGTATGCTTCTTTTTTCTGAATCGGTTCCTCTAAGAATGGGTTTGTACAATCTCTCACATCTCTGGTTTTAATGAATTCAATTGCTTGTAATTCACCTACAGATGGTTCAATCTGGCTTTCTTTAATAACTTGTGATTCAATGGAATGTAATACTTCTGCAGTTTCCTCGTTTTCACCATCTGGATAACACAGGTAAGTAGTTTTTTTCTCAAATGGTGGTTCGTTTACAGGCTCCATATTTTGGATTTCATCTTGGGCAGCGTGTAAATCTCCAACTTTCTCTTTTAAAGGTTTTTGACCAAAATGATATACCATATTCATGAGTTCACTTGATAAATGTGAGCATTGATTCATTACTTCATCTCTTTCAATTTCAACATTTTTCAACATGAACTCAAGAGTTTTGATTTTCTGTAAAAGTTCTTCTTTAGTATTCGTTTCTCTATCGGTTGCTTGTTGACTCTCTTTCTTTGATTCATCTTTAACAGCATCTGAAGAATTATCTTCTTTAAGAGGAGTCAAGTTTTGCTGTTCTACAAAACTAAATGGATCTTTCTCTTCAACTGTCCAAGAGAACAATGTTTTCGCACTTTGTGGTTCTCCATGTTTTGAGTTTTCAAGGTCATTCAGAAGTTTGTTATTTGCCAATTTCAGTTCTTCTACTTCGTTCCTTGTTTCATCGAGAAGATTTGCAGTACTGCTTAACTGGTGTGATATTTCAGTCGATTTTGTCTTCAAATTTTCATTTTCCCTTTTCAATTCATTCACAAGATTCAATTCAATTTGTTTTGTTGATTGCAGATTTCTTATTTCAATGATATTATTATCAATTTCTTCATTTTTCTTGTCCAATTCATTCTTTAAAGTGTGAATTTCATCTCTTTGTGATGAGAGCTCGAAATCGGAGGACTCTTGAAGTTCGAAACTCTTTTCTAGTTTAGATTCTAAATCTTTAATTTTATCTGATAAAACCTGTTCAGATTCCGTTAGTTCAGCAATTCTTTCATTTAGTTTTTCACAGAGTACTGACAGTTCAGATTTTTCCTTCGCTACTGTGTCAAATTGAAGCTGCCAATCATTGTCCAATTTTTCAAGATCTGTTTTTGCAGATTCTTGCAAAACAACTCTTTCGAGTTCAAACTTCCTAATTTCTTGTTCCAAGGTCGTAATATGAGTTTTAGATTTATCAAATTCTTCTTCCATTTTTGATAAATTTTCTTTGATTACTGATAATTCATTTACACGTTCATGGGCAATGATTAGTTTTTGTTTAAGTTTTTTCACAGATTCTCTTAGCTTATTATTCTCTGTTGTTAACTTTCCATTATTCTCGGAAACCTCTTCAAGTTTCTTCTCTACTTCTTCCTTATATTTTGATAGATTCTTGAGTTTTTCTTCTAATAAATCTTCTGTTTTTGATATTTCCTCAAAACTATGTGACTTTTCAGCTAACTGAACACCTAACTCGTTGGTTTTCTGTTCCAAGGATTCTCTTTTTTCGTCCATTTTAGACAACATTTCCTCTAATACACTAATTCTTTCTTTGTATGCACTCAAATCATTTTGTTGAGTTTCAACAATCAATTCTAACTCCTGAATTTTGGTGTCATTATTTTTTGTGAAGGTTTCTTGAACGAAACTACTTCCTAAAAGTTCTTCATGAAGACTTAGGTCACTTTTAACATGCGATTGACCCTGGAGTTCATTCCTTTCTACCTTCTCATCAAGAACGTGTTTTAGCTGGTTAATTTCTGATTGATACAATTCCATCTTCTCGTTTAGTTCCTCAATTTCCTTTTTTGCTTCCTTTATGCTCAAATCTTTCTCTTTGGATTCTGTTTCCCATTTTTCTTTAGAGGAACTCAATTGCTGCTCTAGTTCCTGACAGTTCAGAGTTTTCTTTTTCAGGTTTGCAGCAATTTTTTTCATTCTTTCAACAAGTGCATTATTTTTACTTGTCAGTTCTTCTACTTTCTTCTGCAGAGGTTCCCTTATATCATCTAGAGACTCTGTATTGATCTCAGTTTTTTTTTGAAGTGAAAGGAACTTATCTTTCATCTCACTGGAGACTTTGTGGAACATTTCATCTTTAGATTTTATTTGTAATTGTAGTTCTCCTACTTCTGAATTCAATTTTGAAATAATTTTTTCTTGTTCTTCATTTTTATTGTCTAATATATTCTGTAGCTCCAAATTTTTATTACTGAGCTCCTTTAGTTGTTGATTGAGTTGCTTAATCAAATTAGAATTTTCTTCTAATTCATTTTCATAATCTGCAATCTGTCCTAAGTTTTCATCTAGAACATTTTTCAAGTCACTCAGTTGTTTTTCCATATTTTCAATGTTATTTTCATTTTGTCTATTGCTTTTAGTTTCATTTTCTAGTTTATTTATTGTTTCATTGAAATTGTTGATTGTTGTATTCAAGTTTTCTATTTCTGACTTATAAGTTGTTATTTCTGAATCTTTTTTAACGATATTTTCTTTCAATTCATTAAGTTGATGAGAAAATTTTATGAATTCCTCTTTGTTTTCTTCTATCACTAATTGATATGTTCTTATTTCTTCTATGTTTTCAGTTATTTTTGACTCAAACTCTAATATTTTCTTGTTGGCATTCTTTAGTTGGGATTCTAATTCATTTTTCTCATGAATAAGTTCCGACTGATTTTTGAGTTTTTTCTTCAGATTTTCATTTTCCTCTCCTAATTTAATATATTCTCCCTCTAAATCATATAATTTTTCTTTCAAATTATCTTTCTCATTTATATTGTGATCACTTTTCATTCTTTCTATTTTATCTTTCAGTTGTTCATTTTCTTTTTCCAATGAATCTAATTTTTCATCGAGTTTTTCCTTTTCGCTTTGAAGTTGTTCGTAAGTTTCAGTCAACAGTTCACTATTGTTTTCAACCTGTTTTAACTTGAGATTTAGATGAGCATTTTCAGTAGATAAAGACTCCATTTTTTCCATAACTTCTCTTCTTTCAACAGTAAATAGTTCGATTTTTTGCAAAAGTTCAGATGTTTCTTCAGTCAAACGATTGACACTATCATTCAAGTCAGGATTTTCATCTAGATGTTCTTCACTCGATTTTAACTTCCCACTATGTGGATCAAGATTCTTTTGATATTCCTCAAGTTCGAGTTTTTCCTGCATCGTTAGATTTTCAACAATCTCAATAGATTCAGCAGAGGAAACTTTTTCGGTGCTCATTTTCTCCAATTTATCAATCAATTCCATATTTTCTTGAAGGTATTGTTCTAACTTTAATTGTAATTCTGATTTTTCTTTCATCAATATTTCAACTTTTTCTGACAACTCAGTATTTTCATTTTGCAATTTCTCTTTAGTTGTAACAATTTCTTCCATTTCTTTCTGCAATTTTTCTTCATATTGGATAGATGATATTTCGGATGTTACTTTTTCGTTATGCATATCGGAGAATTTCTTGAGTTTTTCGTTCAATGATTCGATTTCTTGTTTCATAGACGTATTATCTGTGGAAAAAAATGTAAAGATGAGAAAAATAATATCCTCGTTATTCCAAAAAACAGGTGACCATTTGCTTTGAAGTGCTTCTAGCACAAAAAACTTTTGTTGGATTTGACTAGTCCTGAAAGATCTATACAGTCGATTTTTGCTTAATTTTGGGTTCATATACATAGATCCATGATTTGTGGCCTGTCACGATTTTATAGCCATCTTTTGAAGCACCGCGATAGGATTTTTTTAAACATTTTTTGCAACAATTGACACAAGTGACTATTGTCAAATTATGCAGGATCCAATATGAGCAAATCTTTTGGAGACATTGAATGTATGTGAGTGGAACTAATGTACCAATATTCATCCTGTAGCGAATTATAAAAAATTGAGGCGAGTTTATCGGCACTCTGCTGTTGGTTCAATCTACATTTAAAGTCATAGAAAATCATAAAATACGATTTAATTTCCATTTTACCAGCAAGAAGAACATTTCAAGTATCTGTATTGAACACAAATAGCTCTAGTATGACAATATGTTCTGAGTACGTTTCCTATTGAAAATGTCAAATTTTAAAAATGTTAGATTTGGCATACTGGCATCAGCGTTGCCACATCTCAAAATTTAAGTAGCAATCCACATAATTGATAAAATACCAAACAAACAATCAGACTGAAATTTTGCAAATAGAATTTTGTGTGTGAAAGTGCTCAAGATTTATAGTGAATCAACTCACTTCATTAAAAAAAAATTCATTTCAAAAACTTTCTCAAAAACAAGTGTATATCAGTGGTTCAGTGCATTAAAAAACAGTTGAGATGTATCTCTTCCTGACCAATCTTCAAGCCTTCAACTGAACATCTCTAAAGTAAAGATAACAATGATTAAAAATCCTCCTTTGAGTCTGATAGAGATAACCGCTGAAATTTTTATGTTTCACAAATCAATATGTACCTGTTTGAGCAATTGTTTCTGCATGAAACCCTTACTATGGAAATATCCAAAGTCACAAGGCTATCATTGTGAATGAATTTCTAGCTACAAATGCAAAAAATGATATTGAACCAGCCTATACCCCTGATATGACTCCGTTCAACTTTTTTCTCTTTCATAAATAGCGAAGCAACTGTTATTAGTCGACAGAAGACATAAAAGATATTAGGAGTACAAATAAGTTTCCGGCGTTATATTGTAGATGGCGCGGCACGGAGTTTCGGTTAGCTTTCGCAGATGATAACCGGCTTAAAAAATAGTTTGGACATTCAAGAACAACATAACCTATTAATATCAGGGATTTTATATTGGTAAAATATAATTTTTATAACTTGAAAATGTCAAAATTTGAGCCAAGTAAGCGTCATTTGCGGGAAATATTAGTTACTTCTTTAATTTAAAGAAATCTGCTGCTGAGGTGCATCAATTGCTCGTAGAAGCATATGGTGAGGGTGCTTTGAGTGAGAGAACGTGTCAAGAGTGGTTTCAAAAGTTTAAGAACGGTGATTTTGACGTAGAAGACAAAGATCGCAGTGGAAGGCCAAAAATTTACGAGGATGCTGAATTGGAGGAATTATTGGAGGAAGATTCATCTCAAACACAAAAAGAACTTGCTCTAACATTAGAAGTCACTATATCACCGTTCTTCTATAATAAATACTTAATTTGTGTTAAAAAACGGCGGAAACTTATTTGTACTCCTAATAGTTGAGGCAAGTACTGAAGTGAATTCCTGAAAGAAGCCTACTTAGAAGGAGATATAACAAATATGAATAAATAATGCATATTTTATGTATTATTGACTGATTTTCAGTACTTTTTTGACACTATGATGTCAGATATCACATACACTAGTCCTACAAATTAGAAACACTACTCCCTGTCAAACACAAAAAGGTAACCGTCATCAATGACTGTTTCCAAAAACATGAGATGGACATAACTTTAAACAATGTAAATGATAAAGACTGGCATCCCTGTTAGTTATTCTGTAGAAGAACTTACCTGAGAGTAACCTTTCTGAATCTCTGGATTTATTCTCTGATAGTTCAGTCAATTCTTTAATTTTCATTTCCATTTCTTCCATATTCCTCCCAGCAGAATCTTGAAGAGAATTATTAGGAATGTAAAATAAAGTTTAATCACCTTACCTTTAGATGACATTTCTTCCATCATCAATTGGTAGTTCCCTTTTTCTTCTTCAAGTTCGGCAATTCTTTCATTCAAACTATCATTTTCTTCACTTAGTTTTACAATGTGAGCATTCATATCCCCAATTTTTTTGAAAGTGTCAATTTTCTTGTTCAACAGTTTGATTTTCTTTTTGTGTTCACTTTTCACCTTAATCATATTTTTATTCAAGTCATCTAATTCTTTTTTGAGCTTTACCACTTCTTCAGCTTGCTTTTCTACCATATCCATGTTGGAATTCTTAGAAAATTCAGATTTTAGATTTTCAATAGCTTTTTGAAGATCAGCAATGTCTCTTTGTTTTGTTTCCAATTCATTTCTACTAATTTCCCCCTGTTCTTCAAGTTGTTTTTTGTAAATTTGAATGTTATCATTTGATTTTGACAATTCCTCATTTTTCCTTATTAAATCGCCATTTGAATCTTGTAAATCTTGTATTTGATGTGTTAAATCAGCAATTTTTTCTTCCAAAAGATTAATATCTCTAGATTTATCTGTGACAGTGGAGACCTGATTTGATTTTTGTAAATTATCATTAATTTCCTGTAATTCAGCGATCTCCAAATTTTTCAACCTCAAATCATCCAAAAGTTTCATTTGCCTAGCTTTCATTTCATTTTCTAACTGTACAAAATTCTCTTGCATTTTTCTCATATGTTCTTTGGTCTCATCCAGCGTATCTTGAGTATTTTTCGTCTTTTTTGAAAGACTCTCAGACATTAACGTAATGGCTTTAGTTCTTGCATCTATAACACAATCTTTTTCCTTAAGATTTTCTTGTAAATCAAGAACCATTGCTTCTAATCTCTGGACTTTAGAATTTAGATCAGTTATTTTCTTGTCCTTAGTTATCAGTATATTGTATAATTCTTCTGAACTACTACTTTTATTATAATCTGTTTTTGATTCTAGGATAGAAAAGTTTGAGGAAGTATCATGTATTAACTGGAGTGAATCATCAAATTGTGCTTTTAATTGATGCACCATTTCTTCTATATCTTTTTGACTCTTTCCTCTCTCTGCTAATTTAACTCTGAAAAAAGTTTTTATATGAATATTACAATAATGAGCCAATAAAGGCCAAAATGACAAAACTGTTCACTTATTTTCATAACATTGATATCATTTATATAGGTCATCGGTTTCTTACTTATTTTCTTCCAGTTGTCGTCTTAACAAGGATATTTTCTCATTAACAGGTGTTTCTATACCAGATTTAGAGGCACCTTTCTCACCACTACTTTCTTTCTTGAGTTTACTTTTTTTAGCCCTCATAGTCATCTTTGATAAGGTCGAAGCGTATCTATCAACTTTTTCTTGCATGACATTGCTTTGATCAGTTTTCTGCAACATCTCTTTGAACTGAGCTATCACAACTTGCTGATGTTCAAGCTGTTCTTTTAAGTCGGGGGATTCTGCCCTTCCTTCGGAGTTCTCTTGAGGAGGAGGATCCTCCCCAGGATCTTGCTGGGGACCCCTATTCATTTTACTAGCTATAACATAAGGGGTATGAAATTCCAACAAGAGTACATGGCATATTAAAAAAGTATATAAAATGTACTCGAAACTCACCTTATAACGCTTTAAATTGTACAATCAAATGAAAAGGGGATTATTTTAAAGGAATATGGCCATTTTATTTACATATCCTATTTACTTCAATGAGCTATATGTCAAAACATAATTCATCGACTTCCACGTCAACCCAAAATAAAATCACAGATGTGTACAGATATTAATGACGTTAACAACCTACGGAAAACCACAGATTACAGACAGAATTAACATTTTTCTGACAGAATTTCATTAATCCTTGCATTTTGAACTTCCCGTTACCGTTAAACGTTTAAGTGTAATTTGTGTTGTCTATGCAACATGAAGTCTTCCTTTTAACTGGACTATCATAAAAACCACAGTTCTCGGCGACTATATATGTTAAAAAAAACTTTTCCTGAAATGATTCAAACCTCGCCTAAAGTATTATACTTAGTTTATGTCTCGGTAAAATATTTCAAATCACCAAAAATTCAAATTTGTCTAGTGATTTTGTATTTTTTTTTTAATATGTTATCACTAAAGAAAACTTCGACATTTGACAGATAAGACAAATAAAAAGGGGTGTTTACTTGATAGAAGGCTTATTACAATATCTTAAATATCATACTATCAATTAGTAAACCCCCTTTTCAATATTTTATTTAATATATAATAATTATTTTTTGGTTTTTCTCACTGGCATCATTTAGATATAACTGAGTCCTTAAAAAATACCTTACAAACTTTGTGTAATTTCTCTGACGAACATAGAATTCGTAGGCTTTTAATATTTAAAAATTCACTATGTTTGTGGTTTCACTGGGGTAAGATATACTTTTATTAATTAATTTTATTTTTTGGGTACGAAGTTGGACTGACGAGCTATCAATGCGGTAATTCCAAATTGCCTTTTAAAGATATATGTCTACTAAATTTAAACTGTGTTTTCTATGATATTTATTTAATTCAATTTTAAAAAATTTTTGCGAAAATTTTTTTATAAAATTAAAATTTGTGGTGAGGTTAGCAGAATAAGTCTGTATGATATTTAAGATATTGTAATAAGCCATGTATCAAGTGAAAGAATAAATAATTCATTATGAAAATCTGTATTTTTGTTCAAGAACTTCGTGTTGAAATATTTCCGTTCATTTACTCGATCATCATCATAATCTTCAGAAGGCTCGGCCTTGTCGCTGCAGCCATTGATTCTTGTCACTCGCGCATCTTTATAATGGAAGAAAGATTCAAATTTCAATCTTTCTTTGATGTCTTTTGAAGTAATTGATTCGTGGCCGTTCTTTGGATCTTCTTCCATTTATTCTTCAGTCAAAGGAGAGTTGCGGAGGAATGTAATGTCAGGAGTCATATGGTTTATTAGTTTAGTTTTTCTCTTCAGGATGGTGTCCAATGAATTCCTTTTTTTACTCGATATATTATGAATTTAACAGTTAGCTAAGAAAACTAAGTGTTTAGTATTTTCAGAAGGTTGGCTATCATGACGTGACTCTGTAACACACAAAATACCAAAAGCTACAAATTGTAACAATTTTACTTATTTACAAGGGGATTGGTTCTTTAGAATTAATATTTCTAATTGTATCGAATGTTCCTTTCCTACAATCAACCTAATACATCTTTTGTAGGTACTTAGTATATTTCAACATATTCAATATAAACTTTTTTCTAACTATTAGATCTTACCACTATCACCATTCACTACATTCTACTCATAATTGCTGGATCTAATTCCCTATCCGAATAGATATGAAATCACCTACTTTAATAAACTCCCTTTCTGGAGAAAATTGGGTTCGTGCTTGTCGCACGAGGGACAAGTTTTTTGTTTCAAAAGTATTTTCTGAGGAAATGGAGCAAAAATAACACATTTAAACGGAATACCACATATTATATAATTAAATAAAATGGTGTCAATCGATATAATTCTGAATTATAACAATTTTTCACAATCTTTTGTGTAATGGGTTTGCTTCATGAGCGAACTAACCCATTCATTTAGAGGTCCTAATTGCCCCATCCATCATTCCGAGGCAACCTTTTCTTTCGTTCCACAGTAACCCCGCTGGAGATGGCACTGCGTCCAACCCAGCGGCGGACTGTTTCTTTGCCTGATCCTAATGCCCTGTTCCGTGACCTTACCGATGCTCACTGGAGGGGGATTGTGTAGCGATCAACTTCTTCGCTCCTCGTCAAGCATTCTGCTTTGCTGCATCTTGCCGGCGTATCATATAGACGACACGACTAGTCTTAAAATTCCTGAATGATCGTCCCCGCCGAGTTCAAGAGGGGCAAGGCACACAGCGTTCGATGACCGTTCCGACGTAGAACATAAGATCACTGGCTTCACAGGCAGACATGCGTACCACGCCTGTCTGAAGAGTTCAGGTACGCATGCTCAGAACGAAACGACGCCTCCCAATTAAGATGTAGAAGCTTCATCGCAACACCGCATTCCTTAAGACCTTCAATTTCTTCAATTCTAAATTCAATTAGTAATTTATATTGTAACTGTCCAACTGAACAAGACTTTTAAAGTTAATTTCAAGGTTTAAGCACTCTTCTCCGTATGGAAATAGAATTTATTGACATCATAACAATTTGAATAAGATAATAGGTATCATTTGGTTCGATCTAAATTATTTTCCTACGTACTTATTCGTATAATATCGGCGATATTTTAAATACGAAACTAGGTCCTTTATTTCAACTTCTCTATTAGATAATGATCCGGAATGAAACTTACTAATACAGAGAGACAATACATAAAATAAAAATAACTAAAATCCTTTGAATACTGAATCCATTCGTTGAGGATGCCACCTTCGAATGACGAACAAATAATATACAGGAAACCGTTGGATTTGTATTCTTTTTTCAATTGAATGCTGCTTCCAAAGATGGGAAAAATGGAAACTTTATAAGTTCATGACATCAAAGTACGTCAATGTGATGATCATTCAACGTCAAATAAAGCAGAAAATGGCATGAAAAGAATTCTATTCACGTAGTTGATAATAATAATAGATTTTACTCAGCGATAAGTACAACTTGCATTCTATTCTTTTCTGTTTTGCTTTAAGATGAGCCCAGGGAATATTTCATTATATTTTGGATATTCTGTTCTTTTAACACATAAACTCTTTTTTTTGTTAGTATCTGATATTGAAATTTTCAGGGTGGGTTTGAAATCTAAACATATTAGTTTAAAGCTGTAAAATCGTCGTGTAAAATATTCATTAGGCCACCCTGAATAATAGTATATGTATGTGGATATTGTGAGAGCCAACTAATGATCAATTTAAAAATTTTCCTCATGAGATGGAATAAAATAATGAACATCTTTTTTCAAGGCCACATAATAATATATTCTAACAATTGTAAATCATTTTTATTGTGATTTGTCCATGGTACCCATCGAATTGTTTCATTTTCTGTTATTTAAATGAGCTTTTTTACGATTCGCTGATGTTCATCAACGTACTTCATTCAACACATTAATTTCCACATAAAAAACTGTAAATTAGTATATTATTTTAGGTGCATTCAAATAACAATTTTATTTAAAAAAATTCACACAGTTTTTATGTTCACAATTTATTAATAAATTGTGAAACATAAAAACTGTGTGAATTATTTAAAACAAAATTTTTATAATGTTTCAGCTAGTGCCAACCGCATATTCCATTCATGGCATTCAAATGATTTTGCTTATGAAGCTTCATTTCGGGTAATTTACTTGGTAAATAACGAGATGCTAATTTTTATTGAAATTTTATGACGCGTGACACGAGAAATCTTTATATATTTGTTTATTATTCTCACATAAGAATAATAAAGAATTAATTGTGAAGAGATCCGCATTGCCTAAGAATCATGCGAGTGAGAGAAAAATTATACAGTTTACGTCACGGTATTCACGAGAATGGTCTCCTGTGGAACTCCATATCTCAAGTAATTTATGGTACTATACTTGTTCTTGATTCTGTTGGTTAAGTAGGTCTTGAAATAATTGAAAAATTATTTGAATCAAGTGTTTCATCAATGGTTTGGCATGCCAGGGCTCCTTGTGCTGATTTTATCTTTATAACTCCATATAACTACTGGATAAAAGTCCATTTCCTTTTAGCAGATATGTGAGCCTAGTTTCGATGCCCTTTTCTTTTATTTTGGAAATGGTTGATTTTAACAAAATAGGTCTATAATTGGAACATAGATTACTACTTCCTCCCATAAGAAGGGATAGAACAATTGTCGTTTTAAGAATTTCTGAAAATATTACTGTTTCTAAGATCTTATTACACAAGTACGTTATTGGTCGTGTATACTTTTTAATACCTGCCTTCAAAATGTTAGTAGAAATACAGTCGATCCCTGCCCTCTTCTTTGATTTTAAATTATTACTTTTTGTTGGTGTTAAATAAAACTGTGTATGTAACTGTAAAACTTTGCTGTATTATTTTCTATTTCCATAACAATTGATTTTTTCTGCTAATTCTTGACCGATGCTAACAAAATACTCGTTAAAGGTTGTAGCTATCTTCAATGGATCCTGAATTATGCCATCCTTTGTTTCTATCATTTCTATTGGAGCCTTGAAGATTCGTTTTGAACATACTCGTAAGTGATTTAGTGTATTCCATGAACTGTTTGTATTATTCACATTAGCTGTAATTTGGCTTTTGAAATACCCAATTTTTAAACTTCTTATGAGGTAGTTTAATTTATTATTATAGTTTGTAAAAACTTCCAGTTTTCTTCTTATTTATCTTCCTTTCAGTTCTTATACAGCCTGTTTCTGTCTTGAATCGATTTTACAAGTCAATTTGTAATCCAGTTTTTCCTCTTAAGGTTTTCGTTTTTCGCTGACATTTGCTCACTTGCAGTTTTATAATTTAAATTTTTCAGCCATAGGATTTATCCCCTGAATTTCATTGGAAAAGCCTTTTCATAGGTTCCATGAAAAGTCTATATGCACAAAAAGTGGTTACACTACAAGGTGTCCAAAAAGAATGTCGGTATTTGTTACTTCGATAAAACAAAAACTACTTGAAATAAAAAAAGATTATTGGTGAATATTACAATTTAAAGTGGAAAATTATTTGTAAAATATGATTTTATCTAAATAGTGACCATTACGCTGCTGTCAAAGATTGGCGATTATACGCTGACACAAAGCTCTCGATATTGCTGCCATTTCTGACCTTTCTTGCTTCAATTTCATCAGGTTCTCTTATACCTTACTTTTAAGGTATCGTCATGCAAAATAGTCAAGTGGAGTAAGGTGGGGGCTTCTGGGAGACCAGTTAACAGCCTCCATTGCTTGATTTGATGTATGGTAAGTGGCTTCATCTTGTTGACACCACGTTCTTGAGTTGAAACCTTGAAATTCCTGTAACTCTGGAGCCAAAAAGCTTCCCAGCATATCGCAATAGCGGTCACTATTCAAATTGACTGGTCCGGCTCGTCGATCTTCATGAAAATAAGGACTGATTATGCATCTAGCAGACCCAAACAACGACCTTCGGGCTGTGCAGGGGTTGTTCATGCTTTCTCTCGGATTTTCCTCTGCCCAGTACCGACAATTCTGTTTATTGACGTGACCATTCAGATGAAAGTTTGCTTCATCACTGAAGAGTACGTTATCAAAATTGTTAAACCGCCGTAATATTTTGTTGGCAAAATTCAATCGATTAGCATAGTCCGTATCTTACCGTCGAACTGTTTTCTTGAACATCCGGATCCATTCTCTAATGCTGTCGTCACTTGGTGTATGGCGTGTACGATATTTCGCACGATACAAACGTTGAAAAGCCACTATTGAATCACCGTTGCCATAATACGCTCGTACACAAAAGGCGAGATGCGTTCCCGTGTACTGCTCCGTCGTGATTAAAACTCCACACAATGCAGCTCCAAAACAAATACCCGATACGTTTTTTGGACACGCTGTAGATTGCAGAAACCTATTGCCTAAATTCAGTTTGTGCTTTTCTGTAAAAAGCACTTTCATTAAAGTGTACATAGTATTAATGATTATTTCTTGGTACGGACATTACATTTAACCACAGATGATTCTTTCTAAACTTGTTTTAGGTTCAATTCATTGTTGTCACCACCTAAAGACAAGCAGTCTAGATTCTGGTCTGCCTAGTCAATTAATCAGCTGAGTTATTTATTTATTATCATGCAATAGAAGGAATGCGTCCCTGTTTTGAAGAAAACATAAGTGATTAAAATAATCTTCTATTTTTTACATTATCATGACAAACCAAAACATATTAAGGAGATAAAGGGTTTATATCCATATTCGTTTTTAAAATATCCGAATGATTACATTCACTATGAGAATAGTAGAATTGTTCCTTCCTCTTTACAATGAAATAAGCATCCATTGATTCCTCTTAAAATATACTCGTTTTTTTATGAAACCTCTTATTGGAAAACCCTTTAGAAATTACTGAAAAACTTTCACTGAGCATACTTTTCATTGTATACAGGGTGTTCCAAAAAAGGTGACACCGTCTCTAGAATAGGTAGGAAACTGAAAAATAATTGGGGTTTGTTCAGTAAAAATTTTCGTAGCACCATTTCTATTCAAGATGAAGGGCGTTAAAGAAAAAATTATACACATTTTTTACGATTTTGCCGAAACTTCAGGCAACATTGTAATGAAATTTTATACGAATATGTTTTGGAAGCTGCTACATCCCATGAATTTGTTTTTATATCTGACTTCCATAGGGGACGTCAGTTACACGGTTTTTACCAAGTACTATTGAACATAACTCTTTTAAGGTTAGATTTATCAATCAAAATTTCAAATGAACTCAAATATCATTCAATTTTACCCTAAAAAGGTACTCGGGTAAAACTCGATACTGTGTACCGTTTTTGGAATATTTTGATTTGAAAATTATGAAGTACAGTCGACTCTCGTTAATTCAAACCTGCGATAATTCGAACCTCTCTATAATTCAAAGTTATCACGAGTTCCCTACTAAATCTCTTTATATTTCGAACTAAATCAATACATTTTCATACACTTGGTAATTCGAACGAAAAAATCATTGCTATTTAACAAAACGACGCGTTAATTCGAACTCATCAGCGTCCAACACTCGACAATTCAAAGTTGCAGAGAGAAGAGGCGGAAAGATTGTAAGTACATTTTGCGACAAGTTCAAACTTGTATCAAGATACACGAGCCTTTGTTTTTGTTATGATTAGTTTGACTATTTGACGCACACACTTCTTACGAATTGGTTTGTTTAGTTATTCAGTCACTTAACACTTAACTTTTAACAGTTAATGGGGACATGAAACGACAAAAGCGGAAAATTTTACTATTTTTAGACAACTGCACTGTCCACAACAGTCCTCCTACATTGTCTAACGTGGAACTCTACTTCTTTCCGCCAAATACAACTTCCAAATTGCAACCATTGGACCAAGGGATTATCCATAATTTTAAGACGTTCTATCGCAAAGAAATTGTTAAGATCGTTTTAAAATCTCTCGACAAACAGCTAACTGCAAATATCACGGTTCTGACAGCTATTTTACTAATTGACAAAGCATGGAGAGCTGTAACACCCCTAACGATTCTCAACTGCTTCAAAAATCCGGTTTCTTAAAAGAAAATCAAGAAAATCTTCCAATACTTATAGATGATGAAGAACCAGCAATAGAACCATCAGTTGACATCAGCGGTGTGAGTTTTTCTGATTTTGTTCAAGTGGATGAAAATGTTGCTGTCTCAGGTTCACTAACCGATGGCAAAATTTTATCTGCGACAGATACGCAAAGTAACGATGAAGATGAGGACGATACATCGGAACCTTTGGCAGAGGTGTCAGTTAAGGAAGCAAGATCCTCATTTGATACCTTACAAAGCTTCTGTCTACAAAACGAAAGTGATGAAAAAGCATTTCAGGCACTTTTTCTCTTAAAAAAAAGTTATTGAGCAGTGTGAGCAGCAGAATTGTGCTTTAAAGCAAACCAGTATAACAAAGTTCTTTCGAAAGATTAATTAATTCACATTACGAATACATGTATGTACACGAATGTACCTCTTAATTCTTGTCATTTTTATATTAATAAATAAAAATTAACCAACACTTAATAATTCGAAGTTTTATTTATTTTCTCTCACAAATTTTAAACCATTTGATATTTCAAACACTCGATAATTCGTAATATTTCAAGAGTCCCTCGAGTTTCGAATTAACGAGAGTCGACTGTAATAACCGATGCTGGTATAAACTAATGATAAAGTTATTGATTAAACAAAAAATCACAAGAAGAATAAATAAAGAAATAAAGATTAAGAACATAATATAAAATTCAATTAGAGTAAGTGTTCAAAATGTCCGTTTCCACAACCTACACAAGTATATCCTTTTCTCTGAAGAATCCATTAATCTTCTAAACGGTTGGGCATCAGCTGTGAGGTCATTGAAGTGTCTTCCAATTCTTGACGAGAATTTACCTCTGTAGCATAGACTTTTTCCTTAAGATACGGTCAAACTGTGTAGTCCAAAGGAATAAAATCGAATGATCGAGGAGGCCAATGAATCGGAGCTTCTGCATCTCTACCAATCCATCGATTCGGAAAATGGTTACTCAACCAATTACGACACCTTCTATTTAAGTGCGGTGGAGCTCCATCGTGCATAAAAATAAATATCTTCGCTCGTTTAGCGTTAAATCTTCTAATCTTCTAAGTGATTGTTTAAAAAATTCAGGACATATCACCATGTAAATTGCCAGGTAGAATGTGATAACCTATTAATTTGTTACCTAAAATTGCTGCCCCAACATTAAGTTTAAATGAGTGTTGGTAATGTGATACCCTTTTGACTTGTGGATTCTCATCACATCAGTAGTGTGCATTATCTTGTCGCGTAAAGGTGGACTAGTCCGCAAAAACAATACATTTTGAAAAAGTTGGATTGAGAGCTGTCCTCTCTTGTAATGTTTGACAAAAATCCACTCTAACCGTAAGATCGTCTGCCAAGAGCTCTTGGACTTGTCTGTAATGACCTGGATGTAGCTGCTACTTTTTAAGTATCTTCCAAGTACTTAAAGAAGACGTATTTGTTTGTCTTGCCATATTCCTTACGCCAACTGTTGGTTCTTGATCAACTAAATTTAAAATAATATTTTCTTTATTTATGGTTCTTGTTGTTCTTGGCCTCCCAGAATTTTTTTTTTTTTTTGGTCTCACATTCCGAGTTTCTTGAAAACGTCGCTCAATGGCTCTAAATGTATTTTTACTTGGTAAGTTTCTTCGAGTAAACTTTTCTGCATAACGCGTAACAGCTGCATTAGAGTTTTCTAAATACTCGCCTGAGGTTAATAACATCTCGGTGTATTCAACATTTGAGTAAAGTTTGATCAACAATATCTAATTTTATGAATAACAAGATTTTAAATATCATACAGATTTATTCTGTTAACCTCCAACAAATTTTAATTTCAAAAAAAATTTTATTCAAAAACTTTTAGAGTTAAATTAAATAAATGTCTTGAGAACACACTGTGTCAATTTAGTAGACATATAGAATTAATACTTATTTCACAGTACCAAATGAAGAATGAAGAAAATTCCAAGAAATACAAATTGTTCCTTTGGTACTGTGTAATAAGTATCGGGTGTTTTTTTTAGAGTGATAGAACTTTAAATTGAAATAAAACACATTTAAATGAAGATTGAAGCTAAATTTTTCTTTATTTGAAAGATAATTTCATGAAATTTATGTTTTAAAAATAATTTCCGGCATATGTCCACCACGACTTGCTCTGAGGAACCGCATTCGACCAGACCAATTTTGGACCACTTTTTCGAGTAATTCGGGCCTTATTTCATTAATAACACGAGTTATGTTGACTTCCAAAGCGTCTATTGTTTCTGGTTTATCAGCATAAACCAATGACTTGAAATAACCCCAAAGAAAATAATACAGTGGAGTTATGTCGCATGATCTTGGAGGCCAATTAATTGGACCATTTCTCGAAATAATGTTATCGCCAAATCTTTCTTTCAATAAATCAATTTTTACGGTAGCAGCATGAGGTGTAGCACCATCTTGTTGGAACCAAAACACTTCTGGGTCGATACCATTCAAATTTTGAAACAAATAATCATTGATCATCGATCTGTAACGAGCACAATTTACTGTTACATTAGCTCCAGCATCGTTTTTAAAGAAATATGGACCGATGATGCCTTCAGCTTGTAAAGCACACCATACAGAGCATTTTTCAGGATGCGATGGAATCTGCAGAACTTCTTGAGGATTGTTTTGACTAAATATACGGCAATTTTGCTTGTTTACATAGCTGTTCAACCAGAAAGCTTCTTCACTAAACACAATTTTACGATAAAAAAGTTGATCAACTTCAACCCCAATCAGCAAACAAACGACGCTTATTATGGTCAAGCGCCTTTAGTTCTTGAACCAGTTGGATTTTGTATGGGTGTAGATCAAGATCTTTACGCAAAATTTTTCATGTAGTGGATGCACAGAGTCCAACTTGTTGTGAACGTCGACAAATAGACAATTCTGGATCATCATTAACACTATAACTTACAATAGCGATATTTTCTTCTGTAGGTACAGTTCTTTGTCTTGTTGTTGTTGTTGTTGCATTGAGTAGAGAAAATGTTGTCCGAAATCTATCGATAGTTCGACGAATAAGCTGCTCCGATGGACGATTATGTAAACCATAAATTTCACGAAGTGCTCTAAAAGTTTGGCGAATAGAAAATTGATTTTGAAAATAAATATCAAGAATTTTTAAAAGTTGGTGCGGCGTGAATCTTTTCATGATAATTTGTCAATGCTTACGGAACAGAAATGTCAGAACAACATGGCTTCTACCTTCTGTCAAATCACAGTTATCCTTATCGAAAGTTCTATCACTCTAAAAAAACACCCGGTATTAATTCTATAGGTCTACTAAATTAATAAATCTGTATGATATTTAAAATTTTGTAATAATTCTTCTATCAAAGAAAAACCTTTTTTTATTATTTCATAAATATTAAGGTTTCAAAAAATCTAATTATTGTCGACTTATCGTCATAACTATCAATAAATGACAGTTTTCCATGGAAAACTTAGAGAAAATCAAGATATACCGACTAGAATGAATTTTTGTCACATGTTACAAGAAAGAAAAGCCCGCAGTCCCAAATTTTAACATCTGTTTTATCGATGAGGTCGCATTTACGCGACAAAAATTTTTTAATTCACATTATGCATTCTTATTAACTATACTAATTGATAACTTTATGATTACTTTATATCAGCATCGGTTATTATTTCATAATTAACCGAAATATTCCGAAAACGGTACATAGTATCGAGTTTTACCAAGAGTACCTTTTTGGTGTAAAATTGAATGTTGTTTAAGTTCACTTGAAGTTTTGATTGATGAATCTAACCTTAAAAAAGTTATGTTCGATACTACTTGGTGCTAATCGTGTAACTAGCGCCCTCTATGAGAGTTAGATATCGAAACAAATACATTAGCTTCCGATACATATTCGTATGAAATTTCATTATGATGTTGCCAGTAGTTTCGGAAAAATCGTAAAAAATGTGTATACATTTTTTACTGACCAAACCCCAATTATTTTCAGTTTTCTACTTATCCTAAAGACGGGGGTCACCCTTTTTTGAAACACCTGTATAATGGTAGGTCATGAACCATGTTACTAGCACATGGGATTTTGCGCTCCATGCATGGGAAACGCAGTATAATATCAATAATTTTATGACATTATTATTCAACTCCAGCAGTGGATGATCTATTTATAGTGCACCATTGCAAACCGTAAATCACAGGTGTCTTTCACTGTTCTATCTGGTTGCTTATGTATAATCCCGAGAATTCGGACAAATATCCTCAGTTCGCGCACACTGGAACGAAAAATCGATCTAGAATGACCGGGTTTGCGTGAACTCAGCGCAATACGGTTCATAATTCTGCAGGAAGGAATTCAAGGTGAACCTTAAGTGTATTCGAGTTCGCTTGCACCTAAATCAATTTGCACCGAAGCCGCTAAGGGCAACTTTGCCGTAGGAAATCTGCTGAAACTCGACCGTATGGCCTAAACAAGTACACGGTTCCCCGGTACATTGTTCTACTATACGAACAAACCCGTCATCGGTACAAATCAGCTGTGTTGTTTATATCGAATCGTACACAGACAGCTTCCAGTGAACCTACTATGCGAGTGCGTGAGTGTTTAGTGTTTAGTCGCAAGTTAGACACGGTTGTGTGTTGAGTTTTAGGTGGAAAATTATCCTAGATCGGTTTCACTTTATGGTGTTCGCTGAAAGGGTTTAAGGTGAGCTTATCGCGGTATCCTTAACCTGTTCGGCTATATATAGTACAGGTGACTTAAATGACAAGAAGCCTCCATGAAGAGCCGGTTGTACCTATCTTTAAAGCATTAAATATTATTTGTTTGGGTCTGTCATTTAGGAATATAAAATATTTGAAATTATTACCATTCATCTATATTAAAATAAGGACATGTTCAGCTTTAGAACAGGTTTCAGAAAATATTTCTTATGACACTATTTAGAATTTGAAATTTGCTGGAGTAAATGAATTAAAAGAATTTTCCAAAAATTTTATATTCAATTTGAAGACAAAAAAATTATAAAAGTACATACCATACTTTCTGGAGCTTGAGCATGGTTGTATATTTTCGCTCAATTTTGAGCTTATGAGAATTTCTTATGGTTGTAATTTATGTAAATCTAAGTTATTAACGTTCTTGTTGAATAACTTATATATAAAATAAAAATAGGTAATACTTATTATCAAATAATAAAAATAGTTTTTTAACTTGATAGAAGGATTATTTAAAAAATTTTATATGTCGTACAGATTTATTCTGTTAACCTCCTACAAATTTTAATTTAAAAAATTTTCATTCAAAAACTTTCAGAATTAAATAAAATAAATGTCTAAAAACACACTGTGTCAATTTTGTATACCTATAGAATTAAACATTTATCACACAGTACCAAAGGAAAAAAGAGAATTCGAAGAAATATAAATTATCAATTAAATCTACTAAATAAATACTTGAAGGGGACAAAATTTAGTTTCGTCCTTGTTTTATGATAACCAAATTCCTTTCCAAAAATGCAAAACATAACCTCAAGAACTTCTTAGAAAACAACTTGCTCAAAATAAGTTCCTTCAAAAAAAAATTCCTAAAACATGCAGAGCATATTCAAAAAGCGATCTAGAATAATTACAACGGAAACTCATCAGCCCTACTTCACATTTAAAAAAATAAAAATAATCAACAAAATATATTTTACCATATAAACTGAATGCAGATATCTGAACAAACACTAGAATGAAGTGAACTTTTTAAAATCCTACGTATGGACTCCCTTAAAACCAAATGATAATAATTAAAAAAAAATGTAATCATAATGCCTTCAAAACACTGTTTATATTTGAGTAGACATATTGAGTTCTCATATATTGTACAAGCTCAAAAATATAAAGAAATCCATAGAAAATATAGAATATTGACAGAAATTGAATAACATACATAGCAATATAACTGTTTCATATAAATATTATGAAAACATATTCTATACCAACAAATTCTTTATATAAATTTGAAAATATTGCACGAAACAGCTTTTTAAATTTTCATCCATAATCGTTAGTTGACTTTTTTGAATGATAGATAAAAAGAATAACTGAAAATATATCACCAGCCCAATTTTCATAAGATCTTGAAGCTTGAAGTAAAAATATAAGACAGAATGTTTGTCAGTTGTATTCTAACAACCACAAGAATATAATACAGATAATAGTTGGATTAATTCTCAGAAACCTCTACAAATTCTGTATAAAAAATCTCTTGGAAACTTTTTAGAATCGAATTGAATAAATAAATTCTCCAGAAAAAGGGACATAAAAGACCTTTTACAATTCTATGTGGGGAATATTTTGGTGATGGAATCAAGCCCACAGATTTTAAACGTACATTCACTGCTTGTTGGTTTACTTCCAGTGCAAGCGTAAACTCGTCTTACGTTAGACTCGGATCCTCATCGAGTAATGTCTATGATTTATCGTTTTCCTTTTGGCTGTCCCGAGTGACGTCTATTTTCAACGCTGAAATCACCACGTTTGAATCGACGAAACCATTATTCGCATGACTTGTCAGTTGGAGAATTTTCAACGTAAACTTCCTGAAGCTTACGATAAGTTTCAGCTGCACTTTTTTTCCAATACAAATGCTGTTTAGTTATGAAAAATCGGACATTTTCAACAGCGTAACAAAAAAGTTTTGTATGGAACTCAATACAATTCAAACTGGATGTTATAGGCAGATTTCCAATATGTAGCTAAATTGATTAATCACGATGCAGCGTTTGCATTGACACATGCTGTTAATACAGGCCGCATGCTCGCTGGTCAGAACTCACTGAAGCGAACTTAAATTGCTGGGATTCGAATTTCATTAAAATGGTTTCCAGTTCTGTCTTAGTGAACATTTTGTATTGACGATTTTTTGTTTATTTTGACTATTTCGACCCTCCTCTAAAAAAGTCTCAATTTTGAAAACATCCTGTATAATTGTGAATCAGTATGAAAATTCTGACAAATTTGAAAATATTAAGAATTTGCTGAAAACCAAAAGATAATATGAGTTTTTGAGTGATAATTTCTTCAAAATAAAACCCTTAACTTTTTGAACTATGGAGTGAATTTTTTGACAAATTTCTGTTTGATTTTTTCAGAAAATATGACTGTACGTCGCACCGCAAAAAATCACAAAGAGGAAATCAAAATAAAGATTAAGAACATAAAATAAAATTCAATTAGAGTAAGTGTTCGAAATGTCCTCCGAATTTCTGTTTGATTTTTTTAGAAAAATTGTCTGTACGTCGGACCGCAGAATTTCTTATTCAAGTTTTCACATCAACACACTCCCTAATTTAAACATTGAAATTTCAGGGGGTTTAAGTTTTTTTGGCAATCGCAAAAGTGAATTATTTGAGAGATTAATAATCTTGAATTGACCATGTGTTTGCTATCTTATTCAAAATTAAACAGTTTGGTATTAAATGAAAATTCCGTCATTCACGGAGAAAAAATTATACTTTACTTGAAAATATTTTATTTTCAAATTTCGCTTAGTTCTTCAAATATCTAGATTTTTATTGGTCAAAAGTCGAAGAGTTTACATTTGAATCTAAAAATAATTTAAAGTTATGTCATGTTATTTTGTAAAGAAGAATGAACCTTCTGAAATACTTTCCTTTTCACAGGTAGAATTATCTTTTAGGAAGGGAATTGTGTGATGCGTTGATTTATCTTTGTGAAATCGCATTTTATGAAAAAACTTCATATTAGCTGAATCTTATGAAAACAGATATCTTTCAAAGATGTTTAACATAGTCCTAAGAATTTCATCATAAAACTATCTTACTTAGAATATTCAATATTATTGAATATCTGAGTTATTTTTTAGAAAATCTCAAGATATGTAAAAACATTACTAAAAAACAAGTTTTAAGAGAGACTTCGCCCGTCAGTACCCAATCACATTTAATTAAATATAATATCAATCAACAAAAAAATATTTACTCACGTTTAACAGTCCAGAAAGCATCTTGGCATAATATTAAATATAATTTTTTGAAATTAAATATGTAGAAGGCTAACAGAATATATCTGTAAATATTAAAATAATCAAATAAGTTTCCAAGAGATTTATTTAAATCAAAATCTGTAGAGAATCCGTAGAATTACTCCAGTTATTATCTGAAATTTATTGAGTATATCATATTGTATCATGAATGAAATAATTATGAATTTTAATCTTTAACGTTTGATCATGTCTTCATTACGTTCTGCTTAAATTTTCCATAATGAAACGGTTTACTATTCGTGATTCTTTATTATCATATCTACAATATATTCTTCTTCATTTAAAATAATTCACACAGTTTTGATGTTTCACAACTTATATGAATTATGATAAATTGTAAAATATAAAAACTGTGTGAATTATTTTAAATGAAATTTTATAAAGTTTCACCTAGTGCCAACCGCATACTCCATTCATGTTACAAGATATATGGAAATGTTTCCCCCAATTTAAAATCTTCGAATCCAAAAGTATAATTTTCGATGGAATTACGTATATAAGTATGAGAATTACTACGGAATTTGGAATTGTATAATTTAATCCAATTATTGTCATTAAAATATGACAGAAATATGTTGTTCAGATAAATGAAGAAGTTTCTTGGCTCAAATTTTAACACCAAGAACGTCTTCTCATTTGAATTTTAATGAAAGAATCTTATATCTTATGTGAGTAAAAGCAAAAGACATTGCAAAAAGCTTAAAGCAGAACTCATTGGATTATTGTCAATATCGTTATAGAAATTTCTAAATTAAAACCAATTTAGGTAAAAGAAATTTTTGATCGCTTTGATACGATCATGGGATACCACAAATTTATTTTTATTTTTTCCGGTTATATAGTTTGAAATTTTATTTTTAAATTATAGTTTTTCAGGAAGATTGAAAATGAGATTTTCGGATTTTATTCAACAGAACAATTGAAACAAATTGTTATTGATTATTTCCGCATTAAATGCTATATTATCTAAAGGTGATGACAAATTTGCATTTTTGATCGGCTATAAATAAAAAATTTATGAACATTTTTTCAAAGCTATGAGTTTATTAGAGAGGTTGAACCTTGACATTCACGAATGGAAATACTATCATTCAAATGACCGCCACGACTAGCCATCCGATCAACTCAATTTTTCAGTAAATTTCCGATTGTTTGGGGCTCAATCTCATGAATGGCAACTCCGATTACGTGTTTCAAGGCATTTATCATTTTTGGATAGTTAAGGATAAGTGGACACTTATCCTTAACGGATTACCACAAAAATAGTCCTCCCTTTTTGCTATCATTAGTCCATTGAGCGAAGTGGAAACGTATCGGATGGTGACGAGTCTTCACTTCTTGCAATACTTAAACTTTGTAAGCCTTCATACCGAGGTCTTTATGCAAAATTCTCCTAAGAGAAAAGCGAGAAATATTAAGTTCTTGAGCACGATGATGGGACATTCAATAGTCTATGAATAAAACTGACATCTTTTGGTTGGTGGGGTGATTTGAAGTTTTATGTATTGTAATATCTGTATGTGTTGGTTTTTGAAAAATACTGAAATCATGTGAATTATCTAGTCAAGAAAATTAATACTACGGTTTTTTTCTTCTTCGATTGTGAATTTGATTTTTGGATGGAGTGAAACAATTGTTGTATTGCAAACATTTTTGTGAAAATTGAAATACTTAATCTTTAATATATTTTTTGATTAAAATGAATTTCCACCAAGTAAAGTATGAATCAGTAAAACATAAGATAGCAATACTTTTTCACATTTTCCTCAATTTCTCTTGAGATTGAGAGACGCTGAAAGTAATAACCCGTTTGAAGACAAAAAGGTAGAGAATATAGGAATGCAAGTAAATATAGGAATATTGAATTCCTGAGTAGGTTGCATGGAATCCTTTTCAAGCGTCCTTTACAAAGCTTGATATTCAAGCTTCGAGGAAGGAAAAATAAAAAAAAATTGTTTCCTTTAGAAATAATGTAGTTAGTATTTCATGTAGAATTGTAGGGATATATAACTTATTACAATTTCCCTAGATGCTTCTCCCAGTAAGTGTAGACCTGTAATTTACTTTTTTGTCCTTATTCTTTGACTTGTATAAAAATACGATGCACAAATAGAGTGCAGAGTAATCAAAACAAGTTTTTATAAATAACTATGTTTTACTACCAAAAAAGTGACCACTGTTTCGTTAAATATTATTCTGAAATATTATAAAAAATCAATTCAAAATAGGAGGTATACGAATATTTGATGAGGAGTTATTTTTGTACTCGTAACTTCATGTGGAATAGTTTTGGTTTTTTATTGCGCTCATACCGCTTCTACCAAATCCTGTTAGTTAAATCCTTAGAGGGTGAGTTGCAATTAATACATATTTTTTTATTCTGAATATTTTCCAATGAAATCCGATAACTAAGACAA
Source organism: Megalocaria dilatata (assembly GCA_034642435.1). Classification (NCBI taxonomy): domain Eukaryota; kingdom Metazoa; phylum Arthropoda; class Insecta; order Coleoptera; family Coccinellidae; genus Megalocaria; species Megalocaria dilatata. The sequence goes on along the minus strand of CM067858.1, from coordinate 47,722,198 downwards.
AAAACTTAAATTGATAGAACCCATCAAAACCTCAGAATAGATATCAGATTAATACATAATTCCGCCCCCATTCTTGAATGGTACTTTCTACAGAAAAAAGAAGAATTTTCAATAGACCCCACAAAAGCTACAAAGAGAATTGAACGGGTGAACACAGTTAGTTTTAGACATCTTAGTTTTTTTATGAAAACTGTAATCCACTAAATTAACAAGCAACATTCTCATGGCAACTGAAATATTTGGTCGCAAAATGTTCTCTCTTGTGAATAACTTGTGAATAAATTTATGGAAAATAATAACGAATGAATTCATTGAATATAGTGTTTAATCTGATTAATATCGAAAATGAATAAGCTTCTTGAACAATTGATTAGGGTAACTATTCTTGCGATCATTTGAGGTTTCAAATAAATCAAGACCATTCGAACTTAACATTGAATTGGGGAATTTAATAGCAGAATTAGAAGTTTGTTAGATTTCTGAATATTGCAACATTACTGTTTTTAATTAAATAATACACATATATGTTGATTTCTATTTATTATTACGAGTTGAATATTTGATGTGTTTCGTTACATTGTAACTATTTCAAATACTTCTTAACATCTCATAATAATAAATAGAAATCTGCATATATGTGTATCATTTAATTAAGTGTACAGTGGGTTTCTATCCAACATAATTCGAAATTACTGTTCTTACAAAATATCATAATATTTCAATATGAAATCATTTCAGATTGGTAATTTTTGTCTATCCTTATTCTCGTAGGCAGACATCTTTAAAACATCCTGAAAATTTTTTTACCTTTAAACGCTAGTTTTTGCTATTTAATGCTGGGGAAATAATTATGATTGCTAGGCGGCTGTTGATTTATACATACACTGCTCATTAATAAAATATTAGGAGAACATATTATTAGAGATTGAAACAAGAATGAAATTATACCAGGTAAATAACGTGCAATTTGAAAACTTGTTTTTTGAGTGTTTTCTTCAAGGTCAGCTGGATATATTGGTGGCATTAGAATAAAATTAATTCAAAGAAATTTCGGTATTTTTATTAGATTATTTCAACTTACGTCATCGTGAGGAAGAATGGAATAAAAATACCTACACGTGGATCCTAAGATCAAATGCCTTCTTCAAATTGATCAATGTTCAGGGTTAAGCACGGAATTTTTTCCAAACTTCGCTCCGTTGTCATTGGTGAAAAAATTGAGATATGACGCTAGACTATTAACAGTTTGTTTGTCATTTAATTACCTTTCAAACGTGTGCCTATTTGTGAAAATCACTCAACAAAAACTTTTTTCTATCTTCATTTTAGTTGGGGACAAATTCTGTGCCTAGGTTTCCTTTTGTCAATAGAGTAATATATGCATTTGATCAAGTTTGATACATTCATGTACATTGTAGGTTTTCAGCTTTTTTCTTTCGTGTTTCCAAAAGTCGACTGGTTGGTCTTCTAAACAAAAAATGAATTTGACTAGCAGTTCTTCATCTGAAGGTCCATGACAATCCTTCAACGCCATTTTTGATCTGAAATTAAAAGTACCAACATTTTGAAGAAATTATCACTGGAACGAGTACGCAAAAAAGGAGTGTTTATATTCATAGTGCATTTAGAGGAAATTTTCAGAACATGTACTGACATTCGAGCTGAATGAAAGAATGCGCCAATAAAAGTCAAACCGTCATTTCTCGCTTATTCGAAAAGTAAATTCGGTTTTTTCGGAAAATGAAAGACAATTTTTGTATAATGAATAAATATTTCATCAAATTATAGATTGGCCATTCTGGTCCAACACCTTTTACCATCTCTCTGGTAATAGCATGATTCCACGCTCATAAAATTTTTGTTCCTTGATGGCAAAAAACTAATCCAGGTGATTTTTGACCTTTTCATTTCAACTAAAGGTTTTACCGTCCAACTATCTTGCAATGACTGGAACAAATAATAATCCGAAGGCGACAGATCTGGAGAATATGGTGGGTATGGCAGTGTATTCATGCTGTAAAAGCTTTTGGCGAGTGACCAAATCTGTATGAAGTCTCGGATTATCTTGGTGGAACACTACACCTTTTCTATTGATGAATTCTGGCCTTTTCTGTTGAAGTGCATCGTTCAGTTTCTCCAGCTGATGACAGTAGACTTCCGAATTAATTGTTGTGTTATGCGGTAAAAGCTCAAAATAAACGATTCCTTTAAAATCCCACCAAACAGACAGTATCACCTTTTTTGATAGATATTGGCTTTCGAAATGCTTTGAGCCGGTTCATCTTTTTACAACCCATTTTTCGTTCCCAGTAATGATGCGCTTCAGAAATGGATCGAGCTTCGAGGTTAAACTCAGGCCTTTCAAGGAGTCATAAACAGTTGAATTCGATAAACTCAAGCTCTCACCGATCTCAAGTGTTGTTATTCACCGATTTGCATCAACTAATGGGGCATAATGTCTTTATCAGCTTCAACCGGCCTTCCGGAACGTGGTGCATCTTCGACATCAAAATTGCCAGTTTCTAATTTGGCAAACTAGTTCTGGCACTGGCGTACTGTCAACACATATTCTCCATACACATCGGTTAATTTCTTTCTGGCTTGAACAGCATTTTTACCTTTTCTATAGTAAAAAGGTGAAATATGACAAAAATCCCCCTTATTGCTTTTTTTTTATTTTTTATTGTATACCTGAAATATTCGTATTTAGAAAAGGGAGTTTTAAAAATTTTGAGCCAAAGTGCAACATTTACGCAAGTGTGGTAGACGAATTATCTTAATAATGAAGGAATCACATAATTTCATCTGGAAAATCGAAATCCAAGCTACTGTGTTATGGTACGTAATTGTTCGATTTGGAAATCATTTGTTTATAAGATTTGATGAAGTTATAAATCGTATAAAACTTATTATAGTCTTTAATCTTATCGTAAGAGTTTTCGTGAATGATTGTTATATCATGACATTAATTCGAAAAAAAACATGATTAAAAAATCGCTGATATTTCTTTATAAGAAATCATTAATTATGTTTGATCTATTTTCTTTATAAACCTAAATAAGGACGCTGTTATTTTTAAAAAGATTCATTGTTTCACTTTCGGAATACGGATTTTTTAAAATTATACAGGGTTCTTATTCAGAAATATACTACTAGAAATAGTTACGTTGTGAAAAAATCCATTATTTTTGCATGGACTTTAAGACTTCATCTTCTATTGATGTCAATTTCTTATCACTCAGGAAGTTTTGCAATGCGTGAAAAAATAGTAATCGCTTGGTGCCAGGTCAGGACTATATGGTGGATGCATTAAAACATCGCAATCAAGCTCCCGGAGTTTCTGATGAGTCACTACAGATCTAATATTTTAGAAAAAAATGTCAATATAATACCACTCAGTCAAACAATCTTATTCAGAATGGAACGATGAATCTCAAACGTATGCAAATCTAATCTATTAACATGGAAATTGAACATACACAATGAATTTGAATACAGATGAATCTGTGCTGTAACCTTCGAAACGAATTTTATTATTAAAACAGCTGTCTCACTCTTCGACAACTTCAAAATATTTTGAAGGTGTACTGGTCTGTGGAAACAGAACATAAATACAACTACATATGCAGGTTATACAGAGTGAATCACAACTATTGGGACAGGTTATTTGTACCAAAATATGACAATTGGATCAAAAATGCCTCAATAAAATATTGCTGTGGTGGTAAAAGATATAGGGCGTTACAGTCGAATTTTTTTCGTGTTTTGCCGATAATTTCACATCTCAATTGTTTTAAAAATGGGTACAGGGGCATAACTTTGTACGAGGAGTATTATTTTATGTATTACTTCACTTTTTGTTATAGGGGCGACACGTGAATAATTTCTGATACAGTTTTGCAATGCGAGAAAAAGATCGCTTAGTGTCAGGTCCAGACTTAATGATGATATCATTAAAACTTCCCAACCAAGCTTTCGGTATTTCTGGCGGATCACTACAGACGTGTGTGGCCTGGCATTGTCCTGATGGAACACAATATCTCTTCTGTTGGTCAATTCTGGCCGTTTTTGGTGGATCGCTAGCTTCAAACGGTCCAGTTGTTGACAGCAACGAAATTTAGTGACTGGCTGGAAGTATCGCATTTATAAATGATTCATTTTCAGTCTCACATGTTTAAGAAATTGGTCGATTCCATTCCGTTTGGCCAAGGTTTCGCAGATGGAAATTCGATCCATAATTTTTTTTGGTGTTAATTATATTGCACCCAAAAATAAAGCTTCTTCTGAAATACATCATTGCGCAAATGGTTCAAAACTGTTTTATGGTTGATTTTCGGCCCCTAGGCGATGCTACGATTACTAACATGCCGGCCAACTTCGATTATTTCTGTGATATTATCGAAATTTTCGACAACGAGCCTGCCTGAGCGAGGTGCATCTTTAACATAAAAAATAACTGGACGAAATCGACGAAACCAAAAATGCAAGTAATAAGCTCTTACAGTATCGGGACCATGAACACCATTAACAATTTCAGCCCCCTGGCCTTTATAAAAAAAAACTGTAAAAGGTACCGTATTTTCTCTTTGTTGACTTCCATTTTCAACAACCTGGAACTCACAACTGAATGGACCAAACAGAAAACAGCGAAATAATTTTGTGAAATGTCACTTTGACAACAAGATATCGATTACTACAGCAATCTACCGAAAAAATAATGAATTTCTTTATCCTCAAACTTTAATTTGCGCTTATTTTTTATCGAATTTGAATAAATATCAGTAAAATCCAGTAAACGGTGGTTTAGGGCGAGCCAAATTATTTGGTAGTATCAAAAAATACCTGTCAAGAGGATTTTCTTAAAATGACTCTAATTCCTGAGTTGTTGCTCTGTTGAAATTTCTAATCGGAAAATAAGATTTAAACGTTTTTAAGGAAAAATTATACACTTGATTGAAAGCTTTATAAAACACAATTATCGAGAAAAATGTATTTTATGATGTGATGAAGGGACGGTTTTTACCCATATGTTGCAGAACCACAATTTTTTTTCAGAAAATAGGTATTTTTCTGGAAATCTGAAAAACATAACTGCATCGATATTGTTAATTCTTCATTCGAAAATTCAGATCAAATCGGAAGGGCACTTTTAAGGGTCAATTTATGAAAGTTTCCTCAATTATTCTCGTCATTGGGAGAATAAATACTTTTTATTATTGCTGAACTGAAGTGTTTTCCAATAAAAGGTTTCATTTTGATATTGGAAAAAACGAGTATCTTCTGAAAGAAATCAATGAATGTATATTTCAATGTGAAGAGCCATTAATAATAGAAAACGATATCAGCCAAGTGGTCGCAATGGCTGCGGTTGCAGCACCATATCCTTTTCATGAAAAATGAAAATTTTCATGACCAATTCGAACATTTGCAGCTGTGTCTTCGATAACTCCACGAATTGGCATTGGCAGAGACCTTCTCTTTCACGTGGTCCCAAAGAAAAAAGTCTAAAGGTGTCAAATCACAAGATCTCGGTGACCTGTTGTGCCTTTTCGAAAAATAACACGGCCAGGAAACTTTTCTTGCAAAATTTCGACTGTTTTGTTGCTTGTATGGCACGTAGCACCGTCTTGTTGAAAATAAACGTCATCCACATCAATACTTTCCAATTCCGGCCATAAAAAATTATCAACCACAGCCCGGTAGCGCGATCCAATCACCGTCAACACTACGGGCAGCAATATTCTCAGTTGTTCTTGAGCGACACACACAGTTTCGATTCTTCACATCACTAGCTTCTCCCAACAGCTCCAATTTTTTTACCAGTTCCACTATTGGCGGCCGAGAAGGTGCTTAGCTACGACCCAAGATTGCGTAATTTTGCCAACTGTGACTACAAAATTTTCACCATTTTTGTAGTGAATTTTAACAATTTCAGTGCGCTGTTGAAGCGTGTATGTTTCCATATTTAGTAATGGCGTAGTTTTTACTTGTCAAATGTTAAAAGATGACAGTTTCAAAAGTGACAGCTGTCCAGATAGCGAGCACTTCAAAATGAAACCTCTCATTGGGAAACCTTTTATTGAATTCACACGACAACCCCAGCATAATGAATTTCATTTTTGTACTTGAATAATGTCGGTTGGATTCAATATTTGAAAAAAATGAATAAATGGCTAGTTGAATAATGGTTCCGAATCCGTCAGATATCACTGAAGGTAACTAACATTCTGAGAGGAATCGCATATGAAGAAGAAGTGAAAGTCAATACATACAGAATGTCCCAGAAGTCGACGTCAAGCTGGAACCGGGTAACAGGATGAGTCACAGTAGTCAACAGAAAAATATTGAAAAAAATCTAAGTCGTGTATTTCTCAAATTATATTGCATTTTTTATTATTCGAGAAAATGCACACCCTGTTATGATTTTTGAACTCCTGTTGCTACAATTTTTTACTTTCTTCAAATTTTATTTTTCCTATGTTCCCTCGAATAGTGCTTCTGTAACCTGTGATCTTCAATTCTAAGCCAATTACTCCAGCTTGGTAAATAATGTCACTTTTTGCCGAACCAAGTATTCAAAATTAATATTTAGCAAAACTTTAACTGACTGTACTGAAAAAAAAACTGTACTACATCAGTTTGGCAAATTGCTTTGAAAGTTAGCGCATTCATTAGGTATTCTAAAATCGTATAACACTTACTACATTATTTCTTGGATCGGTCAAAAAAACGGTCTTTCTTGAAGAAACACAGTTTCGAACAATTTCTTCGAACTTTCGAAAAATGATTCTAGTGCATCCAATACTTTAAGAATGTGGTTTGAATGAGATGGGGTGGGGCCCTTCCATAAAGTGTGAGTGAGACAGATAGTGACGCCACTAATTGGTTTTGGCACACGTAAAGGCAATACAGGTCAGTACGCTACGCCCCTTGGTCTACTGTGCGACTTTCCGTATTTGATTGTGTTATTTGTGTACTTACGACTTTTGGCTTCGTTTATTAGATTTGTTTGATTGTGATTTGGATAGTTCTAATCTCTTTTGACGAACTTTGATTTTACCTGGACTAACATGTGATTGTGTATTGCCATAATGTCTGTGTATACCACACATGAATATGCCAACATGCACCTCATTTATGGAGAATGCAGATGTAACGCTAGTGCAGCTTCGAGAATGTATCGCCAGAGGTACCCTAATGCTGATCGTTATCCAGATCATCGAGTTTTTACGAATGTGCACCGTCTACTCTTCACAGCGGGCCGACTTCCAAACAAAGTGCATGGTGAAGGAAGAATTTCCTTACATTACGACGATATTGTGCTTCAAGCAGTTGAGGAAGATCCAAGTACTTCGATACGTGAAATTCAGCGAAGCACAGAGTGCCCAAAAGTACAGCTCACCGACTATTGAAAAAACATAAGCTCCACGGCTATTCAATATTGAAAACTTAGTTCGGCAAAAAGTGACATTATTTTCCAAGCTGGAGCAAATTGGCTCAGAATTGAAGATTACAGGTTACAGAAGCACTATTCGGGATAACATAGGAAAAATAAAATTTGAAAAAAGTAAAAATTTGTAGCAACAGGAGTTCAAAAATCATAACAGGGTATGCATTTTATTGAATAAAAGAAAGTGTAATATAATTTGAAAAATACAGGACTTAGAATTTCTTTTATATTTTTCTGATGACTATTATGACTTAACCTGTTACCTGATTCCGGCTTGACGTCGATTTCTGGGACATCCTGTATAATGTAATAAAAATGTTTCTGAAAATCGTTGATTAATGAGCGATATATCGTTAATAAATAATCATTCTCAAATGGTAAATTTTCACACAAGAAATGTAAAAGTAGATTACGCATTTGCTATCAATGAGTCAATTGTAATCTCACGTGAAATTAATCATTAGTAATAACAGACTCTGCACAATGAAGAGTTAATTCTAGCACTCGTGCTTTGTTGAAGCAAAATTTATCGATATCGAAGGAAATTTGATACGGTAATGACGCAAGCTCATTTGTGTAGGATTATCATCATTATTCCCGATGAGACAAACGATTGAGTTTATTTTTCCCGTATCGCGAATTACTCTTGTGAAACGAAAAACGCTATCAATTTACTCATTAGAGTATTGAACAAGGACATGAAAATCACGATTCAACTTCGAATTTCATATAGTGCCCCGAATTTTCAAGGTTGCTTCCTTTAGGAGGCGATATATGACATTGAAACAACATCAACGTTCATGAAGGAAGTAGGTCATGAATAACATAACACTCATGAATATTTGAGAAGATACGAATACAATAATATCTGTCTCATCATCGAACGACGAATGGAATATTTGTGTTATGAGGAAGTGGAATTCTGTGAATTTTTTGTAATTTCCCATGTTTGTTGCACGATTCATCTCTTATGCCAATAAACAAAAAATATTAGTTTGCTTTCAAACTGTGTGATAACTTTGTTTTATTTGTAAGTTTTTAGATCATTTCCTATAATTAAAAAATGAAAAGAAGTTGTAGAAATTATGTTTTACTACCAATAAATTCCTGTACAACTGTACAACATTATGTCAAGGTACAGCATGCAGAACTGACTCATGAACTCCGTCCAATAGAATTTGATATTTTTGATGATGAAATTATAGACCAAATTTGTAAATTCATTTTTTCTCAAATATGTTGAACAGGTAAAAAAACTAAATTTATTAGAAAGAACTCAAAAACCCCAATCTATTAAAAGAGAAAATATAGTATATAAATCAAATGACTGCGTCATTAACATGTAAGAAGCCCAATTTTCAAACAACGAACTGAACTCATTCGAAAAAGGTCATAAATTTGCCCCAACAATTAAAAATAAAAAAGTAAAAGAAATTCTTATTGTAGAGTCCACAATTGCACTCAAATATTCGGATGATGTGGATAAAATAACCTCAAAAATTTCAAAGACCCTTGGAAACAACAGAAATACAACTAGCATTAATACTTTAAATACAATCAAATCATTAAAAGAAAAAGTTCAATCTGACGATCTTACTGTCACCAAAGCAGGTAAGTCAGATGCCACAGTTATCCTTTCTAGATCGAAGTACATAGAGAAAATCAATGACTTCATTGAAAATCAAGATATCCTAGAAATTCCTGTTGACACGACGACTTAAAATCAAAAGTCATTGAAAAAAACTTTATCAGACATCTCTTTGTTCAAATCAAATAATCATTTCATAAATATGAATCCTAGCCCACCAAAACTCTACGGTCTAATAAAAACTCACAAGAAGATGCACCAATTCGCCCAGTTGTTTTCTTTACCTATAAAATAGAAAAAGAATTAAATGGAATTTTTTAAAAACTTACTAATTTCATTCCGAAATAAACAATAAAAAGTTCCATAGAATTAACAACGAAATTAAAAAATTTTACTTTACCTAATAATTCCTACCTTGTATGCCTGGATGTAGACAATATGTTTCCAAATATACCAAGAAAAGATAGCATTCATTTAGCTTCAGAAATTCTTGAAAAATCACATGTAAATCCCGTGATACACAGTGATTTACCGACGTGTATTTCCGGAACATCCAGACAATTGACTCAATTTTTGAATATCTTGAATAATATTCATCCAAAAATTAAATTCAAATTGGAAAAAGAATCAAACAATGAAATAACATTTTTAGACCTCTCGATATCACAGTCGAATAGTAAATTAGAATTTAACGTGTTCAGAAAACCCACATTCACTGATATATGTATTTCTATTGACTCCAATCACCCATATTCACAGAAAATGTCAGCATATCAATCGATGATCCATAGAGCCTTCGCATTACTCTTATAAAAAAATAACCGCGAAGCTGAAGTCCAAACTATTAAATCCATAGCCGCGAATAACGGTTTCAACCCCAATATAATAGATAAATCTAATTCGACAGAAACAATCTAAAGTAACTATAAACGAAATTTATTCCATAATGAAAACTGAAGAATAAAAAAAAATCATTTATTTATCGTACTTTGGTAGCATAAGTCAAAAATAATAGTTTTTCAAAATTAGATGTTAATATTGCTTTCAAAACACAAAATAAATGATCATCCGTATTATTCAATGCAAAGGACCCAACTCCAAACATAAATCGAGAGTTTATGAGTTATGTTGTTCGACGTGGAGTAATAAATATATAGGACCGAAGGGACGTTCCTTCCAGACGAGGTTCAACGAACATAAAATGAATTTCGTTAAAAATAAACAAACTTCTACTTTTGCCACTCATTGTTTAGAAAACGGCCATCCCTTTCCGACAATAGATAAACTTAAAACTTGATTATTTAGAATCTGTTGAAATTTTCAAATTAGTTCACAATAAAAATAATGTAAAAATAATGACTGACTGTACGGATCTATGTAAATCCAAAATTTTTGAGATATTTAAATAAGTAACATCTGTTTATCAATCTACTTTGAAGTGCCCACGTTCTATTAGATGTTAAGCGTCCTCTCATTTTAAACATTTTTTAACCTGTTCTTATTACCTCTTCTACCTCTGTATATTCATAAATACCCTGTTCTGCTTGTTGAGTCTTCAGTTATCTGAAAATGGGATAGTTGATTCCCGAAACTCGAGTAACAATTAAATGTGTAAAATATCAATTTATTGGTAGTAAAACATAGTTATTCTTACAACTTGTTTTAATTTTGATCAACTACCAAATAGTAACGGCTGAAACAGTTGAGTATTTCCTCATAATGTATAGGCTCGTTGCCACTACCCAGTCATAAATTCAAGACACAGAATCGTCAAGAGTAGATGACTCAATTAATCCTGGTTCGAGCACTAAGAACCGAGCATTGCATCAAGACAAACGAAATGTTGTGAAGTCTCTCAATCGATCCTGATTCGAGCACCAATTATCTTGAATCGTATCGTAAGGACCTAAAAACCCCAATTGGTCCTGGTTCGAACCTTCAACCAGTCGTATTGTCAAGACCCATCAAACTACTGAGGCATTTCTCAAACAATCCTGACACGAAAATTACGCGTGACCAAATGAGTGAACTACTCTTCTAACCCAGGATGCAGGCTTTGAACCTCTGCCCCCTCGAGTCCAACACCAGTTGAGTGGCCAGACGTACGAATACTCCTGTGAGCATCCATCCTCTCGAGGTAGCCTTATTACCAAATGGCACCATTGAAGGCTAACGGTCGTCAAGAAGAATTTAACTCAATCCTGGAAACCACTCGAGGAATCCAACACGTCGTAATCTCCCTCTCCGCTAGTTTTTTTAGGATGGAAGCCTTGTACTGCAGCAACCACTCCTGTCTTCTCTGTAAACATCGCATCTTAGTCCACCATATCACCTAGGGGAAGAATCGTAGTCAGGACAAGCTCTGTCACCACGACAAGGTGCGAAGATAACGGGATGTTTAATTGTTCATTATGGAGGGCATTCACCATCTATCTCATTTACTGCTTCCTATTCCCTTAACAGATTCATTTCCATATACAAAGGAGGTGGTGTTACTTAGGGACTCTTTCAACATTTGTCACCAAATCTTCATAATTTCATCCGCCTGTCAGTTTTTGTGTGTGCGACAGACGTAGTAGTCTGTGGGAGCTCTGCGTGGTGAATATGCAGGTTCCACCCCTTATTAGCATTCGACACGACGTTCAATCTGCGGACGTGCTTTATGGTGGTGAAAGACATGGTTCTTTTTGGACGTTCTTTTCGTGTCGATTGCCGCCTACAGAATTCGTTCGAGTTGAACCGGGTAGACGTCGGTGTTGGTGTTGAATCGCCGAATGTCGTTTTTGTTCGAAATTCATCAACGCTGACGTTTATCATCGTCATTCCACCAATAACAAATGTCATTTGTGATAGTTTCCCAGTGGATGATTCCGATGTGTCCTACCAAACACACTAGATACCTTTTTTACAGTGAACAACTTTCTGTATTATTTTCGGCATTTCGCTTGGTGATACGCAAACTTTCTTTGTCTTGACAAAGATTCTTCAGGAGAGGTATTTGTTCATTTCTCTGCAGCAATTCGGAGAATATTCGGTCGTGAGAGATCCATCCAGCTTATTCCTAAGCCTTTCCCAGTTTTTTGAGACGACGCACGATCGTCGAGTGGTCGATATAGGAGTTTTAAGTCAACAGTCGAGTTGTCAGTCTTTCGTTTTTTCATGGCCACTAGTAGGGCTTAATTGTTAGAATTTGATGGTTGACATCTCCTTTCGTTTGTCCTGAAGTAGATGGAAGCTCTCCCAGTTTACCGGAAGATTTATATGTCTTTCCCTTTCCAAGGTAGTTGACGTACAAAATACGGTACGCATCCCAAAACACTGACGCCATAACCTTGCCTGCAGTGTTGCGTTTTTGACCACATTGGGCGAGATTAATCCAGATAACTACATCTCAGATGTCTACATGCCAAACCATCCACTTTTCGAGCGGTTATATCGTGCTTTTCTTGGTCTTCCTTCCACCCATTCAGGATAGATATTTTCAGCTTTGTATGTCACATAAATTAAGGCTAGCTCTCCAGCCATGTTAGCACACATACTTAAAAAAGTTGATGCTTTATTGGCGTTCAGGTTGTTTGCCTCACGTAGCTCACTTACGTGAGCGCAAATACATTGTTTTCTTCTTCTGATAGATTGTCTGCTTGGGAGGGTTCCGAGGGCTTAATGATCCTTCCCTTTCGTTTTTCAGCCTGAAATAAATCATATTCGGATGTATTCCATAGCTTTTGTGGGCCTCACGAGTAGTAATTATCTTGTTCTTCACATCATATAAAACCTTCTACAAGAGCATCTGTTTACTTTTTATATGAACGACTACCAATTTTTCTTCTGCTCACTACCGAAAATAAAATCAAACCGAAATAAACCAGTGTCACAAAGCTGAGAGTCCGATGTTTCATTCAAAAATCTATAAATACTGAAGGTTGCGTTATGTTGCTTATAATATTATTGAGAAAATATTAACTTACCATATTTCTCAGCCTGCTGGAAGTATCGAAGAGCCCTTTCCCAACTTTCCCAACATACAAGCAACAGGTTGTTGCACTTATTGACACTGGTGCACAAAGATAAGCCAGATGATACCAACTATCCCTGCCATTCAGAGGAAATGCACAGAAGAGATGTGTCCATGTACCATAGATAGATCTCTACATTCATACTTCTTCCTAGAACCAAAAAGAGCAAAAACCCTGTGTGTCACAATAGGAGAACCCAATCACAAAATTGGGTGGTTTTACGGTATAATAATCTATCCATGTTTCATTGTCACTTATCGACTCAAAAAAATTACCGTTTATTCCACTTAATCAACACCAAACAGCGTTCACAGTCATTGACTCGTTGTTTTTGGTTCACAGGAAGCGACACTCATTTCAAATCTCATAAACTTTTTCATAGACAAATGTTTTCGCAAAATAAAGCCTACACGTTCCATTGATATCTGTAGTGTGTCAGCTATCTCACGCATCTTCATTTTATGGTTTGTCTCAACAATTTCATGGTCTTTTTTGATGTTTTCCGGTGTAAGCAGCTATTTTTGGTGACCAAAACGTAGTTATTATCAATTTTCGTAGGACCAGTTTGAATTCAGAAAAACCAGTCAATATTTGTCGATTTTCCTGGTGGAGAAATAACTTATCAAACCAACCTTTCGTTTCAACGGTGTTTTTCCCACCAAAAAGCAAGTTTTATCGATAGACGAGGTTCTTTTTTTCATTGTTTTGAGAAGCACACAAGTGGTTCCACTAAAACCTCTGTAACATTTGAACCAAACATCAAATCGCCAGGAAGTTTTCACAGCTATCTTTTGAAGGTTAATACTCTGTGGCCTAAATATTAATTTTGTATTTGTGGTCCAGACCGAAAAACTCAGTCGACGTGATAATTTCAACTAGTGAGAAGTTATGGACGCCAGTAAGATTTTTAACTTTCCATGTACCAACGCACTAAATATCTGACTCTCCGTAGATGCTTTGAAAATTTCTTATAAACATATTTGGAGAATTCATAAAATGAATCGAATCTTGCCAATAGGTAGAACATCCAAATTTTGCATGGTATATGTTCCAGGAATTTTAATGAAACCATGTCGTAACATAATAAATGGAATTCCACTATTCTGGAATCTGTTCTGCAGCAAATTAATTGCTCCTGATCACGCCACATTTAAAAGAGGTTGTTTCGTTATTCACCCCTTGCACTTCCGACTGAAATAGATGCTTCTTTGTTTGAGAGCCATGTAACAACGAGCAAGAATTACTTTACAAGAGCGGACGAGAAAATTTCGTGCAATATTTCTGAAGCTCTGAAGTGAATGGGGTTCGTATGAGGAGGCTTCTACCTCTTCTTTCATTGAGCGAATTGAAACTCATCGAATAGTCACGAAGCTTCACTTCCTGCTCTGGTGGATCTTTGTATGCGTTCAGACCGAGGTCTTGATGCAAAATTTTCCTCAGAGAAGTGCGAGAAATGTTCAGTTTTTGAGCACGATAACGATTTTATAGTTATTAAAACAAATTGTAGAAATTACTATGTTTTACCACCAAAAAAATTATATTACACATTATCTTGTGACTCGAGTTTCTGATGATGGGATAGTTCATTTCCCGAAACTCGATTCACAAGATAATGTGTAATATATATTTTTTGGTAGTAAAACAGTAATTTCTACAATTTGTTTTAATTATGATCGACTACCAAATAGTAACGGCTGAAACAATTCAGTATCTCAGTTTATAGTTGATGGATGTTCAGCCACATTTGGAACTACAGCACCAATGTTTTCAGTGTACTTATTGGATGAGAAGGTGAACGGATTGTTTCATCAAATAACTATCCAGTTTTTACTAAAAAATTGATCCATAAATTGCCATGAATGCATTTCATTTCTATTGCATTTTCCACGTGAATTTCTAACAGTTTGTTTCGAAGATTTAATACTTTAGAAGTGAGTTTTTAATATTTCCCAGTTGTTCCACAAATTTTTGAAATTTAAATTTGTAGGAGTCTAACCTTCAATGTTTTGATATTTAAACCTTATTAATTGATCTAAATGGAACTACCAAACAAGCTGATATCAGAGTTCGTCAAGGTTGTCCTCTGTCACACTATTTGTTCAACCTGTTTATAGAACTAGCCATTAACACAATGAAAGGCAAAACTAGAGGCGTAAAAATAAATAAAGAAAAATATCACTATATTAGGTTCGCTTATGACATCATTATTCTAGCAGAATCAGAAAATGAAATGAACGGTATGTTAGAAGTATTAATTAACTTGCTGAATGAACTCGATTTAAAAATAAACATCGAAAAAAAAACCATTATCATTTGAAAGATGGATGAAAACAATACAGCAGATGTGAAATTAAGAGTGTTCATCATTGAACAAGTAAAAGAATTTTGCTACTTGGAAAGCAAAATAACTAATATCAACAAATCCACCCAAGATGTAAAACGCAGGATTTCTCTCGCCAAACAGGCCTTTGAAAAAAAAGAACCTACTGGTAAATCAACAGCTCAGTAGAGAAGCCAGAAAATTCTTTAATAAGAACTTTTGTATTTTGTATATTTTATGTTCTTACGTATAGCAGCGAAACCTGGACCTTAAGTATCGGGTATTTTTTAGAGTAATAGAACTTTAAATTGAAATAAAACACATTTAAATTGAAATTGAAGCAATTTTTTTTATTCGAAAGATAATTTCATGACATTTATGTTTTAAAAATAATTATTGGCATATGTTCACCACGACTAGCTCTGAAGAACCGCATTCGACCAGACCAATTTTGGACCACTTTTTCGAGTAATTCAGGCCTTATTTCATAAATAACACGAGTTATGTTGGCTTCCAAAACGTCTATTGTTTCTGGTTTATCAGCATAAACCAATGACTTGACATAACTCCAAAGAAAATAATCCAGTGGAGTTATGTCGCATGATCTTGGAGGCCAATTAATTGGACCATTTCTCGGAATACTGTTATCGCCAAATCTTTCTTTCAATAAATCAATTGTTAAGGTAGCAGCATGAGGTGTAGCACCATCCTGTTGGAACCAAAACACTTCTGGGTCGATACCATTAAAATTTTGAAACAAATAATCATTGATCATCGATCTGTAACGAGCACCATTCACTGTAACATTAGCTCCAGCATCGTTTTTAAAGAAATATGGACCGATGATGCCTCCAGCGTGTAAAGCACTCGATACAATGCATTTTTCAGGATGCAATGGAAACTGCAGAACTTCGAGGAATGTTTTCACCCCATATACGGCAACTCTGCTTGTTTACATAGCCGTTCAACCAGAAATGAGCTTCATTACTAAACAAAATTTTACGATAAAAAAGTGGATCAACTTGAAGCTCTTCTAGGGCCCAATCTGCAAACAAACGACGCTTATGATGGTCAAGTGGCTTCAGTTCTTGAACCAGTTGGATCTTGTTTGGGTGTAGACCAAGATCTTTACGCAAAATTTTCCATATGGTGGATGCACATAGTCCAACTTGTGGTGAACGTAGACGAATAGACGAATCTGGATCATCATTAACACTATGACTTAGAGCAGCGATATTTTCTTCTGTGCGTACAGTTCTTTGTGTTGTTGTTGTTGCATCGAGTAGAGAAAATGTTGTTCGAAATCTATCGATAGTTGGACGAATAAGCTGCTCTGATGGAAAATTATGTAAACCATAAATTTCACGAAGTGCTCTATAAGTTTGGCGAATGGAACACTGATTTTGAAAATAAATTTCAACAATTTGTAAACGTTGTTGCGGCGTGAGTCTTTCTATGATAATTTGTTAATGTTTACTGAACAGAAATATCAAAACAACATGACTTCTACCTTCTATCAAATCACAGTTATCCCTATCGAAAGTTCTATCACTCTAAAAAAACACCCGATACATGTAAAAAGTAAGGTCGAATTTTGAATCCTTCTGTCATATCCAAAGATGTGTGAATGACAGGAATCAATGGTTGCAGCAAGGCCTATCAATTAAAATGAGAACAGAAACTAAATAATCTAGTTTGCATCAATAATCCAAACGAAATAGCGACATTTCGGTTGTGCCTGTTCATGGTCCTTGTCCTACCTGGATCTAATGCGTAACGTTTCAGGGTTTGTGGATCTCGACGAAACGGCTAGTCCGTTGGTGCTTGACGCCAGGATCAATCGAAAGACTTCACATGGGTTCGTAGGTGATTACTCACAGGCCGTGTTGACGGTGCTAGTACCAGGATCAATTTAGGCATCAATCTTGTGTTCGGGTGGATGGATAAAAAGCCCTTCCGGCGTGTGAGTTGCGGCCCAAACAACTCGGGTACTGACAATGCATAGCCAGTAGAGGTTGGATATTACTTCGTTGCTGCCAGTGATACAATTGTAGGTTTTCAAACTGAAGCCCAAACTGGAAGCTTGTAGGTTTTTCTCTTCGGAGGGGTTCTCACCTCGCGTGATGATAAGGCGTAACCCTTATGATATTTTCTACCTGTGAGGGCAGACTGTGGAGACTGCTGAGAAGTCACTTGGCGAAAAAGCCACGCTCACATGCCAATACTCCAACCGGTAGAACTCACGTGTGCCCGGTCATGAACATCTGAATATGAGCAGACCCCATACTATCAGAGCATTCTTCTGTTCGATCACTTGCCGAGATTCATGAAATGTTCAAATCATGCTTAATTCAAGAATGTTATGAATTACTATTAGGCAAATGTTACTATTCAGTATAAGAATATCTTAATAAAATTTGAATATCAAAACAGATTTAATGTTAGTCTTCTACAATTTTAATTTCAAAAAAATTTTTATTCAAAAAACTTTTAGAATTAAATTAATGTCTACAATAAGCACCGCTTATATTTTATAGACGTATATATTCAAAACTCAATATACAATGTCAAATGGAATAAATAAACCAACCAATATAAAAAAGGCAATTAAAATTAATAATTAAATATTTGAAGGAGACAAAATTTTGTTTCTGATCTTACCATAGTGAAACCAATTCCTTTTCAAAAACATAAAACACAACTTGAGGATTTCTCAAAAAATATAATTTATTTGAAATATTTAATATATTTAAATATTCAAATGAGTTAATTCAAAGATCTCTCAAAACATGCAATATATCTTCAAAAAACAATTAGAATACGGATAATCTCTTCATCGGCCCTAGATAACATTTAAATATCAAAATCAACTAACCATCAGTATATCATACCTTAGAATGTAACACGGGACTTGTTTGAAACAGACTAACTTCAAAAATCCAGGTAGTCAGTTCGTCACAAAATCACAGAAAACTGTAAGGCATTCTATGGTTTTCTTCACACCATTGATATTCCATAATGAGAATTATTCAAGCCTAAATATAATTATTTATTATGTATAAAATAAAATGAAGAAAGGCTTTATACTTGATGGAAGAAATATAACAAAATTTGAATATCGAAACAGATTTAATTTGTTAGTCTTCCACAATTTTAATTTCAAAAAAATTTTTATTCAAAAAACTTTTAGAATTAAATTGATGTCTACAATAAGCACCGCTTATATTTAATAGACGTATATATTCAAAACTCAATATACATTGTCAAATGGAATAAATAAACCAACCAATATAAAAAAGGCAATTAAAATTAATAAATAAATATTTGAAGGAGACAAAATTTCGTTTCTGATCACCATAGTGAAATAAGTGATATAAGATCAGAAACAAAATTTTGTCTCCTTCAAATATTTATTTCTTAATTTTAATTGCCTTTTTTATATTGGTTGGTTTATTTATTCCATTTGACATTGTATATTGAGTTTTGAATATATACGTCTTTTAAATATAAGCGGTGCTTATTTGTAGACATTAATTTAATTCTAAAAGTTTTTTGAATAAAAAGTTTTTTGAAATTAAAATTATAGAAGACTAACAGATTAAATCTGTTTTGATATTCAAATTTTGTTATATTTCTTCTATCAAGTAAAAAGCCTTTTTCTATTTTATTTTATACAGAATACCTTAATGGTAGCACACTGGCATCGTGGAGGATTATTATTTATAATTTGATGTTATATTGAGGTTGACGCGTCCTATACAAAACTGTCAAAGAGGATCAGTAAATGTTATTATTATTATTAATATAATTATTACTAATATTGAGTTATTATTATTAAGTCTTTACTACAGAGGTAGGCATATTATTCTGCAAAAGAGTTC
Source organism: Megalocaria dilatata (assembly GCA_034642435.1). Classification (NCBI taxonomy): domain Eukaryota; kingdom Metazoa; phylum Arthropoda; class Insecta; order Coleoptera; family Coccinellidae; genus Megalocaria; species Megalocaria dilatata. Next base: position 47,702,943 of record CM067858.1, on the reverse strand, counting down.
TTGGAGAATAATATAGCTAGCTATAGATTTGAGTTAGCTTGTAATTTTATAATCTTATATGATTTTTTACCTGTCATACTTGTAACTTGTAACTTATATTAGAATTATTATTATCTAAAGAGACATATATGAAATTTTAGATTTTAGTTTTTTCTTTCTATTGTTTTAATCAGAAAAAAACTATTAATAATGAGGTTGTCGTATAATTCAAGGAGAAGTCCTCGTTACGATTATTCCACTGATGTGATGCAATTATATAATCCACAAACTTTTCGTCAAAGTGCTTCTGGAGCTATAGTAAGTGCTCTTCAGACTACTTTCACTTCCCCTCATAATATTATTGTTAATTGTCCTACTCGTCAATTATTGCAGGAAGCTAGCTATTGCTCCAGACCACAAATTCCTTGAATTTAAGCCAGACATCATCAATTCAAAGTCAATGGAGCTTCCGTGGATAAGAGATTGAATTATCTCGAGTTCATTGCATATCGCAACAGAGATACAAATGAATAGAAACAATGAATTTAGTAAACATGAATCGGATACCTGTTTTGTTATTAAGATGAATTGAACCCGATTTCGTTTACGCAATTCGCCAATTATACCGCATATATCATGAAACTGTGAATTAATTAATTCATTGATATTACCTACACAATATTATCCATGTTATCATCCTACATTGTGCTTTGTTCAGTATGAATCTATATAATCAAGTAGACACTTCAAAAATGTTTCCTGATATTGTCAAAATTTAAATACCAAATACGAATAATATTAAATAAGGTTGTGCTGATTTTCCGAAATTTTTATTGCTATTTAATACAACAATTGTTTCGCTATCACAGTAGCATCTTCAGGTAGGTGATATTTTACATTTTAAAGAATGAAATTTGTTTTCGAAATCGGTTGCTATTTATATTAAAGTAGGCACAAACATTTTTATTCAGCACTGAAACCCAAAAAAGTCTCTGTAAATTTCAGCTTACCTAAATATTCTTATTTAAAAAAATTCACACAGTTTTATGTTTCACAATTTATTCAGAATCCTGATACGTGTTTCGATCTTTCGAGCATCTTCAAAGGATAACAAAAAGTAACCAAACTTAAAATTGAAAAGGTTCTTTTTAAGACTTCGGATATCTGTGTATTTTTATGGTGCATGGAAATAACAGCATCCAGTATAGGGGTGTTCCCAAAGAGTATTTGGGAATTTGTTTAATTCTCCTTTTTCTCAATGGATTTTTCATTGAAAGAATCTCCACATAGTCCATCAATCTACCCTTAATAACATTATATAGTAAAGTGACATCTTTCTCATTGAAAAAATGATTACTTTCTATACAATGTGCTGCAAACCGGTTGATTTCTGGTTTTTCAACATAGACATGCTATGTTCTTTGATTCTTTGTTGTGAACATCTGCCTGTCTGTTCAATACATGTAGCATTACAATCATCACATTTAATTTAATAAATCCTCGATTCGGAAAAGCTGAGGTTCCTTTTTTTTGTTCACCAACATCTTAGCTTTTGCAGTACATTGTATAATCATTTTTTTAATGAGAAAGCTGTCACTATATAATGTTAATGAGGATAAATTGGTGGACTATTTGAAGATTCTTTCAATCAAAAAAGCCATTGAGAAAAAGGAGAATTCAACAAATGCTGTTATTTCCATGCGCCACAAGAATACACAGATGTCCTAAGTATAATAAGAGAACCTTTTCAATTTTAAGTTTAGTTACTTTTGGTGCTCCTTTGAAGATGGTCGGAAGACCGAAACACGTATCCGAATTCTGAATAAATTTTGAAACATAAAAACTGTGTGAATTTGTTCAAAACAAAATTGTTATAATGTTTCACCTAGGGTCAAAATCGCATAGTCCATATATTTAATTACCTGAATATGTTTAACAGGGGTGAGTTAAATGTAAAACTTCAAAATTATGGTTGAAAGTATGTACTGCTCCTAACAAATGTTTCGAATATGTGGAATTACTTTTTTATTGAGGAAACTCTTCAAATGTTCACAAATTTTATGTCGGAAAGTTCTTCCAGTCTGTCCACTGTAAACTTTTGGGCAATCACCGCAGGTTAACTTATAAACTCCTGATTTGTCATCATTATGTGTAATGTCTTCATAATTTTTAATGAATTTACTCAGGTTTGAACAAGTTTTTAACGGAGTTCTCGAATCATATTTATTTTTGAGGTATGAAGCAATTTTCTCAGAAATACCTTTAGTATGTTTTAGGGAAATGCATTTAAAAATTTCTTTCATATTGGGATATATCATATTTAAAGCTATTTTGTTATTTAAAATCCATCCATACGGGGGAGATGTATTCAAAAAATTGAAAGGATGGAAACATATAATCCTTATCCCGATGAAATTATTGTGTTGTTGTCTTTTTCTGTTTCGAATAGAAACTTTGCTCCCTCAGCCTTGTCGCTTTAGTCAAGGATAAGTGATGCCCAAACTTGTGTAGTAGATCAATTAACTTACCAATTCGTAAGTCTATTTAGCTGTTAGCAGGGTAAACCGCTTATAAAGAAAAACACAAAACAATAATTATATCATTTAATTTTCGATTTAACTATACAATTGAATGCTATAAACAAGGAGAAAACCTGTAATAATAAGTTGGGGTAAATATCCATTATTTTTGCGTGAAATTAAAGACTTTATTTAATACATGCACGTAGCGGTTATCTAATGCAGAATCTGAGTCATATCTTCTTTCATTGTGTATTTCTGTGATATAACCTGAATTTCGTATAGGCCATGCCTATCCAAAAATTGGTTAGTTGTTGCAGAAATGTCTAGTGACAAAAAGGTATTTTTATATATTTTTATGTGATTATTTTGTTTATTCAAATAACTCCTTACTGAAGATATTCTGAATCCAAATTTATCAGGTTCTCTCTCTGGCAAATAAAAAAGGCCTTGTTGAATTATATGTTGAACATTTTTTGGTGATGGAACTTGTGAATCTTTAACATCCAATCGAAACATATACATAGATGTATAAGGCGATGTCTAGATAATTTGTTCATTATTTTATATTTTTTTTGATTCTTTATTAGCTCATTTCCACCACATGTGATGATAATATGTATGTCTATAAAGTGATACGGTGTATTTATGACATGTTTTAATATTTAATTCTAAATGTTTTCATGAGATTCATTCAGATTAAAATCTGTAGAGGTTCTGGTGAATTAATTCAAGCTATTATTCTGTAATATGCAAATACTTCTTCATAGTAATTTTCAGTATATAAATACTTTGACATCTGTGTATTTTATGGCGCATGGAACAACATAGGGGTGTTCTCAAAGAGTATTTGTTAGATTCTCTTTTTTCTCAATGGCTTTTTTGATTGAAAGATTCTCCAAATAGTCCATCAATTTACCCTCATTAACATTATATAGTAAAGTGACATCTTTCTCATTGAAAAAATGATTATTTTCTATACAATGTTTTGCAAAACCGGTTGATTTCTGGTTTTTCGAAATAGACATCCATTGTTCTTTGATTCTATGTTGTAAGCATCGGCCTGTCTGTCCTATATATGTAGCATTTAAATCATCATTTCAAAGTCAATGGAGCTTCCGTAGATATGAGGATGAATTATTTCGAGTTCATTGCATATCGTTATAGAGATTAATAAAAACAATGAATTAAGTAAACATGAATCGAATACCTGTTTTGTTATTAAGATGAGTTGAATCCGGTTTCGTTATCGCAATTCGCCAATTATTCTGCGTATAGGATGAAGCTGAAAATTAATTATTTCGTTGATATTACCTACATAATATTATCATTGTTATCATTCTACGTTGTGCTTTGTTCAATATGATCATATATAATTAAGTAGACACTTCAAAAATATTTCCTGAAATTGTCAAAGTTTATTTAGAATCTAAAGAGCAAATACAAATAATATTAAATAAGGTTATTCCGACATTAACAAACTTTTATTGTTATTCAATACAACAATTGTTTCGCATCTTCAGGTAAGTGATATTTTACATTTTAAAGAACTAAATTTGTTTTCGAAATCGGTTGCTATTTATATTAAAGTAGGTACAAAAAATTTTATTGGGCACTAAAACCCAAAAAAGGTCTCTGTAAATTCTAGCTTACCTGATTTTCATATTTGAAAAAAATTCACACAGTTTTTATATTTCACAGATTATTCAGAATGTAGACACGTGTTTTAGTTTTTTGATCATCTTCAAAGGATAACAAAAGGTATCTAAACTTAAAATTGAAAAGGTTCTTTTTAACACTTAAGCATGGAAATAACAGCATCCAATATGGAGGTGTTCTCAAAGAGTATTTGGGAATTTGTTAAATTCTCCTTTTTCTCAATGGCATTTTTGATTGAAAAAATCTTCAAATAGTCCATAAATTTACCCTTATTAACATTATATAGTAGAGTGACATCTTTCTCATTGAAAAAATTATTATTTTCTATACAATTTTCCGCAAAACCGGTTGATTTCTGGTTTTTCAAAGTAGACATCCTATGTTCTTCGATTCTATGATGTGAACATCGGCCTGTCCGTTTCATATATGAAGCATTACAATCATCACATTTAATTTGATAAATTCCGGATTCGAAAAAGTTGGGGTTCCTTTCTTTATTGTTCACCAACATCTTAGCTTTTGCAGAACATTGTATAAAAATAATAATTTTTTTAATGAGAAAGATATCAGTTTACTATATAATGTTAACGAGGGTAAATTGATGGACTATTTGAAGATTCTTTCAATCAAAAGATCTATTGAGACAAAGGAGAATTTAACAAATGCTATTTCCATGCGCCCTAAAAATACACAGATGTCCTTAGTGTAATAAAAGAACCTTTTCAATTTCAAGTTTAGTTACTTTTTGTACTCCTTTGAAGATGGTGGAAAGACCGAAACACGTGCCAGAGTTTTGAATAAACTGTGAAACATAAAAACTGTGTGAATTTTTTTAAAACAAAATTGTTATAGTGTTTCACCTAGAGCCAAAATCGCATACTCCATTCATTACCTGAATATGTTTAACAGGGGTGAGTTATTTAAATCTAATTGTTCGTTAAGTACTATTTCAATTTTGTCGTATATATAGGGACTTTAACAGGTTTAAGGCAAAACTTTTACTTTCTATAGGTAAAATTTCGAAATTATGGTTGAAAGTATGTCCTGTTCCTAACAAATGGTTCGAATATGTGGAATTACTTTTTTTATCGAGGAAACTTTTTCAAATGTTCACAAATTCTATGTCGGAAAGTTCTTCCAGTCTGTCCAATGTAAACTTTTCGGTAATCATCGCAGGTTAACTTATAAACTCCTGGTTTATCATCTTTATGTGTAATGTCTTTATTATTTTTAATGAATTTACTCAGGTTTGAATAAGTTTTCATTGAAATTATTGTGTTGTTGATGTATTTTTCTGTTTCGAATAGAAACCTTGCTCCCTCATCCTTGGTGCTTTAGGCAAGGATTAGTGATGCCAAACTTGTGTAGTAGATCAATTAACTTAATAATTCGTAAGTCTATTTAGCTGTTAGCAAGGAAACCGCTTATAAAGAAAAACAATAATTATATCATTCAATTTTCGATTTAACTATACAATTAATTGAATGCTTTAAACAAGGAGAAAACCTGTAATAATAGGTTGAGGAAAATATCCATTATTTTTGCGCGAAATTAAAGACTTTATTTAACACATGCATGTGGCGGTTTTTATTTATTTCCACTTATATATTAGGAGTACAAATAAGTATCCGCCGTTTTTTAACACAAATTAAATATTTATTATAGAAGAACGGTAGAAGACTGCCTGCTGAGTGACTTCTAATGTTAGAGCAAGTTCTTTTTGTGTTTGTGATGAATCTTCCTCCAATAATTCCTCCAATTCTGCATCCTCGTAAATTTTTGGCCTTCCACTGCGATCTTTGTCTTCTACGTCGAAATCACCGTTTTTAAACTTTTGAAACCACTCTCGATACGTTCTCTCACTCAAAGCACCCTCACCATATGCTTCTACGAGCAATTGATGCGCCTCAGCAGCAGATTTATTTAAATTAAAGAAGTAAACTAATATTTCCCGCAAATGACGCTTACTTGGCTCAAATTTTGACATTTTCAACTTATAAAAATTATATTTTACCAATATAAAATCAATGATATTAATAGGTTATGTTGTTCTTGAATGTCCAAACTATTTTTTAAGCCGGTTATCATCTGCGAAAGCTTACCGAAACCATGTGCCGCGCCATCTATGATAAAACGGCGGAAACTTATTTGTACTCCTAATATAAGCAGAAATAAAGTGTTTTACTTCAAATAATATATAATTAATGATCTGCTTTATCACAAGAGAATTACGTCTTTTGGCTTCCACAAGACTCGATAGTCACTATGTGGAAGTTGCAAAATCTGATTAAACTCTCATATATGAAATTTTCTACAAATATAATTATTCTTTAATAAAATTTAGAAAAAATTGCACCAGTTTCACTATTGCTGGCCGAGAAGGTGCTTTACGACGAGTCAAAAGTGCTTTAGTTTTGCGAAATATGACTGCAAAATTTTCACTATTTTTGTAATGAATTTTAACATTTTCAATGCGTGTATCGTTCCATTTTTAGTAATGGCGTAGTTTTTACTTGTAAGTGTCAAAAGATGACAGCTTCCCAGATAGCGGGCTATTCAAAATGAAACCACTTATTGGAAAACCCTTTATGTGTTTTCAGAATTTTACCTACACTCTATTTATTTGTCTGTTTTTAATATTTGATACTCCTGAAGTATTGCGGTAATTTTGGTGTTGGTAAATACGAGTAAATAATGATGAAGTATATCAGAATCTGCAAAAAACAAGCAGACCTTCACTGGAACCAGTTTAGTTCTATGTCGCTTTTTTTTAGCTCTCAGTATGTACGTCAGCAAAACATGTCAATAAATAATATAGAAAAAAATGGAACCAACGAATTGAAAAAAAAAATAATAACCGCTATTACGATGTTTTGGTGATAATTTGCACCGAACAAACATATATTTAATTATGCTCGCAAATATCCTCACACACGTTTCTTTGGAATTGTTTCGTAAAAAAATGAAGAAACTTTCATATCGAAATCTATTCGCTAATGATACCTCAAAAATTTTGAGTGATGGGCCATGTGCCGTAAGTAGAATATAATAAATATAATATAGTCTGCCTTTCAGGGATTTAATTCAAAGCTAATGAAGGAAAGGAAATACATTAAACTTTGTATATACAGGTAGTATATTATTATAATATATAAATATTAACATATTTGTATTAATACGTTTCATGTCGAGATGTAAAAAGGTTTTTTCCAAGACATTGAAAAATATTTTATATTGATTATATATAAGGATATCAATTTGATAGTATATAGTTTCAATATATTTTATATATTGTGGAAGTTAGAATATATAATTCTGAATTTGAAATATTTAAATTTTACTTCTATCAAGTTTTGACTCACGTTTAAATTGATTTTTAAATCATGAAATAAATTCATATAGAGTCAAAATATCCACAATATATTCCTTAATTATTTATTATTTTTAAAATTTTTCTTTGGTTATTTTTTTTATCATGGGATATTATTTAGGGTGAATAAGTTTTATTTTCTGTGTTCCGAGTACAAATAGTTATACAACGTTGATCATTTCTGTTTTAATTTGGATACTTTGAAGCAAACTTGAGCTTATTCAATTTGATAGATTTTGCATATAGTTTAATATATATTGTAGTTAGAATATATACTTCTGAATTTAAAGTCAATTAAATTTTACTGCCGTCAAGTATTGACTCACATTCAAATTGGTTTTATAACAATTTATAAAGGCTATGATTCCAGTATTGCTGATAAAATCAGAAATAAATATTCCTACCTATATTATACACTCATTATCATACTACATTGTATTTAAAATGAAGCATGAAATAAAAATACTTCCAAGGAATCAATTAAAGCGCAACTTATTTTTAGTTTATATTTTCAGAGACATACATCTCATTATTAATGAGATGGTTGAACTTGATGCTCTTCAAGGGATTTGTTGATATCAGGCTCCATTTTACTCAAAAATAACAGTCAATCACTCTCTTTCTTGTTATTGAAGTGGACACAGCAGTAAATCCACGTTCAGCTAAATATGATGACGGGAACGCTATCAAAAATGGTTGAACGATCGACCATAATCTTGATATAGTCGTGAAATAGGCTTCTGCAGTCAAAATTTCAGATATCCATTCTTGAATTTAGGTTTACTCCTGAATCGTTCCTTGAAATCAATATTGAAATTTTCCAAGAGCTGAGAGTAAATTAGTCGTCATTTAATTGTACTGCTGATAAATTTGGTAAGCTATTGAAATCCCGTCTGCCAGTTTTTTTTTTTTTGTATAAAAGTAGTTTTGCTACGAAAGCAGCAATGCCTATTTTTTGTTTTTATTAGGTTCAAATCATCACCTTGTAGTTGGAGGTTGACATCATTGAACAACTTTTAAAGATCTGTCAAGTAAGCAATATCGTTCTTTGATGATAAGAGGATTTCACTTAATTTTGGGTCTTTGTTTTCAAGAAAGTCTATCACAGATCCAAAAAGATTGAGAAAGCAAGTCAAAGAAGTACCCCTTGACAGCTAACGCATTTCTGTGTGAAGCTGCAATCGATTGAACTCTTCATCATTAGCGAGGCAAAGTAGACCAAACAATCTGTCATTCAACGAATTACTTCGGATTTTATTAACTGCCGTAATGACATATTGCAGTGACGTATGGAGGAGTTCACTGAGATTTCTTTCAACCAAATGCTGGCGATGAATAACGCAATGCTCAGCGAGCACGTCAGGATTTTTGTTCTTTAGATATGTTATGAAGTCTTTGTGATGCCGGAGCGCCATCCGTGGCAACGGACATAATATTCTTCAAAAGAATTTCCTTTTCGGTTCAAAACTTTTCTAGAGTATGGAATATAGTTTCTCCCTTTATATCGATTCCCAAATTCGTAGCAAACAATAGTTCTTGACATATTTTCTCATCTGATGAACCTCACGTAGGATAATAATAATGCTTCATTGGTGGCTAACGTGAATTCATTCATCCAGCTGAGTTGAAAATGGAGTTTTAAGTTTTAAGATAATTGCATAAAGATTCTTCAATGTTTTCAGCCATCTCATCAATTCGTATTAGCAGCTGGTCTATGGAGTACTTTGGATATAACCTCTTTTAATGCTGGTAAAATTAAATCTCCTCTAATAGTATGTGGTATGTGGTTTCTAACATTTAGCTATCATCAATGACATATTGTACGAAGTCCATCATCTTCCTGCTTAGAAGCTGATGAAAAAACTTTCGATATACACACATCGTCAAAAGACTTGGCCCCCTACTCTCAACTTGTTGAATGTAACATGACAATTTTTTGTCGGTTGCATTCCTCAAATTTTAACCTTTAAACCTTTAAGAGTACCTCGGCTATCACCTGGACATAGAGCTACCCGTCGGCAATGGGTAGAACACAACCAAGACTGGCTTTTACCACAATGGCCAACCGTACTTTTTTCGGATGAGTTACGATTCGGTTTACAAAGGTATAGTCGACGAGAAAGGGTTTGGAGAGATCCAGGCAGACTAGAGCGACTCAATTGCGCCCGAGAAGTTTTGCCAAGGCGGATCAATAATGTGCTGGGGGGGTATGATGTTCGGTCGCCGTACCCCCCTTATTATCGTTGAACGAAGAATGACTGGTGCCATCTACGAAGAAAACATCATTGAACCAATCATTGTTCTTCTACGCAACGAATTTGGGGATAATTTCATTTATCAGCATGATAACGCCCCACCATACCGCTCACGAAGGGTTTACAACATTCCTCAAGAGAACAATATCCAAAGAATGAACTGGCCAGAAAACTCACCAGATATTAATCCAATTGAGCACGTATGGGATTACTTAGGGAGAGCAATAGCTAATCGCCAAAACCCACCTTCAACTTTTCAGGAATTGAGTTTAGCCCTTCAGGAAGAATGGAACGATATACCTGAAAATTTCATTAATGACTTGATTCGTGGGATGCCTAGGCGTATTGGGCAGATGTTAATACAAGCTATTGAATTTGGATTCAATTGTGGAATAACTAAAATTACTCAGAAATAAATAATCGATAAATTTAGATTTTTTCTCATCTTTCCTATTTTGTCTCATCCTGTATAAAGTAAAAAGGAACAAGCAAAGATTTTGTATCGAATATATTGCATTTGAAATAGAGGAAAATATTCATCTCATTTCCAGAATATAGATTGTTTATTTCTTGAGAAACCTAGGGGGCCAAGGTTTTTGACGATGTGTGTAGTTTCTTGTCGAGGTACCTAAGCTCCACGCTCTACTTACAAATTATACATCTTTTCATTATCTGATTATATGATCTTAACGAAGCTATGCAAGAATACGTATGTTTTTTATTCTTGTACTGAATACGAAATGTGAAACCATCGGATAATTGTGGAAAGAAAATTTTTAAATGCCGATGTATCCTGAAGCAGTCAACTTGTTTCGCCAATCAACGAAATCGAATCTTTAGGTTTTTTCTTTCGAAAGTTTTTGTGTTTGATAGAACCAGTTTTGATTACTTGACTTTATCAGTGACTCCAACCTAATAGTTTGAGGCCTCTTCAGGTGAAAAATTTGAAAATAACATATCGAGTGTTTTTTTTAGAGTGATAGAATTTTTAATTGAAATAAAGCACATTTAAATCAAGATTGAAGCCAATTTTTTTTATTCGAAAGATAATTTTATGACATTTATGTTTTAAAAATAATTTCCGGCATATGTCTACCAGCTCTGAGGAACCGCATTCGACCAGACCAATTTTGGACCACTCTTTCGAGTAATTCAGGCCTTATTCAATCAATAATACGAGTTATGTTGGCTTCCAAAGCGTCTATTGTTTCTGGTTTATCAGCATAAATCAATGACTTGAGATCACCCCAAAGAAAATAATCCAGTGTAGTTATGTCGCATGATCTTGGAGGCCAATTAATTGGACCATTCCTCGAAATAATGTTATCGCCAAATCTTTCTTTCAATAAATCAATTGTTACGGTAGCAGGATGAGGTGTAGCACTATTTTATTAAAACCAAAACACTTCTGGGTCGATACCATTCAAATTTTGAAACAAATAATCATTGACCATCGATCTGTAACGAGCACCCTTCACTGTAACATTAGCTCCAGCATCGTTTTTAAAGAAATATGGACCGAAGTTGCCTCCAGCGTGTAAAGCACACCATACAGTGCATTTTTCAGGATGCAATGGAACCTGCAGAACTTCTTGAGGATTTTTTTAACTTCATATACGGCAATTTTGCTTCTTTACATAGCCGTTCAACCAGAAATAAGCTTCATCACTAAACACAATTTTACGCCAAAAAAGTGGATCAACTTCAAGCTGTTCTAGTGCCCATTCAGCTAACAACCTGACGCTTATTATGGTTGAGTGGCTTTAGTTCTTGAACCAGTGGGATCTTGTATGGGTGTAGACCAAAATCTTCACGCAAAAGTTTCCATGTGGTGGATGCACAGAGTCCAACTTGTTGTGAACGTCGACGAATAGGCAAATCTATGACTTAGAGCAGCGATATTTTCTTCTGTACGTACAGTTCTTTGTCTTGTTGTTGTTGTTGTAGCGAGTAGAAAAAATGTTGTCCAAAATTTACCGATAGTTCGATGAGTAAGCAGCTGTGATGGACGATTATGTAAACCATAAATTTCACGAAGTGCTTCTATAAGTTTGGCGAATAGGACACTGATTTTGAAAATAATTTTCGACAATTTGTAAACGTTGTTGCGGCGTGAGTCTATCCTTGATAATTTGTCAATGTTTACTGAACAGAAATTTCATAACAACATGGCTTTTACCTTCTGTCAAATCACAGTTATCCCTATCGAAAGTCCCATCACTCTAAAAAAACACCCGATATGTTGAGAGATAATAATGAATTTTCGTCATCAATTTTCATCTTTTTGGATAATTTTTGACAGATATCTCATCAATAATTATTGACGAATGCCGAAAAGCCAAAAACGCCTTTTGAAATTGAAATCCATAAAACAGCAGTAAAACCGATTCAGTGCGGCACAATTCAAACAACCTTTTCAAGAGATCAACGATGTAGGTTGTTTAATTTCAACAAGTCTATGTACCAGCATGTGCTTTGTGCTTCATAAAAAAGCGAGCTATTTACATTATCACACACTGAATTGGTGGGGAAATCAGACAAAACATAAACGAAGGACAACCAGCATCTTCCGACTCAAGGCTCAGAGGTTCTCGACCTATTTCTATTCATGAGCAGCGGGTATAAATATAGCATATACATATCAATAGGGAGAAAGTGATATGATAACGCCGATAATTTCTAAGTGAATATTTTAGGATAAAAACCCAGGATTGTTACAAATTATATCCTCACATTGCTTCAATTCCATCTCGTTGACCTTTAATCGTGGCAATTGGCTGGATATATTTATTCTATTAGAACCAAAACTGTCCACTGGACTCCGAGGTTCCCAGACATTCTGTGTGAGATGAGCAGAAAGCAGTCGTCAATGGCAAAAAGTGGGGAATAGTAGTGCTTAGTCTATTAATAAAACCATCCTAAGGATACTTTGGTTGCAGACGGAAATTGAAAAATATTTAGTGTCTATAATTTTGGATTTATTTCTATACTTAAAGGTATGAAATAATATTTTATATTTTATTATAACGTAAAATTGGCTTATCCACTTGCTTCAAAATGTTATTTGAATTGCTTCAGTCAACTTTTAATTGTTTTCGTTCATAATTGAATTTTAACTCGCTTATAATTAGATAACGATTCAGATTTCGATTTGAAAATTAGGAAAAATACATAAACTTTCATTTCAATATATTTTGGAAAATTAACATTTATAGCCACACTTTTTTCTGTGAAAAAACATCCTGTATACATCGTCTGGTAATAGTTCTTTGCTGAACGAGACATCTTAGAAATTTCGTTCGAGAGCATATTTGTTTCCAAAAGTATACATCAATCAAACACTCTTTCATTTAGAATATCGATCAAATTTTTATTTCAATATAATACTAGGATATTGCCATTATGTGTGGTATACAATATAATTTAAATAATAAAAAGAGATTTTTTCTTGATAGAAGGATTATTACAAAATTTTAAATATCACACAGATTTATTCTGTTTACCTCCTACAAATTTGAATTTCATAGAAACTTTTAGAATTAAATTAGAACATACTGTGTCAATTTTGTAGACATATAGAATTCATACTTATTACACAGCACCAAAGGGAATGAAATAAATTCAAAGAAATATAAATTGTCAACTAAAAATTATTAAACAAATACTTGAGGAGTACAAAATTTTGTTTCGTTCCTTGTTTTATAAAAACTAAATTCCTTTCCAAAAATTCAAAACATAACCTCAAGAACTTCTTCAAAAACAACTTGCTCAATATAAGTTCCTTCAAAGAAATTCCTCAAACTCATAGAACATCTTTAAAAAACAAATTAGAATGATTACAACGGTAACTCATCAGCTCAATTTCATATGTAAACAATAAAAATAATTAACAGAAATATCTTACCAAACCAACTAAATGTTGTTTACTGGACTAACATCAGAATAAAGTGAATATGAACATCCTACGTATTCTACTACTCTGTCAAGAAAGTACCGGGAATTTTCAATTAAAACAACATTTTTACATTTAATCGTCAAAATTTATTGGGTCGCCTTCAAAATAGGCTCCATTTGCTCCAATACATCTATGCCAACGGCACTTCCAATTATCGAAACATTTTTTATAGGCGCTTTCCGGGATGGACTTTAGCTCTCGCGCCGAATTTTGTTTTATGGCTTCAATCGACTCAAAACGGGTGCCACGAAGGGGCAATTTTAGTTTTGGGAAGAGGAAAAAGTCGCAGGGAGCCAAATCCGGCGAATACGGTGGTTGCTGAAGCACGTTTGTTGAGTTTTTGGCGAGAAAGTCGGTCACAATCGTAGCTCGGTGAGAAGGCGCGTTATCGTCATGCAAAATCCATGAGTTCTTCGCCCACAAATTTGGCCGCTTCTTACGGATACGCTTACGCAAACGTTTCATAACGCCTAGGTAATACTCCTTGTTTACCATCTGACCCTCTGGAACGAATTCGTAGTGCACCACGCCACGGATATCGAAGAAAACAATGAGCATCACCTTCATTTTCGAGCGGCTTTGGCGTGGTTTTTTCGGTTTCGGCTCATTTTTTGCCACCCATTCCGATGATTGCTGGCTTATTTGCATATCGTACTCGTAGACACAGGTCTCATCACCAGTTATAATGCGTTCCATGAATGTAGAATCGGAATTACAGTGATCCAGCATGTCTGAAGCAACCTGTTCGCGATGACGTTTTTGAAGAAAATTCAGGTCTTTCGGTACGAGTCGTGCGGCCACCTTTCTTATGCCCAAAATATCAATCAAAATCGTACGTGCGGACTCGTGGGATATCTTAAGATCATGTGCTATCTCTCTCAAGCTGGTACGACGGTTTTCCAGCACCCTTTCCTTAATTTTATCGACGTTATCTTCGATCGAAGCCGTCGATGGGCGACCCCTTCACGACCATCCTTGAAGGCTCTGTACCACTGATATGCACGAGTTTTCGATAGAGCATTATCACCAAAGGCCTTTTGCAACATTTTCAATGCATCGGCACACAAAAATTCATTTGCAACACAAAACTTTAAACAAATTCTTTGCTCAACGTAATCACCCATAGTAAAAATCGGCACGCACTCTGACATCGACTGACTTAATCAGCTGTTGCAAACACACTAGTTGACAGATCCCGCTCAAGCTTGGCATAGTAATTAAGGATAGTGGTACCAACCTAGGAAAAAAAAAATTTACCTGCCTCATTGCCCCGCCAGATTTAAATCGATAATTCCCGGTACTTTCTTGACAGAATGTATGTTCGTCACAGAAATTACATAAAATTTGCAAGGTATTTTATGGACTCCTTTAAAACCAAGTGATAATATGTAATACGCGTTAATCATATTATATAATTATTATATATACAGTGAAATAAAAAAAGAGATTTTTTCTTGATAGAAGGATTACAAAATTTTAAATATCATACATATTTATTCTGTGAACCTTTTACACATTTAATTGTGACTCGAGTTTCGGGAATCAACTATCCCATCTTCAGACAACTGAAGATGAGATAATACTCTAGATGTCCCTCCGCATCTGCCAAATTTTGCGTGATGAAAACTGTTAACTCATTAACCTCTTTTTATGATCAACTCTAATAATCGTTAAGGAGAAGTTCAATCAATTATTAGTGTGAAGTGAATAACTGCATTTCTAATTGAGGAGTCTAATGGTTGACCTTTTTTTAAATTGGATCAGACAAATTTGACCGACATAATATATAACGTAACTATAAATTATTGATTAATCAGTTTAATAAATAATACCACTTTATTTTCATTGTTTTTATATATTTCATGTAAATATTATATGGTTAAATATCAATTCCTGAGAATCGAAAGAAAATAGCTTCTCTTCATTAGGTTTGAAAATTATTTGTTGATTTCGTTCACTGAAGCCTCGTGCGCAATGAATTCAACGAAAAATAATTAAATCTCAGTTAATAATTCATTTGGTGCACCAATTTTATGATACATGAAATAAAGCAATAATTATTTCGGGTCTGTATGATTTTTTTCTATTGAATACAGATATATTGTATTATACAACTTTGAATACTAGTCTTGCTTTTTGTTTAACACATATAAAACAATACAAATTTTGGGTCTGTATAATTTTTTTCTATTGAATACAGAAATATTGTATAATGCTACTTTGAATATTCGTCTTGCCTTTTGTTCAACGAATATTTCGATTGCAAACCAAGTGATTTTGTGTTTTTTGTTGAAGAATCAGTCTTTAATGATTTCAAAGAGATCATAACACGTTGAGTACTATGTTGACCTATAGGCAAAGAAAACATAAACAAGCTGCAACAAGCTGCTTTCGAGAAAGGTGTCCAATATACTGATAACAATTACAAATTTCAAATAAGGTTGTGGAGTAGCCCGAGAATTCCATACTAATGAAACTGATCATTTCATGTTTTGAATCTGTAGTGAAAAATTCTGAATATATTCTCGTCAAAAAGCTGATGCTTGTTTTCAAATCATCTACAAGATTACTCAAATTTTCAGGCATAAAAAAAACTCAAAATTTCATAAATTTTTCGAAATCCTTTGACGCGTTTTCGGAATTCCCTACTAATCTTATCCAAAACATCTTAATAACTTATTTAATGTTTTCATGTTTCTCTGAACATGAATTTTATTAAACATTTATCTTATTTTTTATTTTCTGGCAACGGGTAATCATTATTTTTCCAGCCCATTCGTTTTTCGCTTTCAGCACAAAATCATTTAATCATTCTTTTCTCGGAATAGTAAATAGAGGGAAAATAAAATATAATTTGCAATGTACAAGATAACGGATCTTCCTTAATTGAAGGTACAAACGATGAGGGAAGATTCCTTGCATAATTTTAAGAGAAAAAATTCCCATAAACCTGGTTTTTCTTCATAGTATCTGCATTTCACAAGATATTCAATTTAAATTTGGCATAGTTGTTACAATTTAGAGTTTACACCATGTGACATGCCAATTTTCATAAAAAAATCGTCATAAAAAATAATACATTTGCGGTTCCATATTTATGGGACTTAAAATCATTCAAGGAATCTCACCTCTTCATTTGTACCTCCAATTTAGGAACACCATGTATATTTCATATAATTAGTCTTTATGAAGCTGACAATTGTTTCAGCACATCATTTTTGCACGTTTGTACCTAAGCGCTCAATATTCCGTACAAATGTCTGTAATTTTGAGAATTTAAGTGAAAAATGATCATGAGGAATTACATTGGTCCCACAGAAAAATAACTCATGGTCAATATATCATCATTGTGCTTTTAATCGCTGAATAAAGTAAAATTCAATAGTGTTTGATGAGCATTCTTTGGAATGTATGATTATACTGTAAAATTCAATAAATGCAAACGAAAACATCGGACATTTGAACTCGGATATGAACAGGCTCGGATATCACAAGCAATAAATGGAAACCCAAATCCATGTTTCTGCGAAATATGTACAAGTGGCGTCCAATGTATTGTCGGTATAGTCATGAAAGAAAATGTAATCCCCTAGAACTTCAATAGATTTGTTAGATCTAGAAATAAGTTTCTCTCAACCTTGTAAAAAATATTCTTCCAGCTTCTCCTCAAAATAGGTTTTAATTGCTACCTTCAGCTCTTCATCGTCGGAAAATCGCTTGTTTTACATTTGGGAATAGGGAGTAATTTCTTTGAAGTGAACCTGCACGTTTTCGTGAAGTAGTAACGCTACCGCTGAAGTTTTCCTCGCCTTTTTTCTTTAATTGTTTCTCTATAATCATGCAAAGTGGTTGCTTATGATGCTTTCACCCTTTTTAGTGTATTCTAGCAATGAAATATCTTTGAATCCCAAAAGACAGTAGCCATTATTTTGCCAGCGGATGAACTTCAAACTTCTTTGGGGGCTGTGAACCCTTTTCAATCCACTGCATGAATTCCTGTTTACTCTCAGGGTCATAATGATGAACCCACGTCTCATGCCAAAGAACCAGCCGGTAGAAAATAGTCGATGGATCTTCTCTACGGAGCTCTGAAAACTACAGACTTGGTAAACAGCAACCATCTCTTCATTAATGATTTTTTGACTTTTTCCCTGCTTAGTGAGTAACTGTATAACGGCGTGATGCTCGATTTTTTTAACATTGTGCCGTCAGTCATTATGGTCGTCTTTCACTCAGGATACCTCGAAATCTAATGATCGTAAATCAGTGAAATTTTATATATTTACCCTCAGATAGTGTCAAGTAAATGAGTTAATTATATTACTCACATTATTAGCAATTCACCCCGATACGGAGAATAAATAGAACGCCCCTCGTATATCGAAGCTAATGTGCTGGTCTTCAGTTGTTCTATGGCAGATAATTCCGCAAAATATGTGTTCCCGTTTTCATTCATTGAGCCGTCAGTCATTCATTGTGCCGTCAGTCATTATGGTCGTCTTTCACTCAGGATATCTCGAAATCTTATGATCGTAAATCAGTGAAATTTTATATTTTTACTCTCAGATAGTGTCATAAGTAAATGAGTTAATTATATTACTCACATTATTAGCAATTCACCCCGATACGGAGAATAAATAGAACGCCCCTCGTATATCGAAGCTAATGTGCAGGTCTTCAGTTGTTCTATGGCAGATAATTCCGCAAAATATGTGTTCCCGTTTTCATTCATTGAGCCGTCAGTCATTCATTGTGCCGTCAGTCATTATGGTCGTCTTTCACTCAGGATATCTCGAAATCTTATGATCGTAAATCAGTGAAATTTTATATTTTTACCCTCAGATAGTGTCATAAGTAAATGAGTTAATTAAATTACGCACATTATTAGCAATTCACCCCGATACGGAGAATAAATAGAACGCCCCTCGTATATCGAAGCTAATGTGCAGGTCTTCAGTTGTTCTAGGGCAGATAATTCCGCAAAATATGTGTTCCCGTTTTCATTTATTGAGAATGATAAGGAAAGTGATTTCGCAATTCAAAATTTCAAAAAGTCCACATGAAGCCAAATTATTTTGCCTTAAGCGTAATCAAGGAGTCCAGGAAAATAAGCTAGTTAACAATAGGCCTACTTTGTGAGTAGTCTGTTTGAATATGTTTTTGGCAGAAGTTTTGGTACAAAGCCTGCTGACTTAAAGCAGTATTTAGACTAGCCAAATATTTCAAGCTTCAAATGTACCAAAATTTTAGATCGATGGTAGACATTTTACTCCTCTCCTATCAGAAATAGCTGTTAAATATTTGATTTTTTCTGCTACATATGTAGCATCTGAACGAATTGCTGCTACAATCAAATTTTTAGTGCCTAAAAATCGTAGTAGTCAAACAGCTGAAAGTAAAACAACGAGCATTTTTAAAAACTCTTACTGAGAAATATTGATACGCATAATTGTTTTATTAAAATTAAACAATAATTATTCAAATAAATTGATTCGACTGAGCTGTACCAAAAAACATTGATAAGGAGTATGAGCTATGGTAATAGAAAGTTCTAGAAATCGAGACAGTGTAACATACATCTGTATAACAATTCTATACTTGAACGTAACGTTGGTAACGTGAAAATATCGATAATACATTTCTTTACTTGAATTAACTCTTCTATTTTATTTTATATATAACTCGCAAAGGTATGTCTTGTATGTATTTTGCATGCTCTAGATGGCGCTTGTATCTTTAATACCTTAGAGTCTTTGTGTATAGCGAATATAGATACTTGACAGATTTGGAGCATAGATGAACAAGACTATATTATTGGTAATCTATGATTTGGAGTCACTAGCATACAATGCACTGATGAAAACCAATCCGTTTGAAACGTGCGCATGTCTGCAATTTGCCTCTGTGATCTACAAAACCTTGTCGAGTTTGTTTGAGTATAGAATTGTTATACAGATGTATGTTACACTGTCTTGATTTCTAGAACTTCCTATTACCATAGCTCATACTCCTTAACAAAAACAATAATTAGTATGAAACTAACATTTCATACATTTGTAATTTAATTTGTTCAATATACTGAATTATAATCTGTGTAAATCATTTTTGAGCCGAATTACGATTGTTTTTCAAAAGAAAGCAGATTAAATAAAATCGAAAAAAATATCGATATATCGATTTTTCTTCGATATATCAAACTCCAATTTTGATATATTTAAAAATATAAATATAATAATTAAATTACACTAACGCTAACAAAAAGCTAGTAAGAATGGTATTAAGGAAGGCTACATAACATAACTATAAAACATTTTTTTTTCAGTTCTATCTCGACCTACTACATTGGGATGAATTCATGACAACAGTATAAAGTTTTATGCTAGGATGGACGACTTGAAAAGCGTCAAAATTCAAATGCAACCCTTGAGTGATAATCAAGCACAATCAGTTTCTTTCAAAGTAAACGACTCACTGAACAATGCATGTGATAACAGGTGAGTTCTAGATTAAATACCTGAGATGTCCTTTTGCATCCTGAAATTTATTAAAATAGAAAAAGGCTTTTTACTTGATAGAAGAAATATAACAAAATTTGAATATCAAAACGAATTAAAATATGTTAGTCTTCTACAATTTTAATTTCAAAAAAATTTTATTCAAAAAACTTTTAGAATTAAATTAATGTCTAAAATAAGCACCTCTTACGTTTAATAGACGTATATAATCAAAACTCAATATATAATGTCAAATGGAATAAATAAACCAACAGATATACGACAGTCATTAAAATTATTAAAAAAATATTTAAAGGAGACAAAATTTTGTTTCTGATCTTACCTTTAAGAACACCAATTGCTTTTTAGTTTTGATATTCAAATTTTGTTATATTTCTTCTATCAAGTAAAAAGCCTTTTTCTATTTTATTTTATATATAATCTATAATTATATTTTGGCTTCAATAAATCTCATAATGGAATGTCAATGAATTTAAATAACCTTAAAAATAACTTACACTGTTCTGTGATTTTGTTAGAACATAGATCAATCTTGAATTCTAAAGTTGGACTGTTTTCGAAGCATTCATTCTTAGCACGTGTGCGTTGTGATAAAGGTTAGTTTTTTGATTTTGATATTTGGAATATTATCTAGGACCGATGAAGGGATTACTTAGAATTATATTTGTTTTTTGAAGATAAAGTGCATGTTTTGAGAGATTTCTGAATTAACTTATTCGAATATTTAAATATATTGAATATTTCAAATAAATTATATTCTTTGAGAAGTCCTTAAGGTGTGTTTATGTTTTTAAAAGGCAATTGGTGTTCTTAAAGGTAAGATCAGAAACAAAATTTTGTCTCCTTTAAATATTTTTTCATAAATTTTTATGACTGTCGTATGTCTGTTGGTTTATTTATTCCATTTGACATTATATATTGAGTTTTGATTATATACGTCTATTAAACGTAAGCGGTGCTTATTTTAGAGATTAATTTAATTCTAAAAGTTTTTTGAATAAATTTTTTTTTCAAATTAAAATTGTAGAAGATATTCAAATTCTGAAATTTCTTGCTCATTGATGGCACAGCGTGCGAAAATTCAACCCTTGGTGGAATACGAATTGTGGTTTCTGTTTATTCATATAGCGAAACATACCTTTATCACCAGAGGGTCAATAAAAAATACAGTGATAAAGGTTTGGCTATGAGCATAGATTATTATTATTAAAAGAGAGAGTATTAAAAGAGAACCAATTATTTACGTTGGCTAAGATTATATCGCTCATTATTCAACTGGTCCAAGGCAAATACTACTAAGTCCTGCGTTAACAAACTACTCATTTGGAATATGTTTCATTTGAAAACCGTCATTAACATTCAAGACTCACAATCCTATGGAGCCTTACTTTGTTCTTAAGTTTCTCACTGTTATAGCTGCATATTAATATTTTATCAAATAAAGTTAGTTATCCATTAACCAATAAAAATAATGAACTTTTTTTTTCGTTGTCGCTATTGCAAATTGTCAAGTTGTCTTAAGTGTTGAAATAGCTATAAATTCTGTTAATGCTGCACAAATTTTGGCGGTTATAGAAGATGGGCGCGGTCAGTGCGAAACTTTAGTGTAAGTCTCTCCAGTGTACAAGATTATGAAGAACCTATCATAGCACAAGAAAAGAGCTAGAATAACTAGAGACGGTCACTTTGTCGCTGTTCTTCATGCTGTTGCATTATCTTCTCAAACTAGGGCTACTGGATCTAGGACTTCAACGTGAACACCTTATTGCAAGCTGGCAAGAACACTTGGCTTAGACAATTAATTACGAGAGTCGCTTATTGTTTTCTAATGGATCAAGTTTTGTCGTGACGTGTAGAGTGTGGTAACGATATACTTAAGCGAGTATTGCCGAGCGAGTTTCATTTAGTGAAGGCTCAGAGTTTTGGCATGAAACGGCATATTTTTCGAAACTCGCACGATGTTAGTTTTTATCCAAAATGGACTGCTCACAGGTAGATGATCAAGGTTCTAGAACACCATACTTTACCATTCATAATAATTATTGGAGAAGGCCTAATCTTTATGCATAATAACGTCCCCACACTGCTCCAATAGTTTCTGTTATTTGATTTGCTCGAAGTCTAGATTTAAATCCGGTAGAACATGTTTGAGATGAGTTGACGTTTACGAAGACATGTGTCAGCTCTGAAAAATTTTAGAGAGCCTCGCGGTACTGGTACTGGAATGGGACAATATTCCGCTGTAGTTGATCCAAAACATGCCTCGTCGTTTGCAAAGTGTTATCAATGCTAGAGGAGGAAATATTCGTACTGAAGTCCCAAATTTTTTTTGTTTTGACAAAATCAAAATATTTAGTGATAGTCAGTCAATACTAAAAGCTCTGGACTCCTGCTGCCGCACGACTTTAAACAGGATCGGTATGTATAACAGAGTCACTCTTGTTTGGATACCGAGCACTCAAACTATTTGGGTAACGAAGAGGCTGATCGGCTGACGTTTGCTGGAGCCACGCTGCCTCTGGTAGGCCCGGAACCATTCCTGGGAATACCAATGATGTGCCTAAGCGGACGATAACAGACAGAATGAACTCAAGACTAGAGCCCCTCTGGCTGAGACATCCTGGCTTTAAACACCCGAAGGCGTTCCTTGGAACAGCTTCGAACCAAAAGTTGGCAGACCTAGCGCTAGGTCTAGATAGGGCCAAACTCACCGGAATTATGATAGGTCACTGCTGCCTGAAGTACATTTGCACAAAATTGGTCTGGCTGAAGACGATGAATGCAGGCTGTGTAGTAAGGAAACAGCCATGCACATCGTTTCACAGTGCCTAGCGGTGAGTCGCATCAGATTCGATGTCTTTGGTCAGGCTTTCATAGCCCACTGCGCCCTCAGAATTGTATATGTCGGCATGTGAGCATAGATATTAACCGACGTTGAAGTATCATTGTCATCATTGCTGTACCGCGTTTCTGCTCGTATTTTGACACTCCAGCAGACCCCCGATAAGCTGAAAAAGAAAGAAAGGATGTTTGAAGGAATAATAGGGCCGTCTGACTGGTAGCAGCAAAGCACTAGCCAACCTCTACTGGCTCTGCATGGTCAGTACGAGTTGTTTGGGACGCAACTCACATGCCGAAGGGGCTTCTTATTCATCCATCCGAACGCAGTCCCATAAACCAAGATAGTCTCAAGATTGATGCCTCAATTGATCCTGGTACGAGCACATTTAATACGGCTTGTACGTCAAGGTCCACGAACCCTTGTGAAATCTTTCAATTGATCCTGAAGTCTTTCAATTGATACCAAGCACCAACGTACTAGCCGTTTCGTCGAGATCCACAAACCCAGAAACATCTCACAATCGATCCAGGTTCAGGACGAGGCCGGTCGAACCGTCAAGTCCCGCTAAACCCTGAAGCATTTCATGAGACTATCCCGTTCATGAGTGTCTGGAAGCAGATAAAAGGAATACACTCCTAGTCCAGCATGCGGAATGTCAACCACTGCCCCCTCGAGTCCAACACCAGTTGGATGGCCAGGTCGTACGAATATGTCCCGAGGGCCTCCACCCTCCCGAGGTAACGCAGTATGCTACATAACACACTCGACCATTAGACACGTAAGTTCTACCAGGTTTTCATATTGGCATGTGAGCATGGCTCTTCACCAAGTGGCTACTCAGCAGTCTCCACAGTCCACCCTTAGAGGTAGAAAGTGTGATAAGGATCACGCCATATCATCGCGCGAAGCGAGAACCCCTCCGAAGAGATGAATCCACCAGCTTCCAGTTTGGGCCCAGGCTCGAAAGCCAGAACCGTCTGACTAGTAGAAGCGAAGCACTATCTAACCTCTACAGGCTCTGCAGGTCAGTAGTACCCAAGTTTTGTCCATTGGACACTCAGAAAAATGTTACATGTGTCTTGCGAGCAGCGCTCCTAGCCCCACTAGCGGGTGGGGTGGACAGACGCCCGCTCACTATGAATGATAATACTACTTAGAATGTATAACCAATTTTTCACAATAAAATTTCAATTGTCGACAAAAAACCTCACTAACTTATATACTCCTAATTTAAAAATGTAATGTCGACTCATGGTTTCGCAAACAATCTGATTTAATGTTAATCTTCGAAGTCGCTTAAAACATCACAATTTCGGGTATTATTTAAATTAAATGCTTCATGCTCCATTTGCTTTCATACAGAAATACAAGCTCGATTGGAACGTTTGATGCGCAATTTTTATAACTTCTAATGATAATTGGCAAATTATTTGCTTTCGTAGATCTTTCAAAGAGATGAGAAGACTTAAAGAACATTTGTTGATATTCACCAGTCCGACACTGGCGAAGTAAAGCAAAAATATGTAAGAACTGGTCCGCTGTAA
Organism: Megalocaria dilatata; assembly: GCA_034642435.1. Classification (NCBI taxonomy): domain Eukaryota; kingdom Metazoa; phylum Arthropoda; class Insecta; order Coleoptera; family Coccinellidae; genus Megalocaria; species Megalocaria dilatata. Next base: position 47,678,305 of record CM067858.1, on the reverse strand, counting down.
CTTGGTGCCTATGCTATATATAATAGAACGAGTTCAAAAGGAAGTCTTGGAGCTCCAACAACCCGTCTTGCTGAAATTCCATTTCAGTGCAGTTCAACATTGCAAGTTAACCGAGACGGCTCAGCTCGCATTGGAATTCCGTGTTTTAATTGCGTGTAGTCAGGTCTTGAAAATAGAGCATTTTTATGTATTAAGAGTATAGAAACATGGAATAGAAGGATGCGGCATGGCAAATAATTTTATACTATTTGAAATTGGTAGAAATAAAAGATGGTGAGTAGTAACTGTATTAATAATAATAATATTAAAGGCCTTTATTCACTCGTTTCAAATACAACAAAAAACTTGATTTTAACACTGTGAAAAGGGCGAGATCCAGCGCACGGTGTAAGTGTACTGTTCAATCTAACCCTAGATTCATTGAGAAAAAATCAAAATTCTAGCTTAAATAGTAACAATACTATAATTCAAAAAGCAAAAAAAGAACAATAATGGCATCTAACACTATTAGCATCATAACCCTGATAATTGAAAAATAGACACATCAAAATATTGATTTGGTCATCACCCAGTCAAAGCTATTATCAGTAGCTTGTTCATATCGTTTATACAAACTAAGATTTTTTGGATGAGATTTCAAGTGGAGATAACTGAGCCAATAATTACATTATTTTTTCGGTTTTACTATCAAATTCTAACAACTGACTAATTATTGCAAAAAAACCAAATCTTGAAAATATCAGGTGACCGAAAGGGTTTATGCTGTATGTCATGAATATATAAAATGATCTAATTTCAATTTCCACTTATCCCATATAAATATACCAACTTTTTTTCTGTACAATTTTTTTGAGGGTGAAAAACTGTTCAAAAAGACAACAACGAAGATGAAAATTGAAGGTGATGTTTTGGTGTGGGATTTTTATCCAATAAAAACAATTCTCAACAAGGAAGAGGCCAGAGCGCAAACTGCTTTCACGGTTATTTCAATCTGCCACTCTGTGCATCTAGCTGCTCGTTATTGTCTACTGGTCTGTCTTCTTTGCCTTCGGCGCGTCTTTTGCAAAGCCCATGGTTGCCTGCCACTTGTATTCGTACCTGATCATGTGACAGATTATGTTTTCTATTCTCAGTGTTGCTCAAATTCTGTTTCAATAGCACTCTTTTCTGCTCAGCTGCCACAATGGAAAAGTATAGCAGGCATCGTCAACGATTGTTGTGCAGTACCTACACATAGGGCTGTTTGTTGAACACTCTTTGTAAGTTAGTTTTTACATACTTGCAGTCGACTTAATTCTCAAGAGTTAGAATCAGCTTAGCAGTCCATCTTACTCTAGTTTGCTACGTCTTCTTTTCACCAATTCTTTGAGCGTTTGTTTCCTCTTGAACGTTCGTTTGTTGTCATCGGGCTATTTTCGTTTCGTCGCTTTCTTGGTCTCTTGTGCTCTTTCGTCATAAAATTAGTTTTGAGGAGTATCGACGCTTTCTATACTGTACGTTACGCGTAGGCGACTATGAGAGATACTCGCCTGAAGCAAACGTTTATCTATGATTTCTTGATCATATATCATGATAAAGTAGAACTACTTGACGTAGCAGGATCTAGACGTGTTAAGCAACATTGGACGTTCTTGGATCTCTTGGTAACGTCCCAAATTCGACAGTTTGTTCGTTGAAGTATTCATTTGTCCAGAAATAGGCCTCATTGCTGTATGTGTTTTTTTTTTGAAATTGGGGTCAGTTTTCAATCGCTTCAAGGCCCATTTAGCGATCAGTTGTGGTGTGCGAAAGGCTGAACTTTTTGTGAGCTACGCGAAATCGAGTGCCTCAGAACTTCCTCCACACTCTCACGGACAGTGGCTGTGTTTTCATTATATGTTGCGTTTCGTTGTTTGTTAATTGTTTATTGAATCAGTGGACTCAAATATATCCACACTGCAAATGGTCCTCCCTATAGGACGATTAAGGCGAACGTGAATTCTACCAGTCCGTGTATTGGCATGTGAGCGTAGCTCTTTCACCAAGTGATTACTTAGCAGTCTCCACAGTCTGCTCCAAGAGGCAAAAAGTGTGATAAGGGTTACGCCTTATCATCACGCATGGCGAGAACCCCTCCGAAGAGATGAACCCACCAGCTTCCAGTTTGGGCTTCACTTCGAAAACCTACAACCGTATGACTTCGTAGCAACGAAGCACTATCCAACGTCTACTGGCTCTGCATGGTCAGTATCCGAGTTTTTGGGACTCAACTTACACGGTGGAAGGCCTTCTTATCCATCCATCCGAACACAGTCCCATGAACTAAGATACTCTAAAGATTGATGCCTCAATTGGTCCTAGTATGAGCACTGTCAATCCGGCCTGTACGTCAAGACACACGAACCCTTGTGAAGTCTTTCAATTGATCCTGGCGTCAAGCAACAACGAACTAGCCGTATCGTCGAGATCCACAAGCCCCAGAAACGTCTCCCAATCGATCCAGGTTTAGAACGAGGTCGGTTGAACCTTCAAGTTCAGCTAAACCCTGAAGCATTTCTCGAGATATCCTGAACATGAGTGTCTGCGAACAGATGAAAGGAATACCCTCCTAGTCCAGCATGCGTACTTTCAACCACTGCCCCCTCGAGTCTAATACCACTTGTGTGGCCAGGTCGTACGAATACTTTCCGAGAGCCTCCACCCTGCCAAGGTTACGCAATTACATAACGCACTCGGCCATTGGACAGAAAAATCCGGAGATTTACTGCAATGGGGTAAAGTACGTTAGTTTTATGTGAGAAGCTCGGTGCTGCAACGGCTCAGCCCTCAATCCACCTTTTCCCATTCGGTCGATCTTCCACCTCACGGGTCCAGTGACTGGCGCAAATGGCATTATTTTAGGCATTGAGACTTAACCCTCCATTTCAACGAGATGAAACTAGGGTCCTAGTCAAGACAAGCGCCCCCAGTGCGTCAAGCTATAATGCCATGGGGTCGTATGGCGAACGTACCATGGGGCGAAGTACGTAGAACGTTGCGGAACAATCACAACATCCATTCTGATAAAGAATGTTTTCATTTACATGTGTTGTTGAACTCTATATCTGTCCATGGTATTTTGACAAAATAGTCTGAATAAATGACAGCTAATTTCATAGATGTAGTTTCAACAATATGGCCGCTATCAACAGTCAATTCGGAAGTCCCTATTGGAAGACCTGTTAGGTCGGATGGAGATCTTCAAGTATTTTCTGTATTGCACCCTTACCTACTAAGTCAGCTTTTTCATTAACCTCGATTCCGGCATGGCCACGTTGTCCCCTGACAGATGTTGATATTTGAAAAGGATTTTTCGGGTTGAGGGATTAATGAACAAGATTCGACAGTGCTTCAAGGAACACATTAAGTATCGAATCAATTTAGATAGGCTCCTGGGGGGTTCTCTTCCAATTGTTCCGAGGTCTTTTTGATAGCGGACAGTTCAGCTGCATAAATTGATTTATCTCAAAAATGTGGAACGCTTCAAGATTTTATGTCATCCTTGCCTAGGAATTTATTATTAAAAGAATAATTGAACTGAGAAAACAATTTCATCATAATCAATACTCGAATTCACGCTATCCTGTTTACTAGAAGCTTCACTCTCTTTCTGATAGGATCTCAGTCAATGAAATATTTACCAGGTTATATTTTCCGATGGTTCATTCATTTTTTGCCAGAAATATTTATAGGACTTGATTTTGAATTCACTCTCTCTTCAAGGCAGCTCCAATAAAAAATTCCGACTGTCAGTTTGAAAATCACCTTGCTGAAACACAAAGATGTGGATATCCTTCCACTTACTTTAGTTATTTTTGAACGAAAGGAGCAAAACTAAATGGATGTAGTCTTGGGTTCATTTTATGGCTACCAAGATTTTAAGCTGGATATTAAATCAGCCAGCGCAGGAAACATCCTTGAAAATATACGTTTATTAAAAGGATAATTTTTAAATCGATGTAGAGAATGCGTTGAACAATGAGGATATTACGTCGCCAATTTATCATAAGAAAATTAATCTCTGTTTGAATAATTGTTTTATGTGTCATTCAGTAAACACATAAGAAATCAAATTTATTATTTGAAAGAAAACAAATCGTAAAATGAGTAATTACGAAGCATTTCTAACATCGATAGTAACATTAAGTTTTCATGTATGATTCAAAAATAAAGTTAAACAAGTAATAAAACCATTGATTTGTAATAAGAATTCAACATACATTCACTAAACAATATATAAAACTTGAATTTCAATATTTTATGTTCAATCAATAGGTAATGTGTTTTCAGTTTAAAATATTTATAAAGGAAAGAAGTTATTCCTGCTGTTTACCAACTAAATTAGAAATATTTTTTTAAATACCGAACTTGAACTTTGAATCAATACAAAAACGAGTTATTAAAGTTATTTGATCATGAAAAATTGGTTAGGTTATTTTGAGATACCTTCATCAGGTAATGGATTGATTGATTTTTTCCTGATGAAAATGGTGGATGCGAATGTAGTTCCTATTTTATATGTCTTGAGGTTGTGCAATAATATTTATGTTTACATCAGTTGTTTATTGAATTCACATTGGTTTAATTGAAACTATCTAACCAATTAATTTTCAGTGTCCAATCTTCCAATAAATTTTTTGTGGAGTTCCTGAATGCCAGTTGCGCCATCTTATATTCAAGCCGGGTACTTATTGTTCAATTCGCCTGAAAGAAAGAGTGATTTTATCAGTTCACTGTATTTCCTGTGTGAAAATTCAGAGAATTAAGTATAAATCAATGTACTACATATTTTAATTTAAAAATTTCCTGGTATGTGTTTTTCATTCATTCCTGAAAATTGTTCAATTATTGAGTTCAGAAGTTTAATATTTCTAATTGACTTTAATTAGAAAGTAACCTTGTACATAATATGAATGAATAGATTCGTGGATTTTCTTTGGCTTTGAAATCAATAAAATGCTTTCTTTCCATTCCCTAAAGGTTATATTCCACCAGTTTGAAAAATCCTGTTATTATCCTTTAATGATGGATTCGGGTTCATTATTTCCTGCAATTAGCCACATGAAGAGAGAATAAGAATTTGATCCTAACCTCTGAATTTTTTGACTTTATATTTTTTATTTAAGTTCAGAAATCGAAAAGTAATTTTAGTTCATCATCTATCCAGATAATTCAAGTGCTGATTAATATATCCTAAGGAAAAAATAGAATAATGCACAAACAATTATATATGCCAAGTATTTGAGATTCATCACGTCATAAATTATAATCAATGTTTATTAATTTTTCATTATTTACAATGTAATAATTATCTGGGTGTTTTCATAAATATTTAAAGAACTCTTTCCTAATATACTCGCCTACTATTTTTGTGAAATATTGTAGTGCCAAAATGGTAGAGTAATATTTAAATAGGGTAATTCTGATTTCCACAAATTTTTATTGTTATGTTTGAAACAATCGTTTCGCTATCACAGTAGCATCATCAGGCACGTTTACATTTTGAATAATTGTAAACATAACAATAAAAATTTGTGAAAATCAGAATAACTTTATTCAAAAATATTTAATATGGATTTTCACCAAGTAAGGACTGATTCAATTCAATATAATGGTAGAGTAATCTAATTATTTGTATTTCGGACTTTCGTTGCCTGAATTTTTCTGTACGCAATATTTCATAATGTGGACAAAATCTAAAACAAAAACTTCGAAGGAAAAGAAGCACTCGCATAAAAAATTACGAAATGGAATACAGGATTTTTGTAAAAAAGGTCAAAAATATTGAAATATATCATGGAACAGGAACAATTATTGTACAGGGTCTTGCAATAGTGCGTTGTGCTTCCATAGCTGTCGAATCAGACATCTTAGAAATTTCGTTCAAGAGTAAGCTTCTTGTCCTTTCATTTCTTCATCTCAGGAAATTTTTTTTTAATATACAGGTGTTCCCAAAAAAACAACAAATTTATGACTCGGCAGATACGAAAAATAACATCACCATTGATAATTTTATTTGAAAAATGAATGTAATAGTTAACGAATATTAAAAATAGTTACAACTATGAAACCTGGATCAATTAACGATTTCTCGGAATTTCTGCTACTTATTCTAGGAAATTCCGCTAAAATATCTTTCAAAATCTAAAAAAAACTATACCAAAACTTTAAATTATTTTCATTGAGCCACTTACAAAACTTGAGAACATTCTCAAAATCATAATCCCTGAGCGTCAACATAAAAATGATTATCATTTTTCGAATAAGCATAGCATAATACTCATAGGTGTGGTCAACCAATACATCAATCGATTATCAATCAAGTTATAGTTCTCTAGAGTTCAAAGTTACTCTAGAATGCAATAAATAAGGATGAATTTTGAAAAAACATAAATAATGTTGGGAGTGCCACAAAAAATATTTATTAGCGAATCGAATTGCTGCAGAATATCCCGAAAGAAGACATTTAAAAGAATCGAGTTTTCGGAGGCTTGAACAGATTTGTAGAGACAGGAGATTTCAAGTACAAAAAAAGGGAAAGGATAAAATCGGCCAATAACGAAGACAAGGAGCTTGAGCGATTTTTCACAATTTATTCTGGTCTTGCCAGTAGGTACAAATTGCTTATCTTATTCTTGCGAAAATCCAAGAATGATAAGGGAAGTCGACCATCAACACAAATGGTTATTAAATATCTGGGAAGCAGCTATTGGCAATCATGTGATAAGTGCCAATTTTTCCGAAGGTAATCTCAAAGGTGCTGCATATTTGAATTTCCTTCAGAGCCTTCTTGAAATATTAGCAGTGAAACCTAAGCAAATAAAAAACGAAGACAAGTCAAAATCACTCTTTAGATACAAAATGTATATGTATGTATCACATGGCATGAAAAATTTGTCATACTTCCTGATATAGCAAAATCAACCAATTTGCATGAAGCATAACTTGTAATATGATATGAAGAGGTAACATATCGATTCTGAGGACAGTATTACCTGAAAAATATATCTTTTTTTATACTCTCTGTATTCATAACAGAATATAGTACGCAAGTGGAACTAGAAATGAAACTGCCGTTTACAAATTCAATTTTTTTCTAGTGAACTACAAAATAACCCCTGTAATGGCCCTGCTTCGATGACAATAAGCACCAACTGCTGTACATTACGAAAAGTACCCAACAAAAATAGCCCTGGCAGCTACAAAAAGCCCACAATCATGTTATCTCATCTACCAAAGAGACCCCCTGTTGATATTCAATTCAACGATCTGTCATACTCAATATCTGAAGGGAGGAAAAGAGGATATAAGACTATACTGAAATGTGTGAATGGTGCCTTCAAATCTGGAGAGTTAACAGCAATCATGGGTCCTTCTGGTGCTGGGAAAAGTACGTTGATGAATATTTTGGCAGGTTATAAGTAAGTATAATTTTTTTTCACTTTCGTTTTACCCACGGCTATTGATTCATAATAAAAGACTTCTTTTATTATTTTAATTTTGATGCATTTGAAGTATTTGTCAAATTCAGCTTGAGGAATCATTAACTTTCATCTTTTTTTTTCATTGCACTGTCTCCTTTCGAAAGTTGGCGATCCAAATGGCAACTGCAGCCTTGGGAATTATATCACAAAAAAATTCCCCAGATCAGTGGCCAACCATCTAAAAAGGTCCTTCAGTTATAACTTCTGGCATCTTAATACTGATACTTTACCATGCAGCTTACCCTCCATTATGAGTCGAAATAACTCATATCTTTCGCCTCTCATGTTACAAGTATTACAGTTTTCTCTCTTTTGTAGTTTTAAATAGTTCTTTTTGTTTACTCAATCGTCCAACTTCACTTATATGGTGTCAAATTCAATGTTCCAGATGGGTAATTAAATCCCGGGACTGACACACAGTTGACGCTGTCAATGTCATGGCACTTTTGTTTTTCGGTAGTAACAACATTCAAAAGATACGAATGCATTAAAACTTCTCAATATAGTTCCAAGAGTTTCTGACGAGTCACTACAGGCGTGTGTGACCTGACCTTGTTCTAAAGGAACACAACACCTCTTCTATCACGTGAATTTTACCAGGTTTTCATAATGGCATGTGAGCATGGCTCTTCACCAAGTGACTACTCAGTAATCTCCACAGTCCACCCCTAGAGGTAGAAAGGATTACGCCATATCATCGCACGAAGCGAGAACCCCTCCGAAGAGATGAACCCACCAGTTTCCAGTTTGAGCCTCGGCTCGAAAGCTAAAACCGTCTGACTGGTAGCAGCGAAGCACTATATAACCTCTACTGGCTCTGCAGGTAGTACCCGAGTTGGTTTGTGATGCAACTCATCCGCCGGAAGGAATTCTTATGCAAGCACCCGAACGGAGTCCCATGAACTGAGATAATCCGAAGATTGATGACTTCAATTGACCTTGGTACGAGGACCGTCAATACGGCCTGTACGTCATGACCCACGAACTCATGTGAGGTCTTTTGATTGATCCTGGCGTCAAGCACTAACGGCTAAGCCATTTCGTCGAGATCCACAAACTCTGAAAAGTTACTTATTGATCTGGGTTCAGGACAAGGTCGGTCGAACCGTCAAGTCCCGCTAAACCCTGTGTAATTTCATGAGAATATCCCGAACATGGGGGTCTGCGAACAGATAAATGAAATACCTCCCCAATCCAGCATGCGGACTTTCAACCACTGCCCCCTCGAGTCCAACACCAATGGGGTTGCTAGGTGGAAATTGTTCTTCTTCGTTATTGCTTATAAAAGCTATAATTTAAAATAACGATTTATGCCATTATGACTATAATGTTTTGTTTTTAGGACGTCGAACTTGACTGGGTCGATCCTCATCAACGGAAAGGAGAGAAGTTTAAGGAGATTCCGTAAAATGTCTTGTTACATAATGCAGGATGACTGCCTCTCCCCTCATCTAACTGTCAAAGAAGCACTAAATGTATCTGCGAACTTGAAACTAGGAAAAAGCATGAGCAGGGCTGACAAAAAGATGGTCATTAACGAAGTGGTCGAGGCGCTTGGTCTCCAGGAATGTATTGATAATCACGCCTGCAGTCTTTCAGGAGGGCAAAGGAAAAGACTTTCCATTGCTCTAGAAATGGTGAACAATCCTCCAGTGATGTTCTTCGACGAACCTACTAGTGGCTTAGATAGTTCTACATGTTTTCAGTGTTTGTGTCTATTGAAATCATTAGCTAGAGGTGGACGGACAATAATTTGTACAATTCATCAGCCTTCTGCAAGACTTTTCGAAATGTTTGATCATTTGTACATTCTAGCGGAGGGTCGATGTATCTATAGGGGATTCGTGAAGGGTTTGGTTCCCTTTCTTTCTTCCATGGGGTTGAATTGCCCGAGCTATCACAATCCAGCAGATTATGGTGAGTACATATATGCTGAATCTTCATCTCAAATAGTAAATTTCAAGGGATTATTATTAGGAACGAGTTGATAAGTGATCAATAATAATAATATCCTCTGTTTATGTATACGTATATACATCAAATGAAATGGTGGCTTAAATAATGAAAACTGATCAATTCAAAAAATCCTTCAAATCATATGGTTCCAATTCAAGCAAGTTTTTCCTAACATTCCTTTCAAAATACTTTAAACTAACTACACTCTTTATCCCATGAGACAGCCTGTGAAAAAATCTTAATGCACATATATAAGGATTGTTTTTCCAATGAAGTTAATCTAACTATTGGATAATGTAAACTGAACGATCCTAATGGAAAATCAGTTCTTTTGTGTAAACGTAAAACATATCCTTATCCTTGAATCAAAAAGTTAACACACTAATATATAAATTCCGAATACCGTTAGTATTTTATTAACCTCGGAGTTTTTTCCCCAAAAAATTATTCCATATCGTATTATAGATTGTAAATTAGCAGAATAAACAATTTTTAAACTTTCGTGCTTTGGATCTTTCGGATAGTTTCAATTAAAACAACGTTTTTACATTTAATCGTCAAAATTTATTGGGTCGCCTTCAAAATAGGCTCCATTTGCTCCAATACATCTATGCCAACGGCACTTCCAATTATCGAAACATTTTTTATAGGCGCTTTCCGGGATGGACTTTAGCTCTCGCGCCGAATTTTGTTTTATGGCTTCAATCGACTCAAAACGGGTGCCATGAAGGGGCAATTTTAGTTTTGGGAAGAGGAAAAAGTCGCAGGGAGCCAAATCCGGCGAATACGGTGGTTGCTGAAGCACGTTTGATGAGTTTTTGGCGAGAAAGTCAGTCACAATCGTAGCTCGGTGAGAGGGCGCGTTATCGTCATGCAAAATCCATGAGTTGTTCGCCCACAAATTTGGCCGCTTCTTACGGATACGCTCACGCAAACGTTTCATAACGCCTAGGTAATACTCATTGTTTACCGTCTGACCCTCTGGAACGAATTCGTAGTGCACCACGCCACGGATATCGAAGAAAACAATGAGCATCATCTTCATTTTCGAGCGGCTTTGGCGTGGTTTTTTCGGTTTCGGCTCATTTTTTGCCACCCATTCCGATGATTGCTGGCTTGTTTGCATATTGTACTCGTAGACCCAGGTTTCATCACCAGTTATAATGCGTTCCATGAATGTAGAATCGGAATTACAGCGATCCAGCATGTCTGAAGCAGCCTGTTCGCGATGACGTTTTTGAAGAAAATTCAGGTCTTTCGGTACGAGTCGTGCGGCCACCTTTCTCATGCCCAAAATATCAATCAAAATCGTACGTGCGGACTCGTGGGATATCTTAAGATCATGTGCTATCTCTCTCAAGCTGGTACGACGGTTTTCCAGCACCCTTTCCTTAATTTTATCGACGTTATCTTCGATCGAAGCCGTCGATGGGCGACCACTTCACGACCGTCCTTGAAGGCTCTGTACCACTGATATGCACGAGTTTTCGATAGAGCATTATCACCAAAGGCCTTTTGCAACATTTTCAATGCATCGGCACACGAAAATTCATTTGCAACACAAAACTTTAAACAAACTCATTGCTCAACGTAATCACCCATAGTAAAAATCGGCACGCACTCTGACATCGATTGACTTAATCAGCTGTTGCAAACACACTAGTTGACAGATCCCGCTCAAGCTTGGCATAGTAATTAAGGACAGTGGTACCAACCTAGGAAAAAAAAATTTTACCTGCCTCATTGCCCCGCCAGATTTAAAACCATTAATTCCGGTACTTTCTTGACAGAATCTCAGAAAACTATCCAGTTAGTGTTATCAGATTGATGGATTTTTTTAGTATCGGGTGTTCTTTTTAGAGTGATAGAACTTTAAATTGAAATAAAACACATTTAAATTAAGATTGAAGCCAACTTTTTTTATTTGAAAGATGATTTTATGACATTTATGTTTTAAAAATAATTTCTGGCATATCTCTACCACGACTTGCTCTGAGTAACCGCATGCTCCAGCATCCATTTCTCGAAATAATGTTATCGACACCATACAGTGCATTTTTCAGGATGTAATGGAACCTGCAGAACTTCTTGAGGATTGTTTTCACTCCATATTCGGCAATTTTGCTTGTTTACATAGCCGTTCAACCAGAAATGAGCTTCATCACTAAACACAATTTTACGATGAATAAGTGGATCAACTTCAAGCTGTTCTAGGGCCCAAACAGCAAACAAACGACGCTTTTTATGGTCAAGTGGTTTTAGTTCTTGAACCAGTTTCGCGAATTGAACACTGATTTTGAAAATAAATTTCAACAATTTGTAAACGTTGTTGCGGCGTGAGTCTTTCCATGATAATTTGTCAATGCTTACTGAACAGAAATGTCAAAACAACATGGCTTTTACCATGTTCTTCTGTGAAATCACAGTTATACCTAACGAAAGTTCTATCACTCTAAAAAATTACCCGCTTTATCTGTCGGACGGTAAAAAAATTCTTTATCTCAATAAGTTTTCTTTATTGTAGTTATGGAAGTAGCTAGTGGAGAACATGGAGACTACGTTCAAAAACTAGTGATGGCAGTGAACGAAGGAAAATCCCACAAGACGATTCAGCAACTGGAACAAGAATCAGAATCCATGAAAATCAAAAACGATATCAGCAAACAGAAAATATCGACCGAGTGCCAGAACGGAACAATAAAGGTACCCATACAGTCGCCAACTTGTACTACATCCCTCCTGGATTCGTCTGACAATTTGGCTCAGTTGGGCATGCAGAGTTTTCCAGCCTCTGGACTTCTGCAGTTCTGGATTTTGCTCAAGAGAACAACGCATATTATATTGAGGGATAAAATGTTAACTAGGCTGAGACTGGTATCGCATATCGTTATAGGAATTTTACTAGGTCTCATATATTATGATATAGGAAATGATGCAGCTAAAGTCATGAGTAACGCTGGATGTCTTTTCTTCATCACATTGTTCACAATGTTTACTTCGATGATGCCAACTATATTGACGTGTAAGTAAATAGGCTTTAAAGGTTCTGTATTCCCTTTAATACATTTTTGCTGTTATTATTATTTCTGTAACCGTGTTTTACAAATATAAATGTTAAGACACACAGGCTATTCAGAAATGTGAGGCTTTTTGCAAAATTTACATTATACAAGATAACGACAAAGCTAATCAATAAGTATTGGAGGAATACGGTCTTTACTTCATGCAAATTCATTTTCAACCATTAATAAATAAAATTCAATTTACTTAAACTTTATTGTTGAGCGACAGTTGTTATCACTCTAAAAAAACACCCGATAGTTTGGAAAAACCAACGACAACCCAAATAACTTTTATTGCCATTGTCCGTTTCTCTCAACCTAATTGGGAATACCTAAATAACTGCCTTCCTACTTTTAGTCCCATTTCCTGTAATACCTGTCAATACATATATAAGAGCCTATTTAAGTTCTCACACAGTTCAAATGTAGAACATAATTAAGCCACAGTGTGGCGAAACGATTGTCGTTCAACAAAAAAAAGTTTGTTTAAAAGCTGTGTTATTGCATAATGGAAATTTAAAAACCTCTAGACTAGTTGCCATTCAGTGACCATGAAAGAAAGTTATGAAAATATGCGCACTCTTTTGGATAAAATGAACTACAACACGTATAAATGGCAGATATGTGGTGACTTTAATGTTATAGGAACTTTAGCAGGAGGATTTAGAAAATATGGCTGTTTTCCTTGTCTATTTGACAGTCGTGTAGTGAATCAGCATTATATAACAAGAATTTGGCCAGAAAGAAGGGATCCCAAAATGTTAAGTTAAGACCTCTTGTAGACCCCAAAAATGTACTTCTGATTCCTCTTCACATTAAACTTAGGCTGATGAAAAACTTTGTGAAAGTTATGAATAAAGATGGTGATGGACTCAAATACTTAAAATAAGTCTTTCCCAAGTTAAGTGATGCCAAATTAAAGGAAGGCATTTTTATTGGACCACAAATCAGAAATCTGCTGGACGACGTTAATTTCATATCAAATCAGATATTGTAACATCAAATGTGTTTCTATGAATGTAAAAAGAAAACCTTAGTTGTTACAATTTTTTTTCTCATTTTTGTATTTGGATACGTACATTCTGCCACAATACGCTATTCAGCTTTATGTTACAACCAAAAAAAATGTTTTTGTCGGCCTGTGTAATTAGAGGAGCAATTCAAATTAAATTCAAAAACGTATTGGGATGAGTAGCTTGCTAATTATAAGAAGTTGGTTGTTTTATTTTATTCAAACTCTTATTAACCTACACCTGCAAGCATGTGACAACACAAGGAAAAAGTCGACTTGAAGTCTAATGCTGCCAACTTTGGTGTATAATTTTCAAATTATTGATCAGAAATAGACATTATCTCCTTGGAAAAAACCTTTGTGTAATTTTGTTTTCCTCTTCAAAATACTGGCTTTTAATTAATGAGCTTAATTTCATTTGCAGTTCCCGTGGAGATGTCAGTTTTTGTCAGAGAGCACCTGAACTATTGGTACTCCGTAAAAGCCTATTATTTTGCCAAAACTCTAGCAGATATACCATTTCAAGTAAGTTTCAATTCAGCTTACTTCCATTAGGTATCTTATAATACTTGTTTTCAGATTGTGATGACTACGGGTTATGTTATGGGAGTTTACTACCTTACAGCTCAACCCATGGAATTTACAAGGTTTTCCATGGCATTGATGATATCTGTTGCCACTGCTCTTGTTGGACAAAGTTTCGGACTTCTTGTCGGGGCTGCATTCAGCATAGAGGTAAGAGGAGTTGACAAAATTGTACTTTTAGGCGGGTTTGAAGACCATCTTCAAATCTTCTTTCAGTAAAATTTATCTTAGATAGTTGTGTATAGAATTTCATCGAGTTTGGTAAGTATTGAGGTTTATTTCTCTATGTGGAATACACCGAAGTGATGGAAAAATATTATGTCATAGTTGGGAAATCCTAAGCTGACCTGTGGGAATGATTTTATTATATAGGGTAATGTCAGAGGTGTGAAGATGTTTCAGTAGACCTTAGAGTTTGATCTTTGTGATTTCACTAGTTTGAGTTTCACTCCTGTATTGCAGGAACTTTTTCATTTCAACGTCGTTTTTATGGGAGGCAGCTAATGTAACTACAGAATAATTGAGATACAGGGCTGAAATTCATTCCAGGTATGGGGCGCATGTTACATTCAACCATAGTATTCACTCTCGTTCATTTGACCCCCACGAGGCATTTGGAGTGATAGATTCTTTGTAGACCTAATTGATTGATTGCGCCAAAAAATGTGGTAATACGTATTTAGCTGCTCGTAGTTATTTCCCCTGAGATGATGAACCTTAATCTTCCATGTTCCTTCATTAAACGACATGTGAACACTTTTCAACAACTTCTAGTATTCAGAAAATTACCACGTTCACCAAACTATAAAATATTCCAGCTGTGAGGAGTATAAATAAGTTCAGCGGTTTCTTGAGAAAATTGAAGCTTCATTGTGAAAAATTGGTTATACATTCAAAGTTCAAAGTATTGTGCGTCACCAGCCACTGCTTTTTCTCATCTTTCAGGCAATGAACATGAAAAAAGGCTGGCTCTTTGGTTGCTATCCATGCGATTCATTCTTTGACTTCATCGTAATTGAAGAAGTGTTGCATTGATCGGAAAAGATGGTAATCGGGAATAGCCATGCCTGGGCTGTACCAGTAGTTGCAAATTAATGAATCGCAATGATTAATTACGATATGTTCAGTGTTTTTAATGTGGTATAGCGGAGATTTTAATCTGAAAGATCATTTTTATGTTGTAATCTCGTAAACTAGTCTTGTTAATCTAATAAGATGACACAGCGAAGGTAATGAGGAATTAAAGTACAACTCGAACACTTATAACAACAACAATTATATTTTGGTATCACTTTATATGATATCTTTCATTGGTTATAGAAAAAATTATTAAATCAATGCTAGAAGGTGAGGATAGAATGAGACAGTTTATGATTTCAAAGGCTGTACCGTGGAATTCATATGCAATAAATATATCAAAAGCTCTAAAGACTTCAAAGGGCCATATACCCATGGAAGGACGGATAAACCAAGGGTCCAGATGCAACAAACTTTAAAGTTTGAAAGCTTGAAATATTGCTAGGTTGAAAATATCAACATGGAAAGCGTTCCGTACCGTACCAGAGATAATTAAATAATGAATTTTGTCTAATTAAATACAAGCTCGCCCGACCACAATTACCTTGCAATTACAGGTGCGTTTCGCACCAAACCCACGGCTTTGAACAGGCTTGGTATGTATAACAGAATCACTCTCGTTTGGATACCGAGCCACTCAAACTATTTGGGTGACCAAGGGGTAGATTGGCTGGCGTTTGCAGTTTGCAGGCCACACTGCCTCTGGTAGGCCCGGAACCATTCCTGGGTATACCACATGACGTGGCTAAGCGGACGATAACAGGCAGAATCAACTCAAGACTGGAATCTTTCTGACTGAGCCATCTTGGCTTGAAACATTCGAAGGTTTTCCTTGGAACAGCTTCGAACCAAAAGTTGGCGGACCTAGCGCTAGGTCTGGTTAGGGCCAAACCCAGAACAGTTGTCTGAATTATGGCAGGTCACTGCAGGCTGAAAACGCATTTGCACAAAACCGATCTAGCTGAAGGCGATGAATACGAGCTATGTCTTGAGGACACTGAAACAGCCATGCACATTGTCTCAGACTGCCCAGCGGTGAGTCGCATCAGATTTGAGGTCTTTGGTCAGGCTTTTGTAGCCCACCGCGAACTGAAAAAATTACTCCCGAACAAGATTATCGGTTTTATCCAAAAACTGGATCTCGTCTAGGAAATATAAAATAGTCCGTGCGGATGCAGTGGTAGGGTGGACAGGCGCCCGCTTGCTTTAAATAATAATTAATAAACGTAGACATTCTCAATAAAAACCTGCGATTATTTGGTTCGTTTAAGTACAAGGTTTGAATAAAAAGGTAAAAGGATTTTATTTTTTATTTTATGTTTAAAATTGAATGTTATTCAAGGAATCATTCTTTTTATTTCAGGGTGGAGTATTTTTCGGACCAATATCAACCATACCAATGGTACTATTCTCTGGTTTCTTCGCCAATCTAGATGACATACCTTATTATCTCAAGTGGTTGCCTTACGCGAGTTATGTGAAGTATAGTTTTGAAGGGACAATGATAGCCATTTACGGTTTAAATAGAAAGAAGTTGGACTGTAACATCGATTACTGTCACTTCAAGTATCCCAAACAGTTCCTTGAAGAAATGTCAATGAAGGACGACATGAACACGTTCATCATAGACCTTTCCGTTCTAATTGGTATCTTTTTAGTGTTAAGATTCTTCACCTACTTTGTTCTCAGAATCAAATTACGACAAAATCGTTAATTTCTAGAGTTAAAATATTCCTATTCAGGGATATCATTTGAATTTTTGTAACTTCGTGGTCTTGGAATATGCTTGGATATCCCAATAATACATTCCAATGACAAAGTAAAAAAAAACCTAAGCATGTTTTTGACCTAAAGCGAGAAGATACCAAAAGGTATAGGTTCATGATTTGTTATGTGATATAAACTTATTTTAGTGCGGAAAATTGAGAGAATTATATGAACTGAATACAAGGGTGAATATTAAATACGTACGTTTATAGTGTTCTTGCAAGGTGAAGGTTACTTGGAGTAAGGTATCTCATAAAAACTATTTTATTTCCTGATATCTATTTTGTTACTGAAATCATGCTCAGTCAATAACAAATCGTGACTTGTATCCATGCAGAATGAATTTGTATATAAGGGAAATATTATATTTTATCACAAAACACAACAAATATCATTTATGTACAAAATTATTTCCGAAAAAAATTAATGGTGCTATCGATGAACACTGGTATTCGAAAATATATCAGATTGCAGTATTATAATTGCACTTGTGAAGAATATATGGTGAAGAAATCGAACTGAAAATAAATTTTTTTAATAAATTTTCTTTACATATCAAAATGATCTGAAACTGTGGCCATTGAAAATGAAACTCCCATATAATTGCAAGCCTATTATGTAAAATTCTTCGATATCATGAGTAATCTGTGAACATGAATAGAATATACGTATTGAATTATGCTTGAAAAATGTATGTTGGTTGATTTTTTGTTGGAAAATTGATATAATTCATAGACTTACAACTGATTATTTAAGCGATAGAGTCCTGAATCGAATCAAAGATATTGCAATTGACAAAATTATTTTCTTTTCTAGTTACGCTTCAAGTAATTTTCTCGTTTAGCTTTTAGTATATGAATTCGCAACTATAGTTATGCTACTAAATGCTATTGATTTATTTATACATTTATCTGTGATCTTCATAAGAGCAAGAGCTGTAATGGATGTTTTCAAAAAATTTTCAAAATGTAAATTTATTACATTTTACAGTGAAGCCATAAAAATAAAAACAGGAATGAAATTTTCGTTAAAGTTAAATACTGTAGGCATTCATATCAGATTGAATGATCCAAATCAATATATAAAATAAATGATAAATCCTTTCTACATTTAAATATTTTAGAAAAATTGAAACGTGCAGATTCATATGCTTCATAGAACTATTCTAATATAAAATAATAAGAAGGGGGTTTTTACTTGATAGAAGGATTATTACAGAATTTGAATATCAAAACAGATTTAATCTGTTAGCTGTAAACTTTTTTGAATAAAATTTTTTGAAATTGAAATTATAGCAGACTAACAGATTAAATCGGTTTTGATATTCAGACTGCAGATATTCAAACTGCATCATGCAGATATTTCAGAGGATGAAGATCAATAGAATATAAAGAAAATATCCAAATTCCGAAGGATGAAAATACACCATTTCTACTTAAAAGATGAGAAAGTTTGATTGTTTTAGATGTAATTGCCTGAACATAAATTGAAAAAATTCATTTTGGCTTAGTTTTTCAAATCCCTCTGAAAGGAAATTTATATAATAATAAACGGTTTAAGTGGTATTTTTTGCTTTATAAGTCTATTTTTGAAACTCCTATCGAAATTCTGATTTCAAATTCATCTTCTTGCATCATTTCTTCCATTTTTGCATTATTTTCTTTATAATCTGATACCATTTACGAAAATTTTGCATGAAAAATTTTAACCATTTCTCAATAGCAAATAACGGTAGTAAATTAGGTTTGGTAAAGTTAATTTTACGGAACTGTATTTATGAATATGAAAAAAATTGCAAACATGAAAAATCTTCTGATTTTATACCCAGTACATCTACAAATAATGCTTTTGGTTATACTCGTATATAATGGATATTTTCTTCTTATTTTGAATGGAATTTTTACCCCCTGAAATACCTGTGTTATATGATTTTACATTCAAGTTAGGTATAAAAATACTCACCAGTGAGTGGAGTCCAATAACATCCCTGGACAATTTTTTTCGTAAATAGATAGGAGCTCGAAAATTTCGCTTCCTAATCTGATGCTTTAACCACCGAGTCAATGGTAACACGAGTATTATCTAATGAAAGTTCAAGATTTATAATTGTAGAAATGGTTTGAGTCAATTACATAATTCATTACAGCCTTGTTCTTAGGAAAAAATCGAACCTTTCATGTATAAAACAAGAAATAAAATGATACACAGAGAATGAGAAATTTTAGTATTATAAAAGATATGGAATGTTTTAGTACATTCATCATCTTATTGTCTGGTACATTCTGATATTGAAGATTTCCACATAAAATCTCAAATATAATAAATATTCAACCACAGTTATACATAGTGTGTTCTAGGAATTGCATCACTTCCTAATTGTCTGAATCCATTCAATGATGTATTATTACTATATTATTTTTAACATTATTTCCTCACATACTCAAGTAGAATTCAATTAAACTCAAGTTGAGTTTTTGAATTTTACTTTTTTATTCAGTTTTATTTTTATATATTGATATTAAGGTTTAGGTTGTCGTTCTAAGATATTTTTATATGCGACCTGTGATTTTAAAATGTATATTTGAATACATTAATCTTCAATGGAAATAGATATTGTTAAATTGTTTCTATTGATGGTATGAAAGATGGAGGGAAAATAATATACGATAATGATTTTAATTCGAATTTTTTTTAGTTGAAAGTCTCGGATTTTGGTTCCGTTTGTGATTGTAGTCGTAGGTCGTTTCATTATAATTTATGTTTTAGTCAATTTATCTGTATGTCTTATGTTTACAATAAATGGCACAAGGAAAATTTTCAGAAAATCTTTTTTCATTTCACCAATCATATCATGGGAAAAAACAGTTTATAATAATTAAAGAATTAGTAAATAGCAAAAATATAAAAACAAGTATTGGAAAATAAGTTTGCATGTTCTCAAAGAAAATTTTAAATGAAAAATCTAGAAAAGCACTGACGTGAAGTCAGAAACTTTTGCGCCATTGTTAAACAGTTTATGTCGGCTGAAGATTTCATATCTGTAAATTACTTTTTAGGGATGAATTAAAATACATTTCTAATTGGATTCGTCGGAAAGTAACTTTGTATTTTTTTTTGGAAAAGGAAAAAAAAATTTTCGTGTAATGAATAAATATTTTATTAAATTATATATTGGCCATGCTGGTCCAACACCTTTTGCCATCTTCCTGGTAGTTGCTGGAAAAAACTGATCCAGGTGATTTTTGACCTCTTCATTTGAAGTAAAGGTTTTGCGTTCAAATAAAATCTGTACCAAATATCATCAATAAGGAGTGTGCACTATGGTGATAGAAAGTTCTACAAATCGAGACAGTGTAACATCTGTATAACAATTCCATACTCAAACAAACTCGAGAAGATTTTGCTGATCACAGGGGCAAATTGCAGACATGCGAACGTTTTAATTTTGTTGGTTTTCATCAGTGCAATGAATGTCAGTGACCACAAATCTGTCAAGTATCCACATTCACTATGCACAGAGACACCAAGGTATTAATTATACAGCAGCGCCATCTAGAGTATGCAAGCACACATAGAAGACAAACCTTTGCGAGCCAATCCAAGTAAAATAATACATTCCCGATATTTTCACATTACAAGCGCAGAAAAAATTTTCCTTATGCTCAAGTTAGACCATAGCATGCAGTAATGCTCATAATTCATGTTCAAATAAAATAATTCGGCTGATCTGTACCAAAAATCATTTTTATGATAGATTGGGCCGTTGCTTGGTAGAAATCAGTTGTAATTGTCATTATAAAATAAAACACTTGTTTACATTTTCTACTTTATTTTTGGTATTGACGTACGTTTCGTCTTTGCTAGAAAGACTTCATCAGAATACGAAGTAACAGTTGTTGTACAATGAATTTATAAGATTTTTTACAGAAGGTGTATATGTGTTTTTAATTGTTCGTCGGGTTGGTTTTCTCAGATAATATTTCCTTCAGAATCGTGTTCACTCGATCCCTTGTAAATATTGAATAGAGGGGTGTAATAAAAATCTATTTGTTCATTTACTAGGTTATTGCTGTTTTTATGTTTATTTATTTCGTAAATTTTCCATAAGTTCAATTTTAGACCTCTATTTTCAACATGTAGAATTTCTATTTCTTTTGTGAAAGAATGGTTATTTTCAAGAAGGTGTTTAGCATAATGTGAATCTTTTTTATTTTTATCGAAACTTCTTTTATGTTCTGTTAGGCGTGTACCGAAATTTCTACCTGTTCTACCAATATAAATCTTTGGGCAATCTGGGCAAGTGAGTTTGTATACACCTGATAATTGAAGTTTATCCATACTGTTTTTATTGTTTTTGATGTATTTGCTAATAGGATTGTTTGTCTTGAAAGAGACTTTAATATTTTCTTTTTTGAGTATGTTTTTTAATTGAATACTAATGTTTCCGAGATATGTGAGGCTAACGTATTTGTGTTCAGATAGATCAGATGTTACTGGATAAACTTCTTTTATTGTGTTTTTGTGTATACGTTGGTTAATTAAATTATCTATTAGAGATGTATTATATCCATTGTTGTAAGCTATTTGTTTAATTATACATTTTTCTTTTTGGAAATTGACTTGGTTTAGTGGAATGTTCAATAAACGGTATATCATACTATGGAGAGCTGCTAGTTTGTGTTGGAATGGATGAAAAGAATTACGGTGTATAATGGTATCTGTTTGTGATGGTTTATGATAAATTGCGAAGTTATGTTTATTGTTTTCTCTAGTTATCGTGAGGTCAAGAAAGTTGATGGATTCATTATGTTCTATTTCTGAAGTGAAAACTATTTTTGGGTGGAGATTATTTATAAAATTCTCAAATGTTGATATTTGTCTGTTAGTACCTACGAAACATGCAATTATATCATCCACATACCTATACCAATAAAGGATGTATTTTTTGAACGGATGTTCATGAATTTTGTTTTCTAGGAAATCCATGAAGATTTCGGCGAGTAAAGAGCTTAGTGGATTTCCCATGATTAAACCTTCTTCGCTAGTATATAAAGTATTGTTAAATCTGAAGAAATTTTGGTTTATACAAATATTTAATAAGTGTATTATTTCTGATTTTATGATGGGGTTCACTTTGTTATAATTTAAAAGTTCTTCTATCAGTTTTTATGTATGTGGATGATATAATTGCATGTTTCGTAGGTACTAACAGACAAATATCAACATTTGAGAATTTTATAAATAATCTCCACCCAAAAATAGTTTTCACTTCAGAAATAGAACATAATGAATCCATCAACTTTCTTGACCTCACGATAACTAGGGAAAACAATAAACATAACTTCGCAATTTATCATAAACCATCACAAACAGATACCATTATACACCGTAATTCTTTTCATCCATTCCAACACAAACTAGCAGCTCTCCATAGTATGATATACTGTTTATTGAACATTCCACTAAACCAAGTCAATTTCCAAAAAGAAAAATGTATAATTAAACAAATAGCTTACAACAATGGATATAATACATCTCTAATAGATAATTTAATTAACCAACGTATACACAAAAACACAATAAAAGAAGTTTATCCAGTAACATCTGATCTATCTGAACACAAATACGTTAGCCTCACATATCTCGGAAACATTAGTATTCAATTAAAAAACCTACTCAAAAAAGAAAATATTAAAGTCTCTTTCAAGACAAACAATCCTATTAGCAAATACATCAAAAACAATAAAAACAGTATGGATAAACTTCAATTATCAGGTGTATACAAACTCACTTGCCCAGATTGCCCAAAGATTTATATTGGTAGAACAGGTAGAAATTTCGGTACACGCCTAACAGAACATAAAAGAAGTTTCGATAAAAATAAAAAAGATTCACATTATGCTAAACACCTTCTTGAAAATAACCATTCTTTCACAAAAGAAATAGAAATTCTACATGTTGAAAATAGAGGTCTAAAATTGAACTTATGGAAAATTTACGAAATAAATAAACATAAAAACAGCAATAACCTAGTAAATGAACAAATAGATTTTTATTACACCCCTCTATTCAATATTTACAAGGGATCGAGTGAACACGATTCTGAAGGAAATATTATCTGAGAAAACCAACCCGACGAACAATTAAAAACACATATACACCTTCTGTAAAAAATCTTATAAATTCATTGTACAACAACTGTTACTTCGTATTCTGATGAAGTCTTTCTAGCAAAGACGAAACGTACGTCAATACCAAAAATAAAGTAGAAAATGTAAACAAGTGTTTTATTTTATAATGACAAAAATCATTAATAAGGAGTGTGAGCTATGGTTGTATTATTAATGATAGGGGTTTGACCTTAAAAATTTTTGCAATGACCGGAACAAATAATAATCCGAAGGCGTTAGAACTGGAAAATATGGTGGGTGTGGCTGTGTATACGATTCAAGCTGTAAAAGCTTTTGAACATGTATGAGGTTCAACTAGTTCAACTAGTGTGTTTCCATTTCGTGATCGCATGACCGAAGATGACCATTTTTCCAGAAAAATCATCTTTAGCGATAAAGCTCATTTCCACCTCGTTGGACTATTTTTGTGGTGATCCATGTAGGATAAGTGCCAACCATTCAGAAACCGTTTATGCCTTGAGACGCCGCCCATGGCATTGTGGCTTGACTCGCTGGGGGCGCTTGTCACTGGACAAATGTGGTGGAAGATCGACCGAATGGGGCACTAGTTTCATCGTAAAGATGGAATTGAGGTCTGAGCCGCGTTGATCAACTCAGTGACAAGGGATACGGTTGTAGGTTGAATCCCAAACTGTCAGCTGATGGGTTTAGTTTTCGGAGTGATTCTCGCCATGCGCGATGATAAGGAGTAATCCTTATCACACTTCCTGCTCCTTGGGGCAGATTGCGGAGACTGATAATAGTCACTTGGTGAAATAACTATGCGCACATACAATAACTAGTAGAATTCACGTGCTGCCTTGAAACATGAAATCGAAGTTGCCATTCATGAGGTTAAGTCCCAAACAACCGACAATGTACTGAAAATTGGGGTTGATCGGATGAGGTACTGTAGCCAGTCGGGGCAGTCATTTTAATGATATTGTTTTTCATTCGTAAATATCAAGATTCAATCTTTCTAACAAACTTAGAACTTTGAATAAATATTCATTAGTTTTTTATTTTAAGCCGATCAAAAACAGAAATTGTAAATGGTCCTCCCCTTATTATTCTCGGTAGCGTTAGGAATTTTACTATTTTTAATTAACTTTAATGAAATTATAAAATTTTTTCCTTAAATTCTGATTATACGTTTACATCTATAATTTAATAATTCCTTCTTCCTGGTTCAGGATAGCACACAAAATTTCAATTAAAATAGTTATAAATTATTTTCAAAACTACAAATCTGGAGGTGTTCTCATTCTTCTCATAACAGTAAACATTGAAATTACCTCAGACCATATGGCAAATTATTCATGAAATTTGAAAAAACAAAGATTCAATGGCAGTCCCAAATTCGTGTAAAATTTGCCAGAACTTTTTCCACTACTCAATTCTGAATCTTTTTCCGATAAAACGTCAAAAACTTGAAAGCATTTTTTCTTCCTTGAGTGGATAAAATAAAGACCGTGTAAAAAGTATCCAGAAAAAACAAAGCTCAATTGTAATTAATAAAATTTATTTTTATTTCAATTGTAATTATTTAGTATATATTTTTAATTCTTGAATTAGAAAATTATAACAAAATATTCATCCTATTTGCTTATACTACTCTGTCAATAAAGTACCGGGAATTTTCAATTAAAACAACATTTTTACATTTAATCGTCAAAATTTATTGGGTCGCCTTCAAAATAGGCTCCATTTGCTCCAATACATCTATGCCAACGGCACTTCCAATTATCGAAACATTTTTTATAGGCGCTTTCCGGGATAGACTTTAGCTCTCGCGCCGAATTTTGTTTTATGGCTTCAATCGACTCAAAACGGGTGCCACGAAGGGGCAATTTTAGTTTTGGGAAGAGGAAAAAGTCGCAGGGAGCCAAATCCAGCGAATACGGTGGTTGCTGAAGCACGTTTGTTGAGTTTTTGGCGAGAAAGTCAGTCACAATCGTAGCTCGGTGAGAAGGCGCGTTATCGTCATGCAAAATCCATGAGTTGTTCTCCCACAAATTTGGCCGCTTCTTACGGATACGCTCACGCAAACGTTTCATAACGCCTAGGTAATACTCCTTGTTTACCGTCTGACCCTCTGGAACGAATTCGTAGTGCACCACGCCACGGATATCGAAGAAAACAATGAGCATCACCTTCATTTTCGAGCGGCCTTCGGCGTGGTTTTTTCGGTTTCGGCTCATTTTTTGCCACCCATTCCGATGATTGCTGGCTTGTTTGCATATCGTACTCGTAGACCCAGGTCTTATCACCAGTTATAATGCGTTCCATGAATGTAGAATCGGAATTACAGCGATCCAGCATGTCTGAAGCAACCTGTTCGCGATGACGTTTTTGAAGAAAATTCAGGTCTTTCGGTACGAGTCGTGTGGCCACCTTTCTCATGCCCAAAATATCAATCAAAATCGTACGTGCGGACTCGTGGGATATCTTAAGATCATGTGCAATCTCTCTCAAGCTGGTACGACGGTTTTCCAGTACCCTTTCCTTAATTTTATCGACGTTATCTTCGATCGAAGCCGTCGATGGGCGTCCGTCCTTGAAGGCTCTGTACCACTGATATGCACGAGTTTTCGATAGAGCATTATCACCAAAGGCCTTTTGCAACATTTTCAATGCATCGGCACACGAAAATTCATTTGCAACACAAAACTTTACCTGCCTCATTGCCCCGCCAGATTTAAATCGATAATTCCCGGTACTTTCTTGACAGAATGTACAACCTACATTTAACTGTGACTAAACGTTGATATACACCGGAAACTAGATCACCTACATAATTTTCGGTGATGGCAGTCCAGAATTGCGAATCTGACTGAATTAAATCATCTTTATTTCATGGCGCTGCTCGTTCAACTTCTATCTTCATTGGTCCCCATATGTTTTCAATGGGCTAAGATCTGGTGAAGCTGCTGGCCATGAAATGGTATGGGTATGGCATCTTGCATTATCCTGCTGAAAACGCTACCCCTCTGGATATAAAGCATGCGCCGTTTCAAGGGAAAAAAAAACGTTTAGAATGCCACAATACTTTGCACTATCAATGGTACCATTATCTTTACAGAGAAGCGTAGCACCACGCTGAGATATTGTTCCCCAAATCATTATTTTGGTGGGAAATTTGGAAATTTGAACGCTAACGGTTGTTTTGTTAGAATTTTTAAGTGATTTCCAATAACTTGGGAACAACTTTCATCAGATATAAAGACATTATTCAAATTATCTTCTTGAAAATGTTGACAAAATTGTACGTTGTTTTTGTAAAGGTGTCATTATAAAGATTTTTTTTGGTTTCCTCTATATGTAGCCTCGTCTTTTCGGTGACATACGGACTTTTTCTAGACATACTTTCATATTTCGTTGATTTCCAAATCTGCTAGCCAATTTGCGAAACCCCAGGCGCGGATTTTGTCCTCCTTGAGCCAATAAAGCTTTTAAATTGAATCCTTTAATCTTACGAGGTCTTCCTGAAACTGGTCAACGTCTCATATCCATGCCATTTTTTGTCCTCTTTATGGTCTCATATAAAGTACTTTTTCCCAGTAAAGCCAATTGCAATAATATTTTAACGTTTCGAAAACCTTTTCTATAAAAATATTCTGCATTTCTTCTAGTTGCGACATTATTTCATAAATTGTATAGCTGTTGACAATCAACAATATTTGACAAATAGTGTTGCCATGAAACTTTGGCCATAGCCGACTATCGGCACAACCAATTTTATACATTACTTTTGTCTTAGAATGTTACAAAAAAGAAGTATAATAAAATTATAAAAAAGAATAAATTCCGGATACTTTCTAGATCTAGACGGACTATATTATAACTAATATTATCAAACGCCTTATTAGAGTCTGTATAATTTACATGGATTAGTAGGTTATAATAATTAAAAGAAATAAGAGAAAATTGCAGTGAATTTCTAGCAATGGATTTTTCCAAATTAAATTTTGCTCAACATTACTTAAAATAACCTTAATGGTGGATGCGCTGTTACAAAATAAGTACAAACAACTATTTCAATCTAAACTGCTGAACTCTGATTCAAACCATTCATTTCCGAATATTTTTGACATCTCTCAATTTTAAGCACCCTATTTGATTTTCCTCATAAAATTTGTATGTCATGTTTATTAGAGAAGCAGATCCTTGACATTTACGAATGGAAAACAATATCTTCCGAAAGACCGCTACGACTGGCTACAGTACCCCATCCGCTCAATCCCATTTTCCAGTACATTGTCGATTGATTTATTTAAATTAAAATCTTTAGAGGTTCTGGAGTATTAATTCCAGCTACTATTCTGTCATATGCAAATACTTCTTCATAGTAATTTTCAATTTATATACACAACAATTGTTACGTCAATTACATTTTGACTTCTACAGGTGAGTATGGTAACTAACTACTTCTAGAAAATTGTTCTCCTTAAATACAAGTTTGAGTAAAAAGAAAACGTGATGAAATGAACGTTTTTAGGAATTTTCAAAATTTGTTGAAAAAGTTTAAATAACGGGGATCGGTTCACATCTGTTTGGTCGTTGAGTGAAATATGTATTTTATGATGTCAGTTTATTTCTAGTGCTTATAAAAGGTCCAGTCTATTGCATTTGTTATTGACGATATCTTCATTATTTTTTATCTTCACCTAAAGAATTTATAGTTTTATATGAGATATTAAGATTTCGATTTTTCTCTAAGTATCTAGCTATCAATTTTAATTTGCAATTAGTTTATTACAAATGGAATTTCAGTGTGATCGAAATAGCCTAAAGATTTGGGAGCTGGTTATAAATATTGCCAATATATCAAAATAGCCTATGTACTTTGCAACTTTGCATTTGAATACCCTAAGAAACCGATATAAGTAGTCTGTTGTGTAGACTTGTAGAATTATTATTATTAGATATAACTAATAAAATAGAGTAAAAAACTAGATTAGAGATAGGTGGACTGTATTAATGGATGTACCTGTTCAGGAATTGAAAGAATACTACACTTGAACAAGTATAGGAAATATATTTAAAGTATAAAAATATGTATCATAAAATGATAAATGTATACAAAATTAACTTACTGGACTTCTTCTGTGTGGTGCTATATTCGACGGTCTCGCGGAGACTGGTGTGTTGGAAGCCTCTAGTGTGTGGAACCGTTTTGAAATACAAACCAAAAATGTTTTGATTGCAGTTGAAGAAAAAATATAGTGAGCAGTAGTGACGACGATGAAGAGGATAGAATCAACCTTAGTGTTCTTAGAGAAAGGTTGAAGGCGTCTAAACAAGTTGCAGACCCCTCACGGCGGCAGTTCTGGAAAAGAGATGCTCTCTTCACATCGCCAAGTTTTGAAGGTCCCTCTAGTGAATACAACTTCCAGATTCGTTCAACTTGGACAGCAAAAACATACTTAGCCATGTAGTTCGACGATCAGTTTTTCCAGAAAGTATGCGATTGTACAAATGCAAGGCATGTTGAATCAAAAGGAGTATCGCTTAAATTGATGCTCACTGAAACTGAACAATTCTTTGGAGTAGTTTGTTTAATGTCCTGTCTGAAATATCCCAGAATAAGAATGTACTATGCAAAAACCACAAGAGTTGCAGCTATTGCAGATGTCATTACTCGAAATAGGTTTTTTTCCATAAGAAGTAACTTGAAGGTTGTTGTTGATGGCAGCATCACATAATTACAAAGAAAGTCTGATAAATTTTGGAAATTTGTCCTGTTTTAGACTGAGTAAGACAGGGATTCTTGCAGCTTCCCAGAGAAGAAGTGGTCGCCGTAGATAAACAGATGATCCCATTCAGAGGAACTTGTCAAATGAAGCAATTTGTAAGGGGAAAGGCGAATCCAGAAGGACTAAAAAATTTTGTTGCTGCTGGTCCAGATGGTCTTATAGTTGATTTTGAATTGTATCAGGGAAAAAATACTTTTCCAGATGAAATAGTAAGAAGCCTTGGTAATGGACCTTCTGCTGTCGTTCGTCTCGTGAGTACATTATTTTCTCGAACTCATGTGCTCTGCGATAGATATTTCACGACTTTACCGCTTCTTGAATATCTCCATCAAGAAGAAATGTATTGTACGGGAACTATAATGAAGTCCCGTATACCAGCAATAGTAACTTTAACTTCAGACAAATGATGGCCAAGATAGGAAGAGGCAGTTCCGAACAAATACTGAGACAAGATGGAAAAATAGTGTTTGTACAATGATATAACCTTGAATCTGTACTTTTGGCATCTACTGGTCTAGGAACCCAATCCACCGACGAGTGCAGAAGGTGATCTAAGAAAGGATCTTAAATATATTTATGTTTTCAGACCTAACATTGTTGCAAAGTATAATGAGTGGTATGGGAGGGATTGACTTGATAGATAGGATGATCAGCTATTATAGAATTCAAGCCAGATCGAAGAAATGGACTGTTGGAGTAATTCTTAATTTTTTTGATTCATCCTTGGCCAATTCATGGTTTTTTTTTATCGGAGAGATCAAAAAATATTCAATACTTCTCCAACCAAAATAAAACAATTCTTGGATTTCAAAATAGAGATCGCAACATTTCTAATAGCAGGTAAATCGAATATTTTCCATGAAAACTTGCGAGGTGTAGGAACAAGAAGCAACCCTGAAGGAAATTTCATTGTTGACTCACCATCAGGATCCGTTACAAAGCCGACAAAACATTTTTCAGAGATTGCCGCTGATCTGAAAAACTCTGTCAGATGCAAAAATAATCATTGCGACAAAAAGACTAAGTTTTTATGAACTTATGCAAAACCTTCTTATGTATAACTCGGAATAGAAACTGCTTCATAGAGTTCCATAGCAATTAATTTCTTGAAATTTTTTCATTTTTTGTATATCTTAAGACACAACGTCCATTTCGTTGTATTTCGAAAACCAAAAACGAAAATCAAAAATGTTTGAGGAAAAAACTGTTTCTCTATATATTTTCTGTTATTATTTCTAGTATAATGATTTTATCTATAAAAAATCATGCCTCTCCCAGTAGAATATACGGTAAGCAAACAAACTTTTCATTTTTTATTCTAATTTGTGGGTAAACTAATGACATGGATTGTTTTTATTGAATTTTATCCAATAGTTTGTCGATAATTGATAGGTTGTACCCATTATTTACTGCAATTTGTTTTATTTCATTTAACTCTACCTCAAAATTCTTTTGTGACATAGGTACGTTAACCAGACTATACAACATATTACTTATTTTATGTGCAATTGAGTTCAAAGTCAGCGTTTAGATGTAAAACGTTATTTAACATACATTTTTTAATCAAAAGTTGCAATTTTGATATGAATTACTACTTCGTTAACAAAATCTATTAAGAGTAGAAATAACCGCACGAACTCATTCTTACTGTTAATATAATGAAATTGTAAACATTCCGTATAGTCACATTCAGAAAAGTATGATTGTATAATTTCTAAGAGGCACTGACCTAATCTTCATTCGTTTTTTGCTCCCTAAAATTTCACAAAATCTAATCGATTGATATTTGAATTAACATCTTTTGAGTTATGGAATGTTAATTGATTTCAGATTCATATTTGAGGGAGGCATTGTGAAATCGTCTCTGGAATATTGCTGGAATTATCATTACGGCCTCATTAGATAATTACTAATTTTTCTCAATTATATGACTTAAAGTTGGAAGTAAAGTAAGGAAGGTGGGAACGACCACCTCATAATTTCCAATTACACTTAACGCATCAAACCTCCTACGCCCTGTGCTTCACGTAAGCTCAACTCACTATAGAGCATCATCAGTCGACTGTTCCTATTCAAGATGAGAACAAAGACCGATCTACGATAGAGTACGGAATAGCACTACGCTATCGCTATCTAGCGGGCCGATACGAAACAATCCCACCTGTTTTACCTGTCACAGGTGCGCACGGAGGGGGGACACCAGCTTTTTAACTAAAAAACAACAATAACGATTCAACCGCGCCTTGCAACGAACCTCGAAAGATATTAAAAAACGGCCTTCCTCTTCTAACCCTTCGTAGGTGTGCTTTAACGCGTGTGTGTGCATAGTGAATGTTTTTGTTTTGTGGGATCGAATGGTCAACAATAGCCGATGGCCGCATTTAGCTTCCACGTAACGAGCAACAAAGTGTTGAGTAAATCGATAGGTATGATTTAATGCTGCTGAAGAATGTGCCTGTGACGAAACTGCGCGCTTGTCGGATGAAATTTAAAGAGAAGAAGAAAACGACCGTTAGAACTGAAGACTGATTTACCCCTTTATCTAGTAACGACTGACATCTTTCTCTAAGGTATAACCGTGTGGATCAGTGATCTTTAAAGGTCTAACGGTGAATGAAGGAATGTCATGAACTTTTTTAGAAGACGCTGGAAAAATGTGCGGGTGTTCGCTGACTGTGGTCTGCGTTCTTTTGTTTTCTCTAGTCTCATGTCAAAATTTAGATAACGTAGAAAATTACGCCACAGATGCGGGTGGAAGACTGACGGAACATCCGGGTGGAATCATCTCGAATGGGGTGGTTGTTCTCAATAGGACTTTCAGCCCTTATTGGCTGACGAATGACATCATCGTTGAGAGGGGAGCTAAGCTGATCCTTGAGCCAGGGGTTGTGGTGAAGGTCCAGCCTCAAGTTGGCATTACTATTCGGGGAATACTCATTGCAAGGGTAAGTTAAAATAACAATAATAAAGCCTAACTGAAGCACAACTTACTCTCCTTATAACAGCTCCTGAATAAGAATTTGAGGGAAGTACAGATTTAGAGGAGGTAAAGTGTGTTATTACCCCTTTCCAGAATCTGAGGAATAAGAGTCGGATTTATTCCCAGAAACCTCTACAAATTTAATTTAAAAAATCTTTTAGGATATCTTTAGAATTAAATTGACTAAAATGCCCAAGGAAAAACTCTGTTTTACATTATACAAATCAAATTAAAACATAATCATTCAGATCTATCATCCAAGACAAATTTATTTCGACTGTATATTCAGAAATAACAAAATGCAACACCAAAAAATGTTCCACATAGTATTTAAAAAGGTCATTGTTATTTCTTTTATAGATACCACATTCTCCATGGAGGGAATCTGACATGTTTACTTGTATTCTCCTTAGTTGGAAGTTATTGAGTTGACAATTTTCGTATAATGAATAAATATTTCATTAAATTATATCAATTTAAGTAAATACTTGATAGAAGTAAAATTTAAATGACTTTTTATTCAGAATTATACATTCTAAATTCTACAATATATATTGAAACTATATACAAAAACTATCAAATTGATATCCTCATATATAATCAATGTGAAATATTTTTCAATAAGAATAAAAGAGAAACATGATTATGGTGAGCATTTGAAGAAGTTACTATGTAAACGAAACGCTCATGTGAGCAATTTACAATGATAAATAGAAATCAACATATATATGTGTATTATTTAATAAAGTTTACAATGAATTTCTATCAAGTAAAGCTTAAAACTTAATTTCAATGTGAGTAAATTCTTGATAGAAGTTAAAGTCCAATGACTTTAAATTCAGAATTATTTATTCTAACTTGTACAATATATATTGAAACTATATACAAAAACTTTCAAATTGATATCCTTATATATAATCGATATAAAATATTTTTCAATGTCTCGGAAAAACCTTTTACTTCCTGACATGAAACGTATTAATACAAATGTATTAACAAAAACTATTTAAGTATGTATATTAACATACAAATACAAGAAAATCCACTATTCCAAAATTATCAAAAAATTCTCTAAATGAAGGATAAAATAATTATAATTGAAAAAGAATTCCAACATTAGCTGCTATTTCGGTCTCTAGACCTCTTCAGAAATGTATTCTAGAGACCGAAATAGTAGCTATCAAATGTTGGAATTCTTTTTCAATTATTTTTAATTGATCCTTTATTTTGAGAATTTTGGAATAGTGGATTTTCTTGTATTTGCATGTTAATATATATACTTATATAGTTTTTGTTAATACATTTGTATTAATACGTTTCATGTCGGTATGTGAAAAGGTTTTTTCGAGACATTAAAAGACATTTTATATTGATTATATTATATAAGGATATGAATTCGATATTTTTTGTACATAGTTTCAACATATAATATATTGTAGAAGTTAGAATATATAATTCTTTTGAATATCAAAACAGATTAAATCTGTTAGTCTTCTACAATTTTAGTTTGAAAAACCTTTAGAATTAAATTAATGTCTAAAATAAGCACCGCTTATATTTAATAGACGAATATAATCAAAACTCTATATATAATGTCAAATGGAATAAATAAACCAACAGATATAAAAAAAGTCATTTGAAATCAATAAATAAATATTTGAAGGAGACAAAATTTTGTTTCTGATCTTACGTTTAAGAACACCAATTGCCTTTTAAAAAACATGAACACAACTTAAGGACTTCTCAAAGAATATAATATATTTGAAATATTTAATATATTTAAATATTCGAATAAGTTAATTCAGAAATCTCTCAAAACATGCACTATATCTTCAAAAAACAAATATAATTCTAGGTAATTTCTTCTTCGGTCCTAGATAATATTCCAAATATCAAAATCAAATAACTACAACTATATCACAACAAACACGTGTTAAGAATGGATGCTTCAAAAGAGACCAACTTTAAAATTCAGGATTGGTCTATGTTCTAACAAAATCACAGAACAGTGTAAGTTATTTTAAGGTTATTTAAATTCATTGACATTCCATAATGAGATTTATTGAAGCCAAAATATAATTATATATTATATATAAAATAAAATAGAAAAAGGCTTTTTACTTAATAGAAGAAATATAACAAAATTTGAATATCAAAACAGATTAAATCTGTTAGTCTTCTACAATTTTATAAAATAAAACCAACAGATTTAATCTGTTTTGATATTCAAATTTTGTTATATTTCTTTTATCAAGTAAAAAGCCTTTTTCTATTTTATTTTATATATAATTCTGAATTTGAAGTCACTTAAATTATATATTAGCCATTCTAGTCCACCACCTTTTGCCATTTTTCTGTAGTAGCAGGATACCACGCTCATAAAATTTTTGGTCTCTGCTGGAAAAAACCGTCCAAAAAATTTTAAATGGCCGGAACAAATAATGATCCTAAGGCGTTAGATCTGGAGAATATGGTGGGTGTGGCAGTGTATCCCATCCAAGCTGTAAAAGCCTTTGGCGAGTGACCAAACGTGTATGAGGTCCCGCATTATCTTGGCGGAACACTACACCTTTTCTATTGATTAATTCTGGCCTTTTCTGTTAAAGAGCGTCATTCAGTTTGTCCAGCTGATGACAGTAGACTTCCGAATTTATTGTATTATTATCCGGTAAAAGCTTATAAAAAACGATTCCTTTAAAATCCCACCAAACAGACACCACCACCTTTTTTGATGGATATTGGCTTTTGGAATACTTTGCGCCGGTTCATCTTTTTTGCTCTAATAAACAATATCAAACCTCTTGGGTTTGATATTGTTATATACAATCCATCTCCGTGAGCACATGGGAAACCCATATATCGAGCTTGGAGGTTAAAGCCTGGCCTCTCAAGTGTTCATAAACAGTTTAATTCGATAAATTTAACCTCTTACCGATCTCAGGTGTTGTTAGTAGCAGATTTGAATAAACTAATGCCTTTATCGTGTCTTCATCAGCTTCAACCGGCTTTCGGAACGTGGTGAATCTTCGATGTCAAAATTGCCGGATCGAAATTTTGTAAACCAGTTCTGGCACTGATGTACTGTCAACACATCTTCTTCATACACATCGGTTAATTTCTTTCTGGCGTGAACAGCATTTTTACCTTTTCTATAGTAAAAAAGTGAAATATGACCAAAAGGCTGCTTATTACTCTCCATATTTGAAAGGAGACGTTTTACCGGTAGATTTCGTTTTAGAAAAACTGAAATGAATTTTTTCGAAGAATTTCAACCCGCTTAATCTCCAGAGTTTTTCTTTAATGTGTGAAAACTCAGAAAATTTATATGCACTTGACATGAACAGTTTCGTTGGATGTATTTTTCTGAAAATCATATTAAATACGAGCTCAATCACTGCTGTGATAAGAATCGTTTATTCACATATTAATTTCGTATTTTCCAAAGCATGGTGCAATATTATTCTACTGAAAGTAGTCATTGTGACGTGTATAGTTCGTGATTAATTTCCAAATGAGGAGAATTCTACATCCACCTTATTAGCAGAAATTAATTATCTTACATTTATTCATCACATCATGTTTTTTCAAATTGAATCGGGTCGTTTCTAAGAAGTTCATGACGAGAAGCATTCAATTCTGTAATTTTAAAAGATGAGGTTCAAAATTTACTATGCTTTTGAGCTATTTTGCTGCATTTAATAATTAAAGTGGAGAGACTTCCAATGAATCATTTCATTTCTTCGAAACTGTAGTAATCATCTAATGAGCTTGTTGTGGATATAATGTTGCTTAATTAAGATTTCATTAAAATTATAAATTATATTATCCTCAATATTGAACAATTAATCGACGAAATTGTATTTTTGATTGTTATTTAATCAATAGCTGAAGAAAGATGGATTAAATAGAAAAAAATCAATAATTTCAGGAGTCACAGGTCCTATCCCTTACTGTCACTTATGACCATGGAAAACAATATTTTTGAAATAAGTTTTTATTCAAGAATTTGTGAGTATGTACACTTTTAAAATTATATATTTGGGGTAGAAGCCAAGATACTTCGAACGCCCTTTTTCACGTGTGAACAAATTATACTACGTATTTGGTGGGACCAGCTTGGGTGTGTTGAATTGTGAGCTGGTCACAGGGGAGGTCTACCAATAATTGATGCGTTTTAGCCGAGCATTGCAAGAAAAACGACCGCAATACGCTGACAGACACCAAAAAGTTATTTTGCAGCATGACACATGTTGCGTCGTCCGTTCAAATATTCTGAGAAACGCCCAAATGGGAAGTCCTTATATTTTATTCTATCTCCATTTATCATCTTCAATTATTTAATTTCCGTTAAAAAATTACCGAAAATATTAGTGGCGTACAAGTCAAGGACGTAGTAATATCATACAGGGTGTCCAAGAAGTCGACGTCAAGCCGGAATCGGATAACAACTGAGTCGTAGTAGTCATCAGAAAAATATTTAAGAAAATCTGAGTCGTGTACTTTTCAAATTATATTGCATTTTTGATTATTCGAGAAAATGCACACCCTGTGATGATTTTTGAACTCCTGTTGCTACAATTTTTTATTTACTTCAAATTTTATTTTTCCTATGTTATCCCGAATAGTGCTTCTGTAACCTGCGATCTTCAATTCCAAGCCAATTACTCCAGCTTAGAAAATAATGTCACTTTTTGCCGAACCAAGTATTCAAAATCAATATTTCGCACAACTTTAACTGACTTAACTGAAAAAAAACTGTACTACATCAGTTCGGCTAATTACTTTGAAAATTAGCGCATTTATTAGGGATTCTAAAATGGTATCACATATATTACATTATTTCTTAGATCGGTCAAAAAAAGGTCTTTCTTAAAGAAACACAGTTTCGAACAATTTCTTCGAACTTTCTAAAAATGATAATAGTGCATCCAATACTTTAAGAATCTGGTTTGAATGAGGTGGGGTGAGTCCTTCTATAAAGTGTGAGTGAGACAGGTCAGTACGCTACGCTTCTTGGTCTACTATGCATCTTTCCGTATTTGATCGTGTTATTTGTGTACTTACGACTTTTGGCTTCGTTTATTAGAATCGTTTGCTTGTGATTGGATAGTTTTGATCTCTTTACGACGAACTTTGATTTTAGCTGGACTAACAAGGTGTATTGCATCATGTCTGTGTATACCACACAGGAATATGCCAACATTCACCTCATTTATGGGGAATGCAGATGTAATGCTAGTGCAGCTTCGAGAATGTATCGCGAGAGATACCCTAATGCTGATCGTTATCTAGATCGAGTTTTTACGAATGAGCACCATCTACTCTTCACAGGGGGCCGACTTCCAAACAAAGTGCATGGCGAAGGAAGAATTTCCTTACCTTACGACGATATTGTGCCTCAAGCAGTTGAGGAAGATCCAAGTACTTCGCTACGTGAAATTCAGCGAAGCACAGGAGTGTCTAAAAGTAAAGCTCACCGGCTATTGAAAAAACATAAGCTCCATCCATATCATGTTCAGCGAGTACAAGCTCTGTTACCTCGGGTTGCGTTTTGCTAAAGCATGCTACAAAAGAACCGAGAAGACCCACAATTCTTAGAAAACATTTTGTGGTCGGATGAATCAACATTTAAAAAAGATGGTTACACAATTTACACGAGTGGCACATAGAAAATCCGAATTTAATGAGACGAGGTAGATCTCAATATCGATTTAAAGTGAACATGCGGACTGGAATTTTGAACGGAAGACTCAGAAAGGTTTAGAGTTGCCTGAGGTTTTAAATGCTGAAATTTATTCAGATTTTTCACGAAATCAGTTGCCAAATATACTTGAAGAGGTGCCACTTAATATTTGGACAATAATCTGACTTGAATTCGTGTTATGGCGAAAAATATGGTGAAATTGTGGAAAAATTATAAGACATGTAAAGAAGACGCTGAATATGAAAAAAAGAACAGTATAACTGAATTACTCAAGGTTATCGATAGTATTAGATAAAACTATATCCAGTTTTATCAATTCTTATTTTAGCCTCAAGCAACTTCTCCATTCATCCGATACGTTAATATGTTAATTTCAGTTGGGTCGAATACTTCAAACTCTCAAGAACACGCTTCATGAATATCTTCGATGAATTTTTAATGGTAATGAATGCTTCTGGAAAGTGTGAAAGAATGATTCATTAAAAATGTTGACGTATTACACTGACTAAGAGAATCGTTATATCCTAGTACTTTGTTCCTCTCAGGTTATCAATGTGCAAATATTACGCTTTTTAATTGGATCACTATGATTCAATTGAATTGGGCAACGGCTGAGATTAGCCAATTTTTCTATTTGCATCATACTTACATGACGAAATTCGTCCATTATGCTCGGAAACTTTTGAACATTCATGTACATTTTTTGTAGTATTCTCTCCTGATAATCTCCGAGAAGCTAATAATTTATAGGTACGTGGAAATAATTACTCATAAGCATTACTTTCCTATTTTTGAAATATAAATTGAAATGAATCAATCCAGCTAATCTGTACCAAATATCATAAGTAAGTTCTACGAATCGGGACAGTTTAATATATCGGATATTTTTTTTAGAGGGATAGAACTTTCGATAGGGATAACTGTGATTTGACAGAAGGTAGAAGCCATGTTGTTTTGACATTTTTGTTCAGTAAGCATTGAAAAATTATCATGGATAGACGGCAACAACGTTTACAAATTGTTGCAATTTATTTTCAAAATCAGTGTTCTTTTCGCCAAACTTATAGAGCACTTCGTGAAATTTATGGTTCACATAATCGTCCATCAGAGCAGCTTATTCGTCGAACTATCGATAGATTTCGGACAACATTTTCTCTACTCGATGGAACAACAACAAGACAAAGAACTGTACGTACAGAAGAAAATATCGCTCCTGTAAGTCATAGTGTTAATGATGAAAATTTTGCGTAAAGATCTTGGTCTACACCCATAAAAGATCCAACTGGTTCAAGAACTAAAGCCACTTGACCATAATGAGAGTCTTTTGTTTGCTGATTGGGCCCTAGAAAAGCTTGCAGTTGATCCACTTTTTCATCGTAAAATTGTGTTTAGTGGTGAAGCTCATATCTGGTTAAACGGCTATGTAAACAAGCAAAATTGCCGTATATGGAGTGAAAACAATCTTCAAGAAGTTCTGCAGGTTCCATTGCATCCTGTAAAATGCACTGTATGGTAGGCTTAACACGGTGGGGGCATCATCGGTCCATATTTCTTTAAAAACGATGCTGGAGCTAATGTTACAGTGAAGGGTGCTCGTTACAGATCGATGATCAATGATTATTTGTTTCAAAATTTGAATGGTATCGACCCAGAAGTGTTTTGTTTCCAACAAGATGGTGCTACACCT
This sequence comes from Megalocaria dilatata, assembly GCA_034642435.1. Taxonomy (NCBI): domain Eukaryota; kingdom Metazoa; phylum Arthropoda; class Insecta; order Coleoptera; family Coccinellidae; genus Megalocaria; species Megalocaria dilatata. Next base: position 47,639,047 of record CM067858.1, on the reverse strand, counting down.
CATGCTGGTAGCGTAACAAATGATTTATTGACAGAAAGATTTGGCGATAACATTATTTCTAGAAATGGTCCAATTAATTGGCCTCCAAGATCATGCGACATAACTCCACTAGATCATTTTCTTTGAGGTTATGTCAAGTCATTGGTTTATGCTGATAAACCAGAAACAATAGACGCTTTGGAAACCAACATAACTCGTGTTATTGATGAAATAAGGCCTGAATTACTCGAAAAAGTGGTCCAAAATTGGTCTGGTAGAATGCGGTTCCTCAGAACTAATCGTGGTAGACATATGCCGGAAATTATTTTTAAAGCATAAATGTCATAAGATCATAAATGATTTGAAGTAAAACACTTTATTTCCGCTTATTTTTATTTTTCAACGACAATTGTTTCGTCAATTACATATTGACTTCGTCAGGTGAGTATGGTTACTAACTACTTTACAAAATCTTTCTCCTTAAATACAAGTTTCCCTAAAAATACGTGATAAAATGAAGTTTACAAGGAATTTATTAAAAAAGGTTCAACAACGGAGAACGGTTCACATCTGTTTGGTCGTTCAACAAAATATTCAGTTTATGATGCCGGTTTATTTCCATTGCTTCTAAAAGGTCCAATCTATTGCATTTGTTCTCGAAATGGAGAACTTCAAAGTTATGGTCAAAATCATGTCCGGATTCCTGTAGATGCCTAGCATAAGTGGAGTTTGATTTATTCTTAACGAATGAATTCTGGTGTTCCTGGATCCTACTCTCAAAAGATCTACCCGTTTGGCCAATGTATACATATGGACATGTACCACAATTTAACCTATATACTCCTGATCTCTTGTTCTTATTGACGATATCTTTATTATTTTTTATTAATTTACCTAAATAATTTATTGTTTTATATGAGATATTGACATTTCGTTTTTTCTTTAAATATCTAGCTATTTGTGCAGATTTTTGTCCTATGTATAGTAAGCAAATAAACTTTTCATTATTTCTGATATGTGGATAAACTAATGACATAGATTGTTTCAGTTTAATTTTATTCAATAGTTGATCAATAATTGGTTAATAATGGGTTATACCCATTATTTACTGTTATTTGTTTTATTATATTCAATTCTATTTCAAAATTCTCTTGTGACATAGGTACATTAACTACTCTATGCACCATACTATTGTATGCTGCTAATTTATGGGATAAAGGATGATTTGAAGAAGAATGTATTGTGCCGTCTGTGTGTGTTGGTTTGCGGTAAATCGAAAAATGATGTCTATTGTTAATTTTAACTATTTTCAAGTCTAAAAAATTTATGCTGTCATTTTGTTCTTCTTTGTGAGTAAATTTTATCGTAGGGTATACCTGGTTGATAAATTCTAAGAATAACGAAAGTTGTCTAGACGTACCGACGAACAAGCAAATAATGTCATCTACAAAACGGTACCAATAAATAAATTGCTTAAAAAGCGGGTGCCTTTGTACTTTGTCTTCTAGGAAATCCTTAAATATTTCAGCTAATATAGGACTTAGTGGATTTCCCATCGTGAGACTTTCGTTATCCTCATAAAATATTCCATTAAACAAGAAATAGTTTTGTGCAATACATATGTTGAGGATATCCATTATTTCTTGTTTAATTACCGGGTTTGTATGATTTTTCAATAGTAGCCTTTCTACTAATTTTATTTTTAGTTTTACAGGTACGCTAGGAAACAGGTTTTTTACGTCAAAAGACATTAGTTTAGCAGTGTCTGGGATATGAATATTCTTTATTTTATTTATTAGATCATATGAATTTTTTATCGATAATTTTGCCTGAAAATTGGTTTCTTTTCGAATAATTAATTAATTATTAATTAATTAATTAAAATTTTTAATTAGTTAATTAAAATTATTAATTAATTAATTAAAAATATTCAAAAAGAAATCAATTTTCAGGCAAAATTATCGATAAAAAATTCACATGATCTAATAAATAAAATAAAGAATATTCATATCCCAGACAATGCTAAACTAATGTCTTTTGACGTAAAAAACCTGTTTCCTAGTGTACCTGTAAAACTAACAATAAAATTAGTAGTACTCCAGAACTTTTCTGGTGAGCCACTATTAGTTTGAGCTTTTTAAAAAAGAAGCTTTGTTGTTATACTAACTTTATCGTCTCTTGTAGTTTTATCCTATCTACTACCGATTCAGGGAAAAAAATTTGAACCATTCTCTCGAAATCCTCAGAAACATCCAAAATGTCATAAAAATTCAAATTGTCAAAATAACCCAGGAAGAATGTTCTGAAGGAAATTCAAATATGCAGCACCGTTGGGATCTCCTTCGAAAACATGAGGAGCTATGACATGATTGATGATAACTGCTCTATGACCACTTGTGTTGATGGTAGATTTCCCTTATCATTCTTGAATTTTCACAAGATTAATGATGGAAATTTTGTTTTTTGAGAAAACCAAATTGTGAAAAGTCACTTCATCGCTGAATAAAACAAGATCGAAAAATGTACGGTTCCGTTCAATTTGAAAACTTGCCTTTTTACGAAAATTCAAAATCATTTTCGGCAAGCGTCTGGTACATCTGAATGTGGTAGGCGTGAAACTTGTTTTTTTTTTAAAGAATTTTTGTAACTGAATGCTGAAGGCTACATTAAGCTTCCTTTGGCTTGTGTGTGAAACTTCTGTTAAAAGCAATAAAACCTCAAGCACCTTGTCTTCGTTAGTGACCGATTTTATCCTTTCTTTCTTTTTGTACTTGACATCTTCTGTCTCTACAAATCTGCAGCATAAGTTCGACTCGCTGATAAACACTTTCTGTGGCACTGTCCCAACATGAAAATTATATCAGTCATTTAATTTTATCCAAATTCGTCCGGATTTATTATATCGAAAAGTAACTTTGAGCTCTGAAGAACAATAACTTGATAGATAATCGATTTTTGGAATGCCGATAAAGTACTGATGTATTCAGATTCATTTGAATTGCAGGCAAATTAGCCTCTTCCATATTTTGTTATACTAGCAATTGATTTTTTCTGTTGGGCAGTAAAAATATATCATTTGGTTCATTAATGTTATTTGGAGAAAATACTCTTGTTGATAGTTTTGCATTTCACAAATATTTCCTTATTATACTCGCAAAAATCCTGTTAAGAAATAAAATGGTTGGCATTTTCATACACACCTTGTATACCTGAATTTTATTTTATATTGAGCCGGCATTGTATAAGAAGTGAAATCAATGAAATTTTATGAAAGCTTATTCCACAGTTATACTGCCACATAGTAGCTCAACTCTACAATGATATTATTGGCTATATTTTACATTTAGGAAAAGGTCGTAAGCTTTTTATAGAATCCTCGAACAAGAAAGTAATCGGAAAAGTATTTATGGAATTTTATGGATTAATTTGGCTATTAAAAGTTGAATGATATATTTTATCTGAAATAAAACAATTTCCTGCATTTCTTCACTAATTGCACAACGCATCTTTAAACTCTTCCTTAATGGTTTCAATTAGAGAAAGGTCATTAAAGTTCAGATGAATGTGTGTAGGTAGATAAACATCCGACATAATGGAGGCATGTCAGCTTTGAAGAGAATTTTTCATATCCCAATCCAGAAGTAATGGCTGGAACCAGTGATTATGTCTTTCAATTGAACTCGTGCGCGGTAAGCCGCGAGTTAACTGGAGTGATTCATGCAAAAAATAAAAAGTAAGTCATATAAATACTTATGGTATTCGAGAAGTAGGTATTTGAATCAAGCGAAAAAATCAATTAATCTATTTTGTGAATGTTTAGGAGTTCCATGAAATGAAACCCACGTTATAATATTATATATTATGAGAATTTGTTATTAATATAGTCTCTAATATTTGTCTGGAAAAATTCAACATACATACGTAATTTTTTCCTTAGTGTGAAAGCCAAAGAAGACTACAGCTATGATAATATACTCAATTCAAAATTGGAGCTATTATTCGTACTTCATAGCTCTCAATCATTAGATAGCACTAACATTGAGAATTGAATACAAAACAAGATCAAAACTTACTATTGAAGAAAAATATCTGAACAAAAAAACCACCTGCGGCTTGAACGTGTTTACAGTTGAAATCTAAATCTCATTGATTAACTATAACGTTCTACAACAAGTCAATTGTGAGTTTAAAAAACGAAGCAAAGAAGGTGGAAATATATGAGTGAATGTGGACAAAGTATTGAAAAAACTAGAACACTTGGACGAAAAAATTATAAACATTTAAGTACATTCAACAATTTTTTGCATAATATTTCATATCTATAGTTCCCAAAGAAACATAGCCGAGAAGTTTGTAGATACGAGTATGTGAAAGAATCCAGTAAATAAACGAAAAATATCGAATTGAAATTTGACTTATTCAAAAGAGTTTTAAATCTTCTATGCGGTCTAGACTATAACGGAATGTTAATTATACACTCAGAATTCACTCCACATGATATATCCTTTTCCGGTTAGTTTCACCCAGAAGCACCTACGAGTTACCTGTGAGAGATACCTACGCTAAAAACAATGACTTCAACTTGCTAGTCTTCTTTATGGTTCAACTTTAGGTGGAGCACAATAATTTTGAAGGGTTCTTGTCAGTATAATCTGAAAGAACGATAGAACGTTCTACTTTCGTTTAAGTTATGTTCGATTATTGATTATAAGTTTTTTTTATATTACAGATAATAGCTGAATTAATTCTACGAAGAGTCTACAGATTTAATGTAAAAAATCTCTTGAGAACTTTCCGGAATTAAATTTAATAACATACGGAAAACATTGTTTCACTTTATAAAAATATAGATTATTAAAACATGTGAGCAGCAACTAACTAATAAAGTGTCAAAAGAAAACAAAGTATTGACCAAAAATTATCTAAATTCATCATACAAGAAAAATTTGTTTCGAGTGGATATTAAGGAATAACGAATTCAATCACCAAAAACTGTTTCACATGGAATTCAAAAAGGTCTTTTTTATTTCCATTCCTAAAAAAATTGATAGCACATTCTCCAGAAAAATATTCTGTTTGAAAGGAAAATTTCAGGAACATGCTTCATTACCAAGTAAAAAATAGGCTATTTCACAGAAGTATCTTGAAAAGAAGATACGATATAGACTCTATGTTTGAAAACTGCCACTCGCATTTGTGCATAATTAATGATTATTTCATTAGGGAATTCGTTCTCGAATGAGGCTAGACAAAATGAAAGGATTATGCAAAATTTTGGATTTTTCTGGATATTTCCGGAACCAGCAGAAACTTTTAAATTTTTTAAGTGGTATATTGTGGGCATGAGGAGCTTGCAGAGGCACGTAAAAAGATTATAAGCTGCTTTAAACAGCGTACTTATATTTTGGTCTCAAGGGGGCTGGTGAGAGACATCTGATTCTTTAATGTCAAAATCGTGTACAAAATTTCTCGGCATCTACTTGGATAGTGGATTGTCTTAGACAGATTTTATAAACCTTATAAAAACTTAATAAAGCTCATTATGTCTTGAGTAGAATAAAGAAATCGTGGAGAGTCCAGTCTCAGTAACTATCTGTTACAATGTGGTATATCTATAAAGGGTTTTCCAATAAGAGGTTTCATTTTGAATAACCCGCTATCTGAGCAACTGTCACTTTTTACTGTTATCTTTTGACATTTGACAATTTAAAACTACGCCATTACTGAAAATGGAATGATAAACTCTTCAACAACGCACAGAAATCGTTTAAACTCACTATAAAAATAGTGAAAATTTTGCAGTCACCATTTGCAAAACTAAAGTACTTTTCGGTCGTCGTAAAGCACCTCCTCGGCCGGCAATAGTGAAACTGGTGAAAAAATTTGAGCTGTTGGGAGCAGTTAGTGATGTGAAAAATCGAAACCTTGTGCGTCGCTCAAGAACAACTGAGTGTACTGCTTCTGTGTGGCCTAGTGTGGACGAAAACCCAGGTTCCTCGTAGATCTTTGGAATTGGGCATTCCACAAATGACATTAAACCGTATTTTACATAAAGACTTAGATCTTAAGGCTACGGATTTTCATCGAAAAATCATTTTCAGTGATAAGGCCTATTTTCACCTCGTTAATAAGTAGAATTTTCGCATTTAGAGCTCGGAAAATCCAAGCATGATTGTTTGAAAGTCTCTCCATCTTCAACGTGTCACTGTGTGAAAATGAGACTGGTTCTTCAATATCAAAACGAAACCTCTTATTGAAAAACCCATTGTTATAGATAATAGCTGCATAAATTGTCCAAAACCTCTAAAAATTCAGTCTAAAAAAGTCTTTAAAATTCCTCAAAATTAAAATGAATAAAATGTCGTAGAACCACTGTTTCACTTTATTGACATATAGAATTATCAACACATTATCTTCTTTTTTCTGGAGAATGTGCCATATATTTTTCGAAAAGGGAAGTGAAAAAGACCTTTTTAAATTTTATGTGGAGCATTTTCTGGTGGGGGAATATCTAATAATCCAATCGAAACAGGCTTTCTTGGTTGATGGTTTCCTGATGATCACGGTCAGAACTTTTCATTTGTTAACTTCGGCTCATTATGTGTTAATAGTTCTATATGTATTGGATTGAACTATTCGTTACTATGTGATAGTTTCATGTAATACAATAAGTAGTTTCCTTGTTTTCTATCACTTTTTATCGATTCAATATACCAATCTAGAGTCACTGTATATTTAGTTAATAAAAACTAATAGAAAACAAGGTAATTTCTAGTTTCATTCCAATTCTACACGTTTACAAAGTAAAATAGTGTTCCTAAGACTTTTTATTCGATTTTTCAGATTGAATTTGCAGGGGTTTCGAAGTATTTGTGTTTTTGTCTGGTATATGGTCATTTCTTCTACAATGTTTTACTTAGGGGTAATTCACTAGAAGTAAGCAGGGTACTCATTCTACAGAAGCGAATTCTGAGAACGATGTTTCACTCAGATCCTAAAAAATCATGTAGACTTGCATTCATTAGTATTTTTCCAATTTTCTATTTATAGTCCCCGTCTAGAAATTATCTGGAAAGAACAAAGCTCAATTGTAATTAATTTATATTGAATTGTATCAGTCCTTACTTGGTGAAAATCCATATTAAATAATATTTAAATATTAGATATATATTATATTATTTTGATTTTCACAATTTATATGCTTGGACCATAACACGAATGTTGTATTTGTATAATCGAGATATGAACTAAGCGTAGGACCGAAATCGGAGATGTACTTATATTATATATTTATGAAATAAAATAGAAAGGCTTTTTACTTGATAGAAGAAATATAACAAAATTTGAATATTAAAACAAATTAAAATATGTTTGTCTTCTACAATTTTAATTTCAAAAAAATTTTTATTCAAAAAACTTTTAGAATTAAATTAATGTCTAAAATAAGCACCGCTCACATTTAATAGACGTATATAATCAAAACTCAATATATAATGTCAAATGGAATGAATAAACCAACAGATATACGAAAGTCATTAAAATTAATAAATAAATATTTAAAGGAGACAAAATTTTATTTCTGGTCTTACCTTCAAGAACACCAATTGCCTTTCAAAAACATGACAACACCTTAAGGAATTCTCAAAGAATATAATTTATTTGAAATATTTAATATATTTAAATATTCGAATAAGTTAATTCAGAAATCTCTCAAAACATGCACTATATCTTCAAAAAACAAATATAATTCTAAGCAATCCCTTCTTCGGTCCTGAATAATATTCCAAATATCCAAATCAAAAAACTAACCTATATCAACAACGCACACGTGTAAAGAAATGAATGTTTCGAAACACAGATCAACTTTATAATTCAAGATTGATCTATGTTCTAACAAAATCAAAGAACAGTGTATGTTATTTTTAAGGCTTATTTAAATTCATTGACATTCCATAATGAGATTTATTGAAGCCAAAATATAATTATATATTATATATAAAATGAAAAAGAAAGGCTTTTTACTTGATAGAAGAAATATAACAAAATTTGAATATCAAAACAAATTAAAATATGTTTGTTTTCTACAATTTTAATTTCAAAAAAATTTTTATTCAAAAAACTTTTAGAATTAAATTGTCTAAAATAAGCACTGCTGACATTAAATAGACGTATATAATCAAAACTCAATATATAATGTCAAATGGAATAAATAAACCAACAGATATACGAAAGTCATTAAAATTAATAAATAAATATTTGAAGGAGACAAAATTTTGTTTCTGGTCTTACCTTTAAGAACACCAATTGCCTTTTAAAAACATGAACACACCTTAAGGAATTCTCAAAGAATATAATTTATTTGAAATATATTTAATATATATAAATATTTCAATAAGTTAATTCAGAAATCTCTCAAAACATGCACTATATCTTCAAAAAACAAATATAATTCTAAGCAATCCCTTCTTCGGTCCTGAATAATATTCCAAATAACACGTGTGCGTTGTTGATATAGGTTAGTTTTTTGATTTTGATATTTGGAATATTATTCAGGACCGAAGAAGGGATTGCTTAGAATTATATTTGGTTTTTGAAGATACAGTGCATGTTTTGAGAGATTTCTGAATTAACTTATTCGAATATTTAAATATATTGAATATTTCAAATAAATTATATTCTTTGAGAATTCCTTAAGGTGTGTTCATGTTTTTAAAAAGCAATTGGTGTTCTTGAAGTCAAGACCAGAAACAAAATTTTGTCGCCTTTAAATATTTATTTATTTATTTTAATGACTTTCGTATATCTGTTGGTTTATTTATTCCATTTGACATTATATATTGAGTTTTTATTATATACGTCTATTAAATGTAAGCGGTGCTTATTTTAGACATTAATTTAATTCTAAAAATTTTTTGAATAAAATTTTTTTTTAAATTAAAATTGTAGAAGACAAACATATATTAATTTGTTTTGATATTCAAATTTTGTTATATATTTATTATATATTTCAGTACTTTAGACTATTTTAAACGATATTAGGTCCCTGGTTTAATCTCTGAGAACGAATTCACAACTGTGACAATATGACACTGGCGTACAGATCTCTCTGATGACGTCTCCTGTCTTGAGCCCCCGTAACAGCGAAATTGCGGTTCTCTTCGTCTCTTTGTAGTCGGATGGCCATATGCGATCGAACATAAGTTACAATCGTATACTACCTATGGTTTTATATTCCGAAAATTTTTCTATGAAAATATTCTACCTGTTTTCTTTCTTCCCGTTGTGATATTATTTCATGAATTGTGCACCTGTTGACAATTAACAATATTTGACAAATAGTGTAGCCATGCAACTTTGGCCATAGCCGATCATCTGCACAACCTATTTTAAACATTACTTTTGTCTTAGAATGTTACAAAAATAAGTATATTACAATTATGAAAAATAATAAATTCCGGATACTTTCTAGACGAACTATATATTTATTTATAGATGTCTACTGTACTTGAAATATAAACTTCTCTAAACTCTCTGGTTTTCACGATTACGTAACGATAGGTCAATCAACACTTCTCTTACCAAAACTTCCAAATTTGAAAGCTCTTCTACATACCAGAGCATTAATTTGTTCAGTCTTTTCCATACAAATATTCTACCTGTTTTCTTTTTTCTAGTTGAGATATTATTTCATGAATTGTGTACCTGTTGACAATCAACGATATTTGACAAATAGTGTAGCCATGCAACTTTGGCCATAGGCGGCCATCTGCACAATCTATTTTAAACATTACTTTTGTCTTAGAATGTTACAAAAAATAAGTATATTAAAATTATGAAAAATAATAAATTCCGAATACTCCCTAGACGAACTATATATTTATTTATAGATGTCTACTGTAAGAAAATGTTGTAAATGTTGAAAGATAAACTTCTCTAAACTCTCTGGTTTTCACGTTTATGCAACGAAAAGTCAATCGACACTTCTCTTACCAAAACTTCCAAATTTGAAAGCTCTCCTGCATACCAGAGCATTAAACTGTTCAATGATCTACCTGACGATCTGAGAGTTCAGCCTACAAAAACTGTCAAATCAATCATTATGCCTTCCTCTTAAAGTAAGGCGTATTATTCTGTCAAAGAGTTTTTGGAGGATTATATAGGTGTAGATTTAAGTTAGCTCGATTTTTATTATTATAAGAGTTTTTTTCGACCTGTCCTATATCTATTACATACATTGGGATTAATATAATAAATATATTAATATTATTATTATTGTGAAAACACAACAATTTTCTAATATAGAGAACTGCGTATTTCTTGCTATTCTATAGATTTTAATGCCAACTCATCCTTATTTTGGACACACTGTATTTCTTATATAAAAAGATCAGCTCCGAACAATCTTCATGGAAGCATCTAGGAAAGTTCATGACTAGACTTGACCTTTCATGAAACCGTGAAGCATTTCATTGTTTTAATTTCGCTAACGAGCACAAAACAATATCAAAGAAAGCTGAACGTGAATCTAAGAGAGAGATTGTCTCCCTTTCCCTTTACTTCTTCCATTCTTCCGCATTTTTTCTCTCTAGTCCTTACTGTTTCAGAAAGGAACTATATCATTGTCATGTTTATGTATTTAATCAGCCAAATTGAGATAGACCTAATTTGTGCTGATATACGGAAGCATATCAAGTTTACCTATGGGCCGTAAATTTCTTTATTGTTCTCCTAGTTTGTTAATTTGCTCTGACGCTGGCAGAACCACCCACCTAAATCAACAGTTACTCCAATTAATTGCAGAATCTAGATGTCATACAGTACGGTAAATTTTAAATAATATTACATATCATGGCTGTTACAACGGATAGATGATAAAAAGTTATGGAATTAAGTTTTCTGGGAGAATGATTGCAAATTTATCTACACCACAATGTGTTCGAATCATTAGCGATATACTGACCGTAAAACGTTGCAATCAAGTAATCAGATTCTATGTTTAAAGTGAAACACTTTATTTCCGCTAATATTTATTGTTTACACAACAATTGTTTCGTCAATTACATTCTGACTTCATCAGATGAATATGGTAATTAACTACTTTTACAAAATCGGTCTCCTTAAACACAAGTCTGAGCAAAAAGAAACGTGTTAACATGAAGGTTTGTTTTGGGAATTTTCAGAATTTATTCAAAAAAGTTCTATAACGGGGATAGGATTAAATCTGTCTGCTCATTAAGTAAAATGTGTTTTTTATGATGCCAGTTTGTTTATAGAGCTTCTAAAAGATCCGGTCCATTGCATTTTTTCTCTATATGGACAAAGTCATCGTCAAAACCATGTCCCCTTTCTTGAAGGTGGTTGGCATAGCCAGAATTTAATTAATTTTCAACGAATGAATTCTGATGTTCTTTAATCCTATTTTCTGAAGCTCTGCCTGTTTGGCCAACGTATACATATGGACATGTACCGCAGGTTAACCTATATAAGTACTTCCGATCTGCTGTTCTTATAGACGATATCTTTATTATTTTTCTTCGATTTACCTCAAGAATTTATGGTTTCATATGAAATATTGAGATTTCGATTTTTCTTCAACTATCTAGCTCTCAGTTTAGATAAGTAAGCAAATTTGGTTTTAAGTTCTTATCCTAATTTGTGGATAAACTAATGACATGCGTAAAATTCACCCAGGAAGAGGAACAAAATGAAAGCATACGTTTTTTAGACTTGAAAATAAGGAAAATTAACAAAAGATATGATTTGCAAATTTGAATATCAAAGCAGATTTAATCTGTTTAATCTGTTAATTTTAATTTCAAAACATTTTATTCAAACACCCCTAGAATTAAATTAATGTTTTATAAGCACAGTTTATGTTTAATAGACATATAAAATCAAAACTCATTATATAATATCAAATGGAATAAAAAAGCTAACAAATATTTATTATCAATTGAAATTAATAAATAAATATTTGAAGGAGACAAAATTTTGTTTCTGATCTTATAAATAATGAAAACTAAATCCTTTTCAGAAATACAAAACATAATTTTAAGAACTTCTCAAAAAAATAGTTTATTTGAAATATTTAATATATTGGAATATTTAAATAAGTTACATCAAGAATCTGTCAAAACATGTATTATATCTTCAAAAAACAATAAGAATTCATATAAGGTCTTCTTCGGTCCAACTTCACATTCAAAAAATAAAATAAAATCTTCGTTTGAAGGTCTTAGAGGTAAGTTATTTATTGTTAATTGATTTTTTTTTTAAATGTGAAGTTGGACCAAAAAAGACCTCATCTGAATTTATATTGTTTTTTGAGGATGTGACATGTTTTGAGAGATTTTGGAAATAGCTTATTTAAATATTGAAATATATTAAATATTTCAAATGAATAATTCTTTCAAGAAGTTCTTAAAATTATGTTTCGTATTTTTGAAAAGGATTTAGTTTTCATAATAATAAGATCAGAAACAAAAATTTTGTCTCCTCCAAATATTTTTTTATTAATTTTAATTTACAATTTATATTTGTTGGGTTATTTATTCCATTTGATATTATATATTGAAATTTGTTTTATATGTCTATTAATTATAAGCTGTGCTTATAAGACATTAATTTAATTCTAAAAGTTTTCGAATAAAATTTTTTGAAATAAATTTATAGGAGACTTACAGATTAAATCTGTTTTGATATTCAAATTTTTTAATATTTTTTCTATCAAGTAAAAACCTCTTCTTATTATTTTCCAATTTAATTTATTTTCAACGAATGAATTCTGATGTTCTATGATCCTATTTTCTAAGGCTCCGCCAATGTATACATAGGACATGTACTGCAGCTTAACGTATATAAGTAATCCTGATGTGTTGTTCTTACAGACGATATCTCATTTCTTATTATTTTCATTATTAAAGAATTTATATGTTTTTTTAAATATAGAGATTTTGATTTTTTTCGAACAGCTATCAGTTCAGATATGTAAGCAAATATAGTTTTCACTTTTAATTCTAATTTGTGACTAAACAGACACAAACAGACTGCACAATACATTCCTCTTTAAATAACCCCTCATCACATAAATTAGCAGCATACAAATAGTATGTTGTATAGACTGGTTACCACAGCTATGTCGCAGAAGAATTTTGAGTTAGAGTTAAATATAATCAAACGAATTGCAGTAAATAATGAATATAACCCATCAATTAGCGAGAAAATATTTAAAAAAAATCCAATAAAAGCAATCCGTGTCATTAGTTCACCCAAAAATTAGAATAAAAAATTAAAACTATATTTGCTTACCGTATATAGGAAGAAAATCTGAACTGATAGCTAGTTATTTGAAGAAAAATCGAAATCTTAATATTCCATAAAAACCATAAATTTTTTCGGTGAATCGATAAAAAATATAAAGATATCGTCAATAAGAACAAGATATCGGGAGGGAGTAATAGGTTAAACTGCGGTTCATGTCCATATGTATACATACAGAGCTTTCGAAAATAGGATCAAAGACAACGTACAACATTGAAAATATGTTCAATGGTTTTTTATTTACAGTCGATCAAAAATGCAAATTTTAAACTCCTTATTATTCTTGGGCATGATGATAAAAAGATATCACATCCAAGGATGTTGTGAATACTGTTTTAAACGTCGGATAAAACCCATAATCAGCTCATTAACCAAAGGTCGCTCAAGGCTAAACGTACAAAGTGGACATTTTTCGACGTGATTCAGAAACAGTGATTCATATAGGATCTTCTGGCCTAATTTCGGATTCTTCGTAAGATACTTACATTACTGCAACTTCTAGTTTACAACATGGTACCATCGTAAAAAGGTGTAACTGACCTCATTAGTAATTGTTTATTCTTTCGTGTTATCGTTTCCGTTTAACCGCTTCAACACTTTTGTGATATTGTTATCGGATTTCAAATAGGGTACAAGCATGTGAACAAATTGTTTTATCTGCATTCGTGTTGAAGGGATGATAACGTGGATTTAGAAGGATAAACGTTATTTGAATTTGAGCTTTATGAAAAGAGAATGTGAGTTTTACTATTTGAAAATGATAGACCACACTGTTTTTTGGAATTTGATTATTCAAATTAAATTCTCAGTTGTGTATGAGTTTTGTGTCCGCTGAACTCAGGAACGAAAATAACGCTAAGATTACTTTTGAGAAAATGTGAGGTATTCAATTCTCTACATTATCGTGAAAAAAATACAGGATTTTACATTTGAAAAAATCGAGAAATAATAAGTTCTTCATATTTGACCATTAATAACGAACATCCTGTGTAAAGGGTGTATATGAATAATTTCGAAAAAATTAAGGATGTGATTCCTTGTCAAAATATAGGGTGGGTTTTTCAAACAACCTTTAGTTTTTTGAGCCCTCCCTGCTTACTTACAGCCCCCATAAAGATTGTGTCGGAAAAACAGTTTTTAATTTTTTTCTTAAAAACCAAAATACCGACAAGAATAAAATTAATCAAACCTTTTATGTGAACGAGCAGGCACTCAAAAAAAATTTAGTGGTGTTCCCCTATGATCGGTAGGGGTAAAAAAGCCACCCCTAAACCTTGTTTCGCAAGAAACTTTTTTCCTATTCTTATTTTACAATAGGAAGATTTGTTTTCGATAGTTAAGTAGTAGTAAAATTCATATATTTTGAGAAAAAAAATAATGTATCAACGTGATAAATCACTCAATAAATTATGCCTTATAATTCAAATCCTAATATAACATAAGTGAACATGTTGTCAACAAAGTCAGACGTTGTTAATATCGGCTCCCGTATTTATCCATCCAAATGCGGCGGATGTAAAAATTCTGTCGCAAAAAGTGGAGTGAAATGCAAGATTTGCAACAAAATGTACCACCGAAGCTGTGCTCTAAAAGCGAAAAAATGTTGTAATGAGGAACTATCAATTATTAGTGTCAATTTTAAATCAAGTGTAGATGATACACTTGAGGATGAAAATTGTGATTCAAACATCGATATCACGGAAAATTCCTCTCAGTGTGATCTTCTGTTAAAAATAATTCACGAACTTGAAGACAAAAATCGTCTCTTAGAGGAAAACACAGTATTGTTGAAATTCAAAATTTCAGTTCTTGAAAATAAAACAGCAAATAAAATATGTATTCGATGTGATAAGCCGAATGATAACATCGATGAAAACAAAGATGTTCCGCCAGATTGTAATGTTACTCATACAGTGGTAACAAAAGATAATATGGTATCTACAGGAGCACCTAAACCCCTATTAAAACCACCGAATCAGCGTGGGAAAATTAATCGTGAAAAGTTGAATATTACTGCTTCAAATCCTGAAGATAACAGTGAAAGTACAGACTACAATATGCCAGGTGGATCGAAAATAAATGAATGGAAAACCGTTCCCCCTAGAAAATCCTCGAAAAGAACTCGCTCGGCCTTGGTTGTTGGAAGTTGTGATTCCTCCTCAGTCCAGGGAATTGAAAGAATGAAGGCCCTTCATGTGTCTAGGCTTAAACCCAATACTTCGGCAGATGATCTTAAGAACTTCCTGAGTAAAAACTTTTCAAATGTGGAATGTGAACGGGTACAGGCTAAATATCCTGAATCGTATTCATCATTTAAAGTACTCATACCAAATACGGACTTTGAGAAAGTAAAAAATGCTGCCTACTGGCCCAATAATGCTAGTGTCAATTATTTTTTCGACAACCGAAACCGGAAATACAAAGATATGAACAATCTGAATCGACATCAGAATCATTCCGAGTAATGCATGTGAATGTCCAATGCCTAAGTAACAAAATTGTCAACTTGGAGTTACTCCTGGCCGATGAGCGACCATCTATAGTGAGTATTGTGGAGCATTGGTGTAGTGCGGTGAAGCTGAATTCTTTTGGTGTCAGTGGTTATGTGCAGGCATCATCCTTTTGTCGTCTTACATACGGACACGGGGGTACTGTTCTGCTTGTGAGAGATGACTGGGCGGCAAGTGATATTGGAATCTCGAAAATGTCCATAGAAAAGCAAATCGAGTTCTGTGGCGTTAAAGTAAATTTCCGCGGTACAAAGTATTGTTTCATTAGTGGTTATAGAGTACCAGATGGTGATTTCGACCTTTTCCTTGACAGGCTCTCCTATGTCTTAGAGCACTGTTTCAAGCTATCTGATATCATATTTCTATGCGGTGATCTCAATGTCAACTACCTCCAGCTGAATTGTCCACGTAAGCAACTACTTGATGATTTATTGCGATGCTTTAATTTGGAGGTTTCTTCCTTGGGTCCTACTAGAGTTTATATCAATGTGAACAATGTTAAATCAGTATCCAAAATTGACTATATTTTGACTAATGCTCCTTCGAGCAATTATAACACTAGAATATTTGAAGGTCATTTAGGTGATCACAAGACTATGACCTTGGATTATGTCATTAATGAATCAAATGTAAGCAGGAAATCAGTGCATGACAGGACATTTGTCAGAAATTTGTCTCCACATTCACTGAATGAATTTGCTTTGTTCACTGCAACTGTGTCATTTGAAAATGTATGTATGAGTTCTGATATTGATATATGCTTCGGAGCTTTTTTCGAACTTTTTGAGTATTGTTTAGATGTGAGTTGTCCCTTAAGGCCCTCAAGATCCCTCAATAATGGCATGAATAAACATTGGGTAAACGATGAAATTAAGAGAATAAGCATACATTTGAAGAACCTGAATTGGATCCACAAGAACTTGAAATCTCAGGAATCACTTCAAGTTTACAAACAAGCAAAGGTTGATTTCAGGAAATTGTTGGAAAAAACTAAATCCGAATACTATCAAAATGCTATAAGTTCTTCTTCAAATAGAAACAAAACGGTTTGGAACATTGTAAATAATGAATTATGTAGAAAAGTTACTTCAAATAACAGTATTTGCCTGAACATAGATGGTGAATTCTATACTGAACCGGCTGTTGTTGCCAATGTTTTTGCAAGTTACTTCAGTTCAATAGCTGAAGTTAGCGTGTTGAATTATTTTGGTAATACTGTGTCGCAGACTTGCACCACATCTGCTTTATCTACTAACACTTTTTTCTTCTATCCGGTCCTGAGAGAAGAGGTCATTCAAATCGTGAAATCCTTAAAGAATAAGAAAAGTACAGGAATTGATCATGTTTCGGTCGGTATATTGAGGGCGGTGGCAGATATCATCGCCGATCCCCTAGCTAAACTTATTAACCTGTCAGTCAATACAGGCAAATTTCCTTCCAAGTTAAAAATTGCTACTGTTATTTCCATTCTAAAGAAAAACGATCCGAGCAATATTGTCAATTATCGTCCCATCTCACTCCTGAGTGTTTTCTCGAAGGTGTTTGAGAAGATTGCGTATGGCCGTATGATTTCATTTTTGAATCGATTCCGTGTGATAAGTGACTGCCAACATGGCTTTAGAGAAGGTAGATCTACTGAAACTGCAGCATTCTCATTTACTGAATATGTCTATAAGAACCTAGACAAGGGACTTTATGTCGCTGGACTTTTTTTCGACCTCTCGCGTGCTTTCGATGTTCTTCCCGGGAAATTCATTGAGAGTAAATTATTTAACATTGGCTTTCGCGGTGTTTTTCTTCGGTGGCTTGTGAGTTACATCACCGATCGCCATATGACGGTTAAGGTGGGTAACTGCTGGTCGGTGAAACATAGTGTCGGATTGGGGGTGCCCCAGGGCTCGATCCTTGGTCCGCTACTTTTCCTCCTTTTCATAAACGATTTACCTGATCACTTAGTTGTTGAATTGATGATTATTTTTGCCGACGATAAATCGGTGGCGGTCTCAGCGCGCAGCCGTCAGGAGCTTACTGAGATTTGTGATCAGTTGGTTCTCAATTTCTTGAAGTGGTGTCACTCGAATGCGCTTATTGTCAATGTGGGTAAAACTGAATGCATTTATTTTAGTAATAGGAATGTAAATAACGATCGACTCGTTATTAAATGTCTCAACCAGAATATCGTTTCCAAGGATAGTATAAAGTTTTTGGGTATACATCTTGATGGCTTTCTCAGGTGGAATTTTCATGTAGAGGCTGTTTGTAAAAAAATGGGTAGTTCTTACTATGCGATTAGTAGGATAATTAAATCATTACCACTGCAGTCTGTTATGGCTGTATATTATAGCTTAGTGTTTAGTTATATGAATTATAATGTGATGTTATGGGGTAACTCTGTTGAATCCAAGAGAGTATTTATCATTCAAAAGAGGATTATACGTTTAATTTTTAACTTGAATGTACGTGATTCTTGTAGGCCATTTTTTATTAAATATAAGATTTTTTCACTTCCCTGTTTATTTATGTATAGATGTCTAGTGTATGTTAAAGAGCATGAGTGCTCGATGGTAAAATTATCAAGTTTCCATAATTACTCCACCAGGAATGAAACAATACTGACCATACCATCTCATGTAACATCTAAGTATGAGACTTCCCCAGTCTATCAGGCCATAACATTGTACAACCATTTGCCAAACAATGTCAAGTTACTCAATAAAATTAATTTTAGGAAAGCTGTTAAATGTCTTCTACTTAAAAAAAGTTATTATAGTATAAAGGAATATTTAGATGATAAGTTTATTGTTGTAGAGTAAGTTAGGAAATTTCTTTCTTTTTTTGTATTTGACTTGTCCTATGCATTTTGAATGTCTCAAGGGATAAATAAAGATATTATTATTATTATTATTATTATTATTAACATCTCACTAATCGACTTCAAATACTGTAGATCTGTATTTTGAGATACTGGAAATACTAAAATTCAAATAATTATATTGAATAATCGAATATTGTTTATAGTCATCAAGAACTTTAAATTTCTTCAAGCAAAAGATTTAACAACGAGACAAATCGGAAAATATCAAGAGGAAAACATTTGGCTGAAACTTGCAAAATTTCCTTTTCCGTCAAAACTAAATTATTTATTAATCTAATCA
This sequence comes from Megalocaria dilatata, assembly GCA_034642435.1. Lineage (NCBI taxonomy): Eukaryota > Metazoa > Arthropoda > Insecta > Coleoptera > Coccinellidae > Megalocaria > Megalocaria dilatata. The sequence continues at coordinate 47,620,083 of CM067858.1, read as the reverse complement.
CTTTATCGTTTATCACAAATTTTTATCTGTTACTAATAATCAGTTCTATTTGTCCAACCATTGCAAAATATATCTATAGTCAACATTTAAAACATCCCGATTGTGTTATTATAATACTTGATCTTTATTATCTATCACCTACTGATTAGTACAAGGTGGATTCCATCTTACAGGAATTTATGTCAAACATTTCTAACGGTACCGTCTTTTGTTGTCTTTCTCATTAATTATTTTAGGTCGAGGTTATAACTCCAATTGAAATGGAATACTACCAAATCAATAATTTGTCATTAGTTGTAAAGCGAAAGGCTAAACCTATGACTGTAATATAAAGAGATTGTATCCTGAAAATATATATTTTTGGAAGTTGGTAACACACAATTATATCAATCATTCTCCAAATTATTAATTTCTGTTGGGCACAGAAATTAATATTTTATCAACTCTTTTGAGTATGGTTTCTTTATTTCGACTAATGCACATGAAGCATAAATATTTAATTAATTCAGTTACTTGAATACTGCCAATTATTCAGATTTTTTCTCATACCTTCCACAGTTTAATTATAAACAAAATGTGATTTCGCATATATTTATACTGGCATTCGTTTTGAAATGATATCCTTTAAGTAAAACTTTCCCAGCCTAACGGAAATCAATGGTAATTATTAAATACCTTGATCCTGCGTTGTATTTCCACAATGAAATATTGCCAAAGGATAACAATATACACTTGCTTAGACCCTCCATATGCTGTTATTTTTTTTGAATTGATATATTGGATCTAATAATCAATAAAAACCAAAACAAAAATACGAAATAAATTAATTTGAATTCATAATCGATAATCAAGTTGGGAACTAAAATTTTCCGAATTAAAAGCACAAATGAATACAGATAATTAATGTTGTCAAGAATAAAATTAGTTATACAGACTTACATTTTCCTTTTGAAGTGTTTCAAGTTTATACTGCTTAAGTAAATTATAAATATTTTATTCAAAAAAGTATCTTATCAGCAATCACTGAAGGAAAGCTGAAGAGAATCACCGCCAAGAAAAAACAGTGTCTGACTTTTCTCGAACATTTTCAAGAAATATTCTAAAATCAAAATTTGTGGACAGATCTGACAAAATAACTCTGCTTGGTATTCAGGACATTGAATAATTATTGTTTATCGGTTAGGATCTTCTAACCGATCACTGGTAATAGTCAATGTAAATGGTTAATTATTTAAATCCAATTACATATCCAAATGCACATTCGAGAATAAAAGGAAAATTCACAAAAATAATCTGGTCAACAAGACTAAGAGCAAGCATTTAAGAGAATAATTTTTCCTACATACATAATGTTCTTATCTATAAAAAAAATCAAATTCGTCATGTTATATCATCTCAATTTATTTGGACTGAAAAGTTGTCGAAATTAATGGGTTTCTAGTAAATACCCCTCGAAAAGAAGTTAAAAAATTGCAGTTTCAATATTAGTGCTTCCTTATATAAAGAAACAGGAAAGATGTTGTTTTGTTTAACCGGTGATTTACGCATATATACCTACCTATCTTCATCACTTTTTTCTGTACCATGTACTTGAATGACTCCTCTGTAAAGTAAGTACCAGTTATCTGTTCCTGTGCCATTGACCTATAGAGTACCGAAGCAAGTCACTGCCTTTAGGATCTATGAGATCGGATGGTACGAAAAGAACTAGAGACGTGCTTCGTGAAATAAAATTCTTCAAGATCTGCTCTAATTATTTGATCAGGTCATTGAAAGAGTAAGGTTTCTAAATCAACACGAATAATTGTGAAAGCATTTCAAAACAATGGGAAAAACTTTTAGAATTTACATTTTATACGTTCTATTCTCTTCTGGATGATGAACATTTGAATCAACTATAATTTCGTTCATTCTGTTCACAATAAATACGAAAATTATTGAACATGACTTTTTACTACAAAGACCAATTCTCATCCAATTTCATCAATTAATAGATATTAGATTGAAACTTTCTCTGATTATTAAACTAATAATAGCGCACATGAAAAACTGTCACTGAAATATTTCCAATCAGGCAGTTTTCCGGAAAATTATATCAGGATAATTTTCATTTGAAGAAAGACAGATATTTTTCAATTTTTAATTCATGAATGTAGGATTACCTCCTTGAGCGGACTGGCCACAAACTAAGCTGTTGCTAAAATTAAAACAAGTTGTATAAATTACTATAAAATAGAAAGGCTTTTTACTTGATAGAAGAAATATAACAAAATTTGAATATCAAAACAAATTGAAATATGTTTATCTTCTACAATTTTAATTTCCAAAAGAATTTTTTATTCAAAACTTTTAGAATTAAATTAATGTCTAAAACAAGCACCGCTTACATTTAATAGACGTATATAATCAAAACTCAATATACAATGTCAAATGAAATAAATAACCCAATAGATATACGAAAGTAATTAAAATTAATAAATAATATACGTCTATTAAATGTAAGCGGTGCTTGTTTTAGACATTAATTTAATTCTAAAAGTTTTGAATAAAAAATTCTTTTGGAAATTAAAATTGTAGAAGATAAACATATTTCAATTTGTTTTGATATTCAAATTTTGATAAATTACTATGTTTTACTACCAATAAATTGATATTTTACACATTTAAATGTGACTCGAGTTTCGGGAATGAATTATCCCATCTTCAGACAATTGAAGACTCAACAGCTTTTGCTGTTTTGAAATGAATAGTTTGCAATTTGGTCATCTTACATTTTCCACTGATTACTTGAAATAAGTTTTAACAATCATATCAACTTAAAAAAAAGGAAATTTGTGACATTTTCATGGAGAACATTGAAATAACTTCAAAATGATGTGACATATGACCATTTTTACACTTTGAGATTGCTAAGGGAGTTTGCCACCTCACTTCAGTTGATGATTCTACATCCATAATATCACGATCAGTAGATATTGAAATGTATAAATGCTGCTATTTTCTGGAAAAATTCCTTCCGTTATATATATGGAGTATTTTTTTAGATTGATAGAACTTTCGATATGGATAACTGTGATTTGACAGAAGGTAGAAAACATGTTGTTTTGACATTTATGTTCAATAAGCACTGACAAATTATCATGGAAAGACTCACGCCGCAACAACGTTTACAAATTGTTGAAATTTATTTTCAAAATCAGTGTTCTATACGCCAAACTTATAGAGCACTTCGTAAAATTTATGGTTTACATAATCGTCCATCAGAGCAGCTTATTCGTCAAACTATCGATAGATTTCGGACAACATTTTCTCTACTCGATGCAACAATAATAACAAGACAAAGAACTGTACGTACAGAAGAAAATATCGCTGCTGTAAGTCATAGTGATAATGATGATCCAGATTTGTCTATTCGTCGACGTTCACAACAAGTTGGACTCTGTGCATCCACCACATGAAAAATTTTGCTTAAAGATCTTGGTCTACACCCATACAAGATCCAACTGTTTCAAGAACTAAAGCCACTTGACCATAATAAGCGTCGTTTGTTTGCTGATTGGGCCCTAGAACAGCTTGAAGTTGATCCACTTTTGTGTTTATTGATGAAGCTCATTTCTGGTTGAACGGCTATGTAAATGTGTTTTATTTAAATTTAAAAATCTAACACCCTAAAAAAGAAACCCAATATTTGTGGGTGGACTTAATGAATAAAATAAACTTTCTCATTGGTTATAGAAATAATTTTGAGATGAATGCTTATAGATAAGGACAGAATGAATGTTTTCAAATTTTTTTTTCTTGAACTTAATGCTGTTGCAATTATTCACACGTTTCCTTAAAGATTTCTATGCACATGTGGTTAGAGTATCGAAAGCAATAAATGATCAAAATTCGAACAAGAGGTCAACAGATACAAGTTGAAAAGTTTGATATTCTTATAACCAGAAATTTTTGAATGGCTCAGACGTACAGGACAAGAAAATATTTCATAATGTAGACAGGGACGTCTCTAAATGAAACCTTACAGTCAAGACTTTAGTATTTCTATCAAATCTGTATATTTATATAATATTAGTGTAATTTTTATTCCATCAAAATGTCATGTCCTTAAAATTCGAGCAACTAGACAAAAACTAATGCCATATCAAATTTGTATAAAAATGGTTCGAAATGTCGTTTTGATTCCTAGGAATGTTAACAGATCTGTGGATCATACTGAATATGCTGATGATTTTTGGTTAATAGTGATACATTATTGTCTATAAGGCATAAGGGCATATAGTATATTTAAAATTTATGTTAATTACTATTAGATCCTGTGGTGATTGAATCAAAAAAGTTTCGCTATTTGCTAAGCACACTGTGTGCGGTCGGATTAACATTTCCTTCGATGCAACTCTTCAGGAAGTGGGTAACAAGCGGAAAGTGATGGTAGGAAATAGTTCCAACAAAGAGAACGCTGAAGATTTCGGAATATAAAAGATCCTATCATTTCCTCAGCAATTGAACACTACGTTCGAAGTGACGATACGCTTTCTTGCGCGAAAGTTGCAAGGTCAATAAATTGAGTCATAACGTGTTTGACTTGAAGTTATGATGTTGATGAAGGTATCTATCCGACAAATAATAGTGGTTGAAGTAATTTTTTTCAGATAGAATTACGAGTGGAAGATTTACAATTCATTCACTTTCAGGGAAATGGGTAATTATGGCAAATTAATTGCGCTATCTGTCGGAGTTCACACAGGGTGAAACTGTTACTTTCATGCACTAATGAACTAGTAGCTACAGTAATCTCACTTGATACCTATGAGTCCTTCAAAATAATAACATGATCTCTTAAGGTATTGTTTTTTTTCGTTATACAATAATAATGGCAGGTCTTCATTGCTCACCAGAATAAAAAGATTGAATGAAAATCGCGGTTTAATTTAGTTTAAATAACAGTAATGAGTTCAGATCGGAAATACCCTCTATTCTACCAATAAAACCCAGCAAAATCAAGCACATTTCATTGTGCTTAAAATGAAATGTCCTAGTTATAAAATTTATAATTAGGAATTATAATGTAAATTTCTGGAGGATATTCATTGTTGAATTTCGATATATGAAAATTGTTATAAAAGAACACAAAATATGGTTTGAATGTGAAAATTTTTCTATTTGTATTGAAAGGTATTATATATAATGTTATAAAGCGTCACCAGTTACTACACGGTGTAAAAAAACATTTATTTTTTGCCTTTGAAGCAGCTGCTCACAAAAAAATAATCGCCTTTCCAGTTCTCTTGGTTTTGAAGCTCTGAATGAATGGGGTTATTATAAGGGAGCTTCTACCTCGGAGGCGGCGTTTACCATTAAGAACTTGTGCACCTGAACTCTTCAGATAGGCGTAGTGCGCAATCTGCCTATGACGCCAGTGACCTTGTATTCCGCGTCGAAACGGTCATCGAATGCTTGTACTGTGCTCTACTTGTACCCGGCGAGGACGGTGATTTAGGTATTAGATAGATGTTAAACGTACAGACACTGCTTGCTGGTCACTCCCAATGTGAGTGCAAACTCCTCTTGCCTTCGAATTTTTTTACCCATCCCGAGCGAGGTCTTCAATGCCGAAATCACTACCTTTGAAGCGCCAAAACCTTTGTCTACATGACTTGTGAGTTGCAGCATTGTCACCGTAAACTTCCATAAGTATACGATGAGCTTCAACTGCACTTTTTCCAATTAAAACAAAAAATTGAAACTTCCGGGAAATGCTGTTGAGTTATCAAAAAATCTGACATTTCCAACAGCGTACCAAAAAAGTTTTTTTATGAAGCTCAACCTAATTCAAACTAGATGTTATCAACAGATGTCCAAGCTGTCTCAAACCGCGGCAATCAGCTGTCACTAATATTTAAAAATGTAATGGTTTTAAAGCCATATTTTGAAAAAATACCGAACTTATTTGTACTCCGAATAATACCATTTGCAAGATGTGGCTGTTCCGGTTGCTCGGTTGCTTGATAATCAGCCACAATTGAGTTTTTTCATGAAAAAGATCAAATCAAGTAATGATTCCAGTTCGAATAGATTTTGATTTCATGGGACACTTGATTTCAAAATTCTATTCGAATCAAAGAATTTTCGACTAAAATCTAAATTAAATCATTTGATCAATGAATGCTTTTATTATTATTATTATTGCAGTTGAATTTTTTGTGCGATTTTTTGATAAGCCTATATGAATTTTTTCAGGGAACGCAAGAGGAAAGAATTATTCTTACAACCGTGGAAGGAAAAGCAAACAAAAATATCCAACTCCCAGATATACGATTGGTTGATGGTCCCACGATATTGGCAGGCCGTCTTCAGCTCAAATACAAAGGACAATGGCAAAGCGTTTGTTCGAACTCCAGAAAGTAAGTTCAACTCATATAATGAAACGTTTCTGTCTTTCAATCTGCGTCAACTATGACGATACACGCTGTCACGTAAAAGATGCAATACAGAAATAACAATAGAGAAGACGAAGTTTCCTTATTATATTGTTATCAATGACATAGACCGCAAAGTAGCCTTAAGAATCGACCACTCTCTATGGAGAGACGACTGCTAGCTTCTGTCTCTTTTCTGGTATTCTTAATATAAATTTATGACTACATCTATTTCATTAAATATATAACAGAGTATTTGATATATTCGGTCTTTTTAATTAAAAAAATGTATATGAGACAGTAATTCATTTCCACAAAAATGTTTGTACTATTACAGCAATTGTTTCACCACGATGTGGCTTCTTCAGGTATTACATTGTACTGTCTGATGGTATTCAGTGTAACCAAGTTTAAATACATTTTTAGGTACGTGACCAAATAATGGAAGCAGAAGTCATAAAAACTCTAGGTGTTTATTGGAGTTTGCCGCTAAAAATGCCATTAAGGAAAAATATTCAGTAATGGAGAATGATCAACATCTGTTTGTTCGTTCAAAAGGATTTTACGGGCGTTATACCTGTTGATTTTCAGAAATTCCAAAAGTGTTAATCTGGAACTTTTGCTTTCAACGTGGATAATTTCATAATTATTGTTGAAATTATGCCTGAATTCCTTAAAATGATTAGCATATGTCGAATGTACAGAATTGGATATATAACCCCTTTGGTGTTCTTGGACCCGTTTCTTGAATGATCTACCAGTCTGGCCAATGTATACTAAAGGGCAATCTTTGCAAGTCAACTTGTAGACTCCGGATTTATTTTCTTTATTTGTACGATCTTTATTGTTTTTTATGTAGACACTAAATTATTAATTGTCTTAAAAGCCGCGTTATAATTGAAACAACTTTTGAAATATTTAGCAATATCTTCAGATAATCCATTGACATAAGATAACGAAAAATATTTCTGTGTTTTGTCCTCTTTTATGATTGGGTACACGAGATTTAATGCCATTTTCTTTTGTTTATTGGATACCATTTTGTCTATAAGAAAGGGATTGTAACCGTTGTTTGACGCTATTTGTTTAATAATATTTGATTCTTTCATAAAGTTTTCTGAATTTAAAGGGACATTCAATAATCTATGAATAAAACTATTATATGCTGACATCTTTTGGTTGGTGAGGTGGTTTGAAGTTTTATGTATTGTGATTTCTGTATGTGTTGGTTTGTGAAAAATACTAAAATCATGTAAATTATTTAATCCTATTATAGTGAGGTCAAGAAAATTAATACTTTGATTCTTTTCTTCTTCGATTGTGAATTTGATTTTTGGGTGGAGTTTATTAATGAAATTCTTGAAGATATGTAGTTGTCGGTCGGTGCCTTTGAAACAACAAAAAATGTCATCTACATATCTGTACCAATAAAGAAAATATTTGCTTATAGGATTCAGGTGTATTTTTGATTCCAGATCGTCCATGAATATTTCAGCTAAAATTGAACTGAGTGGATTTCCCATTATTAAACCATTGTCAAAAATATAGATGGTTCCGTTAAATTGAAAGTAGTTTTGTTCAAGGGGATTTGGGATTGGTATTATTTTTTATTAATAGTTTTTTTACAATTTGTACTGTTTCAATTGGAGGTATACTTGGGAATAAATTTTGTACATCAAAAGAAATCAATTTACAAGTTTTGGGCAATTGGGTGGATTTAATATTGTCTATAAGTTGGGTGCTATTTTAATAGAGTATTTAGCTAAAAAGTTTGTTTCGGTTTGAATAATAGAAATTAAAACTCTAGATAATTTTATGCTTGATGATGTGACGAATGAAACTACTGGTCTAATTGGATTATTTTTTTTATGAAGTTTTATTAATGAATATAATTTTGGAATTTGTGGGTTCATTAAAGTGAGCAAATGTTTTTTTGGGAAGTTATTGAAAAGGCTAACAGATTGGTCTATTATATTTTTTATTTGTTTTTGGAAATGTTCAGTGGGGTCTTTAGTAACGGTTTTATATTTATCTGGGGTTAAAAAAGCAGTAGTTTTGTTGAAATATTCATGTTTTGGAATAGCAACGATACTGTTTCCTTTATCGGCTCGAGTGAATATTAAATTATTGGTGTTTCTTTTTTCGATGATTGATTTAACTAAATTCTGTTTTATTGAGGAAGAGTGAATTTCAGTTTTATTTTTGTCTTTAATTATGTCAGCAATAATATATTTATTGTAATTTGAATTTGATTGATTTTTGAGTGATTGAATAGATTTAATGGCGAGTTCTGAATCTATTGCTGAATAGTCTAGGGATTTTTGTGAATTATTATTTTCTAGGTTGAATTTAAATCCCTTTTCTAAAAGGTTAGATTCTCTACTGTTGATTTCTACATCAGATAAGTTGACAAATCAAGGGTAAAATTGATGTTCAGAGAAAAGATGTTTTTTACTTTTATTAAATTTCGGAATATTCTTTTTATTTTTATGAGTTAAATTTTTTAGTTTGAGTTAAGAATTTGGAGTGAATAATTTTGCCTACACGTTCTCTAGTATTTCTGTCAATAATATCGAACTGAATAGAATGAAGTCTACTTGTTAATTCTGTATGAATTACCTTTAAGTATACATTGGTGACATCTCTTTGGTAGTATTGTACTTTCATGTCATTCTTCAACCATGTCTTCATTCCGTGTATTCGTCCATAAGTGGCTGCGGGGCTCTTGTTCTTCGTTTTGAAGTTGATGTATTTCGGGAACACGTTCAAATGTATGCATTTGGTAAAAAACCAAATATTTTGGGTATTCTTCTTACTTCTCAACAGAAGCTTGAAATACCATAAGACCAAAAAGCTGGTTTCAGCTTTTTAAACACCTAGAGTTTTTATGACTTGTGCTTCCATTATTTGGCCACGTACCTAAAAATGTATTTAAACTCGGTTACACTGAACACCATCAGACACTACAATGTAATACCTGAAGAAGCCACATCGTGGTGAAAAAATTGTTGTAGTAGTACAAACATTTTTGTGGAAATAAATTACTGTCTCATATACATTTTTTAATATAACAGAGTATTGATCGAAATTACCTAGCCAACTTAAGCCAATACATCTGTTCCAAAAACGCCCAGCTTTAAAATTCTTAGAAAAAACCTCTCTTAAAAAGCTTCTTCCAGAAAATATGCAGCTCAAAAGAGCATTTGAATAATAAAATTGATAAATAAAAGTTTGTAGAGGTTTGACAGAATTACTTTACTTTCATTCAGTTAATAGATGAAGCTTCTTTGAAGTAATGAACCCTATCAATTTATCTTTCTTTGTGTATAACAATTATAATATGTTTCTTCAATATGCAGCTGGACCACTGCCGATATCGAAACAGCCTGCAGACAGCTAGGCTTCCAAGGCGGATCCTTCTTCATGTGGTACAACAGACTGATGCCACTAAAACCTAGGCTGTTATACGAACAACCGAGCTGTACGGGTAGGGAAAGCTCGCTTTTCAATTGTAGGTGGAACTCAAGGCAGATGGGCTCTGGTGTGTGCGATTATCACCCAGATTTAGCGATACAATGCTCCCCCAGACACGACCGACCCCTACCGTTTTGGAGAGGACTTAACTTTGAACACGCTGAATTCGATAGGTTTTTAAGCAGAAGTAGAACCTTGTACATCCCCAAATCACTATCAGAGTTGAATTACGTGAACATTATGTATGCTGGAGCAGGAAGAAACCAGAACACGACAAGTGCAATTGAGGTTGTAGGAGTTGCACCAGTTATGAACAATATAGAAATTTTAAACTCTGCCTTCAATGGTATCAATATAAGCTACTCTGAAGCTCCGGTTCATCTCAACAATTGTACTGTTAGGAGCAACAGGGGTTATGGTGTTTTTATTAATTCAAGTTACGGATCAGCACATATAGATAACAGTATTATTAGTGAGAACGGTGCAGATGGCGTGCGATTTGTAAGAGCGTTAGAAAGACCCGAAGATAGAATAAACAAATTCGGTTACAACGATTTTTGTAACTTAGCTATACAAACTAGTCAAATTTACCCAGTGCAACTATTTTTCGAACAAACAGTTTATCTGAATCGCGATAGAATGTGCGATAAAGTATTCACAACAAGATTTGGTGAAGTTTTGTCCCTCCACATTGAAGGAGCTGTAACGAGCAGAAATGACAGTAGTTATATCGAAGTATACGATGGTGGCAGTTTGAACAACAGACTGATCACTAGTTTTTTCATAAGAAACAACACAAGACCGCAGTCCATAACTACGACTGTGAATCAGATGTATATAAAATTCAAAGCTGAGTCATTCACTCAAACCGTAGTTTTCTTAAGACTGATTTCAGGACGTCAGAAAGCGTTCGATTTAAACGTGAGCAACTCCGAAATTTCTGATAATTTGGGCAGAGGTATAGTGATCGACAATCTACGTTCCCAACTACATGTTCATAAGTCTTCGGTATCTAAAAATCAATATGTGGCAGGAGTTCATGTTACTAGCGGCGTGGGTGATATCAACGTAACCGACAGCAAAATATTCTTCAATAACGGGGATGGCATTAACGTAACTTATACCGGAGGAAACAGAAATATTTCCCGTTCGTCTGTAAGCTCGAATCAAGGATACGGGGTGGCAATATGGTTAAACCACACCGAAGAAACCGAATATACCTTTACAAACCAATCGACAGTTTTACAGTACTCCGAAATATACAAAAATATCGACGTTGGAATTCTTCATGGAAATTTCTGTGGACTGTCATTCCTAAATTTCAGCGGAAATATATTCAGGAGTTGTCTAAGTGATGCTTTGGAAATACAAAGTTGTTGGAAGTCCACAAACGAACCCACTCACTTGCAAGTGGGACACAATATTTTTCAAGGAAACGAAAGGATTAGTTTAAAGATAACACCAGCCCTCAATTTGAAAGCCAAAGTGGAGTATAATCACTTTAGATCTGGCACTTTTGGAAGTATACTAATGAAAAATAAACCTTTGGAACAATTTAACATACTCCCTAATGACATATTAGTACAACAAAACTATTTTCTTAACAACACGGGAATTTTCGTGGTGAATTTTGCACTTTCACCCTATGCTTCAAATCAACATTTGATGTTCACTAGGAACTTCGTTAAGAATAATAAAATTACAGAACCATTCCAACCAGAAGATGGATCTATATCCAATTTGATTCCCAGAAGTAGAGTTTCAGCACCAGTGGTTCTAGGATCGAATAATGTTGTAGTATTCAGGAATATAATAGAGAATTTAGATTCCAAATATGAAATAGGGAGTCATCTAGAGGACCAAAGTAAAACAATCAATTGTACGTTCAACTGGCTTGGATTTGGAAGTGATGAGCATATTTTCCATAGGATTTTCCATCGGTTCGACAGATACAACTTAGCCAAAATAGCTTTCATACCATTCCTCCTCCACAACTCAAATCCTCTCACAAACAAGTACAGTATACAACAGACATATGTTCCTACATTCTCTACCAGAGATTCCAACAGAATTGGAGGTGAAATAGAAGGAGAGGAGTTCCTGACAAGAGGTGAATATGTGGTAGAAAAAGACATTAACATAAGGCCTGGAGGAAAACTTACTTTGGAGCCAGGTGTTACTTTAAGATTTCCGTCATCAATTGGTATGCTAGTAGGCGGGCAGCTCGAAGCACGTGGTGTAGGACCTGATAGCATCAAATTAACACTTAAAGAAGAAATTTCCCATGCTCATGATAATGAAACTTTCAATCCAGATGTGGATACGTTTGAATTCGCCACGGAATTCTCACAAATTGAAACAAAAGGCTCAATAAGATTATTAGGGGGCAACACAGAGACAGTAGGTCGTTTGCAACTTAAGATAAATAACGAATGGGGAACTGTTTGTAATTACGGATGGACCAAAGAAAATGCTGCGTTGGTCTGTCAACAATTAGGCTACGTTTTGAACCCCGAAGACTGGATAGTAGAGAGAAATGAACTGCCAGATGCAGGAATAACAGAAAAAATTCTTCTATCCAATGTTCAGTGCGATGATTTCGATATGGATATTACAAAATGTAAATCTGAAAGAGTTGGAGAATTTGAGAACTCTTGCTCACACGAAAATGACGTTGGTGTCCGGTGCTACAAGACATCATGGGCTGGAGTAAGATTTGCAGGATTGGCTGAAAGAAGCAACATCCAATACTTGACGATAGAGCAGTCTGGTCTGCTAGACTACGCCACCAATACCTTCAAACCTGCTTTACAACTAGATTTCGCACGTCATAACTTCGAAAATATAAAGATAACGAACAATTTTCAAGATGGTTTGGGTATTTTATACTCCGATATATATACAGATGATACAATAAACATAATCAAGAACTCGGAATTTAGCAACAATAAAGGTGCAGGTATTAGTATGAAACAATTTGGGCTGAATGTGTATGGTAGCGTGATAGAAGGAAACAAAATTGGTATTAAGCACGACTCTTCATTACCAGGTCTTCAACAGAGAGAATTTACTGGTTGGTTCGTCGACCAAGAAGAAAATTACGTTTACAGACCAATTTTGATACCATATTATTCGAGTGCAAGAAACATTCAGTTACAACACGGCGAAACTAAATACTTGGTCACGCAAAAAGTTGAAGGTGAAATTATTACGCACGCTTACACCATTAGATGCGATCCTGGTTGGGTTATAGGAATACAGTTACTCAATCCTATCGAGAATAGAAGTACTGAAGAAATTTTCATAAAGGACGCCTTGAATTTATCTGGAAAATCCGATAGATGGAGTTTAAAACGTGATCTCAATGTCTTCCCTACAACTTCAAGCAGTTATGGTATAATTTTGGAATATGATAGTGGTAGCCATGCTCTAGGAGGTACTGTAATAGTTTTGAGTAATATAAGAGCACCCATGCAAAACATTGTTAATAAAATAGTTAAAGGACCTGTGCCAACTCTGACGATTCACAGAAGTATAATACGTAACAATGAGATAGGTATAATGGGCCTCTACTATAATAGGTACTTGGATGAGCTTGGAAATCATTACTTGAGAAAGTCTAACGAGACCCTAAAATGCATTCACTGCGATATCTCTCATAATAAACGGGAAGCAATCTTGATCCAATCGCCCAACTGGGACTTGCACAAAAGCAATATTTCCGAAACGGTTATTATGATAAATAATTCACTGATAACGGATAATGGGCAAGGAATATATCATTTTTCAAGGGACATGAGACAATCTAACAATCTTTTCCACTATGTTCTTCAGCATGACACTATCGAGCGCAATAAATATGGAGGTTTTGATATAAGGTTGCCATATGTATGGCAGTATAATGAAAATTTCACGCACTCTGTTTTCATGGACAATAACACTTGGACCAACAACAAAGATTTGATTATAAACATAGATGGTCACTATGCAGAAGTGAATATTACAAGAACAAAATTCAATAATAATTATTGCAAATCGGGATTATTATCTATTAAGGGGATGGAGAAGAAGTTGTACGTGGTCGAAAACAAGTTTAATAACAACAACGCTAAATTCCTTGTGAAATTCAACCTGGACAGTCAATCAGAAATAATTGGAGATGTACCAGCTATCTTTATGTACAACGAACTGAGAGATAACAAGTTCATTCCGACGAAAATTGAAAATTTGAAAGTATCAGATCAAGATGCGACAACCGTTATATCGTTCAAAGGTATTCAAAAAGTGAGGGTTAAAAGAAATCTGATGTCTAATAACGAATTAGACTTTCTCCTCATTGCCGGAATTATAACAGCCAAAATTAATAACACTATAAACGTGGCCGAGAACTGGTGGGGAACTAGCAACTTGCACGAAATCCAAGAGAAAATTTTCGATTTTCATGACTGGAACAATCACGCTATAGCTGAGTTCCAACCGTATCTCTTAAGCAACGATTTTGAAACCAGCTTTTCAACAAGCTCCGATATGGGACGCAGCAATCTAGACTTAGACAACATGGGAGGGCAAATATATGGCAATGTCACTCTATCGAGTCGTGGAAAACCGTATGTCATTAAATCCGATATAACTGTAATGCCTGGAGCTACCTTAAAAATTGAACCTGGGGTTGTAATGGAGTTTCCACCAAATGTTGGAATATTAGTACTCGGCTCTTTAAAAGCTAAAGGGCTGCCTGGAAACGAGATCATAATGAGACCAATTGGACGTTCGGATCAATACAAATTCATAACAAGGAAACGACGAGACATGGAGAAGCTCCAAGTAAACCAGATAAGGCTCTGCAAGGATTCGAGATGCCAGAATGATGACAGCGTAATTCCCAATGAGGGATTCTTGGAATATTTCAATTCAACAACGTTTCAGTGGGTGCCCATGTGTGATCCGCGGTTCACGGAAAGAAATGCTCAAGTTGTATGTCGGGAACTTGGCTTCGATCCCCTAAACGCTTATTTCGCGCATGATATTAGAATCGAGTTTCACAGCAATTCTCTCACGAGAATCTGGTCGTGGCCAGAACCTTTACAATGTGACGGAACAGAAAATAGATACACCGAGTGTCCTATAAGACTAAACGGTCAGCAATATGGACACCGACATAGTTGCTTATGGAACTCTAAATTCGTCTTCATCAACTGTGGTGAAACAATGGGTGACAACCGTGGCGTATATTGGGGTGGAATAAGATTTGCTGATCCATTATTTGAACAGCAATTATTCATCCACAGAATGCACGATGTTCATACTCACAGTGAAATAAAAGAAGAACAGTCCGTGATAGAATTCGTGAAAATAATTGGTGCAGGTATATTGCACAATGAAAAATCTCCAGCGATTCAAGGTATCCTCAAGAGTCCTAAGATAAGTTATGTGACCATTAAAGACACTGCATCACATGGCATCAACTTCATTTCTCCTCAGAAAACACTGAATTTACTGCATAATAAG
This sequence comes from Megalocaria dilatata, assembly GCA_034642435.1. Lineage (NCBI taxonomy): Eukaryota > Metazoa > Arthropoda > Insecta > Coleoptera > Coccinellidae > Megalocaria > Megalocaria dilatata. The sequence continues at coordinate 47,604,682 of CM067858.1, read as the reverse complement.
ATAGAAAACTCAGCTGGAGTAGGCATCAACATTTTATCGTTAACTGGAGAAGGAAGAGAGTCGGAACACTCAAGTTTCGCACCTTTGAGAGATCTTAACATCCCTTATCAATTATTTGGACTGGTAGATATATGCGACCCACACAAAGAAATAATAATAGAGGAGAAAATGTTAGTTTATTACAAATACGACAACCACCCAGTAAACTGCATCAAGATTTTCAAAAGTGCCTTCAATATCAAAGGATTAGGTTTCAGGCTACTGCAGTTCAACCTTTTCAATTCTACCAACAGGTATTCAGTTCCTGATTTCATATCTTTGTATGACGGTGATATATTCAATGTGACATCAAGAAAAATTGCCCAGTTTACTATGAATTCCATGAATGAGAACAAATTCTACAAGACCAGACTACCTAGCTTGAGTGTTAAACTTTTCGCCAATGGTGCTTCATCAAACCATGGCTTTTTTGCAGAAGTTGTTACTTTGCCGATATCAGCCATTGGATTCAGTAAGTTCGTAATTTTCATATGTTTGACAGGAAAACACAAACGTTTTATTCTACTTGCAGATAGAGACGTTCAACATAATATTTCCTTTTCGGTAATGAAGAACAATAGAGAAGGTGGTCTTCTTTACATGAGTGCTGGAGAAGTTAATCCTGTTGTGACAGTAGAAAAAAATCAATTCAAAAATAACTGTAGAAAATTTTATGGAAACTTCACAACGTGCAAGGCTGCAGTAGACATGGATGTGCAGAATACAGAGTCTATATTTTTCAGGGTAAGTTTCATCAGTATACTTTCTCCACTATAAATGGAGCTGTGAATAAACTTTACGAGTATTCGCCAAATATTCACCATTTCGGAATTTTTTTGGTTTCCTTGATATCTAGCCCTGTCTTTTCAGTGACATACGGACGGTTTCTGGACATATTTTAATATTTCGTCGATTTCCAAATCTGTTAGCCAATTTGCGAAATCCCAGGCGCGGATTGTGTCGTCCTCAGGCCAATAAAGCGTTTTAATTGTTTCTTTTAATCTTACGCGGTCTTCCTGAAACTGGTCTCTGCCTCATATCCATGACATTTTTTATCTTCTTCATTGTCTCATATACAACACTTTTCCCACTTCAGTGAATTGCATTAATTTTTCAACGTTTAGAAAACCTTTTCTATATAAATATTTTACCTGTTCTCTTTTTTCTAGTTGCGACATTATTTCATAAATTGTATACCTCTGTACAATCAACAATATCTGACAAATGGTGTTGCCATGCACCTTTGGCCATAGCCGACTATCTGCATACATTACTTTTGTCTTAGAATGTTACAAAAAAGAAGTATATTAAAATTATGAAAAATTATAAAGTTCGGATACTTTCTAAACGGACTATATAATTAGCTTATGACTTGAATGTTCGAATCTAACTATATCTTTCTTAAATCGCACACGCACTAAGATCAAGATGTCAGAACGAACCCACTACTCTGTCAAGAAAGTACCGGGAATTTTCAATTAAAACAACATTTTTACATTTAATCGTCAAAATTTGTTGGGTCGCCTTCAAAATAGGCTCCATTTGCTCCAATACATCTATGCCAACGGCACTTCCAATTATCGAAACATTTTTTATAGGCGGTTTCCGGGATGGACTTTAGCTCTCGCGCCGAATTTTGTTTTATGGCTTCAATCGACTCAAAACAGGTGCCACGAAGGGGCAATTTCATTTTTGGGAAGAGGAAAAAGTCGCAGGGAGCCAAATCCGGCGAATACGGTGGTTGCTGAAGCACGTTTGTTGAGTTTTTGGCGAGAAAGTCAGTCACAATCGTAGCTCGGTGAGAAGGCGCGTTATCGTCATGCAAAATCCATGAGTTGTTCGCCCACAAATTTGGCCGCTTCTTACGGATACGCTCACGCAAACGTTTCATAACGCCTAGGTAATACTCCTTGTTTACCGTCTGACCCTCTGGAACGAATTCATAGTGCACCACGCCACGGATATCGAAGAAAACAATGAGCATCACCTTCATTTTCGAGCGGCTTTGGCGTGGTTTTTTCGGTTTCGGCTCATTTTTTGCCACCCATTCCGATGATTGCTGGCTTGTTTGCATATCGTACTCGTAGACCCAGGTCTCATTACCAGTTATAATGCGTTCCATGTATGTAGAATCGGAATTACAGCGATCCAGCATGTCTGAAGCAACCTGTTCGCGATGACGTTTTTGAAGAAAATTCAGGTCTTTCGGTACGAGTCGTGCGGCCACCTTTCTCATGCCCAAAATATCAATCAAAATCGTACGTGCGGACTCGTCGGATATCTTGAGATCATGTGCTATCTCTCTCAAGCTGGTACGACGGTTTTCCAGCACCCTTTCCTTAATTTTATCGACGTTATCTTCAATCGAAGCCGTCGATGGGTGACCACTTCACGACCGTCCTTGAAGGCTCTGTACCACTGATATGCACGAGTTTTCGATAGAGCATTATCACCAAAGGCCTTTTGCAACATTTTCAATGCATCGGCACACGAAAATTCATTTGCAACACAAAACTTTAAACAAATTCTTTGCTCAACGTAATCACCCATAGTAAAAATCGGCACGCACTCTGACATCGACTGACTTAATCAGCTGTTGCAAACACACTAGTTGACAGATCCCGCTCAAGCTTGGCATAGTAATTAAGAACAGTGGTACCAACCTAGGAAAAAAAATTTTTACCTGCCTCATTGCCCCGCCAGATTTAAATCAATAATTCCCGGTACTTCCTTGACAGAATGTACGTCACGAATCGTTCATCCATCTTCATGTTTGAAAAACACCAAGCAGCATTACCACAACAGCGTAGATTACTCAAAAATCTATATTGATAGAACAAGTAGAAATGTTGAAAGTTCGGATAACGATAAGAAATACTCAAATTATGCGAAACACGTTTTAGACAATAATCATTCTTTTTGATATTTCACATGTTTAAAACAGAAGTTCTCTGAAATTAAATTTATGAGAATAGTATGAAATGAATAAGCATAAAGATACTTTTAAGGGGCCAGACTCTCTTTTATTACAACCCTCTTTTAAATATTTTTGAGATATCAATCTGAAATGTGATTTTGAGTTAATAATTTTTTTGTTATAAACCATTAAAAAAATAACTTGTGTACACATTTTCCAGAAACCATAGATTCAAAACAAAAACTGTATTCTTTGTACTCTGTCGAAGTCTTTTGAGATGGACGAAAAATACGTTATGACCATTTAAATCATATAGAAGTTTAGAAACATGTCAATTTGAACGTGCGTCAATACTTGATAGTAGTAAAATTTAAAAGACTTTAAATTCAGAATTGTATATTGAAACTATATACAAAAACTATCAAATTGATATCCTTATATATAATTTCTATAAAATATTCTTCAATGTCTCGGAAAAAACCATTTTACATACCGATATGAAACGTATTAATACAACTGTATTAACAAAAACTGTATCAGTATGTATATTAATATACAAATACAAGAAAGTCCACTATTCCAAAATTATCTAAAATTCTCAAAATAAAGGATCATCTAAAAATAATTGAACAAGAATCCCAACAATTGATAGCTATTTCGGTCTCTAGACCTCTTCAGAAATGTATTGAATTCAGATCCAAATATGTAACGAGATCAAAATTTAACTTAGAAAATAAGATCAAACCTGGAACGAATAAACTCGAAGTAAGCTGTTTTATTTTGGATACTTTAAGTATCAACGTGTTGTTACGTATAACCTATAACTATATGACTATTTGTATTCGGAATACAGAAAAACATCCCAAGATGAGAAAAATAACCAGAATTTCAAAAATAATAAATAATTAAGGAATATATTGTGGATATTTTGCCTCCATATGCATTCATTTCATAATTTAAAAATTCAATTTGAAGGTGAATCAATACTCAATAGAGGTAAAATTTAAATGACTTTAAATTCAGAATTTTATATTCTAATTTCTACAATATATATTGAAACTATATATATATATATATATATATATATATATATATAATATTGACTATAAATAAGAATATCAATTTGATAGTTTTTGTATATAGTTTCAATATATATTGTAGGAGTTAGAATATATAATTCTGAATTTAAAGTAATAGACACATGTGTTTCGTTAATGAATTAATCCCACTTTTTCAGAACAATTTAGTGGAGGGAAATCAAGGTGGCCTTTCTATCAGGTCTGATTCCAGCAGCTCGGCGACATCTCTGAAAGGATATATAAGGAATAATCTATTTGTCAACAATACGAATCTTCCCGCACTATTCATAGAAGGAAGGCAATCTTCTCCATACCAGGAGGTGACTTTAACCAGGAATTATTTTACGCGGAATGTATCGCCATATGTGAACAACATTATACTGAAACAAGTGGTTTCAAGCTTTACGCACAACTATGTAAAGCGCAATATAGGCTTTAGGAACATAGAGATATCTGGTTTCGATAGAGTGAGGTTGCCAATTTTCCAGACCACGTCACACAATGGATTTTATAAGTAAGAATTTTATTAATAGTAGTAATAGTAAAAATTAAAAGTAACTTTGAAGGAGAATTGATATCCTTATATATAATCAATATGAAATATTTTTCAATTTCTCGGAAAAAAATATTTTACATTCCTACATGGAACGTATTAATACCAATGTATTAACAAAAACTATATAAGTATGTATATTAACAAATACAAGAAAATCCACTATTCCAAAATTATCTAAAATTCCCAAAATAAAGAATCAAATAAAAATAATTAAACGAGAATTCCAACATTAGAAAGCTATTTCGGTCTCTAGACCTCTTCAGAAATGTATTAAATTCAGATTCAAATATTAAATAAGATAAAAATTTAACTCACTAAATGAGATAAAACGAATAAACTCGAAGTAAGCTTTAAAGTATCCATAATAAAACAGAAATGATCAACGTGTTGCTGCGTATACCTCCAACTATTTGTACTCGGAACACAGAAAAACATCACAAAACTTATTCACCCCAAATAATGTCCCATGATGGGAAAAATAACCAGAATTTCAAAAATAATAAATAAGGAACATATTGTGGATATTTAGGCTCTATATGAATTTATTTCATATTTTAAAAACCAATTTGAATGTGAGTCAATACTTAATAGAAGTGAAATTTAAATGACTTCAAATTCAGAATTATATATTTTAACTTATACAATATATTTTGAAACTATATTGAAAAAATCCAATTGATATCCTTATCAGTATAAAATATTTTTCAATGCCTCGGAAAAAATAAGGCTTGGAGCTATAAAGGGAAATGTGTATGATTGAAAATAAGAGGTTAATTCAAAATAATTTGTCAATTCTACATGTATGTTTAACTTCAAACCACCCAATCCTGCTAAAGTAGGATCGGTCCAAACTACAATATGTCTAAGACGTGTTGTATGCATGTGAAAAAAGGGGGAAACTCAAAGTATAAAAGTTTTTAAAATGGAATTAATTTAAAGATATTCTTGATAGATGATAATATTCAATTTTTAATAAAAAAAGGGTATTATTCTGTTGAACCTCTATATAAGTGAATTTTTGAAACGATTGAGATCAGAATGTTAAAAAACCTGTTTCTATTTAAAGAGATATTTTAAAATTAATTGAATTCAATCACTTCATTATATTATGTAGAAGTTTTACAGAATAATTCTGTTATATGTTAAATTAAAAATTAACCTCTATCAGGAATATAGTATACTCTTCAAATTCAATTAAATCTATACATATAGAATAAAATCCATAGGTTATTTGAGTTTTTTCGTTTTTTTTTACATCTGTACAACACGTCTTTAATATTCTTGATTGTTTCGGTCTCTACTTGGATCATATACGTCTTTAATATATTGTATTTTAAACCGTGCATCTCAGGTAGGATTGTGTGCTTTGAAATAAAACAGAGAATTGACAATTTAATGTGACTTAAACTCTCTATATTATAAATGAAGTTAGGTAAGATGGATTTTAATTTTAATAATTTTATGTGTTCATTTATCATCCTAAAAAATCGGCTGAAGTTATGGATGAGAGTTTCAAACACTGTTTTAGAGAATGTGATTTATTTTCGAATTTATAACGGGCATTTTTTGCAAAAAACTGGTTATAAATGATAATCATATAGAACAGTTTACTGTATCGGCTTAGTATGTTATTTTATTTCTGTCAATTTTCGATATATTCCTTTATATTTTGAAGTGCTTTACGATATTTGATAGTTCTATATATCTGCTCAAAAAGAAACATATTTTTTCTAAGACATTTATAACAATTAATTTTTTATATTTAAAGTTGTATATTTCTTGGTAACTGCAGGTTTAATGTAATGGTTCTAGTTTTCGAATGGTCAGTAATTCGTATAGGCAACACCTTCTTTGCTAGACTTGAAGCAGTTGTAGATCGTATCGAACAATTAATACTACAACGAATCTTGACATGGTAACTAGGCCTGTTCTTACTCGTTGTTAGACTATTCAGAAGCAATTACGTCCAACAGAAATATTCTTGCCGTAATCCGATTGGAAGATTTTTCTGTCACGATAACTTATTCTCCGTCACCTTAATTCATTTAAAGAAATGAATTCAAAAAAATCTGTCCGAATTATTTTAATATTCTCTATAAAAAATTTTCAAAATGATTAATCTAGAAAACACTTAATAAAAATATTAATTTTATGATTATTTCAGCAATTACGCGTTAGCCTGGGATTCACGATCGACAATCGTTGCTGGAACAGCTGGACAGCAATACGTTGACAATATCTTTTCTAATCCTGATAATGACTACGAGGTGATTACCGTCAACAGATCATTGTAAGTTTTATATCAATATTGCTAAACATCTCAATTCCCAAATATTTAAAGAATGAAGAAAGTGAGGCAGTATTTTCCATGTTTTAATGTTAGCAGAAATTAAAAAAATGTGTAATATATATAAATACATTTTCTTAATTAAAATGAGTTTCCACGAAGTAAAGACCGAATGTATCAAATATTAGTTAGCAGAAATGTATATTTTCAAAAGACCATTGCGTTCACAATTAGCACCAGGCTTTTCCAAAGTTAATTCAATACAATACAAGAATATGTATATCCTGAGTTCATTCAATACATCTATTTCCGTTTTTTAATCCGTTCGGCGTATGCTAACGATAACTTATTCGTCTATAAATGAAGGTCTGAGTACTACCTTAATTTAATGAAATGCTCCAGATTCTAGAAAGTTATGGAACCTTTGGATATCTTGACAGGGTGGTTAGCGTTTTCTTCTTTTGGCCCTTTGTACTATGTTTACGCTAATAGAAGTAATAATCAACTGTATTCCATACATGGAGCTCTTCTTGGAACATGATTGCATGTTTATTTATTTAAAAAATACCTCCAATATTTAGCGAGCAATTTTATAGTTCAATTTTTCCAATATCAAACCTCTTTGGTGAGGTCTGTTGTTTAAAAACGATAACTAAACTGATAGTTAACACCATTATATAAGGAAATTCCTGTTTAATACTTATACTACCATATTTCTTCCTCAGTATAGAAAATCATTCCTGTGGGCATGTGCAAGTCTTTGATTATATAGTTAGCAAATTGTTGTCTTTCTAACACTAGCTTCAATAGTGTCGCTTTAGTTAGGCATAAATGTGTTAATACTTGAACCTGATTTTCTTTAGTGTATCTGGAAATGAACCCGCACTATTTATGTACATAGGTTCTGAAGGACAGTCTATGTTATATATTCCCATTAGCGTCCTAAGGCATCGGGATTAAAATGCTAAAAAGCCTTAACTTTTTAGAGAATAAAAGACTACATCAGGGAATTTATCGAAAATGCTAGTGAAGAAAAAGTTTTTGTAGTCAGCTTCACAAAATATCTAAATAAAAGTTTCAATTAAAAGTTCTGGATGCCTACAGTAAATGGATAAATGTTTTATGCAGTTTTTAAAATATGCACTTTTCAAAACGTGAAATGGGAGATTTTCAGAAGGGGTCTTTGATCGACAATAAATTCCTTTAGGAGAATATGAACCAAAATCCTTTTTCCGTTATTCTGAAAGGAATTTTATGGGGATATTCAAAACCTACCTGTAGAAAATGAATTCTGTCTAATCACTGCAGAATCGAGTAAATTTATAAGGCATTGGAATTCCGAAATAGCAATATGAATAGCTACCGAAATCCAACATCGAATCCTGCATAATTTTTATTGTCTTAGGATTCATACCGATATTTCAGCATTTTCTGTCTGAAGTCTCTCTCATCTAGTAGTTTTCATTCGAAGATGGAAAACTTACAACGATAACTTCAAGTTGGGAATGTTGATTTGTGAATTGCTAAAATCCTGTAAGAAAATTATGAATTACATTTTCATACACCTTGGCTCAAATATTCTGATTAATTTAACTCTGTACAGAAAATATTTTGCATGACTCAATGGGACAGGTAGAATTAACAAAATGTATGCAAAATTTTTGTGACAGACATAATAATCTTCAGACACGATGCATGCGCTAACATGACGTCAGATGTTCGTACATCATAAGTTCATTAAATTGCATTGATTTCTAACACTCACCATTTTCAGAAGTTAATTAAAATATACGAGGCTTCAATTAAAATTAATTACTTCAATTAATTACCTAAACTTATTAGTGGAGTTGAACAAAGTATATTATGCCATTTTCAGAACCTTATTATATCTTATGATGAGATGGCTGATTTTTCAAACAATGGTATTAGACAGGCGGTCGAAATTTAATTTGACTTCGAATATTATCTATATGTCCAATAAATATTATTTTTGTCTCAAAATATGCAAATGAAAAAATATTTTGATAGATAGCTGAAAATATCTTTTTGACACTAGGACCCAAAACTATCAAATACTACTCTGTCAAGAAAGTACCGGGAATTTTCAATTAAAACAACATTTTTACATTCAATCGTCAAAATTTATTGGGTCGCCTTCAAAATAGGCTCCATTTGCTCCAATACATCTATGCCAACGGCACTTCCAATTATCGAAACATTTTTTATAGCCGCTTTCCGGGATGGACTTTAGCTCTTGCGCCGAATTTTGTTTTATGACTTCAATCGACTCAAAACGGGTGCCACGAAGGGGCAATTTTAGTTTTGGGAAGAGGAAAAAGTCGCAGGGAGCCAAATCCGGCGAATACGGTGGTTGCTGAAGCACGTTTGCTGAGTTTTTGGCAAGAAAGTCAGTCACAATCGTAGCTCAGTGAGAAGGTGCGTTATCGTCATGCAAAATCCATGAGTTGTTCGCCCACATATTTGGCCGCTTCTTACGGATACGCTCACGCAAACGTTTCATAACGCCTAGGTAATACTCCTCGTTTACCGTCTGACCCTCTGGAACGAATTCGTAGTGCACCACGCCACGGATATCGAAGAAAACAATGAGCATCACCTCAATTTTCGAGCGGCTTTGGCGTGGTTTTTTCGGTTTCGGCTAATTTTTGCCACCCATTCCGATGATTGCTGGCTTGTTTGCATATCGTACTCGTAGACCCAGGTCTCATCACCAGTTATAATACGTTCCGTGAATGTAGAAGCGGAATTACAGCGATCCAGCATGTCCGAAGCAACATGTTCGCGATGACGGTTTTGAAGAAAATTCAGGTCTTTCGGTACGAGTCGTGCGGCCACCTTTCTCATGCCCAAAATATCAATCAAAATCGTACGTGCGGACTCGTGGGATATCTTAAGATCATGTGCTATCTCTCTCAAGCTGGTACGACGGTTTTCCAGCACCCTTTCCTTAATTTTATCGACGTTATCTTCGATCGAAGCCGTCGATGAGCGACCACTTCACGACCGTCCTTGAAGGCTCTGTACCACTGATATGCACGAGTTTTCGATAGAGCATTATCACCAAAGGCCTTTTGCAACATTTTCAATGCATCGGCACACGAAAATTCATTTGCAACACAAAACTTTAAACAAATTCTTTGCTCAACGTAATCACGTAAACATCGGCACGCACTCTGACATCGACTGACATCTGACTGACTTAATCAGCTGTTGCAAACACACTAGTTGACAGATCCCGCTCAAGCTTGGCATAGTAATTAAGGACAGTGGTCCCAACCTAGGAAAAAAAAATTTCACCTGCCTCATTGCCCCGCCAGATTTAAATCGATAATTCCCGGTACTTTCTTGACAGAATGTATGTGTTTAATTTTTATAATTATTATTTTAAATGAAAGTATTTCCTTGTGCTGAAGTGTACATGGATTGATGCAATTTTGATGTGAGAACACATGTTATGAAGATTGTTTTCACAAGAAAATTATATTTCTGACTACTCACAATTCAACTTTGGGATTGTAGAAAACCAGGAAATTCAGTTCAATCGCTAGTGTAATATTTTTGAGTAAATCCTGTTAAAAATGCTCTTCCATTCTTCTATATTTAATATTGTCATAGTTCTCATTTTTCCCATAACTCAAGAATATCTGATGGCAATATTGAGATAGAAAAATTTGTACCCGAAAATATGTCGAGTTTTTTTTGTTTTCACGGGAGATTACATTCTGAATGAATTTTTTTAAGGATCGATCCTAGAAGATTCGGAACTTTGTAGGGGATATGGATGAATTTTAGGTTTCTTTTTGCAACAAAAAACATTCGATAATTTGAAATAAGGTTATTCTGATTTTCACAAATTTTTATTATTTAACTCACAACAATTGTTTCGCTATCACAGTAGCATCATCAGGTAAGATCACATTTTGAATAACTGACTTACCTGATGATGCTACTGTGATAGCGAAACAATTGTTGTGAGTTTAACAATAAAAATTTGTGAAAATCAGAATAACCTTATTTCAAATTATTTAATATGGATTTTCACCAAGTAAGGACTGATACAATTCAATAAAAAACATTCGAATTCAATTTTGAAAAATTCATGCCATTAAACTTTTACACTTTCTATTTAATAACTATATCCTTAATGTTTCGATTGTTGTCTTGAAATTCTTATGATTATTGCAAAGATAAGATCCATTAGTGATTCTCTCATTAATTCAATTTATTTTTTATGTGCATGCTGCATGCAGATTCGAATTCAACAGGTAAGATTTAAAAGCACTATAATTCATAGCTTTTTTGTATGTGTTGTTTGCTTTTATAGAGTGAGGTAATGTTTAATTGATGAATTCAATTCAAATTCAAACCTGAGAATCTATTCTTCCTCAAAAAAAATATATAAAACTGAGTCACAAAACGGTAGAAAATGAAATCAATCGGTCATTTACATCATCAGGCTGAATATCTGAAATAGGTGGGGAAAAAATCCATTATTTTTGTGTGAACTTGAAGACTTTTAACGTCTTTCGGATTGTCCGATTTCGGTGAAATATGCACCGTTTTATTCTAAAATTTGTTTCCATTTTAAAAATTAGCTTCATAATGCCTCTTTCATGAAAGTCTTCGTTCTTATTGGCGAAAAACTCTGGTAATCGATTTTCAGAATCTTCTCTTGATGCCAATTTCTTATCACTCAGGAAGTTTTGCAATGCGGGAAAAAGTTGGTAATCGCTTAGTGCCAGGTCCGGACTATAAGACGCATGCATTAAAACTTCCATAATAAAGCTCCTGGAGTTTCTGGCGAGTCACTACAGACATGTGTACCCTGGCGATGTCCTGATGGAACACAACACGTCTTCTGTTCGTTAATTCTGGCCGTTTCTGGTCAATCGCTAGTTCCATTTTTAACACCCTGTAATTCACAATTGAATGGACCAAACAAAAAACAGCAAAAGAATTTTGTAGTGTGAAATATCACCTTAACAACGAGCATAAATCTGAAATTGTTTGATCCATACTTTACGAACTATCGATCACTGCAGCCATCTGGATTTCTTTTTCTCCCCTTGGAATTAGCATATCCATCTCGGTACGACGTGAGGACCTTGAGAATATATTATGATTTCAATTCAAAGGAAGGTTGTTTAAATATTTCAAACCGACCCAAAATTCAATATAGACGTAGACACATGACCAAACTCATGTGTATTGCCTAGTATTCAGTAAAACATTTTAACAGATTCAGTGAAATAATGAATATTTTGGAATTGTAATTCTGCTTTTGATCATCTTAAATTTGTGATCTACATTCTTCATTTCTATGAGTTAACTAAATGGTTGGGGAAAAAATCCATAATTTTTGCCTGAACTGCAAGACTTTATTTAACGTGTTTCAGATTGTCCACTTTTGGTCAAATATGAACCGTTTTGTTCTATAATTTGTTGCCATTTTGAAGGTAGCTTCATAATGCCTCTCTGATAGAACTCTTGGTCCTTATTGGCGAAAAACTCTAGGAATAAATTTTCACAATCTTCTTTTGATCGCATTCTCTTTTCATTCAGGAAGTTTCGCATTGAGATAAAAATATGTTAATCGCTTAGTTCCAGGTCCGGACTATATAGTTTTCGCAAAATATTGTCGTATGGGACCCATTTGTATAATCAGTCACCATCAGTTCAAAGAATGGGTGGTTTTTTCCGTTTGGTCAAGGCTTCGCAGCTGGAAATTCGATCCATCATGTTTTTTGGTGTTGATTGGTATAGCACCTAAAAATCGATCTTCTTTTCTAATCCAGCTTTGCACAAATGATTCAAAACATGCCGGTCAACTTCAATTATTTCTCTGATTTTATCGACAGGCTAGATGCATCTTTAACATCAAAAATACCTGAACGGAATCGACAAAACCAAAATTCCACCTAATTAGCTGTTACAGTATCGGGACCATAAACACCATTGACAATTTCAGCCACCATTTTCAAAACCCGGTAACTCTCACCTAAATAGACCAAACAAAGAACAGCAAAGAATTTTTTTAGTGTGAAATGTCTCCATGGCAACGAGGAAAAATCTGAAATTGTTCTCAGTTACTTAAGTCATTTGCCTAAAAACTAATGGATTTCGTTTCCCCCACTTTTTATAATAATAGTGGCTTTACGTGTTAACAAAGAGAAATATGACTTATTCTTATACTAAATATACTTTTCAGTACTCTACAACTTTGGAATACGAAAATCGACGCGATTTCGAATTACTGGGGAGTTAATAACTCATTGGCCGTAAGCGCCAGAATCAGAGATCAAAATGATGACCCACGTTTATTGGAGGTTACCCATGTGCCATACCTCATGAACAACAAATCGATCTTGAACGATGGAAAATGTCCGCCTGGGTGGAATTTAGTTGGCCAGACTTGCTTCATGTATATTGGTGCACCTATGAGTTTCCATGAAGCTAAAGCTTTCTGTGAAGTACGTAGACACTCTCCACTTACTGTATTTCAAATTTACGAATTTCTGTCTTGAATTTTCAGGCTGATAATGCGTCGATGCCTTTTATATTAGGAAATATCAACTATTTACCATTATATGAGTTCATAAAGAAACAAAGTCAGTGGAATATTTACTCTGAACGTGTTTGGGTTCAGCACATCGACCAAATCAATGAGTGTACCTTATTCGCTTACCAAACAATAGATGTCGCCGACTGTGAGTTGAGGAATCCATTCATCTGTGAGATTGGTGAGTTAAACTGGAATTGATACGTTACCCTGATAGAGAAAGAAGTGATTCATTTCATAACTCAACTTTTGCTCGATTCCTGTTGTTTTTCTTGGAGTACTTTTTCATATTTAAAAATAACAGAAGATGGATTGTGTGTGTTCAATGAATATGGTGGATGCGAAAATCATACAATGATCGAAAGCTATGCACAGTAACATTAATTTATTTGATGCTGTATTATCCCCTAACGCTTTTTAATATCGCATAAGATTTAATATTGAAAATAATGATGTGTATTGATTGTTGGAATTATCATCAATGCAATGGGATAAAGTATCCTAACGGAATATACTTAATCCGATATAATTCCCAATTATAACGTGTAGATTCCAGTTGAATATAATTTATCAGTAGCAAACACACTCCTTCATGCTTCTTATATTATATCATTTCTAAATTTCTGAAAATAAAAGTAATTCTCACGAAAATAATAGTATATCCTATATGCAAAATAAACCAAATATTTACTTTAAATAAATTCCTACGTCTAGCCATGAACTTCAAATGAAATATAATATTTCCCCAAAATATGATTCCGTAAGTCATAAGACATTGGAAACTACCGGAATAAAATATTTTATTTTTTTTAGTGCTTCTAATCATCTCCCTTGAAATTGTGAACCTGAACTTCAGGTTCCATAAAAACGATATGTGAACACTTCTTAACAATTTCTATGTATTTAGAAATTATTCACTAATTACGATATCAGATATAAATTACTTTTTAACATTTATTCATAAAATTAGAAGTTTAGGTTAGCCTAATATATTAGGCTATCGTTTATAAACGATACTTAAATATATAAACTTTACGTGTTAACATTAGACTTACCGTGGACAAAGACCTTACTGGTCAAGACAGAGCAAGAATTAGTCCACTTAATCACTTAGTTCTAGTGAACTAGCGTCTGAGGTTAATTCTTAGATATAGAAAATTCATATAAGTTTTCAATATTCTGTGGTCAATGGACCCTTCCTAGATGAAGGCCTCAGCACAATATTCAACCATTAACTAGCTAATATGCGTTTGCAACAAATAGCTTTGTGATATCTCCAGCTTTAGAGCATATACTACTCTGTCAAGAAAGTACCGGGAATTTTCAATTAAAACAACATTTTTACATTTAATCGTCAAAATTTATTGGGTTGCCTTCAAAATAGGCTCCATTTGCTCCAATACATCTATGCCAACGGCACTTCCAATTACCGAAACATTTTTTATAGGCGCTTTCCGGGATGGACTTTAGCTCTCGCGCCGAATTTTGTTTTATGGCTTCAATCGACTCAAAACGGGTGCCACGAAGGGGCAATTTTAGTTTTGGGGAGAGGAAAAAGTCGCAGGGAGCCAAATCCGGCGAATACGGTGGTTGCTCAAGCACGTTTGTTGAGTTTTTGGCGAGAAAGTCAGTCACAATTGTAGCTCGGTGAGAAGGCGCGTTATCGTCATGCAAAATCCATAAGTTGTTCGCCCACAAATTTGGCCGCTTTTTACGGATACGCTCACGCAAACGTTTCATAACGCCTAGGTAATACTCCTTGTTTACCGTCTGACCCTCTGGAACGAATTCGTAGTGCACCACGCCACGGATATCGAAGAAAACAATGAGCATCACCTTCATTTTCGAGCGGCTTTGGCGTGGTTTTTTCGGTTTCGTCTCATTTTTTGCCACCCATTCCGATGATTGCTGGCTTGTTTGCATATCGTACTCGTAGACCCAGGTCTCATCACCAGTTATAATGCGTTCCATGAATGTAGAATCGGAATCACAGCGATCCAGCATGTCTGAAGCAACCTGTTCGCGATGACGTTTTTGAAGAAAATTCAGGTCTTTCGGTACGAGTCGTGCGGCCACCTTTCTCATGCCCAAAATATCAATCAAAATCGTACGTACGGACTCGTGGGATATCTTAAGATCATGTGCTATCTCTCTCAAGCTGGTGCGACGGTTTTCCAGCACCCTTTTCTTAATTTTATCGACGTTATCTTCGATCGAAGCCGTCGATGGGCGACCACTTCACGACCGTCCTTGAAGGCTCTGTACCACTGATATGCACGAGTTTTCGATAGAGCATTATCACCAAAGGCCTTTTGCAACATTTTCAATGCATCGGCACACGAAAATTCATTTGCAACACAAAACTTTAAACAAATTTTTTGCTCAACGTAATCACCCATAGTAAAAATCGGCACGCACTCTGACATCGACTGACTTAATCAGCTGTTGCAAACACACTAGTTCACAGATTCCGCTCAAGCTTGGTATAGTAATTAAGGACAGTGGTACCAACCTAGAAAAAAAAATTTTTACCTGCCTCATTGCCCCGCCAGATTTAAATCGATAATTCCCGGTACTTTCTTGACAGAATGTATAGCGGAATTCAGTCAAGAAATGAGAAATTTACAGATCGAAATTCCTATCATTTGTGTTACCTTGCAACTTTATACTTGAGCTTATATTAATTTCCTGAACCTTGAGAATAATATTATACATTTTAGTATTGAAAAATACGATGTACTTTTTTCCTGTGTTAAGAATAAGGTGGTTACACTAGTTCTCGTTTCTTCCCATGTCTGTATTCAGGCTTAATGTAGAACCAGGCCAAAGACCAAATCTTTAGTTTTATTAGCCCAGCATTTGTGAATATCTCTGTATTGCCTTGGATCTTCTTGTCCACGAAAACGCCGGTCAGATGATTAGTGTAGACGACAAATACGATGGGTCCTACTATATAACCTTGAGGAATAGTCACCAAGAATTAATTCTCCGAGAACATAACGTGGTACACTTAACTGTCCAAATCAATAAACTATACTGTTTGTCTCGAATGATTTTCCAAATGTTTAAGTATTATATCCTTGATATCACCTAACAAGCTCATATAATGTATTTTCAGTATTTCGACATATTTTTAAATACATATCGAATATCTTTATTGCGATATTTATAAACTGAGCCTTAACAGAAATGTATTGAAATCTTATTGTTTTCACAGATCCACAAGTGACAATCAGAATCATTCCACTTACCGATGATATTGTTACCTTGTCTATAATTTCTGGTGCTATTTTGGCCTTACTGGTGCTATTTATAGTGATCCTGTGCTGGTGGATGAAATCAAAGTTTAGACAAAAACAGAGATTGGAGAGAAGAAATAGTATACGAACAAGTCTACATTCTTTAAGATCTGTTGGATTGACTCCTAATGCTTTTTCAGACCCGGGTTATAGGAGGAGAATGGGTCAAATGGTAAGTTGATATGTTAGGGCATAAATAACAAAATTGAAATAATTTCTCCTTATAGAGTACAAGATCTACAGATACACTAACAAAAGGATCGGACTACAGGAAAGTTATGTCAAATGGCTCGATAGACAGCATGGAGAAATCAGCATATAACTCTTCCATCGAAGATACCCATTCAGTGGAGACTTATGAGAGTCAGAATCCGAATCCAGCACCTTTTTCATACAATCCTGTGATAGAACTTCATAAGTCCCCTTCAAAATTCGAGAACCAATATGCGAAACCAAATACATTCGATTTGGGATATAAAAATGACGGTTTTCGAGATAATTCAACGTTTGCGAGTACTTCTAACTTCCAATCGGCTAATCAAAGTGTTGATGAGGGATCCGTCAACGATGATGAGACGCCTATCATTCATTCACATAATGGGAGAGGAACTTCTTATCCACCAAGTAACTATTATACCACAGACACTCTTCCACTTACTGGGCATTATGATAGTATCGATATTGGAAACGAAGACAAACAACGTTATGATCCAAAATATAGCCGAGATCGGCCGAACAAGCAATTCCTATATGAATTAAAACAGAGAATTCCCCAGGAAGAGTTACCTCCACCTCCTGACCCACCAAAAACTTATCAAGAAAAAATAGCAGCGCTGGAATTCAGCCCAGATTTCAATACAGTTGGTTTGGCAACATACCATGATGATAGACCTGCGTCTAGTAATATTTTAGAGACTGATTTCGACACAATTTCTTCGCCAAGTCTGTCATCACCGCCTAGGGCTAAAAGTGAAGTTTTGTTAGAAACTAATTTCGATTATACACCAGTAGATAGTCCAATAATGAATCAACCTATTTCAAGTAGAAGCAAAAGTCAACCCTTGGAAACAGCAATGTAACCGTCCAAATGTGATACATCCATATTTTATGGAAAAATACGTATTTTTTGTTGACTCCAATTGTTGTTATGGAAAAGTGCCTTGAATACAAAGCACACTTTGAACATCACAGAATTGAAAACCCAAAGATTGTGATAAATATTGAATCATTTTCTTGAGCTGAATGATTATTGTGTTCATTATAGGTAAATATTATTAACAAAAGTGCAATTACTGACTTTCTCAAAATTCAATATATTTTGCTCCCATCGTAGAATTTGTAGAAGAGAGCTTTGATTTTTCATGACTGCCTTCAATCGTTATATTGAAAAAAAGATTCAATATTTTTAAGGTTCCACTATTAAGAAATATTTATATTTTTACTATAAGATCTCAATTTGTACATATTTTTAGTTTTATATTGAAATTTTAAATAAATCTAATTCTAAAAAAACTTGTTTCAATTCCGCCGTAACTAATTTAATTAAGTGAAGAGGTGAACGTCAAGTTCGATGTTGCTCGGCTCATCCACCATTTTATTTGAAATCTTTACAATTGTTCAGAGGAAGCCCATTGATTTGCGTCAGTTATAAAATAGTCTCATAAATATGAAAATAAATAATTTTTACTCTTTGTTGAGTTTTCAGTTGTCTGAAGATTAAATAATGATTCGAAATTGCAATTGAAGAAAGGTGGAAGAGCGCTGACCTGAAGTCCGGAGCTTTTTTTTTTAATCAGCCTTCATGTCTCTATTTCACTTTTAAATGCTAAATTTAAGGTCTATCCTAAGACTGTTGCTATACTTTCCGTAGCGCTCAATGCAGTTCTCCTCACTCTTTTTTTAATCTTCTGATTGTACGAAACTTACGAAATTTTGCATTAGTCTTTGAGTCGTTATCATAAATCTGAAGGCTAAATTTAAACTTGATCGTAAGTGTTGCTATGATTTTAGTAGCTCTGCTCACAAATTTTTTTTTAATCATCTAATCATACCACACTCAAGAAATTCTGCGATCTATAGTTTTGAAAATATTAAGAAAAATTTTAAAAAAATTCAAATGCGGATAACTGCGGTACTATCGCACCAATTCTATTTATTGAAGAACTCCAGCGAGGTATTTAGTTCTCAAAGTCACTCTGAAAGTTTGAAGCCTCTAGCTCTTTCCGTTCGACCTTTAATTCATCACCGAGTCCAGTCTAGTCGTTTAAGATCATTGTCAACAAGCGCGCAAGAAACTAAAAGATTTTTAAGAAGAAAATATAAACTTTCCAACTTTTTTGTGGTAAAGCAATGATTTCCAATTGGTTTTAACTCCCAAGTAACTTTGAATTGTTGTCGGAAAAAGTTATTTTTCAATATTTTCAGGTTTCCTAAGAAAATTATTCGGATCTCTGATTTTTGATTCGAAATGTTGATCAAATAAAAAAATGTTTTTTTTTCATTTGTCTATATCTGAAGTGAACAAATAAAAAAGAACGGTTTCATAGAATGTATTAATTCATTGGTCAAAATAAATGGAAGGATGTTTTCAAAACAAAAAAGCGCCCATTTTTTAACATTAAAAATCAAGAATAATCTAACGTTCACAGTATCGTCCATATCAGTTATGATTATAACTTGAAATGGTCAGTTCTTCGACTTAGTTATAAAGACGATAAAGTTAGAATTTATTAATAATATTGATGTTTCTAATCGTAAGATAAAATTAAAGATTTTAAAGCATGCAGGAATTAAACTGCATATTGTATGAATTGAAATTCTTTATTAACAAAAGAAGAAGAAATTTTTTTACAGTGTTTAGAGAGATAACATAGGAAACTAACACAATTTTATTCTGTTGGTGCTCAATATTATGATAAATGGACGTATTCTCCATAAACGAGTTTATTATCAACCCATCAAATAACGAATAACAATGGTAGAATTTCGTGGTTGTAAATACTCATAGGGTACATTTCTGACGAGGAAAGTAGACGATATTCTGAAGTTAGAGTAGTAGTATGCGCTGTACGAAACACGTATTACACACTCATTATGCAACTCATAAATAGAGACAGAAACACAATGTGCAAACCAAAATAAAAACAACAAGTCTACAGGCACCAATCACAGACGGCTTGGGGATCAGACCTACCTTTGTCATCAATGGATTATGGGCGAAACCATTCTCATTCAGAGGTAAAAAAGATGGGGATTCCACTCCACTGAAATCTTCCTGAGGACAGGTTGCCATCGAAATGGATAATATAAAGGGGTTTTAATAATAAATGTGGACGAAAATCGCGAAAAATCCCCTTTGAAGCGGGAAAAAGCGCTAAGAGCTCCGTTCACGCAGGCGGACTCACCTTAATAGTAAGAATGGAATCGCCCAAACGCGCGTAGTTCAGCTGACTATTTCTTATTCTTACTACTTCAGTTCTGTTTCGGGTTTCAGTAGTAGTAAAGCCGGTGCTGAGTGAGCTCCTTGATTGCGTGCCAGCCAGACATTTTGCAAAATTGAACAAAATTCCCCATCTCGCCTAAATTTTACAATGAATAACGTCGTTCGGTCCTAATTTCGGTGTATTGTTCGAAAAAATCGTTCACCGTGGCGGCGAATTCGGGAAAGAAACCCTTCAAAGATAATATGCTCAAACTATTGACTCACAAATTGAGGACGCATTCGATAAATGACCCGAATTTCATTGAGAAGGTGTGTATTTCGTCGTTTTCCTAAGATTTCGTTTTGTTTTAACCTTATTGAAGGTCATTTCCTAGTGAAAAATGGCCGACTGTTCCGTGGTTCTGGAACAAAGGAATGGACTTTTCAGTTTTCCCATCCGGACTGCATTATTCAACTCCTTTCTAATAAAATGTACACAGTTACTCTTTCATTGAGAACACATTTATTCGCATTACTATTTTCTGGATCCACACTTCAGTCATATTTACCAATAGATTTAGCCTAATACCGGTTTTACAATCACAAGCCGTGTATTACGTAGGCCTTTAACTATGTAACAGTTAAGTTAATAGTGTACTTTCTCCCATGCAGGTTGATGAGGAGCGTGATTCTGGAACTGAGTCTGATGATGATTTAGAACCGGAATTCGCCAATACACGTAAGTCAATCATTTCATTAAGAATGACCCTTATCATCTAACCTCTCAAAGTACACGCATACTACGATCTGTGCAGGGGGTATTTGCGCTAAAAATGAGCTTTCCATACTTGCTTTCAGTTTCATTGGAAAGATCACGGTGGCATGCCAATCGATCCAGACCTTGCTCAATCAAATCACATTGTGTAGTGATTATGCAGTATATGATACTCTAAATGATGTCAATCACAAGATCCGAGTGATTTTGTGTAAATTGACACTGTCCTGTCATTGATAAATCTGACGTGATAGTTGTAGACTATTTGGTCCTTCGTATTGGATTTCTAATTTAATTTCTATTCGTCAGTTATTTCAGTCATAGGCCAGAAACTCCAATTATCTAATGAATTAAAACAATAATGATAAATCATATGAAAAACAGAGGAGTATTTGCCGACGACGACATTCCAATGAACTCATAAATAAATACAATTGAATGAATTTTCAATTCAATAGTTAAAGAGAATCATTAATCATCGCCACATTCTAATTTATCTACAATTATATACATAATATACATATTTTTATTGCACTAGCATCCGTTGGGCACATTCTTTCGGTTCAGGATGAAAATTATGAAACTGTCGAATATATCGAGCACTATGATTCGTCTAACCTGTTTGCAATTATTATGACCTTCACCGTCGATAATTTTGAAACCTTGACCATGTTCTGCTCGGAGCATCAAGTTTTGGGGAATCATCTTAAAAATAGTTGTGCTCTCAATGCTAATTTTTTAGTTACGGTCGGCTAATGACGTGGAATTGAAAGAATAACCTTGGCAGACATGGACATGAAATCTATCGAGTAATAAAAAGGGGTTTTTCTTGATAGACGGATTGTTACAAAATTTTAAATATCATACAGATTTATTCTGTTAACCTCATACAAATTTCAATAAAAAAAAATTTATTCAAGAACTTTTAGAATTAAATTGAATAAATGTCTTTAGAACACATCGTGTCAATTTAGTAGACATATAGGATTGATACTTATTATTATACAGTACCAAAGGGAATGAAAGAAATCCAAAGAAATACAAATTGTCAACTAAAAATTATTAAATAAATACTTGAAGAGAACAATTTGTTTCGTTCCTTGTTTCATGAAAACTGAATTCCTTTCCAAAATTGCAAAACATAACTTCTTCAAAAACAACTTTCTCAAAATAAGTTCCTTTAAAAAAATTCCTAAAGCATGTTGAACTTCTTTTAAAAGCAATTTAGAATTATTACAAGGGTAACTCATCAGCTCGACTTCATATTTAAAAAATAAAAATAATTAACAAAAAATATCTTACCAAACCAACTGAATGCTGTTTACTAGACAAATACTAGAATGAAGTGAACTTATAAACATCCTACGTATTCTTTGTTTGTCACAGAAATTACATAAAGTGCAAGGTATTTTATAACCTTTTTTAAAACCAAATGATAATATGTCATAAGCGTAAACCAAAATATAAAATCATTATATATACAATAAAATAATAAAAAGAGGTTTTTTTCTTGATAGGATTATTACGAAATTTTAAATAGCATACAGATTTATTCTGTTAACCTCCTACAAATTTTAATTAAAAAAAATTTATTCAAAAACTTTCAGAGTTAAATTGAAGGAACTTATTTTGAGCAAGTTGTTTTTGAAGAAGTTCTTGAGATTATGTTTTGAATTTTTGGAAAGGAATTTAGTTTTAATAAAACAAGGAACGAAACAAAATTTTATACTCCTCAAGTATTCATTCAATAATTTTTATTTGACAATTTATATTCCTTTGAATTACTTTCATTCTCTTCGGTACTGTGTAATAAGTATTCATTCTATATGTCTACTAATCACAGTGTGTTCTTAAGACATTTCATATTCAATTTAATTCTAAAAGTTTTTGAATACAAATTTTTTTCAAATTAAAATTTGTAGGAGATTCACAGAATAAATCTGTATGATATTTAAAATACCAAAGAGGAAGATTTGGAGCCTAAATAGCTCGGCTAAATTCGTTAATGGTCCAAATCGGTGCAATAGTTTCGCAGTAATCCATCTTCGAAAAAATTTCATATTTTTCGGAATATTTTCGAAACTACAAATTTGATCCATCTGAAATCCGGCATTCAGATGTAGAATAACAACGTGCATATTCGTGCGATTAGTCGTTTAAAAATATATATATTTGTTTGGATCAGCGTTGAGCGTTTCCTTGAATACTATAACTTTCGAAAGGTTCTATCCCTTTAGATGCGAACATAAAACTTATGAAAAAGTTTTGGAGTCTGAATATCCTGGTTGAGTTCGTTTTTGGGCAAAATCAGTGCAGTGACTTCGCAGTTATTCATATTTAAAATTTTCTCTTATTTTTATTGATATTTTTCACCCTAGAGATCCGATCGATCTGAAATCTGACATTTAGAGAACAAATGATGTCGCTTATGTCTGCAAAATTCCGTGTGGATCGTATCAATCGAAGATTCAAAACAAAAGAAAATAAATTGTGAGCTGAGCAGCATGGATCGCTACCGAAACCATAGCAAACGTCCTACAATCGAGTTTAATGTTAAACTTAATGTTGATTAACGACACAAGATAGTATAATTAGAAGATCAAAAAAAAAATTTGTTATCAGAGCAGCGTTTAGTACTACCGAAACGATAGCAACAGTCCGACAATTCGGTTTAAATTGAGCATTTAGATGTGAAATAGTGACAGGTCTAACGAAAAATCGTAAGTGATATGAACAAGCGCTTCAGTGCTTTTCACCATTCTTTCAAATATCAACTTTTCGAATTGAGCAGAGAATAATTGAATAGTTCATTTTTTGAAGTACATGTAATTGAAAACAAATACTTCCATTTCAGAAAATTCATGGAATCTGGTACAAAATTAGGGTCTTATCTATTTCTTCGTTCGTGACGCTAGAAGGAATCTGGAATAGAGTGCAGTCTTGACTTAGCCTGGTGTAGTAGTATACTGCGTATGTGGGTTTGCGTGCACTAGATGGCGCTGTTGTTTTGGTAAAACATTAGTGTCCCTATGCAGAGCGGATATAGGTGCGCGGCTGTGCTGCATGCGTCGGCATTACAGCATTGCACTGAAGAGTAGCCAAAAAGCTATGAAACATGCATTTTTCCTGCTTATGACTGATGATCAACAAAACCTATTCTTCTCTATTTGAGACAACATTGAGACAAATTGCACTTTCCCGATTCGAAAAAGTTCCTATTTACCATAGCTTATACTCTTTATTATTATCTGGGTCAACCAAAAAAATGAAATGAAGTCTTAAAGTTCACGCAAAATTAATGGATTTTCTCCCCAATTTATTATTTTAATCAAATATATATTTAAGATGAATTAATTCGGCTGATCTGTACCAAAAATCATTGAAAAGGAGTATGAGCTATGGTAATAAAAAGTTCTAGAAATCGAAACAGTTGCCTTTGTGATCAACAAAACCTTGTCAAGTTTGTTTGAGTATAGTATTGTTATACAAATTTATTTTACACTGTCTCGATTTCTAGAACTTTCTATTACCATAGCTCATACTCCTATGTGTTTCATACAAGAAAAACAGTGTTTTTATACAGAGTGATACATTTTTGTGTATGTTTGTGTTGCTACTCGTTTTCTTATTTCAGAAGGGGACATTTGAACCAAGCACAAAATGTGATTGAATTTATGAGAATCACTTCGGTTCATAAAATCTATTACTTGATGAAGTTATCAAAGTTTTGCGAAACGCACCATTATCGATCGAGAAGCAATGGCTGATGAAATTTTGGACAATTGGCCTATTCATTCTCTCCACAATAGTCCAGTTCCCAGTTCCTAATTAATAAGGGAACATATTCAATCAGGACCCAATAGTAATCCTGTGCTATTGTTTATTGCTGGTTATTTGATCTAGTTGTAGGCTTACATAGAATAATGCCATTATTTTGGATGTTTCCGTTTGAAGGTTTTCTGGATGAATAATAATGGAATTAAAACTACATAGTTGGAATCCGATCACTATTCATGAAATTACTTCAAAAATTCATTAATTCTATTCAAATGATCAACACAATGATCACAGTTATACCGATATTATAACCGTGGAATGACTAGTTGTTCAACTAATGAACATTTAAAAAAATTATTTTCTTTAAAATCCAAATCCATATACAGTCGAACCCCTATAACTCAAACTTGAGGGATAGTAAAAAAGTTCGACTTACGGAGAGTTCAAGTTAAAGAAATGCATAACAGATACTTGAAAAAAAATTATTACTACATGCGAAACAATAAACTAAAATACATTTTGAACTACTTAATGAATTAACGACCCAAATTTACATATGAACTGAAAGCACTCACGTATTAAGAAAAAAATCAGATATTAATGTTTGCTTGAATTTTTTATCATTAAGACGGTAGGATTAAAATTTCTTGCTAATTTGAAATATGAGACTAAAATCGTCATCAGTTAGAGCCTCATTAATTGAAAACGCAAGCTGTATTGTTTAAATCCCTTTCGATACTTCAGCATCAGAAGGCTTTTCTCTTGGAGTTTCATCTTCAGAGTCATCTTGTTTGTGGTTAATGCATTCTCAAATGTTATCATCTGTAAGATTTTCAGTCTTAATTAGATCCCCATCCACATTTATAAATTCCTCCAAAGAAACCTGATCATGAGCATTAAATACCTCGAAGCTTTTACAAATGGAGATTTCAAGTTGCCTCTTGTTCATTAATTATTATTTTTTTAAATTCTGATAGACTCTTGGGTTAAATCTACTCTCCACACTGTCACCAAAATATGAATGCAATTCAAGAGATCAATTTTTGGGATAGTGCGAATGCACTCAAATCCATCTAGAACTTTTTGTAAGATTCTAGGTTTATAATGCAATTTAAAACTTTTTACATTTCTCTAATCAAGAGGCTGTGGTTTTGATGTCTTGATTGAGTGGATAAATCAACTTTATTGCCTTCAACCGATAATCGATGTTTGGATGTGCAGGACAGTTATCGATCAGAATTAGAACTTTACGATTTTGAAGTTGGAAATGTTTGTCCAGATTCAACAGCCACTTTTCAAATAGCTCACCTGTCATCCAAGCCTTCTTATTACTGTAGTAGGTAAGCGGTAAATATTTTACTTCAGCGAAACATCCTGGTTTTCCTATTAATAAAGGTTTTAATTTCTGTGCCACACATATTTGTTGCTAATAAAAGAGTCGACCTTTCCTTGGAAAATTTACCTCCATGACATTTCTCATTCTTCAAAGTTAAGGCTTTATCTGGTAAGCATTCGAGAAACAAACCAGTCGCATCTGCGTTGAAGAAGTCATTAGTTTTGTAAGGAGCTAAAAGAGTTGAAAGGGTCTTTTCAGTCCAGTTATCACACTATTCTTGATTCATAGCAGCACTTTCTACACACTTTTTTTTGTAATATACCATGTCTAAAGCGGAAAAAATAAACATGTACTCTTACCATTATACACTACCTGTTTTTGAAATTTTCAAGCAATCCCCAGCTTGCTTTGAAATCTTCATCGCCCAGTTTTCTGGAAAAATCCAATGCTTTCTCTTGCAAAATGAGCACTGAGATTGGAAAATTTGCTTTTCTTGAAGATTTAAACCACTTTATCAATGCAGTGTTCACTTTCTTCTTAGGCTTGTTTCCCTTCACTGCACCTGGGTTACTCTGGGGATGAGAAATGGGTCTCATATGACAATATTATGCGAAAACTATCTTAGTCGAAGCCCGGTGAAGCAGTTCAAACAGTGGCCAAACTAGGACTAACGGCCAGGAAGGTTCAACTGTGCATTTAGTGAGACTGGAAGGGAATCATTCATTAGAATTGCTTCCATATAGCCAAGCATTAAATTCGTATCCCTTCTGTCAAAAACTGGACCGTTTGAGGGTAGCGAATGGTCAGAATTGACCAACAGAAGAGGTCACTTCTGTAGTGACTCGCCAGAAACTCCAGGAGCAAGGATGGGAAGTTTTAACGCATCCACCATATAGTCCGGACCTAGTACCAAGCAATTACCATCTTTTTCTCGCATTGCAAAACTTCCTGAGTGATAAGAAATTGGCATCAAGAGAAGATTGCAAAAATCTTTTTCGCCAATAAGGACCAAGATTTCTATAGAAGAGGCATTATGACGCTACCTTCAAGATGGCAACAAATCATACAACACAACAGTGTATATTTGACACAAATCGGACGATACGAAATATTTTAAATAAAGTCTTGAAGATCACTCAAAAAAATGGATCTTTCCCCCAATCTATTATGAAGATATTATTATTATATATTATCTATCAATTTTTTGCGTAATAACAGCCGAAATGGTGCTATGGGACTAAGCGACAGTTTGCGTTCAGGAATTAATCAATAAATATTTCGGCGTTACTCATTATAAACTTTTAATAACCAGCGATGACATAAGACACTCCTATAATTACTTCCTAAATGACAATTTAAGCGAGGTAGGACTAATAATTATCTAAACGGTTTGTCATTGACGGGTTCAAGTTCAAGAAATTCGCTGACGAAACCGCGAGATCTATGTTTAAAACAACTGATAATTTAAGGCGAACGTTTAATTGTATTCGGCTATTTTTCAAATTGGATCCATGCCCGCTTGACATATGGACTATGGAGTCCTTTGCTTGACGATAACAATAGAATGGAACCGGTTTGTATATAAATATTTAGTAGGCAGTGAAAGGTGACTGCAAAATACCTTATTTGGATAAGACATTAAAGTGAACAAATAGCAAGAGTAGTAAACGAGGTGTTTTCGAACGACGTTCTTCCAATTATGTCTTATAGAAGGTTCTGTCTTGTAATAATTATGAAAACGTTTCAAATTGCACTATTTTTCATCGTTCTAAATGATTTTTTTTCAGAGGGGCTAAGTGAAATGGCAAGAAATTTTTTATTTCATTACGCAATTTCTTTATCGTACAAATGCATTTTAAAGTTAACTTTTACATGAACTGAATACATAGTGTGTAAACCATTTATGAAATAAAATTATTTGTGTCCTCTTTATTTCAAATGGAACAACCTGTATATTTTTATATTTTTTCAAGCTCTTCAATAATCTGATTTCAATGAACTATATCATGTATGGTCTATTATGAATAATGCCGGATGAAATTTCGAAACAATTTATAATTGAATAATAAGAAAAGGTTTCTATTTGATAGAATGATTATTACAAAATATAAATATAAAAACAGATTCATTCTCTTAGAAATTTTAATTTCAAAAAATTTTTTCAAAAACTTTTAGAATTAAATTATTGTCTTATACGCTTAAATTTAGAAGACATATTAAATCAAAACTCTTTGTATAATATCGAATGGAATAAAAAACCCAACAAATATAAATTGTTAATTTGAATAAATAAATAAATAAATATTTGAAGGGGACAAAATTTTGTTTCTGATCTTATATTTATGAGAACCAAATCTTTTTCAAAAATGCAGAAAAAACACAATCTTAAGAACTTCTCCAAAACTAATTTATTCGAAATATTTAATATATTCAAATGAGTTACTTCAAAAATCTCTCAAAACATGTAGCACATCCTCAAAAAAACAATTTGAAATCAATTTAAATCTTTGTCAATCCAACTTCAAGTTTAAAAAATAAAATAAATTAACAAGAAATAACTTACCAGAAAGATCTCGTGGTATCCTTGTTGAACAAACATTAAAACTAGATATATTTAAAAAAAAAACCAACGTATTCTATGTTCATCACAAAAATCACACAAAGCTTGTAAGGTGTTTTATGGCCTTACTTAAAACCAAATGACATTTATATAATGAAAATAAAAAACCAAAATATAATAATTATATATTATATATACAATAAAAGTTTTGATTTTATATGTCCACTAAATTTAAGCAGTGCTTATCAGATATTATTTTAATTCTAGCATTTCATTCGGATTTAATACTTATTTTCTCTAATTTCACTAAAGTTTCCTCGTAAAATTGTATTTATATCTTGAAAAATTCGTTCTCCATGAATATGACTTCTTGTGGAAAGGATCTATATTTATGGAAATTTGATTTCTAATTCTTCTTTTGAGTTGTACCTGAATTGTTCCATTTAAATCAATTTCATTTCAATGATATATATGTAGAATTAGTTTTTTTACAAGTCAAATATTAAACGCAAGGTTGTTTTCAACAAATACTTGTTTTTCTCTCAGAATCTTCTAACCGATTAGTCATATCATTCAATGTGAATGGTTTATTATGTAAAATTCATACATGTTCCTACTTATATATAATATGCTATGTAACTTCTCAAACACAGTTCAGATAAAGAGTTTGATGAAAAAATGTGGTGAAACAATTGTTGCTTATGAATAAAAAGTTTGTGGGAATTGAATTTTATTGAATAAAATAATAAAAAGAGGTTGTTCACTTCATAGGGGGATTATTACAATATTTAATTATCAAAACATATTTATTCCACTAGCCTACTAAAAATTTTAATTTGAAAAATTTTATTCGAAAACTTTTAAAATTAAATTAAAGTCTATTAAGCACTGCTTCGATTAAGTAGACATATAAAATCAACATTCATTATATAATATTAATTGTAATGAAAAACCCAACGAAATATCGATTAAAATTACTAAATAAATACTTGGAGGAGACAAAATTTTGTTTCTAATCTTATATTTATGGAAACAAAATCTTTTTTAAAAATGTAACACGTAATTTTAAGAACTTATCTAAAACTAATTCAGTTCTAAGATTTCATATATTTGAATATTTAAATAAGTTACTTCAAAAATTTCTCAAAAAATAAAGTGCATCCTCAAAAGACAATTTGAAATTAAATATGATCGTCATCAGTTTCACTTCAAATTTAAAAAATAAAATTAATTAACAAAAAATATCTTACTAGACAGACCTCGTGGTATTCTTGTTGAACAAACACTAAAATTAGAGAACTTCAAAAATCCTACGTATTCTATGTTCGCGATAAAAATCACAGAAACCTTGTAAGATTTTTTATGGCCTTTGTTAAAACCAAATGATATTTATATAATGAATGAGAAAAACCAAAATATGATTATTTATTATATATACAATAAGATAATGAAAAGAGTTCTTTTACTTGATAGAAGGATTATTAAAAAATTTAAATATCAGAACAGATTTAATCTGTTAGCCTCCTACAAATTTTAATGTCAGAAAATTTCATTTAAAATCTTTTAGAATTAAGTTGATGTCTTATAAGCACCGCTTCAATTTAGTAGACATATAAAATCAACACTCCTTATATAATATCAAATGGAATAAAAAATCCAACAAAATA
Organism: Megalocaria dilatata; assembly: GCA_034642435.1. NCBI lineage: Eukaryota > Metazoa > Arthropoda > Insecta > Coleoptera > Coccinellidae > Megalocaria > Megalocaria dilatata. The sequence continues at coordinate 47,574,389 of CM067858.1, read as the reverse complement.
TGAATTATCAATTAAAATTACCAAATAAATACTTGAAGGAAACAAAATTCTGTTTTTAACTTATATTTATGTAAACCAAATCTTTTTCAAAAATGCTAAACATAATTTTAAGAACTTCTCCAAAACTTATTTGTTTTGAATATTTAATATATTTAAATATTTAAATGAGTTACTTCAAAAATCTCTCTTAAATTTTGAATTTTATTTACTACTAAAGAAAATCAATTTCCATCAAATAAAAGCGAATCAATCAAATATTTAAAAAGTTTTAACAATCGTTTTGAACAGATTCTTTAAATCATCAATTTCCAGAATTTTCTTGATTTGATTTATGTAAAAGATGAACAAAGATTATGCCAGCAAAAAATTTTAATGAGAAAGTAAACGCAACATGAATGGAGTATGCGGTTGGCAGTAGGTGAAACATTATAACAATTTTATTTAAAATAATTCACACAGTTTTTATGTTTCACAATTTATTCAGAATCCTGACACGTGTTTGGGTCTTTCGACCATCTTCAAAGGGGTACAAAAAGAAAGTAAACGGTTCATCAAAAGTTAAGGATATTGGATCAATTTGTGTTTTCTCTTCAGTAAAACCTAGTTTATTTTCGAAAGATATGTATGTAGAGTGTTCCAGGTTAGAATAATAAGATTTCGAAGAAATGATGTATTTACAATAACCAATATACAATATTTGAAAAAGTGTGAAATTTTACGAAAAACCGAAATTTTGAACATTTGAAAAATTCATACTTGTATTCACCCTCAGTAAAAAGTATGAACATTACGTGCACCAATAACTGCTTAGCACATTTTCTGCATGCTTTTCACCGAGATTTTTGGAATATCCTGTTCAATTTGTCCCCAAAGTTGTGACAAAATGTTTTGAAGCTGTTGAAGCGTTTCCAGCTGTAGTCTGTGGGCATCAAAGGTTTGTTTAAATTTGTACCAAGCGTACTCGATTGAATTTAAGTCAGGGAATCTTGAAGGTAATGCTTGATATGGAATACCCTTGTAACCACCTGGTGGTATCTGCATGGCAGTGGAAAAAACGAAATTTTCACCAACTGAGGGACTACTCCGTTGAGAACTTCATCAACATTTGTCTGAGATATTCTTGGAAGTACTAATAAGTCACTTATGCCATCGAAACAAACTAAATCCCAAACCATAATTGAGCCTCCCCCAAAAAGATGGACTTCTTGAACAGTGCGGCGGTTCCTTCGTATGATTGGACGTGTCTACTCGTCGACAATTAGAAAAACGTCCATATATGGACTCGTCAATAAAGAGTGCCTTCATCTCGCCAGTAAACCCGCACCATCGCCCTTGTGTTCTCGAGTGAGTGGAATTCTTCTTAACAAAGGTATCCAGGTTAGATTGACTTCATGAAGACGTCTTCTTACTGTGCTTAGGGAAAATGAAACACTTGTGGCATCTTGAAGACGTTGACTTACTATTCTGCAAGTGCTGAAAGGCTATCTTCTCACCGAAAGAGATAGAAAATATCTTCTACTGGCGTTGTAGCCCGTAGTTCACCATTTCTGGTTATTTGACGAACAATTCCAGGACAAAGCACCGTGACAGTAAACGTGATATCACACTTTATCTAACATTTAATCATTTGGCCAGCTACACCTGTGTTCGACCAGCCTGAAGTAATTCCGGGGCTCTGTTGGCATCATCATCGGAGAAAAATTTTCTTGGCATAATGAAAAGTCGATTTAAAATTGCGTAGAACTGTTTGATCTTATTGAAGATGGAATACAGACTGAAGAGACAATCATTACAGTTTACATTTCGGACACACATGGACAAAAGATGACAAAAATTTGCTTCAAGCTTCAGAAGACGTGTTTATAATCATTATGAGTGAAGGATTTTTCCAAGAATAGGTTTCATTTTTATATTAGAAAAGAATAGTATATTTTATGAGAAATCAATGAATATTTATTTCATTGTGAAGAGGAAGGTATGCAATTAACAATGGAAAACGATATCTGTCAAATGGTGGCGGCTATGGTTGCAGCATAATATCCTTTTCATGAAACTTTCCATGACTAATTCACACATTTGTAGCTGTATGTCCTCGATAACTTCAGAAATTCCATCTTTAAGATTTTGAATGGATTGTGGAGCATTAGCATAGACCTTATCTTGATCCAGTTTGACTATTGCAGGCCGATGACCCTAAAGTGCTTCAGTTTTTGCGAACTGTGATTTTCACCATCTTTGTAGTGAATTTCATTGTTATTGAAGGGTGTATCGTATCTTTTTTAGTAATGGCGTAGTTTTTACTTGTCAAATGTCGAAAGGTGACAGCTTGAAAAGTGACAGCTGGCTAGATAGCGGGCTATTAAAAATGAAACCTCTGATTGGAAAACCTATGTATGAAATTGAAAAAAACTATCAAGATGACACAGATAATATGCATCTTCGGAAGACATCACCATCGTTTACTCTTGACGAGCAGTTTATTTACCCTTTATACAAATATTTTAGATTTTTTCCATACATATGGGAAGCCGTAAGGGTTATTAACCTTGTCCAGAAACTAAACCAACGCTTGCTATCGCAGAGCTATTAAAACGAGCTTTTTCGCATTCCTACAATCCAATGATAAGGCATGAAGGCGTGTTCCGTATAAATTGCACTGTTGATATTTGCGATTATAATTCGGTCCGGCTATTATGTAGTCCTAACACGACGCGCACATTATTTTACATCACACCCCAGTGTTGCCTTAACCAAGAAAGGTTTTCATGACCGAGGTCATAACCCATTGTTGGGACGTGGCGATATTTACGATAAAGGCTGCGGAATAAATTGGAATTGTTTCAACATCGAAGTTGATCACGTGTAGTTTTGGTTTCGGGACGTACTTCGATGTCGCTCACCTATACGATGTAGCCGCTCGTGTTGATTGTTGTGGTTTAGAGAGCTATTTGTCAAGTCTTCGCACGTCCGCATTGGACGTCAACGAGAAATGTTTGGGAGTCATTTCAGCCACGTTAATTCTGAATAGGAATGACTAACATCATTGAGTTGTTGGTCTGAATATTTTAAGATTGGGTCTTCCTTAAGGATTCAAGTCCTGTTGTACAAGATGTCCAAAATTTAATATTTTGGTACGTCAACTCTGTGGAATATACGCAATTCAAAATACCCTACGTAACAAGAGTGAAATAAGCTTTTTTTAATTAAAAATTAATATCAGAAATCTGAAAAACTTCCACTATACAGAGTGCCCAAGTTATCTCTCGCCCAATTTCACAGGGTAATTCTACAGGCAATTTGCAACACAAAAGTTCCTATGGACTATTATTATTATTTATAGTGACCACTGCGTCCGCGTGGACTATTGTTGTTTGCTCCTTATTTATATTTCCCCGATAAGATCCAGATTTTGGATAAAAACTATAATCTTATTCGGCGGTATTTTTTCCACTTCGCAGTGGTCTATAATAGCCTGACCTTGAATCTGATTTGACTCACCGCTAGACACTCTGCGACTATGTGCATGACTATTTCAGTGTGCTCAAGACACAGCCTGCATTTATCGTCTTCAACCAGGCCGATTTTGTGCAAATCCGCTTTCAGCCTGCAGTAACCTGTCGCAATCCCGACAAGTATTCTGACTTTGGTTTCGTCCAAGCCTAGCGCTAGGTCTGCTATCTTTTGATCCAAGGAACGCCTTCGAATGTTTCAGGCCTAGATGACTCAGCCAGAAAGACTCTACTCTAGAGTTCAATCTGCCTGTTATTGTCCGTTTAGCCATATCATGTCTCCCAGGAATGCTTCCGGACCTACCAGAGCCAGCGTGGCTCCAGCAAACGCCAGCTGATCTGCCTCTTCGTTACTCAAATAGTTTTAGTGGCTCGGTATTCAAACAAGAGTGATTCTGTTATACATATCTAGCCTGTTCAAAGCCGTGCAGCACTTCCAGACTGTTTTCTATGTACAACAGCTGGATTCCAGAGCTTTTAGTACTGACTGACTATCTGTGAATATTTTGGTTTTGCCGTGGTAGATTTGCCTTTTTATGAGCAGATCCGCCGCGGTCTCAATGACAAATGGTTTTGTCTGGAATATGGTTGCATATTGACCGAGGCTCAATGAGCTGAATCTCGGTTTACTTCCATAGACTCCCACTCCCATTCCGTCCGTCGTTCGGGAGCCGTCTGTGAAGAAGCCAAGGTCGGTCCTCAATAGAACCTCAGCATGCTGGTTCCATTCGTTCTGACTGTGGACGATTACATTGAAATGCCGTTCTTGGCTCGTGACTTTTGTCATTTTAGATCCAAGGGTATCGATAGGACGCTGTTCGTTAGAAGCTCGTCCAGCAATCCTGAGCCTCCCATCAATATTGCCTCTGGCCTGTCGATCGCTAGTTGATGTATTTTGTATGTGGTCCGTTCCGCCTCCCTCTGCACGAACAGGTGCAGGGGTGGTAGATTTAGTGGAACCTTCAAGGCTGCCGTAGGTATGGTGCGAGACACACCTGTAATTGCGAGACAAGCCTGTCTCTGTAGTCGTGTGAGCTTATGCCAATCGTTTGTTGGCCCTTCTTCCACCACTCTTCCACAGCGCCATACATAATCTCCTATAGACTATAGAGTATTGTCCAATTATCTTTCATTGTAAAGTTCAAAAATAAAAAATAAAAAATTCAAGATTCTTCTGTTTTGTAACGTTTCAAAATGTTTTTACTTGAAGCATAGTATAAGTTGAAAACTATCCTACTCATCAAAATTCAGTGAACACTATAGGACAGATTGAAACACCATGGAAATGATTAGAGTAAGTGGTTTCATGGAGATTTTTTTGAAATACTTACTCGGTTGGTTAAGGAGAAAATAATTAGTTTTCTTCAGCTATAATCTTTGGTCCAATTTTTGTCTGAATTTCGCCTCAAACCCCCATGCAAAAATTGCAAAAATTTCTTATTTATGAAGATTTTCAACGACGTATGAAACAGTGAAACAAAAACTTTATTTTTATTGGGAAATTGACGAAATAATGCCAGAAACTATGAAAAAATACTTTATACTTATGTATATATGAGATGATTGTCAGACGCCTTTCACTAGCTCTGCCGAAAGCCTGACCTAATTTATTATTCCTTTTTTTCCTTAAAACAATAAAGTGTCCGTTACGTCTAAGTGGACGCCTACCTTCACATTTATTTATCGTGATCTTTTTACAAAACGTGAAAATAGTCTTCTCAATGAGTAGCGAATAGCAGCTGTTCTGCAACATTTTGAATCAAATCCAAGAACCAGCACCAGACGAGCAGCTAGACAATAGGGTATAAGTGACAAAACCATTCATAGAATTCTGAAAAGGAATCGTCTTCATCCGTTTCACCTCACCCCTATTCAAGATCTGTTAGAACCAGATTATGAATGGAGAGTTCAATTTTATAGATGGTACTTAAAGCAAATAGGTACGGGGACATGATCAAATATTCTGGATCGACAAGGCGACCTATACACGCTCTGGAATATTCAATTTCTACAATTCCCATGTTTTGGCCCATAATAATCCACATGCACCTGTTACGACTAATAACCAACACGAGTTCAGGGGTAATGTATGGCAACATCTTAAATAATTTTTAGCTAAGATGTTTGTGAACAATATAGAAAGGAAGCCCAACTTTTCCGAATCGGGTATTTATCAAGTTGAATGTGATGATTGTAATGCTAAATATATAGGACAGACAGGCCGATGTTTACAACATAGAATCGAAGAACATAGGATGACTCTTTTGAAAAACCACGAATCAACCGGTTTTGCAGAACTTTGTATAGAAAATAATCATTTTCTTAATGAGAAAGATGTCACTTTACTATTTAATGTTAAAAAGGGTGAATTGATAGACTATTTGGAGATTCTTTGAATCAAAATAGCCATTGAGAAAAAGGAAAATTTAACAAATTCCCAAATACTCTTTGGGGACACCTCTATATTGGATATTTACATGCGCCATAAAAATACACAGATGTCCTAAGTGTTAAAAGAACCTTTTTTCAATTTTACGTTTAGTTAATTTTTTAAAATTTTAAATATCATACAGATTCATTCTGTTAACCTCCTACAAATTTAAATTTCAGAAAAATTTTTATTCAAAACATTCCGAATTGAATTAAATGAATGTCTTAAGAACACACTGTGTCAATTTAGTAAACATGTAGAATTAATATTTATTACATAGTACCAAAGGGAATGAAAGAAATATGAATTTTCAACTAAAAATTATTAAATTATTACTCGAAAGTACAAAATTTTGTTTCATTCCCTGTTTTATGAAGACTAAATTCCCTTCTAAAAATGCAAAACATAATCTCAACAACTCCTTCAAAAACAACTTGGTCAAAATAAGTTCCTTTGAAAAAACGAAACAAAATTTTATACTCTTCGAGTATTTATTTAATAATTTTTAGTTGGCAATTTATATTTCTTTGAATTTCTTTCATTCCCTTTGGTACTGTGTAATAAGTATTAATTCTATATGCCTACTTAATTGATACAGTGTGTTTTAAAGACATTTGCATTTTTGGTGAGGAATTTAGTTTTCATAAAACAAGGGACGAAACAAAATTTTAAACTCCTCGAGTATTTATTTAATAATTTTCAGTTGACAATTTATATTTCTTTGAATTTCTTTCATTCCCTTTGGTACTGTGTAATAAGTATTAATTCTATATGCCTTTTTAAATGGCACAGTGGGTTCTAAAGATATTTGCATTTTTGGTAGGAATTTAGTTTTCATAAAACAAAAAATGAAACAAAATTTTATACTCTTCGAGTATTTATTTAATAATTTTTAGTTGACAGTTTATATTACTTTGAATTTCTTTCTTTCCTTTTGATACTGTGTAATGAGTATTAATTCTATATGCCTACTTGATTGACACAGTGTGTTCTAAACACAGTTTTTTAAATTAAAATTTGTAGGAGGTTAACAGAATTAATCTGTATTAATTTAAAATTTTGTAACAATCCTTCTATCAAGAAAAAATCTCTTTTTATTATTTTAGTTAGCCAAAAGACTTCATCACGTGTAAGGATTTTGAATAAACTGAAACATAAAAACTGTGATTATTTTTTGAATGAAATTACTGAAATTATTGATTGATAAAGTCAACAACAAAATCTCAAAAGTACCTGTACATTATAGATGAGTCAACTCACATCAACTAATGTAAAAATATCAGTGCCTTCAAGTTTCCGATTTTAGGTATGTTTTATCATTTTATCATTTTATCCAAATATCAAAATTTTGCGAATATAAGTCGAAAATTGTCATAAACATTATACGTAAAGAAGAAAAATCCTGGGGCACATTCAGTTCTGTCCGTCCCTCTGTATGGTCTGTACTCGGCAATCACAGATATGTTAAATGCTATTTATATTTCTGTATATAACAGTTGATCCGCTACAAACAATTTTAGGTTGATTGAAATGTAGTATATCACTGACCTACTATGAAGCTATACAATTTATTGTAAATAAAATACTCCACAACATGAGTAAGAAAATGTTGTCCCAGCCTTGTTTCTCTGATATAAATTTATTATTTGCGAAAATAATTTGAATAAAATATTTCATGTACCTAAGTTGTATGCTCTAGCGAACAGTGTTGGCTAATTATCATTGACATTTAACTTTATGTCCCTGCAAGTTTCCTCTGTGTGTGGCTGCGACCGTGCTTTTGCATCATAACCAGTTACTAAGCCTGTTGATAAAACCTCTAGGTGTGTTAAAATTTCAAAATAATTTTACTGTATTATCTCAAATATGTGGATTTTCACAAAAATACGCGACTTATAGAAGAAAATGTTGTGAATTCCAACAAGAAATCTTCTTTTCTCTGCCTAGTCTTCTCAGATAAATTTTTGCGTGGGAATTAAGGTGGTTTTTTTTTACACCGATCTTGGTTTCGACCGAAATTCACTTTTGACATAAGAGGTTGCGAAAAAAGAAATTGATTCTTTCTTCGGTATATGGCTGTAGTGATCGACATTTCGTAAAGTATCGATCAAAAAATTTCAGATTCATGCCCGCTGTTTAAGTGACATTTCAAACTAAAGAAAAATTCATTTGCTGTTTTTGTTTGGTCCATCCAGTTGTGAGTTACAGATTGTTAAAAATCCGAAAATCTGATATATGTTAAATAAAGCCTTAAAATTCACACAATAATTTTATTCCCGAACTTATTATCTACAAAACAAACCATGACATGAAGTCAGAAGCTATAAAGTGCTTGTCCCTTTCCTTTGAAAATTCAAAATCTTTGTATCACTCATCTGTTATAAATGATGAATAAAAACATAGAATTCTGTGTTCTGTCAATCGAAAGTCGAATAAATGTCATTTTTGTCAATTTAAGAACTTCCCTCTCGATTAAACGGAAAAATGTCATGGAAATGAAAAATAGATACATGGTTAAAAGGCTTCATACTTCTCCCTTCGATCTGCTTCGTCATATCACATTGGTAAGGAAGAGAGGAAATATAATATATCGGGTGTTTTTTTAGAGTGATAGAACTTTCGATAGGAATATCTGTGATTTGACAGAAGGTAGAAGCCATGTTGTTGTGACATTTCTTTTCATTAAGCATTGAAAAATTATCATGAAAAGATTCACGCCGCAACAATATTTACAAATTAATGAAATTTATTTTTAAAATCAGTGTTCTATTCGCCAAACTTATAGAGCACTTTGTGAAATTTATGGTTTAAATAATCGACCATCAGAGCAGCTTATTCGTCGAACTATCGATAGATTTCGGACAACATTTTCTCTACTCGATGTAATAACAACAACAAGACAAAGAAGTGTACTTACCAAAGAAAATATCGCTGCTGTAAGTCATAGTGTTAATGATAATGCAGATTTGTCTATTCGTCGACGTTCACAAGTTGGACTCTGTGCATCCACCACATGGAAAATTTTGCGTGAAGATCTTGGTCTATACCCATACTATATCCAACTGGTTCAAGAACTTAAGCCGCTTGACCATAATAAGCGTCTTTTGTTTGCTGATTGGGCCCTAGAACAGCTTGAAGTTGATCCACTTTTTCATCATAAAATTGTGTTTAGCGATGAAGCTCATTTCTGGTTGAACGGCTATGTAAACAATTATATGGAATGAAAACAATCCTCAAGAAGTTCTGCAGGTTCCATTCCATCCTGAAAATACACTGTATGGTGTGCTTAACACGCAAGAGTGCATATTTCTTTAAAAACGATGCTGGGGCTAATGTTACAGTGAATGGTGCTCGTTACAGATCGATGATCAATGATTATTTGTTTCAAAATTAGAATGGTGTCTACCCAGAAGTGTTTTGGTTCCAACAAGATGGTGCTAAATCTCATGCTGCTACCGTAACAATTGATTTATTGAAAGAAAGATTTGGCGATAACATTATTTCGAGCAATGGTCCAATTAATTGACCTCCAAGATCATGCGACATAACTCCACTGGATTATTTTCTTTGGGGTTATGTCAAGTCATTGGTTTATGCTGATAAACCAGAAACGATAGACTCTTTGGAAGCCAATATAACTTGTGTTATTGATGAAATTAGGCCTGAATTACTCGAAAAAGTGGTCCAAAATTGGTCTGGTCGAATGCGGTTCAATATTAATTTAAATGTGTTTTATTTCAATTGAAAGTTCTATCACTCTGAAAGAAACACCCGATGGATAGTTGTTTAGGTATTTATGACCGAAAATGTTAACAAAATAAAAATCCATGAGCTTATCGGAAATTTATTTTAGAAATTTTCCCAACTTAATTGATGGTTAATTCAGAAATTTCAGAAATCTGTATTCAGGATATTGAAAAAATACAATTATTTAAGGCGTGATAGATCATTAATTTCATCCGGATTTATAAAAAGAGACCCATTAGTTTGAATCAAGTTTTTAAGGACTTTCAAAAGATATAGAAACATATAGGGTATTTATTCCATTTAAAATTAGTAGGATGGACTGTGGTGGACTTGTGGGAATCACCCTGTTTATTTAAACCACTGAATTTGAAAGTTGACAGGTCCAAATGTTCTTTATATTTTCTTACATAAGAACACAAAGAGTTTGATTCCATAAGTTGTTTCCACACTGTGTGTATTGATAATTCCATTTGTCTATGAAGTGGAACAGTGTTTCTAAAACATTTTATTCAATTTAATTTTAAAAAATTCTTAGGAGATTGGTCAGATTAAATTTTGAGAGATTGATCCAGTTTTTGTATGGAATATTTGGAAAAATCTTTCGAAAAAATTTTCAATTTATATAAGCAAGTAATATCTTCAGCTTATGAAATATCCTGTATATGACTCCTTTTTGGACACGTGTTAGTGCCTGTGTCGTGTTAAATGGGAGGTTGGAACGTTTTGTTCAGTATTATTAGGGAAATTCATAGGTATCTTGATGGTTTGGATAGCATGGTTCCACCAACTTAATTGATTTCAGCCGTGTGCTTGCTTTCGAGCTGTTCGTTGATTTGAACACCACATGCTTACTTTTACCCGCTTCGTGAACGGTAGTTCGGCAAACTTCGAACAAAGGAAATTTCAGATGTCAATCGTTGATAAAGGCACATTCGGAACACGACAGGTAATAGCAATTTGGACAATTTCGGTACCCGGATCAAAAGGTATATCACCACCTCGGAACATTATTATGGCATGAAATCTATCACTTTTTACCTACTAGACCAATTTGTTTGTTTCAAATATTTGAACTATTCGGTCTTTACTTAATGGAAATTCATTTTCAACGCATAAAAAATAAAAAAATATTACGAGATTAAATAGGTGACATGAATTAAGCATTGTCCACAAACCCACACTTATATCACCTTATGCAGATTGTCCCAGAAGTTGACGGCAAGCCGGAATCAAGTTAAGTCATAATAGTCATCGGAAAAATATAAAAAAAATCGAAATAATATATTTTTCAAATTATATTGCACTTTCTTTTATTCAATGAAATGCACACCCTGTCATGATTTTTGAACTCCCGTTGCTATAATTTTTCACTCTTTTCGAATTTTATTTTTCTATGTTATCCCGAATAGTGCTTCTGTTCTTCTTCTCTTCAATTGTAAGCTAATTTCTCCAGCTTAAAAAATAATGTCACTTTTTGCCAAACCAAGCATTCAAAATCAAAATTTCACCCAACTTCAATTGACTGTACTGAAAAAAAATTGTATTACATCATTTTGGCAAGTCACTTCAAAAGTTAGCACATTTAAAAAGGATTCTAAAATGCTGCAACACTCTCCACATCATTCTTTAGATTGGACAAAAAAAGGTTTTTCTTAAAGAAATTCAGTTTCATTTTATGACAAGATTTAATAAATTCCCAAAACAGGTTCAAACTTGCCTCCTTAGACAGCAATACATGCACGACATTTAAAAATATATCGGGATAACAGACAGTCGAATCTTCCGTTATTGACGAATTGCATTGCTTCCCTAATTCTCTCCCGAAGCTCAGCTACATTTTCAATTTGTTTTGAATCCTTTTTTCCTTTACTGCTCCCCAGTAAAAAAATCTAAGGGATTCAAATCAGGGGAATGGGCTGGCCACGAGATTGTACCAGATCGCCCTATCCATCTGCCCGGATATTCTTCATTTAGATATTCTCTAACTGAGAGGGCATACATCGCTGGACAGCCATTTTGCTGAAACCATATTTCTCTGAAAATACTAAGTGGTACGTCTTCAAGTAAATTTGGCAACTGATTTTGTAAAAAATCTAAATAAATTTCAGCATCTAAAACCTCTGGCAACTTAAAAGGTCCTATGACTCTTCCGTTCAAAATTCCAGTACATGTTCACTTTAAAACGATATTGAGATCTATCTTGTCTCATTAAATTCGGATTTTCTACGTGCCACTCGTATAAATTGCGTAGGGTCATGTAACCATCTTTTTTAAATGTTGATTCACCCGACCACAAAATTTTTTCTAGGGATTCTGGGTCTTCCCGGTTCTTTTGTAGCATGGTTTCGCAAAACACAACCCGAGCTTCATAATCCCGAGGCAACAGAGCTTGTACTCGCTGTACATGATATGGGTGGAGCTTATGTATTTTCCACGGTCGGTGTACTTTTTGGCACTCCTGTGCTTCGCTGAAATTCACGTCGCGAAGTACTTGGAGCACTGCTTGAGTACAATATCGTCGTAAGGTAAGGAAATTCTTCTTTCACCATGCACTTTGTTTGGAAGTCGGCCCGCTATGAAGAGTAGACATTCGTAAAAACTAGATGATCTGGATAACGATCAGCATTAGGGTATCTCTCGTGATACATTCACGAAGCTGAACTAGCTGCATTCCCCATAAATTAGGTGCATGTTGGCATTTTCCTGTGTGGTATACACAGACATGATGGCAATACAAAATCACAGGTTAGTCCAGGTAAATGCAAGTTAATCGTAAAGAGATCAAAGCTATCTAAATCAAAAGCTAACAAATCTAATAAACGAAGCCAAAAGTCGTTAGTACACAAATAACACGATCAAATACGGAAAGATGCGTAGTAAACCATGGGGCGTAGCGTACTGATCTGTATTGCGTTTACGTGTGCCAATACCAAATAGTGGCGTCACTATCTGTCTCACTCACACTATATGGGAGGACTCACCTCATCTCATTCAAACCAGATTCTTAAAGTATTGGGTGTACTAGAATCATTTTTAGAAAGTTCGAAGAAATTGTCCGAAACTGTGTTTCTTTAAGAAAGACCGTTTTTTTGACCGGTCTAAGGAATAATGTAGTAAGTGTTATACCATTTTACAATCCCTAATACATACGCTAACTTTTAAAGTAATTTGCCAAACTAATGAAGTACAGTTTTTTTTTCAGTACAGTCAGTTAAAGTTGTGCGAAATATTGATTTTGAATACTCGGTTCGGCAAAAAGTGACATTATTTTCCAAGCTGGAGTAATTGGCTTAGAATTGAAGATCACAGGTTACAGAAACACTATTACGGATAACATAGGAAAAATAAAATTTGAAGAAAGTAAAAAATTGTAGCAATAGGAGTTCAAGAATCACCACAGGGTGTGCATTTTCTCGAATAATTAAAAATGCAATATAATTTGAAAAGCACACGACTTAAACTTTTCCGAATATTTTTCTGATGATCACTATGATTCAGCGTGTTACCCGATTCCGGCTTCTTCTGGGACACCCTGTATAAAACTTCCAACCATCTCTTCAATCAAAAAATGTCAGCCTATAATAGCTTAATCCACAGATTACCAAAAGTACCGTCAGAATTTTTGCAAAGAACTCAATATCATCAATCAAATAGCATTTAACAATGGTTTCAACCCAACCCTTAAAGATGAAACGATTCATAATAAACAGAAAAATATAGCATTAACTCATGTTTATTCTACCACAAAAGACCCCATCCCAAACAAATTCATAGGAATTTCATATATAAGTAGAATATCCGAAGACATTGCCAATTATTTTAAGAAAAATTTTAATTAGGCAGCAGGTTTCAAAACCACTAACAACATAGGGAAATACATTAAAAATAATAAAGATAAATCAAAAAAAGATGAAAAATCAAACAAAGACAATAAATCAGGAGTCTATAGGTTGACGTGGAGTGGTTTATATTGGTCAGACCGGCAAATCATTCAAAAAGAGAATCCACGAACATCAAAAAAGTTACACTTCAGAATCCTCACATTCAACATACACCAACAATTCAATAGAATTCCCGGAGTTTCTGGCGAGTCACGACGTGTGTGGCCTGGGGTTGTCCTAATGGAACACCTATATACCTCTTGTGTTGATCAGTTCTGGCTGTTTCTGGTTAATATGGTCCAGTTGTTGAGAGTAGAGATACGAATTTAGTGTTTGGTCATATGGAAGCAACTGAGCTGCTTCACCGCGCTTTAATCACAATCATTTTGGCCAAGGCTTCGCATATAGAAATTCGATTCATCATGTTTTTTTGTGTAAATTGGTGTGCCACCAAAACTTAGAGCTTCATTTTGAACTCAGCTTTGAGCGAATGGTTGAAAACACTTTTATGGTAGATCTTTAGCCAACTTCAATTATTTCTGTGATTTTATCGACATTTTCGACGACGGACCTATCGATGTGAGGTGCATTTTTTACATGAAAATTTTTCCCTTACCTATTATAAAATATTTCTATAAATATATAAGAATGTAATCAATTCTTTCAATACCAAAATAACATACACAAAGTAAAATAATAACATACAAAGAAATAAACAAATAGCTTACTAACCTGGAAGAAATCAAAAACAATGCTATTTCTTCGGGTTTCTCAATTCACATTTCAAACAACCAATTAAATATAACATGTGACAGTTTTAGGTTAAAATCTTAGACATAGAACATAGATCATAAAACATAGAAGTTACAAAGTTGTTTTCCCTAAAAATAACAGTTTTATTTTTACATCCCCCCACACAAAGTATGCACCCCTCATTATATGTTTACGTTTTCACATGGGAGCAACCTAGTTACATGAAAATAGTTATTGTCCTTTCTTTTATTTCCAATATCTATCTCATATATAGTGTTAGAAATTTTTTTCATTATTGGGAAAGGTCGTATTCTTATTTCATCAATTTTTTTCTATTCAATTTTGATTTATTTTTAACTTAAACATAGTCTCCAATTTTAAAATCATGTTTCCTGTTCTTGTAGAAACAGTCTTTTATTGTATTCATGATAGCGTAAAGAATTTTTATATGCTATTTCCATATTTTCTGATAAATTTTTCTCTTCAATAAATTCTTCTGGAGCAATGGGATCAGTTCTGCCACAAAGTAAATATTCTGGGCTATATCCAGTTGTAGAATGGTCTGTTCTATTGTATTCTTCAATACATTCATCGGCTATTTTCGTCCATGCCCTAGTTTTATTTTCGTTTTGTTTGCACCTTATTCTGTTCGGTAATGTCTGATTTAGTCGTTGATTCAGACCATTAGAGAAAGGACAATCTACTGTTGTGAAAATCAATTGTATATTCAAACTTCTCATATGTTGTCTGAATTTTTCCGAATTTATTCCTGGGTATTGATCTGTCATGTTACTTTCATTGGTCGTTCATCTTGAATTTCATTAATAAATTTGATGAAATCTCCGGTTGTCTGGTGTTTTGAAGTATGAAGTGGTGTTATGAAGTATATAAATGCATATCGAGTAAAATGATCCACTAGGAGATGAAGGTATCTTTTTGAAGTTCGGTTTCTAGCAGAACCTCCAATTGTGTCTAATGAGATTATTTCAAATGGTTCCTTTGCTGGGCCCAATTGAGAAAGGAGACCATACTATTGCCTTACTCTTGTTTTATTTTTACAACATATGTCACATGATCCACAAACTTCTTTTGTTTGTCAGTAAATCCATATTCTGAATGTAATAAAACTTCTTGATTTTATTATTTATCTTACTAGCACAAATATGGCCATAATGCTTGTGCACTTCTCTGATTGAATATTTTCTGAAATCATTGTATAAAATTATTTTTTTGTTTTTTTTTGTGCAATTTGTAATGTTTCTCCTTCTGTACAATGGTTCTTCTCATATTATTTATCTTTAAGAGATTATTCTGTTGATCGTTTTTTATTTAATTTAATTCCACCAAATTAACTGTTCTTATACACTCGTCCATATTCTCCGTTTCTTCCAGAACTGGGTTTCTAGAAAGGCAATCTGCTTCTACATTTCCTTTTCCTGGTTCATATCTAATCTCAAAATCGAATTTTGATTAAAAATTCATCATGTCACCCAGCTCTTCATCTGGTCTTGTACGAAATTCTTTCCCTTCCAATGGCTTATGGTCAGTAACAAAAATAAATTTATGTTCTATTAGCCAATATTTCCAAAATTCAATTGCCCCTTTAATGGCCAGACATTCTAGGAATATTGCTTTCTTGTTCTTTTGATATTTATTCAGTTTTTTAGAAAAATACGCTACGAGTTTCATTTCACCATTAATCTGTTTTTGTTTAAGAACAAGTCCTACTCCTTGAATACTTGCATCAGTATACTACTCTGTCAAGAAAGTACCGGGAATTTTCAATTAAAACAACATTTTTACATTTAATCGTCAAAATTTATTGGGTCGCCTTCAAAATAGGCTTTATTTGCTCCATTGGAAGTGCCAACGGCACTTCCAATTATCGAAATATTTTTTATAGGCGCTTTCCGGGATGGACTTTAGCTCTCGCGCCGAATTTTGTTTTATGGCTTCAATCGACTCAAAACGGGTGCCACGAAGGGGCAATTTTAGTTTTGGGAAGAGGAAAAAGTCGCAGGGAGCCAAATCCGGCGAATACGGCGAATATTTTGCTCCTGACCAAGATCAAACTTGTGTTTTGCAAAAATATAGTCATATTTATTTATTAAAACTTCAATTTTATTTCTCTGATCTGTTTCCAAATGGTCTAATTTCGCTTCGAAAAGTTCTGTTGGTATCCCTTCATTGAAATTGATGGTGTGATTATTGTTATAATTATTATTATTATTATGGACACAATCGATCTTTCTCTCCCCATTCATATCTAATCTTTGATAAATATTCAAATCAAAATCTTGTTTTAATTGAAAATTGAGAATAGAATCTAATCCGAGTAGAATATCATACTCGAAAGTTTTCTCATTAACTACAATAAGTACAATTTTTTTTTTATATTATTGATTCTCATTTTTGTAATTATTTTTTTTGAAAAATTTGCCCTGCAACTGACTATTTTGAATGTTATTCTATTATCTTGAATCCGTAGATATAACTTTTCTGCTACTTTGGAATTCAGAAGACTAACATTCGAGCCCGAATCATAATTATTATTTATATTCACCTTCAATTTTATCAATGGCAGCAGTCTTGGTTTGTTTGGTTCGAAATGGCCTCATTTAATTCATCCTGTACCCCAACATTGTTTACAGTTCTTATGTTACCGGGTACGTTCTTTTGTTCAAAATTATTGGATTTATTCCTTAGCCGACATAAAGTCTCCGGATGAAATCTACCTGAAAAACCATTTTTCTCACAAATTAAGCATGGTTCCTTCTTAACTGGTTTTCTATTTGTTTGTGAATAGGAAGAAATTTGTTCGGCAGATTTATTCATTCTATGATTTTCTTTATTTCAATCTTTGCCATATTTTTTTGAACTTTCTAGCTTTCGTAACTCACCCAATAATTTCTCGAAAGTTGTTACATTTGATCGATCAATTCTATCTTGTAAAATATTCGGCAAACTTGTCACAATTAACTCAATTAATATGTCAGTTTGAAAATTATTTCGGTGATTCAATAACAAATTTTCTTTCCTAAAAGCGTAGTCAACTAAACTTCCTACCTAAATGAATAGACCTCTCTATATTTATGCCAACTCGTTTCACAAAAACTCTCTAAGCAGTTATCTTTCCATATTTGAAAACTTTTGTCCAAACCTAATGTAATTAATTTAGAATCAAACCATTCTTTCGCTATTCCATCCAGAAACAACCGTAAAATCAAAATTTTGTCTCTATCTTCTTCTACTTCACAACACGTGCATTCCGTCTCGAATTTTTCTAACCATAAATTCACTGAAACACTTTTACCATCAAAATTATTCAGCACAAAATCCTCCTTTATCCTCTTGAAATCCTTGCTTTTCTTGAAAGTTCTACCGCATCCTGTGGTTTTGGTGATTCTTGTCCAAATACTGTTCTCACGTATGCGGGTGAATAAATCAGTTGTAAATATTCATTCTTAAACATCACATCTTCTTCGGCATCAAAATATATTTCTTTCAATTGCGGAGTTAATGAAATGACACACGTACGAAATGAACCTCTTACTTTAATCGATTTCAAGATATTCTTCACCTTCGGTAGAGCCAAAAGTTCATGATGGTCAGATATATCCTGTTTGTCCTCTGGTATTTCATAATATGTATTTTCCGTTCCCGTAGTTTGGATTCATTTGAATTTGTATGTATTTTTCTTCATATCAGTATTGGATGCTCCCAAAGCGATGCAAATCATGGATGTCGTCATTATAGCTTACGTTTTTTATTTATTATCATGTAATCAATTCTTATTTTTAAAAATAGACGATTTGATGTCATGATTCTGGAAGAATTTATTTTCTTTAGTTTAAAATATACCAGAATAACATACACAAAATAAAATAATAACATACAAAGAAATGAAAAGAAATTAAAGAAATAGCTTACTAACCTGGAAGAAATCATAAACAATGCTATTTCTTCACATTCACATTTCTAACAGCTAACTAAATATAACATGTGACAGTTTTAGGCTAAAATCTTAGACATAGAACATAGATCATAGAACATAGAAGTTACAAAGCTGTTTTCCCTAAAAAGAACAGTTTTATTTTTACAAATACACATCAATAATTTTGGACCATTATGAATTAGAAATAATAATTCGTGCAGAATGAATGTTTTCTTTAGAAATATACTAGTCGAAACATCTATGCATTTATGTCTGCAGGTCAGAGATACGTCTTATAACAACAATTTGATACTATTTCTGTTCACTGAAAATACTTTCCGATCCGTTATTTTCCGATTGTTTTTCTAACTGCTTCCAATACCGCCTCTCACGAATCAGTGACCGTCGTTTTTATCTCATCCGACTTATTTCTTATTGGAAATAAAAAAGCTCATATCGATCCTTCTTGCCGACAGATAGAACCGACCCAAACCGTCGGAAAGTATCCAATAGCCATCCTGTATCGATAATAGAAGTATTATTACCTATCTTCAGTCCTTGCAGTAATGATCCCTAACATTGCTATCGCGCAAAAAGCGTAAATGTGGAAAGTTGATAATATTTTATGTCCCAACGGCATAACCCTGCTCGATTTTCCTCCAAGATGACCCGTTATCGGCCTGTAAAGAAGCGCCATCTACACAACGCTCCATGGAAAGGACAAATGGTGATGAAATGGCTCATCAATCTTTCTTGGAAATGATTAACTCCGAACTTCTTCGCACCATAGAATTGCCGGGTAGTGAATTGGTCCTATCTGCAGTTTTATCCCCAGTTTCATTTTTGAGGAAGTTTCAAACTCGTCAAGACTTAGATTGATGCCTCTTGTCTATGTCTGACCTGGCGTTGGGGCTTCAAGCGAACATCTTTCATGAGTCAGTGCAAGCATGAATAATCGAAGATTTGTTCAAAAACATTAAAAACTTTGTGTTCAACTATTCATCTTTTAGAGTGCCGTTATTCAAACAAATGCGGTAACTGCCGTTTTCAATACTAGTTGCACAGAGTCGCCCTCATGAAACAGTCCAGCCATATATTTCCGGAAGACGCGGAGAGTTTTTATTTGGAAAGGACATTTTTTGTTTCCAAGTTCGTGGGTTTACGATCATCCCCCTAAGCAAGGTCCCCTCCTAAAGAATCTCAAATGGCAGTAGGGGTCGGACACATTACAGGGTGACAAGAAAAACCTCGGACGAACTTTTTTTCATTTAACTTTATTAAACAAAAGAAATCAAACAAAGCAACAACGAATAATAATAACATAAACATTTGGTAATAAAATATTTAAGCAGTTTCGAAGTGGTTTCCTTTGGCTGCGATACATAGCTTCAGATCACCCTTGAAATTTTCGGCAATGGGCTACAGCTCTTCGGGCGTTAATCGGTCCCATTCCCGGCGCAGAGATTGCTTCAGCGACTCCAAACTTTTGTGGTGTTCAGCTCACGCTCTGAGCTCCAAAATTGACCACACGCTGTAGTCCATTGGGTTGAGATCCGGCGAGTAGGGCAGATGTGATGAAACCCGGAAAATAGGTCTTACACCATTCTAACAACGGCCTCGAGAATGTCACATCGGAAGACTTCTTGGTTGATTTTGACCACTTGATCCACAAAAACCAAGGGTGCTTTGCCGCTGACGCAAATTCCGAAGGAGTGGGCGGCACCTTTGAAGTCGAACGCGCTTGTTTTTATCCGTGAGGTGTTGAACTTTTTGGAGCTTGTAAGGCTTGAGGTTGAGCTCGTTTTTGGACATTTGACGAACGGATTCACGGTTAATACCAGTCTCATGGACTATTTTCCTCATGAAGACCCTCGGATTTCGATTGACTCGCTTCTTGACGATGTGGTAATTGCTAGACGTATTGACAATGCGTTTTCTTCCACTTCCTCGACGACGACCATCATAGCCAAGCTCTTTGAAACGGAAAATTGCATTGGACACGGTTTGTCGAGGCACATTGAGCAAACGAACAATTTCGCATTGACGCTTACCTTGACAAAACAGCTCCAAAATTGCACTACGTTTGTTTGATATTCTAGAATTCTGCAAAATAAAGTAATATCAAACTGATAATTCACATATTCGTACAAGAAAGTGTAGACAATCTAACAGAATAAAAATTATCTGGTTGGGCTAAAACACTTTTGTTCCAGAACACAGTAAAATTTGTCCGAAAATTTTCTTGTCACCCTATATTTTGAAGGTTTTACATTTCCATTCATGAATATACAAAATCGTGAATGAAATTCCAAAACTTCAAAATTAAATGTTACTCGATCCCTATTGCCATATAAGATTCTTGAGTCTGTCTCAGCGTTTTTTGGAAAAACTCCTACTATGGAAATTTCCGACTGCACTGTTTTATGTGGACCCGGTATATTCAAATGGTTACAAATTTTATTTTTCGATTCGAACCATTTTATCTCAGAAACATGAATCATTAAACATCAAAATATTATTGAATTCGATTTGCTATCTTCAAATATTGAGGGAAAAGGAAGTTTACGTATATTTCTATGAATGTTTCCTCTGAAATAAAATTTTCCGATAGATTTTCTCTATTAATAGATACACCATTCATTAATCATCGTGTTATTCTTTTATGAATTAATTTAATAATGAAGGAAAAGAGATATTTCGATTCAATGTGATTATTCTAGGGAGAATTTTATTAGAAGTAGGTATAAATAAGTTCGTGTGACATTTTCTTTCGAAAATTGAAGCTTTATTGTGAAAAATTCAGAGATTCAAAGTTTGGTCCTTCGCCAGATACTACTTTTTTCCATTCTTCTGGTAATTGACGGAACTCAACGCAAAAAAAAACAGTTCTTTGACCGCTATAGATGCATCGATCATTTCTGAAACTTCGTTGTAACTGGAGAAGTGCTGGTCAGCCAGGCCATATTGCATCGATCGGAAGAGATGGTAATCGGAAGGAGCAATGTCTGGGCTGTATGGCGAGTGAGGGTTTCAGTACGTTTTAACGGCCGACGCAACATAGGTCCGTGTATTGTCAGTACTTTGTCGTGTCTGTCAGTATATTGCGGCCGTTTTTCTCAAAATGCTTGGCTCAAATGCATCAAATGACGTCGGTAGACCTCCCCTGCGATAGTAACACCTGAAAATATGGAAAAATTTATTAGAAACCGAGAATTTTCTATTTAAAAATCTATCATCCTTATTAAAAGACCCTTCATGTCGAAATTTCATTTTGAAAATTGCACATATGCAAATATTATGCTGGGTTTCATAATGGTTCGGTGATCACTGGATCTACAGATCCTCTTGTCAAATTTTACAAGCAGATCAACGAATTTGGGTTTCACAAAACAGTATGACAACGTCACACTTAGTGAAATTTAACCGCTACACCATAGGAATATAAACAAGGGAAATAACAATGTATATATTTCTGTGGTAGCGCTGTTAATGTGGGGTTAGAATTTAGAAACGGCTTGTTATTGTTTATTTGCTTGTCATGCCATACTACTACGAACTACGTTATTAGTATCACTTTTGTGTGTGCAAAATGGAAGGCGAAAAGAAATTTAACAGAGGTAAAAGTTTCACCAAGACATTCTTGTATTATTAACGTATTTAGAAATCAAGGTCTCCATATTCTGCGAAAGAATCACTCCAGTCTCTAATAATTCACTTAAATCTTCTTCCGAGTATGACGATGAAATTATTTCGATAAGCATTTTACAATCAAGAATACACTTCACTTACTCTATTTAACGAAGAATACGAAGATCTTGGTTCACATATCTACTTGATCTGTGATTTAGCAGCGATTTTAGGTTAGATCAAAGCACAAAATGTTTTGTGACCCAATATGTAAAGGGGTTTCCAATAAGAGGTTTCATTTTGATATATTTCAGAAAAAATCAATAGATGTTTATTTCATTGTGAAGAGGAATGTATGCCATTAATTGTAGAATACGATGTCAGCCAAATGGTCGCTACGACTACGTTTGCAGCATCATATCCTTTTCATGAAATTTTCCCTGACCAATTCGCACATTTGCGGCCATGTCTTCGATAACTTCACGAATTCCATCTTCAATCTCTTGAACCAATTTTGAACATTGGCATAGACCTTATCTTACACGTGGCCCCAAAGAAAAAGCTCTAAAGTTGTAGAAATAACACAGCCTGGAAACTTTTTTTAAAAAATTGCGAGTGTTCCGTTCCTTGTGTGACACGTAGCGCCGCATTGTTGAGAATAAACGTCATCCACATCAATATCTTACAATTCCGGTAATAAGAAATCAATAATCATAGTTCGGTAGCAATCCATTCACCGTAACAGTTGCACCGGCCACATTTTCGAATAAGTAAGGTCCAATCACACCGCCAGTACAAAAACCGCGACACGTTGAGGATTAAGAGGCTTTTCAACAATAATTCTTGGATTTTCCGAGCCCCAAATGCGATAACTCTGAGGTGAAATGGGCCTCATCAATGAAGATGATTTTCGATGAAAATCCAAATCATTTTAATGCATTTCAAGGGCCCAATCGGCCAAGTTACGACGATGTTAGTGAGCGATCGGCTTGAGCTCTTGTGTAAACTAAATTTTAAAAACCTTAAGACCTAAGTCTTCATACGAAATACGGTGAAATATTGTTTGTGGAATGCCTTATTCCAAAGATCGACGAGGAATCGACAAACCTGGGTTTTCGTCAAAACAACAAGCTACAGCAGCAATATTTTGAGTTGTTCTTGAGCGACAAACACGGTTTCGATTGTCCACATCACTAACTTGTCCCAATAGCTCAAATTTTTCCACCAATTTCATTATTGCCGGCATAGAAGGTGCTTCACGACTCAGAAATGCTTTAGTTTTGCGAACTGCGACTGCAAAATTTTCACTAGTTTTGTACCGAAATTTTACAATTTCAATGCGTTGTTGCAGCATGTATCGTTCGATTTTTAGTAATGGCGTAGTTTTCACTTGTCAAATGTCAAAACATTATAGCTTCAAAATTGACAGCTGCCCAGATAGCACGCTATTCAAAATTAAACCTGCTTTGGAAAACCTTTTACTTGATCGATGATCAACAGAGGTTGATCTGTCATAGTTTGACACAGTAACTAATTCTGTGATTAGCACTTTGGGAACATAGAACTAGATTAATAATAGGACTCCGTGATCAACAGGCCTGATTCGATGACTAAAGTTTTGTGAAACCTATTGTTATTATTGTGAAAAAGACTATATTTTCAACCTCAAAACATTGCCAGAACGAACTTTTCAGATAGACCTCGTTTACCGTATTTTTGTTGTTGAATTCTACCTTCCGTAAAATCGGGAAATAGAAAAGAGAGTCCCATCAGTAGCGGTAAGGATTCGAAAGAGGCAAAAACTCTTTTTCTAGGTGTAATCATAGCGGTTCGATTTTCACGTCCCTGAATACCTGAGAGCAACGTTGGTTTGTCATTAATGAAAGGTAGATCGATGAAGATACCGCCTTCCCAAGAGGGTTTGTCATACTCGTCGCGGCAAGTTCGAAGAAACCCTGAATTATAAATAAATAGATTCTCGTTCGTTGCAACTGCAAAATGACGAATCGTATGAAAAATTCAGGCGGGACGAAATGGAAACGAGGTCCAAATAATTGGTAGCTATTCATGTCTGAATACATCAAGACTAGCTTTGAATGATTCAACTTTCAAGTATTCAATTACGTTTGCCAGTTTCACATCATTGTGTACTATTTTTGAGAAACCAATAAATTTTCTTACATGCAGTCAAGAAAGTAACGAGAATTATTGATCAAAACAAATTTTATTCTTAATCATGAAAGTTTTATTCGCCCCCAAAGAATTTTCTATTCGAGGTTATATCGGGTGATTCATTCAGAGGTATTTTTTTAATAAAAAAATGAATAAAAATATTTCATTTTATAATCTTTATCATTACACAAAAGAACTATTCTTCACAATTATTTTTTAAAGATGATTTCTTTCAAATGTTATCCTCGATTACTGTTAACAAGGCCCATTCTGAAGTTCCAATTTTCAATTACGCGTCCGAGTATTTATAGTGGTATTTCGCCAATAACACGAGTAATATTGGCCTCAAATGTCTCTATTGTCGCCGGCTTAACCATATAGACTTTGCATCTTACATAGCCCCAAAGTAAAAAGTCAAGAGGTGTGACATCACACGATCTAACCGGCCAATTCGTTGGTCTGCAAGCTTGTCAAGAGCCCAACGATTAAAACGGAAACGATTCGGAAGGTCGGTCGGCTTGAGTTTTTGCACTAGTTGAATTTTGTAAGCTTTTAAAGAAAGATCCTTACGTAAAATACGCCAAGTTGTTGAATATAACAGGCCAAGCTGTTGAGAACGGCGACGAATCGACACTTCACGTTCTTCGCGTACACTCTCCGCTACGTGCTGGGTGTTGTCTATTTGGTCGAGTATTATCCAACAATGAAATTTGGGTCTCAAACTTACGGATGGTAGAGCTAATTGTGCCTTCGGTAGGCCGATTATGTGAACCATAACTTGCTCTACACATTCCTCGTAGAACGCCCGCTTTCGTTATAAAGTTGAACAATTTGTAGACGCTGTGCCGGGCTAAGTCTTTCCATTATGATATTGTCTTACACTACTGAACAGAAATGGCACTTCAGTTAGCCCGAGGCATGCGCAGTCTGCAATTAAATCCTCACCACAAAAAGTATCTCTAAATGAATCACCCTTTATATATCTGTAAGTATCTTACGGCCAGTTTCATTAACAACATCAAAAGGCTGCTTTATGATAAAGTCCCTTTATGAAAAAGGATCTTTTAAATGGGACCATCAGTTTCATAAACGCACATCGACCGTCCTTTACTGAAAGCTTCCTTTAATGCGCCGGTCATATGTTTCCGACTGTTGGCTATCATGAGAACTAGTGATTTTACGAATATAGTTGGTGATATTCTGTAAAAATTGTGAGCTATGCGTCGGAACTTGTAAAAAGAAAAGAAGCATAAATCAGTTTTTGCATAAACATGGTTATGCGCAGAAGAAGGTACTACTCTGTCAAGAAAGTACCGGGAATTTTCAATTAAAATAACATTTTTACATTTAATCGTCAAAATTTATTGGATCGCCTTCAAAATAGGCTCCATTTGCTCCAATACATCTATGCCAACGGCACTTCCAATTATCGAAACATTTTTTATAGGCGCTTTCCGGGATGGACTTTAGCTCTCGCGCCGAATTTTGTTTTATGGCTTCAATCGACTCAAAATGGGTGCCACAAAGGGGCAATTTTAGTTTTGGGAAGAGGAAAAAGTCGCAGGGAGCCAAATCCGGCGAATACGGTGGTTGCTGAAGCACGTTTGTTGAGTTTTTGGCGAGAAAGTCAGTCACAATCGTAGCTCGGTGAGAAGGCGCGTTATCGTCATGCAAAATCCATGAGTTGTTCGCCCACAAATTTGGCCGCTTCTTACGGATACGCTCACGCAAACTTTTCATAACGCCTAGGTAATACTCCTTGTTTACCGTCTGACCGTCTGACCCTCTGGAACGAATTCGTAGTGCACCACGCCACGGATATCGAAGAAAACAGTGAGCATCACCTTCATTTTCGAGCGGCTTTGGCGTGGTTTTTTCGGTTTCGGCTCATTTTTTGCCACCCATTCCGATGATTGCTGGCTTGTTTGCATATCGTACTCCTAGACCCAGGTCTCATCACCAGTTATAATGCGTTCCATGAATGTAGAATCGGAATTACAGTGATCCAGCATGTCTGAAGAAACCTGTTCGCGATGACGTTTTTGAAGAAAATTCAGGTCTTTCGGTACGAGTCGTGCGGCCACTTTTCTCATGCCCAAAATATCAATCGAAATCGTACGTGCGGACTCGTGGGATATCTTAAGATCATGTGCTATCTCTCTCAAGCTGGTACGACGGTTTTCCAGCACCCTTTCCTTAATTTTATCGACGTTTTCTTCGATCGAAGCCGTCGATGGACGACCACTTCACGACCGTCCTTGAAGGCTCTGTACCACTGATATGCACGAGTTTTCGATAGAGCATTATCACCAAAGGCCTTTTGCAACATTTTCAATGCATCGGCACACGAAAATTCATTTGCAACACAAAACTTTAAACAAATTCTTTGCTCAACGTAATCACCTATAGTAAAAATCGGCACGCACTCTGACATCGACTGACTGAATCAGCTGTTGCAAACACACTAAGTGACAGATCCCGCTCAAGCTTGGCATAGTAATTAAGGACAGTGGTACCAACCTAGGAAAAAACCCAAAAAAGGGTCTCTGCGAATTCCAGTTTGTTTGAATATATTCAACAGAGGTGAGTTATTTAAATCTATTTGTTCGTTAAGTAATATTCCAATTTTATTATGTTTATTTATCTCTAGGGATTCTAACAGATTTAAGGCGTAAGTTATGCCTTAAATCTGCTATAATTAAATTTGAATAATAATAACAAAATTGGAATATTACTTAACGAACAAATAGATTTAAATAACACACTTCCGTTAAATATATTCAGATAAGCTGGAATTTGCAGAGACCCTTTTTTGGGTTTTAGTGCTCAATAAAAATTTATTGTACTTACTGTAATATAAAAAGCAACGGATTTCGGAAACAAGCTTAGTTATTCAAAATGTGATCTTGCCTGATGATGCTACTGTGATAGCGAAACGATTGTTGTGAACATAACAATAAAAATTTGTGAAAATCAGAATAACCTTATTCAAATATTATTTAATATGGATTTTCACCAAGTGAGGACTGATACAATTCAATATTTAAATACAGCTCTAGTAGAAGCTCAGATAGTGGCTATCAAGGAAGAGAATAGAAGAAAAGAAGAGGAGCATTCGAAGCTTAAAATATTAGATTTGCAAATTATGGAGATGAAGAGAATATTAAATAATAATAATATTATAATTAAATCTTTCTTATTTTGAATGCACTTTCTGGTAAAAGCGCTATTAGAATTCTATCAGCATTGCTGCAGACTATGAAATCACCTCAAATTTGAATTAAAAACAGAAATTTCAATAACACATAATATTTTTATTTCTTTAGTCTGACTTACAACTTTTTCAGATGTTACTTAAAGCAAAACAATGAATCAAAAATACAAATAAAGAAACCTATCTAAATACATACCTTCTAAATATTATATGAAATCTTGTCATGTTGAAGATACATTCTGTCAAGAAAGTACCGGGAATTATCGATTTAAATCTGGCGGGGCAATGAGGCAGGTAAAAATTTTTTTCCTAGGTTGGTACCACTGTCCTTAATTACTATGCCAAGCTTGAGTAAGTCAGTCGATGTCAGAGTGCGTGCCGATTTTTACTATGGGTGATTACGTTGAGCAAAGAATTTGTTTAAAGTTTTGTGTTGCAAATGAATTTTCGTGTGCCGATGGATTGAAAATGTTGCAAAAGGCCTTTGGTGATAATGCTTCATCGAAAACTCGTGCATATCAGTGGTACAGAGCCTTCAAGGACGGTCGTGAAGTGGTCGCCCATCGACGGCTTCGATCGAAGAAAACGTCGATAAAATTAAGGAAAGGGTGCTGGAAAACCGTCGTACCAGCTTGAGAGAGATAGCACATGATCTTAAGATATCACACGAGTCCGCACGTACGATTTTGATTGATATTTTGGGCATGAGAAAGGTGGCCGCACGACTCGTACCAAAAGACCTGAATTTTCTTCAAAAACGTCATCGCGAACAGGTTGCTTCAGACATGCTGGATCGCTGTAATTCCGATTCTACATTCATGGAACGCATTATAACTGGTGATGAGACCTGGGTCTACGAGTACGATATGCAAACAAGCCAGCAATCATCGGAATGGGTGGCAAAAAATAAGCCGAAACCGGAAAAACCACGCCAAAGCCGCTCGAAAATGAAGGTGATGCTCATTGTTTTCTTCGATATCCGTGGCGTGGTGCACTACGAATTCGTTCCAGAGGGTCAGACGGTAAACAAGGAGTAGTACCTAGGCGTTATGAAACGTTTGCGTGAGCATATCCGTAAGAAGCGGCCAAATTTGTGGGCGAACAACTCATGGATTTTGCATGACGATAACGCGCCTTCTCACCGAGCTACGATTGTGACTGACTTTTTCGCCAAAAACTCAACAAACGTGCTTCAGCAAGCACCGTATTCGCCGGATTTGGCTCCCTGCGACTTTTTCCTCTTCCCAAAACTAAAATTGCCCCTTCGTGGCACCCGTTTTGAGTCGATTGAAGCCATAAAACAAAATTCGGCGCGAGAGCTAAAGTCCATCCCGAAAAGCGCCTATAAAAAATGTTTCGATAACTGGAAGTGCCGTTGGCATAGATGTATTGGAGCAAATGGAGCCTATTTTGAAGGCGACCCAATAAATTTTGACGATTAAATGTAAAAATGTTGTTTTAATTGAAAATTCCCGGTACTTTCTTGACAGAGTAGTACAAGTTGAATATGAAGAATAGTTTCACAAGTGACAAGCAAATTTATTTTCAATTATCACACAAATATAAATTGTAAATTAGCAAAATGTTTATTAATAATAGACTCTTACAAAATAGAAATAATTAAGCTGAGATGTTGGTGAACAATAAAGAAAGAAACCCCAACTATTTCGAATCGGGGATTTGTCAAATTAAATGTGATGATTGTAATGCTACCTATGCCGGTGTTTTCAACATAGAATCAAAGAACATAGGATGTCCATTTTGAAAAACCAGAAATCAACCGATTTTGCACAACATTGTACGGAAAATAATCATATTTTTTAATGGGCAAGATGTCACTTCACTATATAATATTAATGAGGGTAAATTTATGAACTATTTGGAGATTCTTTCAATCAAAAATGCCATTGAGAAAATGGTTAATTTAACAAATTCCCAAATACTCTTTTGCAATACCCCTATATTGGATTCTGTTATTTCCATGCGCCATAAAAATACACAGATGTCCTAAATGTAATGAAAGAATTGAAGATGGTTGAAAGACCGAAACACGTGTCAGGATTCTGAATAAATTGTGAAACATAAACCGTATGAACTTCTTTAAATAAAACTGATTAATTCAATTAATGATCTAACAAATTCTTGAATTTCATCCTCTATTAATAAAACAGTTTTTATTACTGTGTTTCTATTATATTTTTAGATTCTTTTAGGCAGAGGAAAATTTTGTGCAAATTCCCTAACAGAAAACATATTCGTTATTTCGTTCGTCTCGCGATTAAATGAGGAGGCGTTGCATTGTTTATTTATTGATATTGTGAGCAAATCTGGCATGTGCTACGACACAAATACTCCTAAGAAGTGGGAGTAAATTTGTTGTAAATAAATACAACTTCTTACAACCAAGGTTCTAGCCGGAGAACTGTCGTTCTATCGCATAAAGTGATATACTAGAATTACGTCACTGCAGGTGAATAAACTCTTTCAACTGCCACTTGCGCTGTAAATGCCGGATTTTTCTTGCACGAACGAAGCACAATTTGAAGTTGCTATTTTTGTTCCGTTTGAAGTGTTCGATCAAGTAGAAAGAGTTATGAAATATTTGACCGTTACTACTGCTTTAACACTTCAAACAATAGCTACTTATTTTCACATCATTGTAATTGAGAAATTTATTTGAGAATTGCATACCTGCAACTGGATTTTAATGTAATTGCGCGAAAATAATTTTTAGAAGAAGTTATAAATATTTCATATAAATACTAACTTAACGTCAAAAGCTATAATGTTAAAAGGGATATCCAATAAGAGGTTTCATTTCAATAACCTGCTATCTGGGCACAGTCACTTTTGAATCTATCATCTTTTGACATTTGACAAGTAAAAACTACCCCATTACTGAAAATTGAACGATACACGCTTGAATAACTCACTGAAATTGTTAAAATTCACTACCAAAATGGTGAAAATTTTGCAGGTTTTCGAAACGTTAAACAATTAGTGCAGTTGACTGAACTGGGGAAAGGTGCTGCATATGAGACAATAAAGAGGATAAAAAATGGCATGGATATGAGGCATTGACCAATTTCAGGAGGACAGCGTAAGATTAAAGGAAACAATTTAAACGCTTTATTGGCCTTAGGACGACACAATCCGCGTCTGGGATCTCGCAAATTGACTAACAGATTTGGAAATCAACGAAATATAAAATAATGTCTAGAAACCGTCCGTATGTCACTGAAAAGACAAGGCTACATATCACGGAAACCAAAAAAATCCCTATAATGACACCTTTTTGAAAGGAACAAAGGATAGAATTTTGTCAACGTTTTCAAGAAGATACTTTTAATAATGTTTTTATATCTGATGAAAGTTGTTTCCAACTTGGTGTAAATCCCTTAAAACTCCTATCAAAACAGCCTGTTACCGTTCAACTTTCCAAATTTCCCCCCAAAGTAAAGGTTTGGGAAGCAATATCTCAGCGTGGTGCTACGCCTCTCTGTATAGTTGATGGTACCATTAATAGTGAAAAGTATTGTGGCATTTTAAACGATTTTCTACTTGAAACGGCGCATGCTTTATATCCAAAGGGGTGGCGTTTTCAGCAAGATATACAAGATGCCATACTTCGACCTATACTCAAGCTTCGATGCAAGAACATCAAGTGACAAACATTTCATGGCCAGCAGCGTCACCATATCTTAGTCCCATCGAAAACATATTGGGACTAATGAAGATTGAACTTGAACCAGCATCGCCACGAAACAAAAATGTTTCATTTCAGTCAGTTTTACAGTGCTGAACCACCATCACCGAAAATCATGAAGGTGATCTAGTTTCGGGTGTACCTCGACGTTTAGTCAAGTGGTTACGCAGTTAAATGGAGGTTGTATAAGTAAAAAAGATGTCTATTTTATTATAATTTTCAAATTCAAGAATTAAAAATATATACTAAATAATTGCAATTGAGCATTGCCTTTCTAGCACTATTTAACGAATTTTTCACAATAAAGCTTCAATATTCGACAAAAACTGTGTAATCGAATCTTACAAAATCTTGTCGAATCAACCCTTCGGCGTAGCTCGTAAAGACTTGATTAGTCCGTAGTCTGATTTTATTCTCCCCCACCGCGCCAGATAAGTAATTCTCTGGACCTCGATTCATTCAACAGTTCATCGGAAACTCTTTGCGAGGCTTTCAGAGAAAATGCGATGTGAAATTCTCCCCATTTCCGTACACATTTACGTCATGAACGTCTACAATTCAAAATTGGAGACGTGCCAAATTCGGTATTCCACTGGTAATAAAGGAGGGGAGGGTAACATAGTTTCTCTCCAGGACAATGAGGACGAACCGGTGCCGCTCTCGTTTTCGCATTATTGCATACCCTGACATTTTTTATTAATTCAATAACAAGACGTGATGACCGAGAACAATCGCCCACGATTCGCTCTTGCTCGTTTTGTGGAGAAATATTAGGTGAGAGGTACTGAATAATGTACAGCTTGATGTATGAAGTGTGTACTGTTACTTCTGGTTATACATTATTGAGTCCGAGTCCTTAGTCTGATCCCTTGATCTAGAATATTTGACGAGGATGAAAGCATTTTAATGGTGACTATCTCATTTTAATGGAACCCCATTAGGAGTTTTTAAAGCTGCATTACTGATAGTGCATTATTACGGCCAAACATTTTGGAGTTACCAAACATAACTGGCCATTTTTCTCTGAGAATTATTTGCCGCCTCCGAGAAGTTCCAAACGGTTTTGCTTGAAAATTCAAGCTTTGTTGTGAAAAATTCGATATAGAAGTGACCAAAAACAACAAAGCTTCCTTGCCAGGTATGGTAGATTCGTCCAACTGAAGGGAGAATTTCTTAATGATCTCATGGTGGGGAATGTGGAATACAGTCTGAATTACCTCCGTTTTAACTGGTAAAATAAGTTGATCTCTAATCATGTGAGGTTTTCCTGATTTTGCTATCAGTAATGATAAATTATAGAAAGCTCGTAGTCCATCAATATCTTGCATAGGTCTTTTCTGTAATTTTTCTTTTAGTGTTCGAAAGTATGACAAGGGCTTACATTTTTTCCCGATGTACTCTTGATAAGTGCTCATCCATACCGTCATTACTAAATACTTTCTTGCATATAAGACACATCGGCGAGTGGTGATTTGATAGCGATGGAACAAATCCAAAATTCAGATAGTACTAAAATTTATCATAAAATATCATCAAAGTTTCAAATAAAAAATAAGAAGAATTTCATTTTTTATCGAATTCCATTTTGCATTACTGATAGTGCATTATTACAGCCAAAAATTTTGCAGATAGCAAACAAAAATGACCAATTTTCTCTGAGAATTATTTGCCGCCTTCGACAAGTTTTTCACTTTCCAATTAAGAGTTTAAATGAGTTTGTGCGGTTTTAATCGAAAGTTGAAGCATTTTTGTGAAAAATTCGTTACACAAGGTGTCCAAAAAGAGTATTGGGTATTTGTTACTTCGATAAAACAACTACTTGAAATAAAAAAAAGTTAATTGTTAATCATTACCATAAAAAGTAGAAAATTATTTGGAAAGATGATATTATCTCAATGGTGACCGTTATGCTGCTTGCACTCTTCTAATCGGGAACGAAGATTGGCGATCATACGCTGACAAATAGCTCTCGATATTGGTGCCATTTTTGACATGATGTTTTGCTTCAATTGCTTCAGGTTCGTTGGATTATTCTCATAGACCCTACTTTTAAGGTATCCCCATGCAAAATAATCAAGTGGACTGAGGTCGGGGCTTCTGGGAAACCAGTTCATGTTACCCCTACGTGAAATAACCTTATAAGGGAATAATTCGTTAATAGCTTCCATTGTTTGATTTGATGTATGGAAAGTGACGCCATCTTGTTGATTTCACAACCTTTGGGCTATGCAGGGGTCGTTCATGCTTTTCTCTCGGATTTTCTTCTGTCCAGTACCCACACTTCTGTTTATTGACATTCAGATGAAAGTTAGCTTCATCACTGAAGAGTATGATATCAAAATTGTTGAACCGCCGTAACATTTCGTTGGCAAAATTCAATCGATTAGCATAGTCTGTATATTTCAATTCTTGAACCAATTGAATTTAATGAGCTTTTGAAAGCAAATCTTCCTTTAAAATCAAATGGAAGGACAATTTTTTTTTTATATTTAATGATTGGCCGCGCTTTGGGATGAATAAAGATTTTGACGAACTGATGCCTCCACTTCTCGAATCGTTTCTTCATCGCGGACCGGACGAGGGCGGCCAGAATGTTGAATTTTTACCGTCGCACCTGTATTCTTGAACATTCGGATCCATTTTCTAATTCTGTCGTCACTTGGTGATTGGCGTGTACGATATTCCGCACAAACGCTGAGAAGCCACTATTGAATACGCTCATTCGCAAAAAGCGCGATGCATTCACGGGTACTTCTCCATCGTGACTAAAGCTCTACAAAATGGCTGACACAAGAAGGTATGCCCATTAACAATGGAAAACGATATCAGCCAAATGGCCGCCATGGCTATGGTTTGCAGCATCATATCCTGCTTATGAAAGGTTTCATGACCATTGAATTTTATTTATTACTAGTTTTAAATCAATTTCCATTAAGTAAAGTCCGAATTCTGCTTATTGTCGAGGTGAAAAAAGGCCTCATCACTGAAGAGGATTTCCAGAATTAAATTAATGTCTTATAGTCACTGCTTAATTTACTAGATATATAAAATCAAAACTCACTATATAATATCAAATAGAATAAGAAATCCAACGAAATATAAATTATCAATTAAAATAACTAAATAAATACCCGAAGGAGACAAAATTTTGTTTCTGATCTTATTTTGATGAAAACCAAATGTTTTTCAAAAATGCAAAACATAATTTCAAGAACTTCTCCAGAACTTATTTATTTTAAATATTCAATATATTCAAATGTTTAAATGAGATACTTGAAAAATCTCTCAAAACATGTATTACATCCTCAAAAAACGATTTGAAAATAAATAAGATCTTCATCAGTCCTACTTCACATTTAAAAAATAAAATCAGTTAACAAAAAATATCTTACCAGACAGACCTCTTGATATTTTTGTTGAACAAACAGTTAAATTAGAGAACTTTAAAAATCCTACGTATTCTATGTTCATCACAAAAATTACACAAAGCTTGTAAGGTATCTTATATATTATGGCCTTAGTTGAAACCAAATGACTTTTATATAATGAGTCAGAAAAACCATAATATAATTATATATTATATATACCATGAAATAATGAAAAAAGGTTTTTTCACTTGATAGAAGGATTATTACAGAATTCCAATATCAAAACAGATTTATTCTGTTAGCCACTTGCAAATTTTAATTTGAAAAAATTTTATTCAAGAAATTTCAGAATTAAATTAATGTCTTATAGGCACTGCTTACCCCAAATAAATTGTGGATCTTTAGACTCTATATGAACTTAATTCATAATTTGAAAAACAAATTAAAATGTGAGTCTATACTTGATAGAAGTAATTTAAATATCTTCAACTTTAGAACTATATCTTCCAACTTCTACAATATATATTAATATCATACAAAAACTGTCAAAATTGTATCCTTATATAATCAAAATAAAATCTGTTCCAATGTCTCGAAAAAAAATCTTCTACTTCCCAACGTATTGATACAAACGTATTAACACACTATATTAGTATGTAAATTAACATACAAATACAAGAAAATCCACTATGATAAAATTATCTAAAATTCTCAAAATAAAGAATCAAATAAAATAATTGAACGAGAACTCCAACATTCTATAGTTCGATCTATTTCAGTCTCTAGACAAAATGTTTTGAATTCAGATTCAAATCTATCACAAAATCAAAATTTAACTTACCAAAAAATATAAAACTTAGAACAAATAAACTCAAAGTAAATATCAAAGTATCCAAAGTACAAGAGAAATGAAAAACGTGTTGTAAACCATTAACCATTTGTACTTGAAACACAGAAAAACACAACAAATATTATTCATCCCAAATAATATCCCATAGGATAAGAAAAATTAGCAGAATTTCAACAATAATAAATAATTAAGGAATATATTGTGGATTTTTTGACTCTCTATGAATTTAATTCGCAATTCAAAAAACAAATTAAAATGTGAGTCTATACTTGATAGAAGTAATTTAAATAACTTTAAATTCAGATTGATATCTTCTATCTTCTACAATATATTGAAATCGCATACAAAAACTATCAAAATGATATCCTTTTGTATAATCAATATAAAATATTTTTCAATATCTGGGAAAGAACTTTTTCACTTCACGACATGAAGCGTATTAATACAAATGTATTAACAAAACTATATAAGAAGGTATATTAACATTCAAATATAAGAAAATCCGAAATTATCTAAAATTCACAAAATAAAGTATCAAACAAAAAAATTGAACGAGAACTCCAACATTTTATAGTTCGATCTATTTCAGTCTCTGGACTTTGTCAGAAATCGATTGAATTCAGATTCAAATATTTTAAGTCAGTTTGCATCTTATTAATCCTTCCTAAATATTTCCCTAGTACTTCAAATTTGTCGATATCTTTGTACAATATTGAAAACTATATGCAGCATTTCTCGAAAGATATGTGCAAACCTAGTAAAAACCAACAATTGATATACGTTTTAACGGACAAGTATTTTAAGATAGTAATATCAATCTTACAACCATGAACTTCACTATAGATGGAATAATGAAATCTCCTTTATATAGACAATTTCGGTTAAATAATTTCTCGAAGAATAAACCTACGTTGTGATCGAACTAGAAAGAAATTGGCTGCTTCAAATCAATTGTGATGATTTACATTACCTACAGAAAAGAATGATTTATCTTTTTTACTGCATTTGTGTACTCTTTATGTCATGATTCTGTACTTTTTTTTAAGAATTTTTAGAATTAGATTAAATAAATGTCTTCAGAACACACCGTGTCGATTTAGTAGACATATAAAATTAATACTTATAACACAGTACCAAAGGGAATGAAAGAAATTCAAAGAAATATACATTGTCAACTGAAAATTATTAAATTAATACTTGAAGAGTACAAAATTTTGTTTCATTCCATAATTTTTAGTTGACAATTCATATTTCTTTGAATTTCTTCCATTCCCTCTGGTACTGTGTGATAAGTATTAATTCTCATGTCTACTAAATTGACACTAAAAAGTAGTAAAAGGTAGGAATTTCCAAAAACTTCTTAATAACAATTATTTATTTCGGAAAAAATCTTATGTAACATTCAAATATAGAATAAAAAATCTGCCCGTCAGGTCGATTCTCCAAAACTACAAGATCGACTTGGTAGAAAAATGTGTTGCTAAGCGATATTGTTTTTCAGGTGGATTTGTCCAGAGTGATGTTTGCAAATTAAGGGTTTAAATAAAACAGAATATTTATTTATTGAATTGAATCAGTACTTGCTTGGTGAAAATCCATATTAAATAATATTTAAATAAAGTTATTCTGATTTTCCCAAATTTTTATTGTTATGCTTACAACAACCGTTTCGCTATCACAGTAGCATCATCAGGCAGTTATTCAAAATGTAAACCTGCCTGATGATGATGCTGCTGTGATAGCGAAAGGATTGTTGTAAACATGACAATAAAAATTTATGCAAATCAGAATAACCTTATTTAAATATTATTTAAACAGAAAATTGTTTCAGAAATTTATTGATGGATTTTCAAGAAACTATTACAAATATCGGATACTATACGATAACGTTCCAGTAGGATCGATTTCCTCTGAAAGAAAAAATAAGGTATTGAGATTATTTTCTGCTCAAGTTGAACAAAATATAACTGTCAGTATCAATCCCTCTACATTGCTCATTATGCTTTTCACAGTTTGATTAGGAATTATGAATCTGGCAAGATTCCAACGGTGAAACATTGACAACGAACGTTAACTTCAGCAACATGGAAAAGACACCCACGTCGGAATTTTAGGGCAGCACTCAGCTGTTGCATAAAGCGTGGTCGAGCAGATGATTCATTCTGCGAAATGTAACAGTTTGCGGCCAGGTATATAAACGCAAGAACTCGAAAGAGACCAATCTGTGAGATACGCTTGAGGAATAACAAGTAGTTGTTTGTTTTATTATATCATCTCATGGAAAAATGCGCCTTAGGAGTGCAAAATGACTGGTTTCAATCAGTGGTAGTCGAACTAGCAAGTAGCTCCTTACTTGCAACCCATCGAAAGGAGTCACTGCATCATGAAACTGCATATTATACTAAATTATATGAAACGTACTAAAAACCGAGAGAAATCTCTATTTGAAAAATTATCATCCATATTTAAAGAACCTGTAAAGCCTAATTTTTGCAGAGCCAGTAGCTGACAGATAGTGAAGAACAGTAACTTTTCGACAGTTACTGGGTTCGTGAAATGACCCTTGGGCCAGTTACTGGCGATCAGTAACTGTCAAAATATTATGATTTCACTGTCTACTGACCTTCTCCTACTCTTATCAGGTCAGCTACTGAGCTGATACTCGTTTCATGTGAACGCAATAAAATAGTGACCAGTCAGTGCCCAGGGATAGCTTGCGTTTGGACAGTATTGGATTTTTCAGATCTTCATTTGCGCATTCTAAAATGGCTTTTTAGATTTTTCATCAAATGATCAGTAGGCAGTAAGGCTTATAGTCGAATATTCTCACGCGTATATTTTCCGTTTCAGTGTCATGATTACTGTGCAGGATTCTTGAAAAAGCAATGGGTCAAGAAGACAAAGATCTGTACTGGTAACACAGAAAGTTGAGAAAGAAACTGATTATGAGATTCTGTGAATTTATTGAATGAACAAACTGAGTTATCTTATTCACCTTTATTGGATCTATTCACCTACGAACCCGTTGGTTTTACCAAAAGTAATGAAAAATTTCATTGTGCCCTTATATCACAACAGAAACCATTCAAATATAGTATGTTACCAAATTTCAGACAAATTGTTTATGAGCATTTGAGGAAGTTACCTCAATTAATTGAAACGCATCATGTTGGAGTCACTGAATATAAATATACAACAAAATCGGAATAGTGATCAATGAATGATTAGACATAAATAACCCTTTACTGTTAAATATTCTCGGATGAATTGTATCTTCCAGAGATCACCCTTTTTTGGGTTTTAATCCTGAATGGAATTTTGTACCTTCTTTTATATAAATAAAAGCCGATTTTGGAAATAAATTTAGTTATTAAAAAATGTAAGATGTATCACCTACATACTGACGATGCTACTGTGTTAACGAAACGATCTTATTTAATAATATTTAAAATGGATTTTCATCAAGGAAAGACTGATTCAATTGAATATCAAATCAATGGATATTGACATTATAATAATACAACTTGTAGACTGAAGCTATTAGTAGTTACGAGTATCACTTGAAAACCAAACAATATACATATATATGTTTTCCAGCTATTTAAAACAGAATTGCAAATATTGCATATTGATCTCTCCTCTTTGGAACTGGCACAAGGTTGTGTTTAAGTGATATATGATTAAGGGGGGTTCATAGATAAACAGGAGATTTTCAGACAGAAGGATTCAAAAACATGCTTGTTTTATTTTGCGATTATGTGATGAATTCCCTGCCCTGCCCAAATACTCACTTGCTTTCTTCTCTTTAAAATGAATAGAAATCGACATGTACAGCGGGAGCGACATTATCGTTAATGAATTTACTTCGAACCAATCCAAATGATCTACTTTCCACACTGTTGGCACTATAATCATTATAGTTCTGTTAATTTGCCATTTACCGTTGAGATGCTCAGGTGAAATTGTTGTAATCGTGTACTGCATCCTTCATCTGAATAGAGAAAACCTATTTGTAATATTACATTCAGTCACTTCCACGCCTACCGCAATTTGATCCATTTTATCACAGAATCTGATGATGTGAAGTATCATTTGAATACGAAGAGTACAGTAGCCAACTTTATCATTTTTTTACCAGTTAAAAAATGCTGCTTGATTACTTTATTCTGAAATAAACGAATGGAAATATGCAACAAAAACGTTTTTATCACACTCCCGACATTTTTACGTTTTTAAATACGCCAATTTCTAATAATAAAAATAATATAGTCCGTCTTGAAAGTATCCGGATAAAACAAAGCTCATTTGTAATTATTTAGAATATATTTTTTATTCTTGACTTTGAAAATTATAACAAAATATTCATCTCATTAACTTATACAATCTCCATTTAACTGTAAACACTTGATTGAACGAAACTAGATCACCTCCATAATTTTTGGTGGTGTAGTCGAGGACTGTAAAACTGACTTAATTATATCTTTATTTAGTGGCGCTGGTCTTTCAACTTCAATCGTCATAAGTCTTTATACGTTTTCAATGAGACTAAGATCTGATGAAGCTGCTGGCCATAAAATGGTTGTCACTTGGTGTTCTTGTATCCAAGCTTGAGTATAGGGCGAATGATTTCTTGCATTATCCTGCTAAAAACACTACTCTTCTGGATATAAAGCATGCGCCGTTTCAAGAAGAAAATCGTTCAGAATGTCACAATTCTTTTCACTATTTTTGGTATCATCAACTATACAGAGATGCGTAGCACCATGCTGAGATAATGCTCCCTAAACCCTTACCTTGGTGGGGAATTTGGGAATTTCAACGGTAATAGGCTGTTTTGATAGGATTTTCAAGTTGGAAACAACATTCATCAGATTATCATTATCATCAGACATTATTAAAATTATCTTCTTTAAAACGGTGACAAAATTCTATCCTTCGTTACTTTTGTAAAGGTATCATTATAGGGATTTTTTTGGTTTCCTTGATATGTAGCCTTGTCTTTTCAGCGTCATACGGACGGTTTCTGGACATACTTTTATATTTCGTTGATTTCAAAATCTTTTAGTCAATTTGCGAAATCCCAGGCGCGGATTGTGTCATCCTAAGGCCAATAAAGCATTTAAATTGTTTCCTCTAATCTTACGTTTCGAAAACCTTTTCTTTACAAATATTCTACCTATTTT
This sequence comes from Megalocaria dilatata, assembly GCA_034642435.1. NCBI lineage: Eukaryota > Metazoa > Arthropoda > Insecta > Coleoptera > Coccinellidae > Megalocaria > Megalocaria dilatata. The sequence goes on along the minus strand of CM067858.1, from coordinate 47,534,014 downwards.
TCTTTCTAGTTGTGACATTATTTCATAAATTGTATACCTGTGGACAATTAACAATATTTGACAAATAGTGTTGCCATGCAACTTTGGCTACAACTGACTATCTCCATAACCTATTTAATACATTACTTTTGTCTTGGAAGTTACAAAAAAGAAGTATATTGAAATTATGAAATATAATAAATTCCGGATACTTTCTAGACGGACTATATATTCACCATCATTTTTACATGATTTGTTAAATATTTATATAAACATTCATATATCAAATTCTTGATTGTTTTGGTCTTTACTTGATGGAATTTACTGATTAATGATTTGAAGTGGAACGCTTTATTTATACTGATATTTATAATTTACACAACAATTGTTTCGTCAATTACATTTTGACTTCATTAAATGAAGGCGGTAACTAACTACTATTACAAAAAATTCTTCTGAAGTTTAAAATGCACCTATCACTAAAATATTCTGTATCTTCTTTTCGAAATTTCTTTCTGGTGGGTCCCTTAGTTCGACTGGTAACCTGTTGAAAATTTTAATGCCCCAGTAGCTCGAGATATTCATTCTGCGTGTTCTTTCTTTTATATAATGGATTGAGGAGATCGTTTTCATGTCTGGTCTTACATAAGTGGTAAGGTATATTGTTTTTATGTTGGCAAACGTATTTAAGACATTCTCTTAAGAATAAGGATGGAGAAAATAGTATACCATGATTTACAAAAAACTTTCTACAAGAATCTTTACTTGTCCCTTCATACATAATACTCATTGCTTCCTTTGTAGGATGAAAACTTTCATAGCGTACGAGGCACTTTCCCATAGTATACCATATGAAAGCACATTCTGAAAATCTGTAAAATATGCTGTTTTAACTATCTCTACAGTAGCACATACCTTTAAATTCCTTAGAAGATAGAGGATTTCGGATGATTTTCCATAGACATAGTCGACATAAGTCGCCTAATTCTATTTATTGTTCAGGATTATTCCCAAGGACATTTCACTTGCTTGATTTCCTCTACCCCCAACTCGATAGTTCTATCCGAATTGAGTTTTAGCAATTTCAGCCCAAACCATCCCTCAACTTCTTTCAGGGCGAGTTGTCTCTTTTAAATTAAGTCACCATAGATTAATCACTGTATGAGCACATGCAGTGAAAGTTTATGATGTTCAGATCGTTTATGTAAATAAGAAAAAGTACGGACTCTAAAACGGCACCGTGAGGCACCCCATGATATTCATCTTTCTCTGCGGAAGATTCTAGAAACTCTCTGAGTTCTATTGCTTAAGTAAGACTCTGTTAATTTGAGTATCTTGCACCTTAATCCATAAGCGTGCAGTTTCTTCAGTAACACTGCATGTGAAGCTGAATCAAAGGCTTTACTTAAGTCGAAATTGAGCATTCTCACAATTTCGCCACTATCCAATGCCCCAACAATTTCATTCAAATCATCTATGAGTGCAGTAGTAGTGGTTCGTACCTGCCAATGGGGTGTTTTTTATACTCATAGAACTTTAAATTGAAATAAAACACATTTAAATTAAGATTGCAGCCATTTTTTTTTATTTGAAAGATCATTTTATGACATTTATGTTTTAAAAATAATTTCCGAAATATCTCCACCACGACTAGCTCTGAGGAACCGCATTCGACCAGACCAATTTTGGACCACTTTTTCGAGTAATTCAGGCCTTATTTTTTCATCAACAACACGAATTATGTTGGCTTCCAAAGCGTCTATTGTTTCTGGTTCAACAGCATAAACCCAAATAAAATAATCCAGTGGATTTATGTGGTATGATATTGGAGGCCAAATAATTGGACCATTTATCGAAATAATGTTATCGCCAAATCTTTCTTTCAATAAATCAATTTTTACGGTAGCAGCATGAGTTATAGCACCATCTTTTTGGAACCAAAACACTTCTGGGTAGATACCATTCAAATTCTGGAACAAATAATCATTTATCATCGATCTGTAACGAGCACCATTCTCTGTAACATTAGCTGCAGCATCGTTTTTAAAGAAATATGGACCGTTGATTCCTCCAGCGTGTAAAGCACACCATACAGTGCATTTTTCAGGATGCAATGCAACGTGCAGAACTTCTTGAGGATTGTTTTCACTCCATATAAGGCAATTTTGCTTGTTTACATAGCCGTTCAACCAGAAATAAGCTTCATCACTAAACACAATTTTACGATTAAAAAGTGGATCAACTTCAAGCAGTTCTAGGGCTCAATCAGCAAACAAACGACGCTTATTATGGTGAAGTGGCTTTAGTTCGTCAACCAGTTGGATTTTGTATGGGTGTAGACCAAGATCTTTACGAAAAATTTTCCATACGGTGGATGCACAGAGTCCAATTCGTTGTGAACGTCGACGAATAGACAAATCTGGATCATCATTAACACAATGACTTACAGCAGCGATATTTTCTTCTGTACGTACAATTCTTTGTCTTATTGTTGTTGCATCGAGTAGAGAAAATGTCCGAAATCCATCGATAGTTTGGCGAATAAGCTGCTCTGATGGACGATTATGTAAACCATAAATTTCACGAAGTGCTTCATAAGTTTGGCGAATAGAACACTGATTTTGAAAATAAATTTCAACAATTTGTAAACGTTGTTGCGGCGTGAGTCTCTCCATGATAATTTGTCAATGTTTACTGAACAGAAATGTCAAAACAACATGGCTTCTACCTTCTGTCTATTACTCTAAAAAAACACCCGATATATCCATCCGTGTTGGTTTTCAGTAAAATATTTGTTCTTTTCCATCCAGCTTATCATTCTGTTCTTTATAGTTTTTCCTTTATGGATGGGAATATAAAATAAAGAAACTTTTCATCCAATATTATTATCCATATTTATGTTTTATTAACTGTGATTCGTAGGCACAAATGTACCGGTGTTTGGAAGTTGTGTTCTTGTAGGTTGAAAATCTTCATCGGCTGTTAGACGGAGAAGCGATCTTTCGATTCCCATAATAATGGCTAGCGTCATCTATAGGCAAATTCTAGTTTCATACTTTTACACCTGGTATATTGAAATTTGAGCCGATGAAACAGTGTCCAATTTCAAGTCTCAGCTTCACTCCAGAGAGTTAGGACTGACAACCCCTAGAACAAGAATTTTTCAGTGCTGTCGCTGTGAAAACTCTAGTGATCCTTAAACAAGCAATAATTTGTTGTCGCAATTACTGCTAACTTGTCTTTTTCCTGTTTTAATCCACCAAACTAGAGGGCCATTAAAAAGGTAGGTCTGGGGCTATTGTTTTATACGACGAGAAAGTAAATCATTCCTGGTTTTAAACCCTTAAGTTCCTACCAAAATGTTTACGACATATTCAAAACTTTTTATTCGTCTCGAATAATTTTGGAAGGTGGGACTAATCATAAAACGATCATCGTAAAAACTCCATCGTGAACATTGTATTCTGGTTCAGGCACGTAGTCAGAGGAAAATGTATCAATCGAACAGACTTCACATAGTGAACTATGAAAACCCCATCAGTTTGATGTGCACATAGTTTGCTCGTTTCGACCGACAAATAAAGCAACGATTAAGTTGTGTTCCGTTCTATAATTGTAACAATGTAATTTTATGTACTTCGCAAATTCGCATTTCGCCGAAATTGTTACATCTTGCAGTTTCCACATTACCCCTATAAATTCTTATTATTCTAAACTTGGGAGAAATTCTACCGTTCTGCTAGTGTATAACTTAGTAAAAATTCAATTAATAAGTTGGACGAGAAGACCGCGCTCACTTTATTAGTTAGTAATTTCTGATGCGACAAACAAGTTCTGGAATTTAATATACCTTTTATTACGACACGACGTTAGTTTCGAGTTTGGAGAGTGTATTTCATCAAATATAATTCCAAAACTAGAAATAGGTAAACTCGGGATATGGTCTGAGAGAAACATAGATAGTTTTTATGATGGGATTATGTTGTTCTGCTGTTCATTACAAAAGAGTATAAAATAATATTTCGTTTTGTGTTGTTTTTTATTTCATAGGACACTTTAATCAAATAATACACATGTATTTGTTGATTTCTATTTATAATTGTGAGTTGTTCGTATAACGCGTTTCGTTTTGATTAAACTTCTTCAAATGCTTATAACAACTGGTCTAAAATTTGGTAACATACTGTATATAAATGGTATCTGTTTTGAGTTGATCACTATCATCAAAGTCCGGACGTCCTTCGACGTGTGGTGACAATTTGAAGTTACCAACTACTGCTGTCAATCACGCTTCTGATGGTTCTTTGACACTGTCTTCTGCCCTGCGCCAGTCTATTCGCAGATTCAGTGCTGGGCAACTTTGTTACGGCGTCTGTGCAACGTGAAGAAGATCTGCCACGCCTGCGTTTGCCTTTGGTTTTCCCTTGCACAAGAGGCCATTCGTTGTTGTCGCTCCTCATTATATGTCCAAAAAATTTGAGTATCGGACTGTATGCAAACGCCCGCCCCCCCGGCATTAGATCTTGACGGGATGGGGGCGCTTGTCATGACTAGGACTCTAGTTTCGTCCCGGCGAATTGGGGGGTTAAGTGTTGATGCCTAACGTAATGCCATTCGCGCCAGTCACTGGACCTGTGAGGTGGAAGATCGACCGAATGGGGCCCTATTTTCACCTTAAAGGTGGAATTGAGGGCTGAGCCGTCGCAGCACAGAGCTTCTCCCATAAAACTAACGTACTTTACCCTATTGCACTAAATCTCCGGATTTTTCTGTCCAATGACCGAGTGCGTTATGTAATTGCGTTACCTCGGCAGGGTGGAGGCTCTCGGAAAGTATTCGTACGACCTGGCCACACAAGTGGTGTTAGACTCGAGGGGGCAGTGGTTGAAAGTCCGATTGCTAGACTAGGAGGGTATTCCTTTCATCTGTTCGCAGACATTCATGTTCAGGATATCTCGAGAAATGCTTCAGGGTTTAGCTGAACTTGACGGTTCAACCGACCTCGTTCTAAACCTGAATCGATTGTGAGAGGTTTCTGGGGTTTGTGTTGTTTAAGCGGACTGGCATATACCCGAGCGTGGTACTGATCTGTCTTTTATCATGGATGAGATGAGGATATCATCGTTGCTTGCTAAGCATGAGAATCAGTGTGCAAAGTTTGCTCAGAGACTGCTGACCATCAGGATCGATTCACCTTATCTGCTATCTAAAATAAATTTCAATTTCTAAGATTGACAGCGAGGGGGGGGTGGATTGCCCTCAGGTGTTACTTGTACCACCTAGCCACCACATTGCTGTTGGACTCGAAGGGGCAGTGATTGAAAGTCCGCATGCTGGACTAGGGAGGTATTTCATTTATCTGTTCACAGACCTCCATGTTCGGGATATTCAATCATCAATGTCAGTTCATGGGACTGCGTTCGGGTGCTTGGATAAGAATTCCTTCCGGCGGGTGAGTTGCGTCACAAGCCAACTCGGGTACTGACCTGCAGAGCCAGTAGAGGTTGGATAGTGCTTCGCTGCTACCAGTTATATGGTTGTAGGTTCTCGAACTGAAGTCTAAACTGGAAGCTGGTGGGATCAGCTCTTCGAATTTGTGTTCGTTCATAAGGTGCGTGATCATAAGGCGCCTTTGGGAGAGACTGTGGAGACTGCTAACTAGTCACTTGGTGAAAAAGCTACAATTACATGCCAATACACTAAATGGTAGAATTCACGTGTATGCAAACACCGATAGTCTCATTAGTTCTTCGAGGCACGGTATTCTCAACATCCTGCGCTAGCACCACAACTCAAACGCATCTATTCGTCGTCTATCCGTCTGACACACCACCCAAGTTTCCGTACTATAATTCAAGACAGAAAGCACCAAAGTTTGAACGAGTTTGATCTTTGATGCCTTAGTGATATTTCTATCTTTCCATACCTTCAAGAACTGCTTCATACCAGTTCTTCCCAATTGGATCCTTCGCCTTATTTCTGGTTCAGTATCACAATTATCCTGATACTTGCACCAAGATAGATAAATGATTATGAAATTTGCATGTATCCTTTGAAAAAACTATTCATCAAAATAAAAATAGAATCACTAACAAGATTGTTCATTGGTACAGATATGACATATTCGTATACTTCAAAGGTACCAGTAGATAGCTTGATAGTTTAGTATCTTACCTAAATTCATTACATGAAAATATTGAGTTCACAGTGGACGTAGAAATTGATGACATTTTAAATTATTGTTTTTAGCAATAACTAGAGTGAGTAACAAACATATTTTTTCCATTTTTCAAAAACCTTTTCATGCAGATATATACTTTCCCCTAAAACTCGTTTCGTCCAAGTCAATATAAGTTTTAAGCCTATCTTAGTATGATAAATTGATTATTGAAATTCTTTGACTAATGCCTGCAAGGGCATTTTATGAATTCTTGATGACCCGGTATCGGTTCACAATTTTGAGTGTATTCCACTTTGAAGGAAAGTTATCGATATATACCCATGCAACTTCGCGCCAACACAAATTCTTTTATCTTCGAAAAATTTTATTCATGAATTAAATTCAATCAAATAAAAAGCAACTAATAACGGTTTTTCGCCATCAATGACAAACAGTATGAATGCCAGAAAATAGTGTTAAAATAGCGAAAACTCCACTCCTAATAGAGGTCATCGTACAGCATCAATAGAATATAAAAAGAATCTGAAGAAAATATAGAATACTGACCAGAAAGAACTATTTAGCAGACTAAAGATTCTATTTATGTTCTTTTGATACCGTACGATGACCTCTATTAGGAGTAGAGTTGCACTAATTTGATGGAAATCATAGACTCTTGTGGGCTTGATTAAAAGGAAAAAAGAAAGTGATTTGAAATAGTCTAACGTGAACCCTTATTCGCGTTACACTTTTTTGGATTCCATCGATGTACATTATCACGGACTTTGGAGATTTATTCATTGAACTATTCCAATACTCGTATTGTGGAAAGAGACAAATATTTTTTCGTCAATTACAATGTCGCTCATATTGAACACGACATCAATTCCTAGCAACTGGATTGTATGAAATCTTTTCTGTAATAGGGAGGAATTTCCGGACCCTATTTTCAGCGAGGGAATTCCAGTCGAACGACCGGAAACGTCCTCAGATACCTGTATTCGCGCAAATAAATACAATGCCATTTTCTCGGATGAAAATCTGATATCTATCGATGCAAGAATATCGTAGCAATAAACGGGTCTGTCGCCAACAAGACCAGAGATAACTCAGATTTCTGAGAATACAGAAAATTCCGGACGTTCGTTTAATTCATCGAATAGTGCTGAGGGCTATTCACCTAAAAATTTAAGTCTTAGCTGAACTACATGATATTTATATAATTGAATTTCAAAAACCTAAATATAATTATATATTATATAATATATAAAATAAAATATTAAGAAGAGTTTTTTTTACTTGATAGAAAGATTATTACAAAATTTGAATATCAAAACATTTAATCTGTTAGCTTCCTATAATTTTAATTTCAAAAAATTTAATTCAAAAACTCTTAGATTTAAATCATTTTCTCATAAGCACTGCTTATATTTAATAGACATATAAAATCAAAACTCATTATACAATATCAAATGGAATAAAAAACCCAAAAAATATAAATTGTCAATTAAAATTAATAAATGAATATTTGATGAAGTCTAAATTTTGTTTCTGATCTTATATTTATGAAAACTAAATCTTTTTCAGAAATACAAAACAAAATTTTAAAAACCTCTCCAAAACTAATTTATTCGAAATATTTTATATATTTGAATATGTTACTTCAAAAACCCCTCAAAACATCTAGCACATCCTCAGAAAACAATTAGAATTCAGATAAGGTTTTCTTCAGTTCAGCTTTTTGACATTAAAGAAATAAAATCAATTAACAATAAATAACCTACCCCTAAGACCTGGTGGTATCCACATTTGAACAAAACACTAAAGGTTACTTCATTGTAATTGATCCTATGTGAACCTTTGTTTGATCTTCTGTTTTTGACTTCACCTATACAATGTGAATTATCTGTAAGGATTAATAAATATCGACTTCTTCTTCTTTTTCTACCCTTATCATCCAGAAAATATTGATGCCTTGAAACACGAAATAAAAGAACAAAATTGGATGAGATACTGTAGCCAGTCGTGGCAGTCATTTGAATGTTATTGTTTTCGGTTCGTAAATGTCAAGGTTGAATCTTTCTAATAAACTCATTACTTTGAAAAAATATTCAGTGGGTTTTCTTTTATGTGGGCGAGACTGTATAATAAACGGGTCTACTAATATTCCTCACGTTAAATGAGAGCTTTTTTATTATCTTTATACCAATTTCTATGAATCTATGTCATTAGCTGATAAATATAATTCAAATTCGATATGATGGTTCTAGTGAGCACCAAAATCACAAGTGCTGTCTATAACGCATTCTCCTATTACGGCAATGTAGTTGTAATCCTCAATTAATGAAGAACCTTCATATTAAATTGCAATGTACTCTACATTATCCATTAACATTCATGATTACGAATTCAACTCATCATTACCCGATAATGAGCCATTGGAATTGAGCAGCAAATTTTTTATTAATACCACAATATGCTCTCAGTTTACGTTTTGAAGTATGTAGGATTTGTAAAGGGAATAATTAATTCGTGGAAGTTTTCAACAGAAATCGATTATCCTTACATGGTGCTTTTCGTTTTTCAGCTCACGGTTTAGAATCCCGAATAGAAACTAAAAAATTATCTATTCAAGAATATTCCGAAAATTTATGGAATTACATATTCCGTGAATAATTTTCTCTTATTAGAGGTGGACTATTTGAAATTTGCGTTTTTGATCGGCTACAAATAAGAAAATACTGCATATTTTTTCAAAGCTATAAGTTCTTTAGAAAGGTTTGAACTTTGGCATTTAATGATGAAAAACAATATAATTCAAACGATCGCCACAATTTGCTACAGTATCCCATCCTATCAATCCAATTTTTCTGTACATTGTCGATTGTTTGGTGCTCAATCTCTTCGATTTCGTGTTTCAATACATCAATCGTTTCTGGGTTGTCAACGTAACACTTATCCTTAACCGTTCAACTATTCTGTTAGAACGCCAGAGGTTAAACCACTCACCTTTCTACTCACTGTAACCAAGAAAAATCAACAATAAACGCAATGTACCAGACACTCAATTCATTAATAAAATCATTGAATGAAAACCATGTAACGGCAGCACAAACCTTCGATCTGGCAAGACCTTCACAGGGTAAGTCACAAGATCATAATAAAGAAAATGGAAAGATAAGAGCATAAGTAACTGTAAGAATTCAAAAAACAACTGAAAATACTGAGAATGATAAATAAATAGCATCAGAGTCCTTATTTATAGAAAAAGGTGTACCTCAGTACATTATATATGCCAACGATCTTAAACATCTAATGGTACCGTTTTGTATGCTGACGATGTATCAGTGATTTATGGTGGTACCATAGCAGATGAATGCCAAAGAAAACAAAAAAAAATAATTGTAAAAGCTGGATAAATAGTTCCAAACTGATGATCACTAAAACAAAAATACTGATATATAGAGAGAAAAATCAACATGCTCTAAATGTAACATTCAATGAAAGTATCATGCATGAGGATTCGGTACCTTTTCTGGGAATTCAGATTGACCACAACTTGAATTAGAAATCACAAATTGACAATATCGCAAAAAAGCTGGCAAGATACTGCTATGATCCGAGAATTTTAACAGTCAGAAGGTTTTGATATGGCCTGACAGCATACCATGCTTCTGTGCATATATATTATGTGCAATAATATTTAAATAAGGTTATTCTGATTTTCACAAATTTTTGTTATGTTTACAACAATCGTTTCGCTATCTCAGTAGCATCATCAGGCAAGATTTACATTTTGAATAACTGAATCTGAGCCTGATGGTGATAGCGAAACGATTGTTGTGAACATAACAATAAAAATTTGTGAAAATCAGAATAACCTTATTTAAATATTATTCAATAAGGATTTTCACCAAGTAAGGACTGATTCAATTCAATATTTATGTGCAATACTCAGGTATGGGATTATTTTCTACTGGAATTCAGTTGGGATTGAGAAGATTTTTTTTACTTAAGAAAGGTGCTTAAGAATTGTCCTAAAATGAAACAAACTCAAACCTTCAAGAGTTTTCGATTCAACAGAATATTTTAACACTTTCAACATATATGAGTGTATAATGGTTGTGATCAATAATTACAGGGTGACAAGAAAAACCTTGGAAAAAGATTTTTCAATTTTACTTTATCAAACGAAAGAAATTAAACAACGAATAAAAATAACAAAAACATTTGGTAATAATTTATTTAAGCGGTTTCGAAGTGGCTTCCTTTGGCGGCGATACATAGCTTCAGACGCTTCTTGAAATTTTCGGCAATGAGCCGCAGCTCTTCGGGCGTTATCTAATAGAATGAAAATTATTTGGCTGCGCTTAAATACTTTTGTTCTAGAACACAGTAAAATTTGTCCGAAGTTTTTCTTATCGCCCTGTACAACGATTTTAAAACCTTGCTTCTAAATCATGAATATAACACTAAGGGTAAAACTAAGCTAAGTGCAGAATATACACACTATATCTATATACAAAATACTGCTAACGATATTATGCTTAAAGTCTGGAATACATTACCCTATATCTTTAAAAATAAACGTGTTATATTATAAAAGAAAATTCTGAAAACGTTCTTGTACGGCACCTTCGGGTTTGAAGATCAAATGAAGATTTATTATTATTATTATGTTAACTATACTAACTGACAAAGAAACTGCAAAACCCAGAAGGAGCTGTTTAAATTTCAAATTTTTTTTGGTAAAATATAGATAGTACAGCAATGAGTAAATGATTGAAATTTGAAGAAAAAAAACGAAGGGTTCACAATTTTTCTTTAATAGATTTGTTAATAATGTGTTATACCACCGCGATTATCTATACACTTCACAACACGTCTTGGCATTGATGCAATAAGATGCACTATTTCTTCTTGAGGGATACTATCCCAAGATACCTGTAGTTCATGTCTCAGAGCCGCCAAAGTCCGTGAGGGCTGGGGTGATTTTCCAAGCCTTCTACCAATGATGTCCCAAACATGCTCTATGGGCGAAAGATTGGGGGGTCTGGGCGGCCATGGCAAAAGATTCACATGGATCGCTTCAAAAAAGTTTAAACTAACTCTGGCAACATGAGGTCGAGCATTATCTTGCTGAAATATTGGATTCTCGAGCCGGTTAAGGTAAGGGAGAACAAATGGCTCAACTTTTTCTTGAAGGTAACGCAGCGCTGTCATGTTACCTCGAATAAAGACTAAAGGTGACCTACTTCCATGTGCAATAGCACCCCATACCATAACGCTTACTGTCCGGTGTACATGTCGCTCAATATCAAACTGAGGTTCACGTCTTTCTCCCCGACGTCATCTAACCTTTATTCGGCCATCATGTGCATCAAAGGAGAATAGAGATTCATCAGAAAAGACGTCCTGATGCCATTCCATATTCCAATGTTGACGTTCTCTGCACCACTGTAATCGTTGCCAGCGATGCTCAACCTTCAGAGATAACACAAGATGGGGTCGATAATGCTGCAGTCCAAAAGACCTTATCCGGCGGTAAACCGTTCGGACAGTTACAGGATGGCCTTGTTCTCCTAACCACTCATCAGCCAAAGATCGAGTTGTCGCAAATCGGTCTCTTGTAGCCATAAGTCTTGGACGTCGATCTTGAACTTCATTTTTTCACACGTGCTCTAGGCATTTCAACAACAACTAAACATCGACTTTGGATTTCCTCGAGCAGCTGTTTTGTTTTAAAATTCAAAAAATTTGCAAAAAACGACTACATATTTAGGTAACAAAAAATGTTTACATGAAAAGACGTTCACGATTTTTCCCTCTGCTTCCTTTTCTGTGTTTCACCAAGAAAAAATTTAAATTTGAACAGCTCCTCCTGGGTGTTGCAGTTTCTTTGTCAGTTAGTATATTTATCTAGGGCGTATGAACTATGGTAATTGAAAGTACTTCGAATCGGGGGAGTTAATAACTCAAATCTACAAATAGGTATCGTCGATCGCTACGTTTCATTCGTTGCAATGATGAGATACCTATAGGTATCGAAACATGCATGTCTGCTGCTTATATCCTCACGATCCACGATACCTTTTCGAGTGAACTTAAGTTGTGAACTATTACACAGATATATGTTGCACTTGCTCCATAGATATTCTGTATCAGAAACACAGGTTCATTACCTTGTTGCTACTGCACTGTCGCACATAGAATCAATTCCAGTATTCGATAGATCTTGTGTGGATATATTTCTGTTATAGTTTCATAATATCGGCTATGTAGCTTTCAACCAGGCATCAACAGTGTATGCTCCATATAAAAAAAACAATAAAAACGAACGGTACCGGCAGAAATGCAGAAATTCAATGAGTCTCTCGTTCCAATTCATTGTTGTTGCTCATTGCCAGTCGGAATTGTGTTAATTTTATATTCCGTCTATTTTGGAGCATTGCAAACAAAGCATTTAGATTATCCCTCTGCCAAATGAATCAGATCGATGAAAAATGAATTGGGCTATCTATTCATAGAGGAATAGAAAATCGGACATTGTGTTTCTCGAAATAATAACAAAATATTCGACAAATCATCAGTGAGTTAAAATTCGATGGTTTGTTGGAGTTAGTTGATTACCTGACAAATTGTTACTTCTCACATATATACTTTGGAAGTTGAGGGTAAAACGCATCCAAATTGCGTTTAAAAAAATTATAAAAATTGTCATATAGAAAGGTACAATTACAAAAACGTATCAGTATATCTAAACTATGAAAAAATGACAGCAGATAGTGCCATAAGCAACGTTAATTTCTGCGAAATGTTTATTTTTTTTTAACTATTTCATTGATATTGTTACGTTTTCATTCAAAGAAATTGCCTCCTTTAAGCCATAAGAGGCTTAATCGCTACAATATTTTATATTCGAATGCATTTCAACGCATTCTATTCAATCCAATTGAATTCCACCGCTCAATTGATCAAAGAGATTCTGATTATGTGAATATGAAAAAGTAGCATATAAATTGTAGGCTGTAAATTTGTAGAGTTTTTTCGAGGACAAATGAAATATGCAGGTTTTACAAAAAAAATATATTTATGATTATTTGATAGATTCGGTCTTTACTTGGTGGAAACTCATTTTAATTAAAAAAAAGTATATGAGACAGTAATTTATTTCCACAAAAATGTTTGTACTACTACAACAATTGTTTCACCACGATGTGGCTTCTTCAGGTATTACATTGTACTGTCTGATGGTATTCAGTGTAACCGGCTAAAAATGCCATTAAGGAAAAATATTCAGTAATGGAGACTGATCAACATCTGTTTGTTCGTTCAAAAGGATTTTACGGGCATTATACCTGTTGATTTCAAGAAATTCTAAAAATGTTAATCTAGAACTTTTGCTTTCAACGTGGATAATTTCATAATTATTGTTGAAATTATGCCTGAATTCCTTAAGATGATTAGCATATGTCGAATGTACAGAATTGGTGTTCCTGGATACGTTTCTTGAATGATCTACCAGTCTGGCCAATGTATACTAAAGGGCAATCTTTGCAAGTCAACTTGTAGACTCCGGATTTATTTTCTTTATTTGTACGATCTTTATTGTTTTTTATGTAGGTATTAAGGTTATTAATTGTCTTAAATGCCGCGTTATAATTGAAACAACTTTCGAAATATTTAGCAATATTTTCAGATAATCCATTGACATAAGATAACGAAAAATATTTCTGTGTATTGTCCTCTTTTATGATTGGGTACACGAGATTTAATGCCATTTTCTTTTGTTTATTGGATACCATTTTGTCTATAAGAAAGGGATTGTAACCGTTGTTTGATGCTTTTTGTTTAATAATATTTAATTCTTTCATAAAGTTTTCTGAATTTAAAGGGACATTCAATGATCTATGAATAAAACTATTATATGCTGACATCTTTTGGTTGGTGGGGTGGTTTGAAGTTTTATGTATTGTGATGTCTGTATGTGTTGGTTTGTGAAAAATACTAAAATCATGTAAATTATTTAATCTTGTTATAGTGAGGTCAAGAAAATTAATACTTTGATTCTTTTCTTCTTCGATTGTGAATTTGATTTTTGGGTGGTACAGACATCGCAATACATAAAACTTCAAACCACCCCACCAACCAAAAGATGTCAACATATAATAGTTTTATTCATAGATTATTGAATATCCCTTTAAATTCAGAAAACTTTATGAAAGAATTAAATATTATTAAACAAATAGCGTGAAACAACGGTTACAATCCCTTTCTTATAGACAAAATGGTATCCAATAAACAAAAGAAAATGGCATTAAATCTCGTGTACCCAATCATAAAAGAGGACAATACACATAAATATTTTTCGTTATCTTATGTCAATGGATTATCTGAAAATATTGCTAAATATTTCGAAAGTTGTTTCAATTATAACGCGGCATTTAAGACAATTAATAACCTTAATACCTACATAAAAAACAATGAAGATCGTACAAATAAAGAAAATAAATCCGGAGTCTACAAGTTGGCTTGCAAAGATTGCCCTTTAGTATACATTGGCCAGACTGGTAGATCATTGAAGAAACGTGTCCAGGAACACCAAAGGGGTTATATATCCAATTCTGTACATTCGACATATGCTAATCATCTTAAGAAATTCAGGCATAATTTCAACAATAATTATGGAATTATCCACGTTGAAAGCAAAAGTTCTAGATTAACACTTTTAGAATTTCTTGAAATCAACAGGTATAATGCCCGTTAAATCCTTTTGAACGAACAAACAGATGTTGATCATTCTCCATCACTGAATATTTTTTCTTAATGGCATTTTTAGCGGCAAACTCCAATAAACACCTAGAGATTTTATGACTTGTGCTTCCATTATTTGGTCACGTACCTAAAAATGTATTTAAAATCGGTTACACTGAACACCATCAGACAGTACAATGTAATACCTGAAGAAGCCTCATCGTGGTGAAACAGTTCTTGTAGTAGTACAAACATTTTTGTGGAAATAAATACCTCTCTCATATACATTTTTTTAATATATATGATTATTTCGGTCTTTACTTGACGTAAATTGCTCTTGAAATCATGAATAAAAAACAATAATTTATTTCCGCTGTATAACAGCAAATAGAGGGGATAAAGGAAGCTTTACAATTCTTTGGGAATTCCGAAAATATTTCAAAAAAAATTCAATAGGAAGGGATCTGCTTAATTCTGTTTAGTCTTTCAGTGAAATTTGTTTTTTTATGATTCCTATTAATTTCTAATTTTTCTAATATGTTCAATTTGAGACTTTTGTTTTGAACGTATAAAATTTCAAAATTACTATCAAAAATATGTCCTGTGTCCTATATATATTCTGTATAACTTGAAATCCTTTTGTTGTTGCAATAACAATTTTCATGTTCCCTCTTGTCTGGAAAGATCTTTCTGTTTGATCAACATATAAAGGGTGTTTCAATAAGAGCGCAAGAATTCAGTGTTCAATAAAACATGGTTTTCTGTAGCAAAGTATTGAAATATTCATTGATTTAGAAAATATACATTGGGAATTATGTATGAAACAAAATATCTTGTAAATGGCTTTGCTGGCATATGCGTACCCTTTTGACGAGATTTTCAATAACGTTATTGAATACATTTGGTGGTATTTCATCGATACAGCGTCTAATTTCGTCTTTCAATGCTTCGATGGTTGCAGGCTTATTGGTATAAACTTGTGACTTCAGTTAACCCCACAGCCAGAAGTCTGAGGGCGTTAAATCGCAAGAGCGTGGAGGCCAATTCTGGTCACCAAATCGGGAAATTACACGACCAGGAGCAAACTCGTGCAAGATCGTCAATGTTTCACGGGCTGTGAATCTTTAGTGAGAATTCGCTGAAGAGTGCCTGTTGAAATGTCCAGTGCTTGTGCCCGATGGCGAATTGACGTCTCTGGCCTCTCTGTCACACTCTCGCGAACTGCCGTGATGTTTTGTTCTGAACGACCTCTACGAGCTGGTATCGTATATTTCACATTACTAACCGAACCAGTACTTTCGAATTTTTCGATTATTCTTTTCACAGTAGATGAATTAGGCATATTATTTCGACCGAATATTGGACGCACTTTACGAATAGTGGCAATTAAACTTTCACCATTTCGATAATAATTTTTGACAATCAGGATGCGTTGTTCCACCGTGTAATGAATGCTCCATGTTAACTAACTCCCATCTGTCAGCTTTCGATGTGTCACGTCATAATCATGTGACATTATGACTGTCAAACATGGCGCGCAATTCAAATCTTGCGCTCCTATTGAAACACCCATTACAAACTGGCAACTACCGCAAGTTAGCTTATAAACACCTGATTTCTTGTTCTAAGATATTTTATCTTTATTATTCTTTATTAATTTTCCTAATGAATAACTGGTTTTGTAGGAGATGCTGAAGTTGTGAGTCATCTTCAAATATCTAGCTACCTTTTCTGTTTTTTATATTTAAAGATGAATCATAATTTTAACATCTCCTGCAACACCAGTGATTTATTAGGAATGAATATAGAAAATAATAAAGAATAATAAAGAGAAAATATCTAAGTATCTAAGAACAAGAAATTTTGGAAATGTTATTCAATTATTTTCTGCCTGTTTTTTTTCAATATACTCTCACTTTATATCTTCATTCATCATACTCTGATACATGAAGGTGGCAACGCTTCCCCTGAATGTCTTGGGGTTTGCTAGAGTAAAAATAAGAGTGGGACTTCAAGAACTAAATAATGACTTCCAATGAACAGTTCTCTCGTCTGTTATCAACGGCGAACCCAGAAAACTAAAAACATTTCAGGCTCCAAGCCACGTTTATCCCTTTTCTCGGAGTGAAAAATAAACGTTAGCGTCTTACGACGATCTTTCCGGTTTTCCCGCATTTCTCATCTCTAATTGGAACACAGAAAAATAAAGTGGAGCGAAACGCCAATGATTCAACAGCGAAAGTGGTTTTTTCACCGATTAAAAACGATACCAAATAAATAAAAGTAGGGATCAGAGTTTGCTGTCACTTCCGCTAATAAAAAGAAATGAAACAAAATAATTTCCAAGTGAACGAGATGTAAGTTTTCTACGCGGTAAATGCAAACTGATGTTAAACATCGCGATACTGGAGCATTTGAGATTAGAAATTTTCAAAGGTGATAGTTTTTCTGCAGAATGTTCGCGAATCTGATTAAAATTTCATTTTCAGCTGTGTGTTAACGCCGATATTAGCTTTAATACGGATTCCCCTTTTAGCTGGTTAATGGTAGAATATTGTTTAAATATTTTAATATTTACAGATATATTCTTCTGTAAGCTTTCTACATATTTAGTTCAAAAAAATATATTTAATATTATAACTTCAGGAATTAAATTAATGTCATATAATTACTTCTTATACCAAACGACATATAAAATAAACAACCATTATAAGACATTCAAATGAGATAACAAAATCCAAAAAATATAAATTGTTAACAAAAATCCTGTAAATTAAATATTTTGAGTAGACAAAATTTTGTTTTTGCGGATCCCTCTTATGAAACAGATATCTTTTAAAAATGTTTAACATAATCCTAAGAATTTCATCATAAAACTGTCTTACTTAGAATATTCAATATTATTGGATATCTAACTAAGTTACTTTCTATAAAATCTCAAGATATGTAAAAACATTACTGAAAAACAAAGATCAAATTTATGTATTCTTCCAAAGTGAGAATGCTGTAAAGAATATCTTGAGAAATATCTTTGCGAATCGCTCCTAATGAGTTATAACTATTTTTGTTCTTATGTTTTTCTGTTATAAATACTGTGTTGCTGTAGTTCATTTTCAAACCTCTTCTATCTGCAGATGCGCCGAGTTCTTTCGGCATTATTTCCAGTTTTTTTTCTCATATTTTTTTAATCTTCTTTTGAATTATGTGTACTTCACAACTGAATTATCAACATTTCATTCCATTATTGTTATAAATAATCTTTTAATCTTTCCAGGAATGCTGGAGCGAATAGTCAATGTATCACCAGCAGATACCGGTTGTTCAATGGAAAGTCCTGCACCAGATCAACATGATCCTCATAGCTCCGAAGAAGAACTGGAGGTGATCAACCGCAATAAAGATGAGACTTCCGATCGTCCTGTGAGGGTGGCATCTGTGTGTCTACCCGAAAAAAGGAAATGGTCCCAGATCAGCGGAGGAATTAGAACAAACAAAGACAATGTTGAAAACATGTCCCCCAAAGACAACATGAGCCCCGGGTCGTCTTGCTCTCCATTTCAAAAAGAAGAGGGAGGTCACCATTCTGGATCATCGGACGACGAGGTGAGAGAAGAATTGACTTCAAATTCAGAATAATATCTTGAAACTTGTGCAATATATATTTTGAAATTTATGTTTATATTACCAATCCTTAAATCCAGTGAAGAGCACGTTGAGCCACTTCTAAATTAGAAAGGATTAACCGAAATGTTTCATTGTGGGCGCTGACAATGTCAGCTTGAAACAAATGCATCAAATCCATATTACCTTGCGTGGTTCTGCCGTGGTACTCATGAATAAAAATACCATGGTGCGTGAGGTTATCAAAAGTCACCCTAGAGAGAGACCCTGCTTCAGAAAAAATCTTATCTCACGACAAGAGAAATGTAGGATTTGTAATCACCAGAGAAGAACTAGTGGAGATCCATGTCAAACTACTGTAAAACGAGGTGCGTGCTTCAGCTCGTGTTGGTGCCATTGCTCCACTTCCTATCTTCATCCTAGCTCAGAACATCGGTTTTGGTCCTGAACAAATATAATTGTCCCAAGTTTTGTCTTTTCCAACAAAGAGAAGATGTGCATATCTTGAAACCTGGAGACAAAGTAGGAGCTTCCGAAACCAATCTGCCCATTCTCAAATGGTTTGGTTATGAAGTAAGTTTATTCTGGTACCATTTTTGCCCATGAAATTATGGGTATAAAACCAGAAGATCTTTTTTGGCTGGAGTCCAATTCGTGACTGCTGCTTCGTTGGCTATCAGTTATCCAACCAGATCATACGCTGTCCACAGTATAGCCAATGGGTTCAAGAACATGCCGCCCTTTGCTTCTGCTATTGATGTAGAGTTCAAGGAAGTTCAAACTATTGAGAAATATCCCAAAGCCCCTAGCAGGTTTACTGCTGTTTTTCAAGAAGCTAAAAAGAAGAAAGATGAATCTGAATTAAATAACATACATAGCCCATACAACGAACTATTTATAAAATGACGAATAACAAATTCTGTACCAAAACTTGCCTATGTGTATTTAAAAATATAACACAGTCTCCAGAAGAGCTTTTGAAACTCACATCCATAGTCTTCGGTTGTTTTTTAGAATGATAAATCAAAACAACCAAGAAAATCTTTTATATTTTGATTTAATTTTTAGAAATTTGATTATGTAGAGGTTATATAGAATAATTCGATTTTATATTTAAATTAAACATTATTATATATATTATTTTAGCGATTTAGCAAATATTCAAATGAATAGCTTGTCAGCAGTGCCTCATCGACATCCACAGAAAAACTCGACTAGCAGCTGCATATTATTTTTGAGGGGAAACATGACTTGCAAATTTTCTGGACAGCAATGACATATATGTCATGTTCATGTCAACGGATGATCTGCAACAGCGTCGAGCGGAATTCCAATGGGGACACCCTTCATTGGTCAAAATAGGCTTGATTATATAGTGTGATATTGTCTATTAATGAACGTTCATTGTGCAGTTTGGGGATCGCGTCAAATATCGATCCGGTCGGTCAGCTTTAGGTGGATAGAAGTAGCCAGTGGCGTAGACTTTGAAGTTTCCGACGTTTACCTAACAGTTTTGCTTTGATGCAAAAATTAAAACAGTACCAACGTCGAGTACTGTAATGCGCTCGCATATGAATAATTGACAAATTATACTGAAATGTATTGGGAGTACAACGTAATTCCATCCGCTTTTTAGCTCAAAAAAAGCATTCATATCAAAAATATCATGAATATTCATATGAATATTCGGTTTTCGTGTTAATATTGAGATCTTGATCGGCGGGGAAGGTGTGGTATTTTTTTTCTTGGAGTTGTCGTAGAAGATCCACTTTTCGTCTTCAGGCACTACTCGTTTTGTTTTCTTTTTTGCCTTTGAAGCAGCTGCTACCAAGAAAATATTGACGTTTCTAAATCCCTTGGTTTCGATCCATAAAAAACCCAGTTGCCTTGCTTCTGAATCAGGCTCATAGATTTCGAACGTACAGAAACTGTTCCAGCGTAAGTTCAATCACGTCTTGCGTTATACTCGGACCTTCATCGAGTAATATGTGTAATTCATCTTCTTCTAATTTTTCTCGAGCTATCTTCAACGCTGAAATCACCACTTTTGAAACGTCAAAACCGTTTTCCACACAACTTGTCAGATGGAGCCGTAAACTTTTATAACCATACGATAAGCTTCAGCTGCACTTTCTTTCCAATAGGAAACAAAAAATTGAAACTCAATTAGCTGTTCAGTTATCAAAAAATCTGAAATTTTCGGCAATGTAGAAAAAACTTTTTGTATGAAACTCCGAGCGCCTCGATGTTAGATCTACTTCAACCAGACATCTTCTGACGGTGCTGAGGGAAAATTAAATACGTGTGGCACCGCGAAGATGTCGACTTATCATTCTACAAATGCTGAGGGGCTGTCTATTCACCAAAAGAGTTAGAAACGGTCTATCACTGATGTTATAGTAAGTGATCTACCATTTCTGGTTCTTTAACAAACAGTTCCAGTGAACGTGATATCACACTTTGGCTAACATTGGAGAAAATGGCAACTTGTGTTCGATCAGCCTGGGGCATCGCAAGGACTCTTTTGACAAAATCCTTGAATGAAACTTGTCTTGGCATAATCACTATTTGATTCTTAGTTGAATAGAACTGTTTGATCCTATTAAAAAAGATTCATTATGATGTGAATTTCTGACACACATTTCTTGTCGAAAAATTATCAAACTTAATGAAAACTTGCTTCACGATTAATCAGAAGGCGTTTCTATAATGGTTATAAGTTTATGTAATTGAAAAAACTATCAAAATGAGATGTAGAGTGTGCATCTTCGAAAAACATCAATATCCTCAATTTTCAACGAGCAGATTATTTTCTTCTTATCTTCTATTTCTATTCTCTCCTTTATTTTTATAAAAGAGTTTCTACTTAAGAAACATTTCGGCAATTGTATTCTGAGTTGATATACTCACCAGGTGAAGTCATGATATCGTGTGTTTTTTTAGAGTAATAGAACTTTAAATTGAAATAAAACACATTTAAATTAAGATTGAAGTCAAATATTTTTTATTTGAAAGATTATTTTATGGCATTTATGTTTTAAAAATAATTTCCGGCATATGTCCACCACGACTAGCTCTGAGGAACCGCATTCGACCAGACCAATTTTCGACCACTTTTTCGAGTAATTCAAGCCTTATTTCATCAATAACACGAGCTTTGTTGACTTCCAAAGCGTCTATTGTTTCTGGTTTATCATCATAACCCAATGACTTGACATAACCCCAAAGAAAATAATCCAGTGGAGTTATGTCGCATAATCTTGCAGGCCAATTAATTGGACCATTTATCTAAATACTGTTATCGCCAAATCTTTCTTTCAATAAATCAATTGTTACGGTAGCAGCATGAGGTGTAGCACCTCAGCAGAAATGAGCTTCATCGCTAAACCTAATTTTACGATAAAAAAGTGGATCAACTTCCAGCTGTTCTAGGGCCCAATCAGCAAACAAACGACGTTTATTATGGTCAAGTTGCTTCAGTTCTTGAACCAGTTGGATCTTGTATGGATGTAGACAAGATCTTTGCGCAAAATTTTCCATATAGTGGATGCATAGAGTCCAACTTGTTGTGAACGTCGACAAATGGACAAATCTGGATCATCATTAACACTATGACTTACAACAGTGATATTTTCTTCTGTACGTACTTTGTCTTGTTGTTGTTGCATCGAGTAGAGAAAATGTTGTCCGAAATATATCGATAAGTCGACGAATAATCTGCTCTGATGGTTGATTATGTAAACCATAAATTTCACGAAGTGCTCTATAAGTTTAGCGAATAGAACACTGATTTTGAAAATAAATTCCAACAATTTGTAAACGTTGTTGCGGCGTGAGTTTTTCCATGATAATTTGTCAATACTTAATGAACAGAAATGTCAAAACAACATAGCTTCTACCTTCTGTCAATCACAGTTATTCCTATCGAAAGTTCTATCACTCTAAAAAAATCAACCGATATGAAGAAACAATTGTGTGTAAACAATAAAATCTGGCAGACATTGAAACCGCTTCTGCACGCTAGTTCCTAGAGAACAGTGTGCTGTTGTTTGGCCCAAATATTTGTTATTTTCTTATTTTGGGCCGCAAATATTCTTAAACAAATAGGTCTGGCCGGCCGTAAATATGTTAACTTCCGAATTAAAAAAGCTAGAGCCTTGAAACTTTCAGGCAATGTTTGGGGTCTAAATACCGCTGAAAAGTTGGTTAGCGGACAAAATCGGTTCAATAGTTTCGCAGTTATCCACGTTGGAAATTTTTCATATTTTCTCCAATATTTTCGAAACTACAGATTCGATCGACATGATATTCAACATTTAATGGTAAGATGATAACACGTACGTTCGTGCATAATTTCGTGAGGATAGGATAATTACAAGCTCCTGACTTCACGTCAATAATTTTAGCTGTGTTTATTTATAAATTTCCCTCAAGTGAAAACCGAAAATATCAAAAATGCAATTTTTTTGTATGAATTCCTTCTGATAATCAATATTGAGAATCAATCAGCGAATGTATTTCAGTAATTGTAGATGACGATATGAGAAAATGAGGAAATATTCGTAGAAAAACATGGAAAAACATAAAGGGTGGATCATCTGGAGTTTTCATTTTGAAGTAGTCGTTATTTCGAGTTTCGCAATACCTCTGTCATTCGTGTTTTGACAGAAAGTTAATTAAATAACTGACTTTAACGAAATAGGTCGATTAACGCTTGAACAAAACTGGGAAATGTTAAAAACCTGTTTCCAAAGCAGTGAATCTTCTATCCAAACTGTTAGAAATTTACGTGGAAAATTCAATAGCAATGAAATGCGCTCACGAAAATTCGTGGATTAATTTGTTCATGAAAACTGGATTGTAATTTGATAGAACAACCCATACGTTTTTGTTGCCATTCACGAGAAAAATTGGGTTGATTGGATGGGGTACTGAGGCCAGTTGTAGTGGTCATTCGAGTTTTCTATTCGTAAATGTCAAGGTTCAATCTTTTTAATAAACTCATGACTTTAAAAAAATATTCAGTAGTTTTGTATTTATAACCGATCAAAAATGCAAACTTTAAATGGTTCACCCCCTATCTTTATAAGTTCCCCTTGCTCTGGGCACAATTGCCTACTGGATTTGTATGGCCGAAAGCATTCAGAATTACATGACCCGTCTGGAGGGTGAAAAATACCGGTTCTTCCCTCCGTTCCTACACCACTTCCATATTTTCTCATATCTGACAGAAATAAAATGCGAAAATGTCAAAGCAACTGACACATACGTTGAGGTATAAGCCATGTCGACGATATAGTAATCAGAACTGGAAGAATTCTAATTTCCTGCATTTAAAGTAAAACATTAAACACGAAATGGAAAATGGGAAGTATGGCGATATCATCGCAATGTAAATAAGAAGTTTATCGAAGAAGAATCGCTAGGTGAGGTCACTGTTATTTGCAAAACTAGTTTTTTGACCTCCGACATCTTATTAGAATCGTTCCATAGCTTGATGCATAGATTTACCAACGATAACAGAAATTAATGCTTTTTTAGGACAGTATGTATTAAGGGCCAACTCTCCAGAAGTTTTCCGTTCAAAATCCAGACATCAACTAGCGACCGACATGAAAATATCGAATTGAAATTTCTGATTACAGCGACAATATATCGGGTGTTTTTTTTTAGAGTGATAGAACTTCAAATTGAAATAAAACACATTTGAATTAAGATTGAAGCCAATTTTTTTTATTTGAAAGATAATTTTATGACATTTATTATTTGAAAATAATTTTTGGCGTATGTCCACCCGCATTCGACCAGGTCAATTTTGGACCACTTCTTCGAGTGATTCAGGCCTTATTACATCAATAACACGAGTTATGTTGGCTTCCAAGGCGTCTATTGTTTCTGGTTTATCAGCATAAACCAATGATTTGACATAACCCCAAAGAAAATAAGCAAGTGGAGTTAGGTCGCATGATCTTGCAGGCCAATTAATTGCACTATTTCTCGAAATAATGTTATCGCCAAATCTTTCTTTCAATAAATCAATTGTTACGGTAGCAGCATAAGGTGTATCACCATCTTGTTGAAACCAAGACACTTCTGGGTCGATACCATTCAAATTTTGAAACAAATAATCATTGATCATCGATCTGTTACGAGCACCATTCACTGTAACATTAGCTCCAGCATCGTTTTTAAAGAAATATGGACCGATGATGCCTCCAGCGTGTAAAGCACACCATACAGTGCATTTTTCAGGATGCAATGGAACTTCTTGAGGATTGTTTTCACTCCATATACGGCAATTTTGCTTGTTTACATAGCCGTTCAATCAGAAATGAGCTTCATCACTAAACACAATTTAACGATAAAAAAGTGGATCAACTTCAAGCTGTTCTAGGGCCCAATCAGCAAATAAACGACGCTTTTTATGGTCAAGTAGCTTTAGTTCTTGAACCCGTTGGATCTTGTATGGGTGTAGACCAAGATCTTTACGCAAAATTTTCCATGTGGTAGATGCACAGAGTCCAACTTGTCGTGAAGACTTTTAACGATGTGTGTATATATTTCGGGTTTTTTGCCCATTTTCAAAACTGAAGAGAACAGAACCTAAAATCCTATTTATAGAAGCAATGGTGATAAATTGAATTCAAGTTTTTCATTTGTGATTGGAAGCTTCCTTTCATGTGCTAAACAAATTTCCAAACTTTGTTTTTATTACCTACGTATAAGATTTCGGTAGAACTGAGATCTTACACGTAGGTAATAAAAACAGAAGAATGGACTTTTCAGAAAGATTGGAAATTTGTTGAGCACATGGAGGGAAGCACCAATCACAAATGAATAACTTGAATTTAATATCAAACAATCAATTTGAAAGTGAGTCAATATTTGATAGAAGTAAAATTTGAATGACTTTAAATTCGGAACCATATATTCTTACTTCTACAATATATATTGAAACTATATACAAAAACTATCAAATTGATTGATATCCTTACATATAATCAATATAAAATATTTTTTAATGTCTCGGAAAAAACCTTTTCACATCCCGACATGAAATGTATTAAAACAAATGTATTACCAAAAACTATATACGTAAGATAAATTAATCCGGCTGATCTGTAACAAAAATCATAACCATAGCTATACTCCTTATTAATGATATATATAGTATATTAGCAAAAAAAAACAAGAAAATCCACTATTCCAAAATGATCAAAAATTCTCAAAATAAAGGATCAAAATTTGAATATCAAAACAAATTGAAATATGTTTATCTTCTACAATTTTAATTTCCAAAAGAATTTTTTTATTTAAAAAACTTTTAGAATTAAATTAATGTCTAAAACAAGCACCGCTCACATTTAATAGACGTATATAATCAAAACTCAATATACAATGTCAAATGAAATAAATAACCCAACAGATATACGAAAGTAATTAAAATTAATAAATAAATATTCAAAGGAGACAAAATTTTGTTTCTGGTTTTATCTTAAGAAATACTACTTGTCTTATAAAAACATGAACACACTTGAAGGACTTCCCAAAGAATATAATTTATTTGAAATATTTAATATATTTAAATATTCGAACAAATTATTTCAAAAATCTCTAAAAAATGTGCACTATATCTTCAAAAAACAAATATAATTCTAGATAATCCCTTCATCAGCCCTTTTTCAATATTCCAAATATCAAAATCAAAAACATAACCTACATCACTCACGTGTTAAAAGACTTAAGCTTCGAACTACAGATCAACTATATATTCAAGATTGATCTATATTCTAACAAAATCAAAGAACAAAGTGAGTTATTTTAAGGTTTACTTAAATTCATTGACATTCTATAATGAGATTTATTGAAGCCAAAATATAATTATATATTATATATAAAATAAAATAGAAAGGCTTTTTACTTGATAGAAGAAATATAACAAAATTTGAATATCAAAACAAATTGAAATATGTTTATCTTCTACAATTTTAATTTTCAAAAGAATTTTTTTTATTCAAAAAACTTTTAGAATTAAATTAATGTCTAAAACAAGCACCGCTCACATTTAATAGACGTATATAATCAAAACTCAATATACAATGTCAAATGAAATAAATAACCCAACAGATATACGAAAGTAATTCAAATTAATAAATAAATATTCAAAGGAGACAAAATTTTGTTTCTGGTTTTATCTTAAGAAATACTACTTGCCTTATAAAAACATGAACACACTTGAAGGACTTCCCAAAGAATATAATTTATTTGAAATATTTAATATATTTAAATATTCGAACAAATTATTTCAAAAAACTCTAAAAAATGTGCACTATATCTTCAAAAAACAAATATAATTCTAGATAATCCTTTCATCAGCCCTTTTTCAATATTCCAAATATCAAAATCAAAAATTAAAATTGTAGAAGATAAACATATTTCAATTTGTTTTGATATTCAAATTTTGTTATATTTCTTCTATCAAGTAAAAAGCCTTTCTATTTTATTTTAAAGGATCAAATAAAAATAATTGATAAAGAATTTCAACAAATATATTTGAATCTGAATTCAATACCTTTCTGAAGAGGTCTAGAGACCGAAATAGCAGCTATCAAATGCTCGAATTCTTGTTCAATTATTTTTATTTGATTCTTCATTTTGAGAATTTTAGATAATTTTGGAATTGTGGATTTACATAATTATATAGTTTTTGTTAATACGTATTAATAGTTTTTTTCCGAGACATTGAAAAATATTTTGTACTGATTATATATAAGGACATCTATTTGATAGTTTTGTATATAACTTCAATATATATTGTAGAAGTTAGAATATATAATTCTGAATTTAAAGTTATCTAGGGTTAGTTCAAGATGTAAACTTGACAAAGCCATAGTAGTGTTGACGAAACAGTGGTTGTTAATAATAAATTGTAGAAATAATCTATTTTTTTTAATTTTGTTTATTTAAAATGAATTTCCATTAATTAAATTTTAGAAATTATGTTGTTTACACTCCAGCGAAATGGCAAATATTGAAAAGAAAAACATAATGATGGCACTTCAAACTGAAGGTACTGCCAGATGAAATAATGGAATGATAAACTTGTAATCGACATGTCATAAAAACGCACGAATTTTTTTGTACTCCTAATATGGGGTCATTGTTCACTGAATGTATTTCACTAAAATATCTAAGTTGATCATATCGTTTATCCAGATAAAATTTTTCTTATTGTCATCGATATTGAAATCAAACTGTTCGCAGGTCCATCACCTTTTAGCCAGTATGTCAACCCCAGTCCAGTTTCGTACTTCGCCGCCCCTGGAAGCGGTCAAACCGGGTAGGAGGACTCCCCTAAACAAAACGCGATCCATGAGTCCCCCAGCGAAACTTTTACATTACGACCTGTCACCTAGGAAGCGATCGAGACATTCAAGACACTCACATGTACAAAGGCCGTATCTGGATTTCGAGAAGATGCAACAGGTAAGTTGCTTTAATTTAATCAAAACAAATCACAAATTAACAATTTCCATCAACCGAAATAATAATCAAAATGAAAAAATAGCGAAGTAATTCAACATAACACTCATAATCCAAATAATATTTTATATGTACATATTTCGTTTTTTGGGAAGCTCTTCAGAAATATCTAAATATCTAAACCATAACTATTATATCAATTTTTTTTTACCCACATGTTCTATCCAAATCAGGTTTGGACCTACTCTATGCTTATGCAAAATGTTAGGTTATAACCATGCGGTCAGATCCATTAACTGATTTGCTTTCAAAGATAGAACATGTGAGTATACAAATTTGATATAATATTCATAGTTTAGATTGGGTATTTCTAAACTATTTTAGAAATTCAAATTAATTCTGTTAGAACTGTAGATAATATAACTCATTAAAATACTTACAAGCCAAAAATCCTGTTCGGAGTGCATGGCACAACTAATGTAAATTCGGAAAAATTAATCAGAATTCAATTAATTCAAGGAAACATAGTGTCTACGTCAGTAATGTTGAAAATGTGTTTGTAGGAAATATCCTCGAAGATGCTTAAGCATGGATAAAGTTGTAATAGCATATGAGCTGAAGAAATATAACGAATTTCATTCGTAATTTTAAGTAATTTTTAAATTAGAAGTTAAAATTTGTAAACTTTTGACACTTGAAATACTTTGTGATAAAAAAGGGAATACTTCCACTCAACCAATAAACATGAAACAGGTATCAAAAGTTAGAAAAAAATTAGGCAAATTTTATAGAATATTTTCAAACCATAAAATAGTGTAAATTTAGTATAATCATTGAAAGCATAATTTTTCAAGAATTTTGACAAATGCTAGTAAGCTTTGGAATTCAATTCCTCGTGACAACTATAAATGGATGTGGCAGGCAAAACGTCATTTAGTATGAAGTACTCCAGAGTCGAGACCACGTCGCTCTGTCTGAAATAAATTACTCTTCAGGAATCCAGTTCTAAAAACTAAAACGAGAAAACCCATAAAGAGCAGGTATTGGTATCATTGGATGTTAAAGAATCACAAGTTCCATCATCAAAAGATGTTCAACATATAATTCAAAAAGGCCTTTTTTATTTTCATTTTTTAAAGAATATATATAGCACATTCTCCAGAGGAAGAACCTCATAATTTTGGACCCAAAACCTCTTCAGTAAGGAGTTATTTGAATAAACAAAATAATTGTCGAAAAAAATTATGAAAATTCCTTTTTTCACCAGACATTTCTGCAACAACTAACCAATTAATGGATAAGCATGGCCTATACGAAAATTAGGTCATACCACAGAAATACACATGTATGTGGCAGTTGTCTAATCCTGAGTTTAATCTTCTTTCATCGTATATTTCTGTGATATAACCTTATTTTCATATAGGCCATGCTTATCCAAAAATTGGTTGTTAGTTGATGCAGAAATGTCTGGCGAAAAAAGGTATTTCATATATTTTTCAATGATTGTTCTGTTTATTCAAATAACTCCCTACTGAAGAGATTTTGTGTCCGAATTTATCAGGTTTATTCTCTGGAGAATATGCTATATATTCTTTAAAAAGGGAAAATAAAAAAGGCCTTTATGAACTATATGATGAACAATCTTTGATGATGGAACTTGTGGATTGTTTAACATCCAATCGAAACATGTATGTATAAGGTGATGTCTAAATAATTTGGTTATTATTTTATATTTCTTTTGATTCTTTATTAGTCAATTTCCGATGATAATGTATGTCTAGTTATCTTAGAAATATAAAAAAAAATTAATTCAAAATGTTTTCATGCAATTTAATTAGGTTTAAATCAGTAGAGGTTTCGGAGGATTAATTTATCTGCTAAAAGAAAATCTATAGCAGAATTATTTCCTTCTAAGTATTAAAATATCTTTCTGTCAAAACACAAATGACAGAAAAGTTGCCAGACTGGAAATAACCACATCTTCAAGATACGAACTCTAGATGGCTCACTGTTATCAGTGCTGTCATTGCAGAGTTGGTAAAATTTCATTTAAAACCTTTCAGATCAAGTTAGGTGGCTGATTTTTGTTATTCAAATAAATTAATTCGGCTGATCTGTACCAAAAATCATTAATAAGGAGTATGAGCTATGGTAATAGTTGGCGCTAGTGTATTGTTAATACCTTAGTGTCTCTGTGTATAGCGAATATAGATACTTGACAGATTTGGAGTCATTTGCTTCTCTGATCAACAAAACCTTGTCGAGTTTGTTTTAGGATAGAATTGTTATACAGATGTATGTTACACTGTCTCGATTTGTAGAACTTTCTATTACCATACCTCATACAACTTATTAATGATTTTGTTATTTCTGAAAACGTTTTTATAACATCAAATACTAATGTAATCTAAATTCACAAAATTTTCTTTCTCATATTTCAAAAGCTATTGATCCGTATGTCCACCAGAGGCCACATGTCAAAGTCACCGATAGAGGCAAATGCGGTCCCTTAGTTACCCTGGTTACCCCTCGGGGGGTTCCTCGATTGAGTCGCATCTTCTCATCTTTTTCGCGCGAACGAAATGACGACGTTATCGGGAAGATCCGAGATGAACAGAAATGGGCTCAAGATACAGCAGAATCTGTTCCGAGGAGCACTTCTAGGACCGAATTTGCGGCTTTTATCTAGAAAATAGAGGAGATAAGTCGGAATAGTTTCAACATATATCCGATGGGGAATTTTTCGCGTTCCTTGGCGATTAGTGAGAGCGCAATCGCGAGCAAACATAGCCTTTTTTACGATTAGCATCGGCTGCGGGCGGCGTTTTACGAACCAGATCCTCACGAGTTGAAACCGGTGTAAAACTTCTAGAGAGTGCCTCAAGAGATATGACATTTAAGCTTCATAAAAAATAACGTATCATCTATTTGAGAAGTTTTAATTCTCAACCAGAATAATTTCCTTAAACCTCTACAAATTTTAATCTGAAAAATGTCTTAAAATATAGAATATGGATTGAAGTTACCTTGCAATCTTCAACCGATCGATCTGTTTCAAATGGACCTCATGAATATCAAGTTCTATTCCCAAAAATACTCCATATAAATTTGAAAAAACCTTTTCATTTCTTCTTCAAAAAATAAAGCAAATGCTCCAGAGAAGCGTTCGAAATTTCCCCATCAATTCTCTTCAGTCGAAATTTATTTGGTATGAACGAAAACAATCTTTAAAAAATATATCGCATACCATCTGCTCAATACATACACCTCTGGGAAGGAGGAAACTGAAATTAATAAACCCTGCACAGCATTTATTAGGAGTTTAAATAAATTCGTGCGGTTTTTCTCGAAAATTGAAGCTTATAATACACAACACCGAGCCTGGTCTAACCAAATACACAGCATGATCGTCTCGCCCTGAATATTCGGCTTGACAATTGATGATGAGGCATAGCTGTACGTTACCTGACGTTTTGGATTATCGTAATAGACCCACAATTCGATGCCCTTCCTGTTTTGCCTTCGGAACAATTTTTCACACGTGACCATCTCGATTCCATACAACACCTTCCATTGAGGATGTAGATAGAATTTGTGCTATCAATTTCAATGTTTACACATTCAAAGCAGTTATAAAGAGCTGACTTCATGGTTTTAAGCATTCCCATTGCATCAAAGAGTGATAATGAGTAAGGAGCTAATTTATATCCGAAGAATTTTTCGAGTTCATCTCCACACTCGAACAATGACGTAGCTGGCAGATGTTGCTCAAGGTCACGAAGGAAATTAGGAACTCACAGTCTAGTACGAGGGGTGTTCAATGTATTTTCGGTATCTTGGTGATTTGCTAATAATCTGAGAAATAAATGTCATATTCTTATGACACGAGTGCTGTAAGGAGTTTTTAGAGCTCTGTGGAGAAGACCCATCGAGTATTTTTAACGGGGTAGTTACTGGGGATGATTACTGGGGGTGGGTTCATCACTATGATCCTGAGAGTAAACAAGAATCCATGCAGTGGATTGAAAAGAGAGCACAGCCCCCAAACAAGTTTAAAATCATCCCATCCGCTGGAAAAATAATGGTTACGGTCTTTTCGGATTCTAAAGGTATTTTATAAGTGCATTTTATGTATAAAATGAAATTTTCAATGGTTAAAACCGCGATATCTCACGAATGGTGATTCATACGAGAAAAAGTATCAGAACAATGTTGGTAGAGAATTGTATGATCTCTAATTTTTGTCTGACCTATTTTTACGATAAAACTCATAGTTTCGGAGAAAAATGAAAAAACTTAAATTTTTGACCTTGAATAAATAAAATAAAATAGGAAAAGGCTCTTTACCTCTTATATTTTATTCTATACATAATATATAATTATATTTAGGCTTGAATAAAAATCTCATTATGGAATGTCAATGGTTTAAAGAAGACCTTATAATACCTTAAAGCTTTAAAGTTTATTGATTCCATTTGATATTGAATATTGAGTTTTGATTTTATACGTGTATTAAATATAAGCCGTGCCCATAAGACATTAATTTAAAAAAATTTTTTTGGAATTAAAATTGTAGAAGACTGACAGATTGAATATGTTTTGATATTCAAACCTTGAATAAATATTTTTGCAGAAGAGGATCGAGGGTTATTTTAGACATTTCATTTGTAACGGTTTATTCAACGTCTATACCAATTTTCAATTCTATGCGAATTTTGGATAACGTTTTTTGTCGTTTTGACTGGACTAAATTTGGAGCGTTTTGAGTAATATGATGGCAGAACTGTAGGATTGAGTAAGTCTTTGTGCGATCATTATGTTTACATGTGAAAGTTTGTTTTCATTTCAGTTAGGACAAATTGGACTCTGATAATCGTCTTTGCTGATCATTGGACGTATTTGCGTACCCTACTTTATTTTCGTTTTGAATCGTTCCACAGTTCCAAATCGAAATACCTGTTTCAAAGTTCAATTCCAGTAGCAGTCGGCCAGCCCTATTAAATAGGGAGCCAGAATCGTTAAATGCAACCCTCTATTAGGCAGGCTACGTTAGCTCGGTCGTTTGTGATGGCAACAGTGCCGTAGTCATTAAGGGTCACGGTAATGGATTCTTTGAAATGTCTTTGAATTGTGGATCAATAGTTACGTAGAAAAAAATCTTGTTTTTCGGCCTTAATCGTGAGATGATCTGAACTATAAAATATTCTCAAAAATAACCATCCACCCTACACAATTTAACTTATATTCAGTCAGCTAGTGTATTTCGCGGAAACGATGTACTCATGATAAAAATATTGTTGCATTTGAAAATGACGATCACATTGTTTTGTGAAAATCGACGAAAATGGAATAAAATAATTCCTATAATGTACTCTTCCGTACACTAATTGAATAATACACATATCTTGATTTCTATTTATTGGAAGAACTGCTTGGTATGTAGAGATACATTTTTGAATTCTTCGGTGTAAATTATTAACGTCCATCAATTAGTATGCAAATTCTAGGATGAGCATATTTCATGGGAAGGGTTGAGGTATATATTAGACTTGAATTAATTTATTTTTAGGCTAAATTCATATATTGCATATTGCAGTGTATAATTTTGAGTTGTTTTACTCAAAAGTTAAGGAAATTATTGAAGTGTAGTTTTGAACCATAATTGTGGTGAAAACACTATCTTGTTCGTAGAGGAGTAGATCGATGGGCTTTTTCAACGTTGTTCACTTTCACATGTACTGCCTAATTACAAGCAAATAATGTAGATAATGCATTCACTTCCAGGGCTTTTATTGCGTTATGGTATTATCACAAGAGGGTGTTACTTGAGAAGTTAAAAGTGAATGCAAGTGTAAAGTTGTTCAAGAGTAGAGAGAAATAGAACTTACTTGTTCAATATCAGAGAGGGAAAGTGTGAATAGAACTTACTTGTTTAAGAGCAGAGAAAAAGAGAGTGTGTGTGTGACGCTTTGGTCGAAGCACAAAAGAGAGTTTGTGTGTGTGTGTTTCTAAGCTGAGCGCCAAAAATATACTGTTAGATGCTTAGCGCCGGCCCAAGACGACGCTGAACTAGAAGGCAGGTAAAATTTTAGTCCAAATTTCGAAACGGCGTTCGTCTGAATGCGTTTCTGGGTTTGGTTATTCAGTCTTGTACAAAAAAATAGCAAGGATAAATATTTTCGATCCTTAGCTGGTGTGCAGGCCTAAATTCCATATTCTCATATCATACTTTGTTCAATTCTGAAGAAATCTAACATTTATTATTATGAGTTTCTCACATGACGCGTTTTGTTTACATACTAAATTCTTCAAACGCTTATAAACAACTGGTCTAAAACTTGGTAACAATTTAAATGGTTTATCTTTCGAGATAAGAGCACAATAAAGTTTTTCATTACTTTTGGAGAAACCACCGAGTCCCTGGATGAATATTATAGTTCCAATAAAGTTGAATCAGATAACTCAGTTTGCTCATTAAATTAATTCCTCCGATTTCTTAATCTAAACTTTTTGAATGTTTAGCTTCAGACTCTTATTTTCCTTATCTTATTCACCTCTATAGTATCTATTCTCCTAGGGATGCCTAGGACTTCATTGTACCCTTATCTCAAAACAGAAACCATTTAGATACAGAATGTTACCAAATTTTAGACCAGTTCATAAGCATATGAAGAATGTACTATGTAAACGAAATGCGTCATGTGAGCAATTCACAATATTAAATAGAAATCAACATATATATGTGCACTATTTAACTAAGCTTCAATCATGCTGTCTTCAATCATTACTGGAAATACTTAAATATCTCTATTTCAATGAGTTTTGTAAGCGAATATCCATCCTTTTCTCATAAACTTAAACTCAAATGCGATATACTTGACACTACAAAAATGGCGCAAAATTCAAATTGAAACCTCTTCTTTGAAGACTCTTATTGGAGAATAAACTCCACAGTATGATTCAATCTCCGGCGGAAAAGAAATAAATATTTGTCTATTTTATTAAGGTTGACTATCACGAAGCAATTATCCTGTTGTCAGTTCTAACCTGTTAAAAATATACTCACATTATATCTGCTGATTTTTTGATTCCAACATCCTTTCATTTTCAAACTTGAGACTTGCTATTGAATATCCAACCAAAGGAGTACGTATGAAAAAATTCCATAATTTTGCGACGTTTATTCATCATGTATTTTGATCTTTTTGCAAAAATTCCCTGGCTCAGGTGGCATGTTAATGATAAAATCGATTTTTCGTAGCATAACTCCAATTATCTGAGCTTCAATCTCCTGTCGTGAATATCATGTGTATTGAAATCTAAGCGACAAGTTCGCTGTAATTTAGTGAGAATTAGAAGTGATTATGGTCATACCAAGAAATATTATAGCATTAGGCATAAAGTTTGGGAAAACGATGGTTCAAGTTTCAGTGAGCCCTTTAATCTTCCTGCTTATTCGGGGTTCTTTCTTATTCGTAGTAAGGTAGCATATTATTCCGTAATTATGTACAATTTAGGTTTGCTATTTCCAATCTTAAACATTTTATACGGTGGTTTTTGAACCATATAGCATTTGATGGAATTTGTTCTGAAAGTTTGGGTGGTGGACTTCCTTTACACTTCCTTCCTCCTGCTGAGCACCGAAGTGAAGTTTTTTTTCGATGCAAACTTTCTTTATCGTTGCGCCACAGAAAAGATTTGCTGATGAAATGTATTTTAAATAAAAGACCAGGATTTCTGGTCATTGATTCCCACAATATCTGTATCTCCCCTAGAATTTCTGAAAATGGCCTTATGAGTCAATCTATTCATCACTAGATGGAGAGGTGTTAAATCAGTGACGACCTCCAATGCCTTAGTTGGGCATGTCCTCATAGCTCCACTCATGCACACACAGGCAAGTCTTTGTACGTTATCAAGGATTTTTCTTGTACTGTTAAGACTTGATTTAGTATGCCAAACTATTGACCGATATCTAATGATAGGCCTCACAATCATGACGTATATCCATCGCAGTATATTAGGGTTATATCCCCAAGTCTTAATAGCTAGACTTTTACATGCCATCAAAGCCCTTACTGCTAAAGCAAGAGTCGTCTCAACATGCTTGTTCCATAGAAGCTTAATGTCAAATGTTATTCCTACATATATAACTTCTGACTTCCATTCTATGATATCTGAATTCAAAGAGAGGGCCTTCATTGATGGAAATTTCAGTAATAAATGGAATTAATGTGGTCTTGCGCGGGTTGAACTTCAGCGCCACTGTCAATAATAATAAAATAAGGCCCTCCTTTAGTAATTCACATAGAGTGACCTCGATTTGCCCATTACTATCAGGACCATGTCGTCAGCATAGCCTATATATATATTGGAACCCAGCTCCGACAGCCTGTGTAGCAGCTGATCCACTACTCCCTAGGCTCCATAGAAGTGGGGATATCACTTCCCCTTGAGGTGGCTTTAACAGAGGTGGGGTGACAACCCACCTGTGTCTCAGCTAACCTCATCGTCAACAGTTAATAGATCGATTTTAAAACGGTATTGTCGATACTTCGTCTCTTAAGAGCTTTTCTGACAGACACATGAGTTATGTTATCAAAGGCCTCAGATATTTCCAGGAATGCGCACATTACGATCTTTTTCATCCAGAGTTCTCTTGGCTTCAGTCAACTGATACAGGGCAGTCTCTGTAGATCGAATCGCCCTGTAAACATGTTGACATTAATAAAGTGGTGTTTTCTCCAGATTTTTTGTTCTTAACTAGTTATCCACTTCTTTCTCCATCGTCTTAAGTAAAACAGATATAAGGCAAATAAGTCTGTCAGATATAAGGCAAATAAGTTGCTCTTCTCCATTTACTAGGTACTTGACTCTGAACTAATCAGCTTCTTGTGAGTAAATGGTGAAGAATTTTTTCCGCTCCTTTCTGTAGGAGTTCCAGAAATATCCTATCTACTACTGGCGATTTATAGATAGATGAATCTGTGAATAATATGCCTAAGTATTGGAGAATATTAATAAAATTTTCCTATCACTACTCTTTCTTGTCAATATGTAACGATGCCGAACGAAGGAAGAAG
This sequence comes from Megalocaria dilatata, assembly GCA_034642435.1. Classification (NCBI taxonomy): domain Eukaryota; kingdom Metazoa; phylum Arthropoda; class Insecta; order Coleoptera; family Coccinellidae; genus Megalocaria; species Megalocaria dilatata. The sequence goes on along the minus strand of CM067858.1, from coordinate 47,496,934 downwards.
GATGGAGCGTTTTAACTATGTATTTTCCATTCTCATGAAATTTTTCATTTCTTCAAGAGACCAGTTCTAGGGTCAACCAAAAATGACGTTTATTTGACTTTCAGATGACAAAACACACTTCTTTAAGTAGTAATTCGAAGATTTGAAATTTTTAGGGGAACGGACTGTTGAACAAGCGCGCCAAAGCAGAATTCACGTCAGTACTTTTCATTGTCATTATCTAAACTTTTCAAGGGTAATTCCGACAGCCACATTAATATGTCTTTTCTTAATCGGTACCATTTAGGTTTCCTTTGTCGGTTGATGGTTAAACAATAGAATCCAGCTCTATTTCAACCTAGTGCAGTTCATCTGATAGTTTAGGAGCGGGTCAGGACGGCATCGTGAACTTAGTCGATCGGAAAATTGCAGGAGATTTCCACCGCCCCTGCTGAATGAGGGAATTGGTTGCAACGTTGGACGAAGGAATCCCAATACATAACTTTAGGTTTCTACGGCTGCACTCGTTCGAATTCCACACCGGATCTGCATATATAATCAATGAATAAAATGGGGGAACCAAAATGTACTCGGATTTCGATGTTCGCCTATCCTCACTAGTGTGCCATTGCCAATTGTGGCAGTGGCGTGCAGTGATGGCGAAACTGCGAAGGATAACACGGCTTTTAATGATTACATCTTTTGATACAAATAACAAATCTATCTGAAAATTTGTGCACAGAGGCACATAATCTAGTCATGCAAATTTTTGGTAATTCTGCTTATACTAGAAAATTATACTAACTTAATTTTGCCAAATGAAAAAGTCTGGTGTTTTATATCATTTTTCAATTTCCTTTTACTTTCCTTACAACTTTGTTCTTATTTATATGCATATTTCAGAGCAAAACGCTCAAAACTTGAGCTTTTACTGCGACCTCCACATAAAAAGTACAAATTTATACAGATGATTTTATTTCTTGAATCTATTTTTAGAAAAGAATAAACAAATAACAAAATTAATAATAAACAAAACTGGCAATTAATCTTAGACATAGATGAACCACCAGTGAAATACTTTCATGAGAAGATTTAAATGTATATTCAATTAATGTTTCCCAAAATACCAGTAACCAACCTCGAAAGAAAGGATATAACTACAGATAGTAAAGAACGAACAGATATTAAAAAGTATTGAATATACTATTACATCTTAAAGAGTCACAATCAAGGTGTACAAATTCACAAGAACACAATATGATACGTCACCTAAACACCACAGAGCCTTAGAATATGAGTACAAAATAAACAAGTCGGATAACAAAAGTAAGACGATGTGGCAGATTTGCAACTATCTAATTTTTCAATTATTGATTTCTTGGACAATTAAGAGCACTCCGAAAAATTTCACGTGCCAGCCAATAATATGGCAACAATAAATAATAAAATTTGAATATCAAAACAGATTTAATCTGTTAGTCTCCTATAATTTAAATTTCAAAAAAATGTTATTCAAAAATTTTTAGATTAAAATAAATGTCTTATAAGCACAGCTTATATTTAATAGACGTATGAAATACATAAAAAATGATGAATTAAAATAATTAACAAGCGTGCTCAAGCTCCATACGTTAAGTAAATACTTTTATGAATTTTTCGAGTTTCAAGATATACGATTAAAGCATTCATTTTTTCTTTAGAATTTTTGCAGAATGTATTACTTCATGAGGAAATTTTCGACAATCCGCAATATTAAACAAATTCTTTTGAAAATATTGTTCACATTTGAACATGTTATAGCGTACGTAATCTTCTGTAAGGGAGAATATAAGCCATTAGAAAAGCAAATCAAAGGCTGCCATGACAAAACATTTCTGTCGATGCTTATTGATGTCGAATATATTCTTATTTCAACTGACAGTGAAAGCATTCTCCAGCGTCAGCGGTTTTTCAAATTCGTAACGCACCAGTTGCAACACGTACTGCTGAATCGAACTTTAAATTCGAGGAGGAACTTTTCTTTAGAGTTATACGATGAAATTGTTCGATTGAGAATTAAGGTTCGTTTCAACTGGTTTGTCAACTTTAGGCTATTCGTGAAAGAATGGGTTGTAATTTTTTATATTCGTTGACATGTGATAAAAGGGATACTGGGATGTCCTTTTTTTAACTTGGATAATAAAATTGATAATATTTGTATTTAAATTCATTTCTTATATTCTCTCATTTTCAAACAACAGTATATAGAATTACATTTCCACAAATTTTTGATTGATAAACAACTGTTTTACCACAATGTGGCTTCATCTGGTTCTGCATCCGAACTGTTAACGTGTATGACTAGGTAAAGTCATGGATTTTATCAATCAATCCCTGTACATCAAATATAATGACTCATGAAAACTAATACTACATAAATAAATTAAATGTAAAGGAAAAATCTTACCCATGTACATGGATTAGAGGGTAATTAGATCAAAATTATTAAAATGAATTACATTCTGACAGAACTATTTATAATTCAACCCATTAATATACTTACATGGCAATATTTTGCAGAGCATATTCGGAATACCCAACAACTAGCCGAGTGAAAATTCTTTGGAACGTTAGTCAAAAAGCAGAAATTCTTTCGAAAATTTTTAATGGAACGGTATGGAGTATTTATTTCACAATAATTGAACAAAGTTTTTAGAAATTGAGCTAATTTGAATTTGGATATCTTTTCTGAAATTAGTAAAGGAGACGATGAAAAAATTTGTTATTACCATGAAACCTATGTTAGGTTTAGTGAAATTATTGACAATAAACAAGTTAAATCACATCCAATTTACCACAGCAATCTTAATTAAAAAAAACTAAAATTTGTATACATAGAATATGAGATGATTTAAGCGTGCTTAGAGAATTTTTGGAGATTTATATCTGTCCAATTCTGCTCATTCTGAGAGTGTCAGTCTAGATCCTTTATCCTAGATATATAATTGCATAGTCGTTGTTGAAATTATGTCCAAATTCTTTGAAATCTTTCGGTTTAACCAGATTAGGTCTTTCAGTTTAGCTGTTTGGTTACTTTCATTTTATCTGTGAGTTGAAATGATGCTTAAAGGCTATTTCTTTAATTATATTGAGTTGACATTTCTTGTTGGAAGGGGTGGTTGGAAGTTCTATGTTTTACTATACATGAAACTGTAGATAAAATTATAGTTAACAAATAGAAAAAAATATCGTTAAATCTTGTTTATCCCATCATGATAGACCACACCTCACAAAAATATTTATGTCTGTTTCATTTTATGTTGTCCCTTTTCCAGTCTCGAGAAATTTGTCATTGAAAATAAGTTTTTTGTGATCAAGAGGTAAATTTATGACTTCCCCAGTAATAAATGTACTGCAATTGCATTCAAAGGAATATATGTCATATCCGTCTAATAAAATGTATTGCTTCTGAAGGTCCAAGCATTATAATCAATAGATTCCATTAATTTCTGTCTATATCAAGGAAAAGAACACTTTATATCACGGACCGTAATGAGAAAACTTTTAGTTATTTTTAGTCCATTCTTTTATAGTAATTTGTCAGTAGAAAGTTTTTATGACTTGATGTTCTGTGGTATTTTTAAAACATTTCTTTTTTTAATAATTCTGCGTTTCTGTTACCATTTCCTTTAATTTTCCTCATTTTCTTTGTTTGACACTTGTTGCAATCCAGTTAACCTCCAGTTTACAAAGAGAAATGGGAATCTTTCACTTTTGATAATGTTTTAATTAAACTGTAGCTTATTCTAAAATATCAAAATAATGTCAGAACATACACATTCAATGTAAAATAAATACGTATTAATAAAAATGTAAGAACAGAACATATATGGGTAAGTATGAGTATGGTTACCATACTCACCTGATGAAGTCAAAATTTAATTAACAAAACAATTGTTGTGTAAACAATAAATATTAGCGAAAATAAAGAAGAGACCGAAACAATCAAGAATATATAAATTGTAATGTTAAGTAAATTCTCCTTCGTTTTGAAAATGGGTTGAAACCCGAAACATATGTCAACAACATAAATTAAACTTTTGTGAAACTAAAGACAAGTGTATTTGTTCACCTTATCAATATCCAAAATGTTTCATCAAATTGTTTGCGAGAAATCAATTTATTAAATAAAACAAATTGTATCTTTCTTTTATATTTATATTCGTTGAAACTTCGAGGAGTGGGCTGTGCCAAAGGTCCGTCAGCTCATTTAATAGTTTCATTTCTAAAACATGCTTATGCTTAAATATTTGTATGCATTCCAGAATGTCTAGTTTTTTCCTTTCGCTTACAGGTGTAATATTTTAAGATTTTCCAATACTGGGAATATATGATTGGTTTCGAAAAAATGTTTTTCGAAATTATAGTAAATTTTCCGATTCCTAAATGAAGATTGATATTCATTGAACCTTTCCTAAAAGATATCCCGGTTTCTCTTATATATGAATAATTGCGAAAAAATTTAGGGGGTGATTCCTTGTTAGAAAATAGGGTGGGTCTTTCATATAAACTTCATTCCTTTGAGCCCCCCTTGCTTAGTTACAACCCCCTTAAGATAGCGCCCGAAAAACAGTTTTTAATTTTTTTCTTGAAAACCAAAAAACTGACAAGAATAAAACAAAGCAGATATTTAATGCGGGTGAGAAGGCCCTCAAAAAAAATTTGGTGGTGTTTCTCTATGATTGCAAGGGGCAGAAAAAGCCACCCCTAAACCTTCTTTCGCAAGAGACTTTTGTCCATATTCCTATTTTACAATAAAGAAATTAATTTTGGATAGCTTGATCCATTCTCTACAAATAAGGACTCCTGTAATTTATTGCTAAATTTCGAGGTTTTTGAGAAAAAAAATAATTTATTAACATGTAAGCGTGAGTCGTAGAGGCTGGAATTACTTCCGAACAAGAATTTATCTAGTTAGCGGATGTCATTTTGTTATGACAACTGACTAGTTTTGATTAACTTTGATTTAGTTACAATTATTATCAGTTTTTTGGTTTTTAATATTAATATCAAAAACACAGTTGGAACAATAAGAAATCAAATTTCAGATAATAATTTAGTGTTCACAAGCGCGGATAAAGGAAACACAGTAATTGCAACCGAAAGAAATGAATATATCAATAAAACCACCATATTCTGGAATCCCAACAAATATAAAATAATTAAAAACGATCCACCTACTAAATACCAAAAACAGATCAAATCAGTCATCAAAAACTCAACAGCGCTTTTCAATAATGCCCCAATTTATAAACTTAATGAACCCACAACTACCAATTATGTATTCCCTTGTAAAATTACACAAAGACAATAAACCTATTAGACCAGTAGTTTCATTCATCACAGCACCTTCATATAAATTATCGAAAGAACTAAACAAAATTATTCAGAAAGAATCAAACTTTCAACCAAAATTCGCCCTTAAAAATTCATATAACCTGATAGATAAAATAAAAAATATATATATATTCCGAATAATGCTGAACTCATTTCTTTCGACGTGCAAAATTTGTTCCCTTGCATACCAGTTAAAGAATCAAAAAATCTGATAGAAATGCTATTAGTAAAAAATAGAAATATCTGGTTATAAAACAAGAGATTATCGAAATCTTAAAGGTTTGTTTGGACCAAAACTGTTTTTTATTTAATGGAATATTTTACGAAGCAAATGATGGTCTCACTATGGGAAACCCACTTAGTCCGATATTATCCGAAATATTTATGAACTTCCTGGTTACCAAAATCCAAGAGAGCTCCTTCTTTAAATATTTCATTTATTGGTATCGTTGCGTGGATGATATTTTATTTTTATTCACCGGTACCAGTAGACAGCTTACGACGTTTTTAGATTTTATAAATACATTATCTCCCACAATAGAATTCACCAATGAAATAGAACAAAATAACAGTATCAATTTTCTTGATTTAAAAATTTCAAAAATTAACAATAAACATGACTTTTCAATTTTCCGGAAACCCACTCATACAGATAATACGATCCTCTCAAATTATAATCACCCACATTCTCAAAAACTAGCAGCTTTTAATAGCATGATATTTAGATTAATCAACATACCTATGACACAAGAGAATTTTGATAGAGAACTGAATATAATAAAACAGATTGCATTTAACAATGGTTCCAATCCGTTCATTGTAAATAAATTACTGAAACGAATGCAATTTAAACAGTCAATATCGCTTGTATATCCAACAATAGCTATTGATACAAAATATATTTCTTTAACGTACATAAAAAAAGTCCAAAAAAAATAGCAAGATATTTAAAGAGAAAGAGTAACTGAAACATTTCATTCAAAACAAGAAACACGTTAGGAAATTTAATGAAAAATAATGAAGATTTGATCCATAAAAACCAAAAGTGTGGAGTCTATAGGATAAACTGCGGTACTTGCCCATCTGTATATGTGGGTCAGACAGGTAGATCTTTCGGCACTAGGATACGAGAACACGAGAAAGCATATCTTGGAAAAAAACGGAAATTCAACATATGCTGACCATCTTTGGAGACAAGACATGATTTTGACAAAACCTACAAAATCTTACACCTAGATAAAAAAAAACCTCAGGTTGAACTACCTAGAAGCTTTTGAAATTAACAGATACAATAAAACACAGACCAGACGGACCTCAATAAATCCCCCTTACTTAACCTTTCCTGAAACTTGGTGTAATAATAAAAAAAAACAAATTACTGTAAATTCCCACTACCTTTTTTCTGTACATTTTGAATATTTAAAGAACTCAATCTCAAATATGTAGTTAGTACCATACTCACCTGATGAAGTCATGTTGTCATGACGAAACAACTGTTGTGAAATTAAATAAATTAGTGGAAAGAAAGTTGTTTTACTTTAATCATCAAGATATATTTCCGACAAGTAGAGACCGATACAAATACAAATACAAATCTCAATATATATATATATATATATATATATATATATATATATATATATATATATAAAATTATCGTGAAAGTTTGAGCCTTTAATAGTATTAAGGGGTATATCGTTACGACTCTTTGTTTTTTAACCGTAATCGCATTTTTTCACTCAAATCTCGCCAATTATTAATCTAAAAAATTTGAGCGATACGTATTTTCAAAGAAAATTGAATTCCCTACAAAAAAGCTCTCTTTGTAAATTAATGTAAAACAAGCCGTTTGATTGTTATCGTGCCTTAAACATTGATTAATTTTTTCAATTTTGCGTTTCGATTTTGCATTTTTGTAACTACCAGAAATATCAATATTTTTTAGGTACAAAATACGAATTTTAAAGGAAATTTAATACTCTACAAAAAAGTTTCCTAACATTTTTCATTAATTTCACTCCTTCCAAAGTTATTCGACGTTGAAGTTAAATTCAAAAGTAATTTATCGCTTTTTTCGCGTTACACATGATTTTTTCCACTTGATTGAAAAATTTATCACTTAAATATTGAAAGTAACTTTTTTCTGTTGGACCACTAAACTTTTTTCTATAAAATCATAATTTATCGAGTTATTATTTTGCTTTTTGACGATTAGTTATATACATTAAATCATTTTTGATATATTTAACTAACTCTAATAATACAAAAAATTTGGTTTCTTAATCATAAGTTATTTATTTGTGTAGAAACAGAGTTTTATTTACAGAAAAAAATTGAATAATAAGTCAAAACAAATGGAAGTAATAAAAGAAATAAAAAATAATTTTATTTTCCTATATATATAAATATATATATATATATATATATATATATATATATATATATATATATAATAAAATAGAAAGGCCTTTTACTTGATAGAAGAAATATAACAAAATTTGAATATTAAAACAAATTAATATATGTTTATCTTCTACAATTTTAATTTAAAAAATTTTTATTCAAAAAACTTTTAGAATTAAATTAATGTCTAAAACAAGCACCGCTTATATTTAATAGACGTATATAATCTAAACTCAATATACAATGTCAAATGTATATATATATATATATATATATATATATATATATATATATATATTAGGAGTACAAATAAGTCTCCGCCGTTTTTTAACACAAATTAAATTTAAACGTGTGAGACTGCGTGCTGAGTGACTTCTAATGTTAGAGCAAGTTCTTTTTGTGTTTGAGATGAATCTTCCTCCAATAATTCCTCCAATTCTGCATCCTCGTAAATTTTTGGCCTTCCACTGCGATCTTTGTCTTCTACGTCGAAATCACCGTTTTTAAACTTTTGAAACCACTCTCGACACGTTCTCTCACTCAAAGCACTCTCACGATATGCTTCTACGAGCAATTGATGCGCCTCAGCAGCAGATTTCTTCAAATTAAAGAAGTAAACTAATATTACCCGCAAATGCCGCTTACTTGGCTCAAATTTTGACATATATATATATATATATATATATATATATATATATATATATATATATATATATATATAGTTATATCCAAAAATACCGTGTGTGTGAGTGGTAAAACAAATTGTAATTATTAAAAATTCAAAATTTGTAGCGATGTAGCAGAATTACTCTGTTTTATATTTAATATATTGGAAAAGGCCTTCTATAAAGTAAAAAACCGTTTTTTATGATGGTTACGACCACCCATAAAGAAGAAATCAGTGTTTATGGATAAGGTTTTGAATTCTATTCATTCTTTGCATTTCAATCAATTCCCTCTGTTCTAGTCGGAGCCGATCAAGTTTTAAAACCGCGCCCCTTTGAAGCATCAATTTTTCTCGTAGCATCCATCTGTCGATCAAAGCTCAAACGAAATTCATATAAAACGGGAAGAGATCAAAGAAGCTTACTTATTTCGTGGAATATTTTCCTGCATGCAGATAGATCGGCTTATGAAGCTCTTGTTCGGCAAATGCAACAGCGTTCACAAATAATTGATTCAATTTTATCCCAGTCGCTGCAATAGCTGCTCCTTCCTTTTTCCATCCGATCTGGCAGTCGATTATTCAAATGAAATTTGCCAATGCACGTCGAAATATGCAGATTTTATGAAATTAGAACGGAACGCACGACGTCTATTTTTGGGGTGATGGGGAAAGGAAGTGGGGTCGAACGTGGTGCCCCCTAATCTTGTGACATCTTGCTACTCAATTCCCGATTTCGTTCCACTCTAAGTGGCATTAATAATTGAGATTTCTCAATTATTGAACATGCAAATGATGATAATAACCGAATGAGATGTGCTAACGAATATCTGAATGAAAATTGCTACTTCCGGGTACCAGAAGAGGGAAATTTGATTTCCTCAAGAAAGAACTTTCACTCATGTAGAATTCGCCTTATTCCAAACTTGTAACGGAATATACTATTATATAGCTCATCAGAATGACTTTCTTGCATCCCCTCCAAGTTTTTTCCCGTTTTGCCCTTCTCGGTCGTAATTTAGGAAATTGCAAAAAGGCTCTTAGGGGATGTTTGTAGACGAGTTTACTGTTAATGTCGTAGGCATCTGACGGCGGGTGCGCGGGGCGTTTTTATTAGCGAGAGCTATCAAAATAACGTTACTTTATTGTCTGGAGTAGCTTCCCGGAGTTCTCCAGTTATGTCCGGAAATTTCGCTAGAGATCTGAGCCTTCCGAAGAATTAGGAAAGATTTCTTTTTTGTGAGAGATACGTTCCATTTCTTTAATTGAAATGGATCTTAGTAAGTATAGAATTATTTCGAGTTTCAAACGTATGGTTTCTTTTTCATTTCCGCGAGAAAATTAAAAGGGAAAGAGGGAGTGATTTTAATTTTGGCATCCAGCTTCCACCATCGACGTTCACTTCACGTAGATTGGAAGTTTCTTTGCATGTGTGCATTTTTAGCAATGTTTCGCAATCTCCTTTTCAGGGTACTATACCCATTATTTGTATACAGAATGAGCTAGTTTCTATATATTAACTAAAATTCAATTAGCTGTTAATAATTTCCACAAACTTTTTACCTATGAACCACAATTCTTCCACCACATTGTGGTTAAATTAGATTTTACACCGATACTGATTTGATGTGAGAACATCTTATACAAAAAAGGTACTGTTATTAATTTTATATAATTACAGTGGTAATTATTTAAATATTTTAATATTTACAGATATATTCTATTAGCCTTCTACATATTTAATTTCAAAAAATTATATTTAATATTATAACTTCAGGAATTAAAATAATGTCATATGAGCACTGCTCATATAAAACAACATATAAAATAAACAACCATTATAAGACATCCAAATGAGATAACAAAATCCAATAAATATAAATTTTTAACAAAAATCCTGTAAATTAAATATTTTGAGTAGACAAAATGTTTCTGCTCATCCCTCTCATGAAAAAAGGTATCTTTCAAAATTGTTTAATATAATCTTAAGAGTTTCATCATAAAAAACTATCCTACTTGGAATATTCAATATTATTGGATATCTAACTAAGTAAGTTTTTAGAAAATCTCAATATATGTAAAAACATTGCTAAAAAACAAGTTTTATGAGAGACTTTGCTTCGTCAGTACTCAATTAATTCATATTCAATAAAATATAACATCAATCAACAAAAAATATTTACTTACCTTTAACAATTCAGAAAGCGTCTTGGTAAATGAAATGTGCCGAGTTCATGCACTTTGTTTATTGTTCTTAGGATGGCATATTTTTCGATTTGTTACGGGCTTTTGATCGACTCCAGCATAAGTTTATTTCGAAAAATTATATCAGGGCTATCTTCCTTGACTCGACTAAGAGTTTCCTGTCACAACGTTCTCTATTTGTTGAACACGGTGGTTTTACTTCAAGTGGGTACTATAATAATCTAGGTGTCCCTCAGGGATCAGTCTTGGAACCTCTTCTTTTCGGAATTTTTGTCAACGATTTCCCTGATTTCGTGACTGCTTGTATCATTGTAATGTTTGCTGATGACTCATGATTGGCGGTGAGAGCGAGTTGTCTTCAGGAGATGACGAAGATTTGTGAGAGACTTATCCAATGTTTTACTGATTGGTGTAGGATAAACTCATTATTTGTAAATTTTAACAAGATTCAAATTGTAAAATTCCAGATTCGAGATTCCGTCCAGGCTTCAACATTTTTCACCAATCGGAATGAAGGAATTCTTGAATCTGTTGAGACTGCTAAGTTCCTTGATCTATACGTCGATAAGAATCTGCGGTGACATTGTCATATCGATAAGTTGTGCAGAAAGCTCAGTAGCTCCTAGTATACCTTGCACAGACTGAAAAACTCCCTTCCCCTCAATGCCTTACTCAATATATACTATTGATTGGTTCATTGCCACCTATGTCGCAACGCTGTTCTTTGGAGTTCATCATTTGAAAGAGATCGAGTGTTCATTGCACAGAAGAAAATTATTCACCTTATTTTCAGTCTGAAGCCTCGAGAATCGTGTAGAGAAACCTTCAGAAAATCGGGAATTATAATAAGAAATGTTAAAATGATATATATATATATATATATATATATATATATATATATATATATTCCTGATGTTACATTGCTTATTATTATTTCGATCTAACCTAGATGGCTTGATGATGTGCTCAGATTTTCATAATTATGAAACAAGATACCAAAATATTATTTGCATACCAAAGCAGAAAACCAGCAAGTATGCGTCGTCAAAACGACTAGCTGGTATAACATTATATAATCACCTGCTAAATAGCTACAAAGTATTAAACATTAGGAAATTTAAAAGATGTTCAAGTATAATTGAGTATAATATAAATAATTAATAATGATTAATCATAAGAAAATTTTCTTTAATTAAAATTTTCTTTTTAAATAAATTTTAAATAAAAACTACATTCAAACAATTTAAATATAATTAGTATAAATTATCTTTTCATTTTCCCATTACTTTTAAAGATAATTTTATAATTTAAAAATTAATTAAAATTCAAATTTTAATGAAAATTTTCATATTAATTTTATAATTATAAAATTATTAAACTTAATATAAATTTATACATAATTTTTTTTTAAAAGACCCATTTTAACTAATTAAATTTAAAACTGTTTTTTAAAATTTCCCATTTAAATCCTAAAACAGCCTCCAAATTTATAGATTATTTTACCCATTAAATAAAAATTAAACCCAAATCATTCTAAAGTTATTTCCCCTAATTCTACAATTTCCCAAAATTATAAAATTATTATACAACTTTATATAAAATATCCCATTAACTTAAAATAAGCTACATTTTGATTAATTAAATTTAAAACTGTTTTTTAAAATTTCCCATTTAATGGGAATTGTTCATTGAAAAATGTTATCAGAGTACAGATGAATTTATCTCTAGTTTATTAAGTTACCATGATAAATTAATTTTATGAGCCATTTGTTTCTTGTTTGGTCTTTTTTCTTGTTGTTTTTCATTTCTTTTAATCTATTTGTATTGTATTGCTTACTTTTGATTTATATTGCATTGAATGAGCATTATTGGACGTATCCTATGCATCACTGATATGTCCTAAAGAAAGAATAAAGATATATTATTATTATACAGTATCGGGTGTTTTTTTAAAGTGATAGAACTTTAAATTAAAATAAAACACGTCTATTGTTTCTGGTTTATCAGCATAAACCAATCACTTGACATAACCCCAAAGAAAATAATCCAGTGGAGTTATGTCGCATGATCTTGCAGGCCAATTAATTGGGCCATTTCTCGAAATAATGTTATCGCCAAATCTTTGTTTCAATAAATCAATTGTTACGGTAGCAGCATGAGATGTAGCACCATCTTGTTGGAAAACTTCTGAGTCGATACCATTCAAATTTTGAAACAAATAATCATTGATCATCGATCTGTAACGAGCACCATTTACCGTAACATTAGCTCCAGTATCGTTTTTAAAGAAATATGGACCAATGATGCCTCCAGCGTGTAAAGCATACCATATAGTGCATTTTTCAGGATGCCATGGAACCTACAGAATTTCTTGAGAATTGTTTTCACTCCATATACGGTAATTTTGCTCGTTTACATAGCCGTTCAACCAGAAATGAGCTTCATCACTAAACACAATTTTACGATAAAAAAGTGGATCAACTTCAAGCTGTTCTAAGGCCCAATCAGCCAACAAACGACGCTCATTATGGTCAAGTGGCTTTAGTTCTTGAACCAGTTGGATCTTGCATGGGTGTAGACGAAGATATTTACGCAAAATTTTTCATGTGGTGGATGCACAGAGTCCAACTTTTTGTGAACGTCGATGAATACACTGGATCACCATGAACACTGTGACTTACAGCAGCGATATTTTCTTCTGTACGTACAGTTCTTTGTCTTGTTGTTGTTGTTGAATAGAGTAGAGAAAATGTTGTCCGAAATCTATCGATAATTCGACGAATAAGCTGCTCTGATGGACAATTTCGTAAACTTGGATTTCACGAATTGCTCTATAAGTTTGGCGAATAGAACACTGATTTTGAAAATAAATTTCCACAATTTGTAAATGTTCGTGCAGCGTCAGTCTTTCCATGATAATTTGTAAGTGTTTACTGAACAGAAATGTCAAAACAACATGGCTTCTACCTTCTGTCAAATCACAGTTATCCCTATCGAAAGTTCTATCACTCTAAAAAAAACACCCGATATAACAATGATAAAAATATTTGGAAATTTGGATAACTTACTGAAATATGGTCGAATAAACATATTGTGCTATACCGCAGTACACTTTATTTTTTATAGATTATGAAAATATAACTTTTTCAATATGGTGTTAGTGTGTTAAACGATAGGCTGCAGAAGATAAATATTACGAAATTATTGCTTTCTGCTCCTGTAGAGCTCAACCAACATGCCTTTTAACAGGTAATAAATATTCATTCCTTGATCTGAAAATAATAAAGCTGGTGATATGAGGGATAAAATTTGTATATTAAGTTTAGATTTTGGAATTTGGCTTTATTCCGTGGCATTCTCCCAAAAGTATTAATGCCAATTGGCTGCTAATGCATTTTTCATTTCTGCACCCAACAAAAAAAAAAGTATGTTGCTTGACCGCATCGCTTTGCTTTTAAAATATTTATACCAGATCTCATTTTCCAATATTCCCGTTTGATGCCCCTGATCTCAATCATTTTGTAGATGCAAATTATTGAAATTTAATTATCACTTGAAAGCCTAAATATAAATAAACATTTGTAAATAGCTAATAAAACGTTTTTGCACCCTTGTTCAAGGTAGCATCGTTTTGCTCAAATGTCTATAATTTTGAGCCAAAAATACTCTTAATCGGCTAAGTTGGACTCATTGATGAAGACTCCTGATTCCTACCGGCTGTCCGTGAAAACTCGAACTTTCGAACGGAAAGGGGTGGACGATAGAAATTGTCAGGTTAGGTTTGGGGTCTGAACAAGTTCGTAAATGAGCAAAATCGGTCTAATAGTTCCGTGATGATTCACATTTAATACTCTCTCCTATTTTTTCCATAGTTCAGAAAATAAGAAAATTATTATTCTTTTTCAAATAATTCTGGTATTTCACATGTTGAAAACAGCGATCTGGAATTGTATTTGTGGGAATTATAATGAATAAATAAGCATAATAAATATTAAAAAAAATAATAATAATGATAACAACATCCTTTCAAACGACCAGATCTAGTTTTAATTACAACCGTCTCTTTAATTTTTTTGATTAATTAGTCTGAAACGTGATTGGAATAACTTTCTGTTATAAACCACCAGAATAAGCTATCTCCGCATGGTTTTCCCAGGAATCTCTGCAATTGGATGAAGGGGTTCCTTATCAACGGGAACATTCATGTGGTCGTAGATGATTCCGTTCCTGTGGTTTCAACGTGAACGCTGGAGTGCCCCAAGGGTCAGTTTTGTCGCCTACCCTCTTCACAGAATTCAGATTCACAGAAACGATCTTCTTTGATCGACTGGGAACCACATTGTAAGTTTTCTTTCATTAGTGACAAACTTTTGAGCACCATTGAGTATCACCTCCATAGATGCCAGCAAATCGATTCCCTGAACGAAGATCCCAAAAAGATAAACGAATCGGGTCAACAGTATCTGATACAATTAAATGCCTCGAAGATTCAAACAAAAACTTTTTCTCGAAACACTCAGTTCGTGACTTCCGACTTGATGATGAAAAACCAGATGCTTCAGCCAAGTGATTCCGTGCATCTTCTGGCGTGGTTGTCAACTCTTCGTTCTGTTAGGGGGAATATGTAACTGATATTGCAAAGTCTGCTGCAAATAAGCTGGGATATTTGTTCAACCCTAGGAAATATTTCTCTGCAGATCAAGTTTTTTGCTGTATGAAGCCCAGATCAGACCAGAACTCGAATACTGCTTTCATGTTTGGAGGTCAGCATCCAGTACCATTGATTGACTGTCCGACTATAACCTCCAGTATGCAGTCGTTGGAACATAGAAGGGCAGTTGCCGACTTGTGCTTGTTCTATAGATATTATCAAGGTCGATGCTCGACGCAACTGAAGGAAATTATGCCATCCCTATGCAGTTGAATTAACAACTCCGAGAACTTCTGTTTTCAATTTCTTCTTCCACAAAACTGGCCAGTCGTGGAACACGCACCCAACTGATGTGTATAATCTTACACAGTTCAAGACGAGAGTAAACAGAACACAACATTTCTTTGGGGGCACCAACTAGATGTCATAGATTTTCTTGTCCTCGGACAAACTTAAAGAAACTAAAAATAACATCTCTACACTTTTTTCAAAAACTATAATTTCTAAACAAAAAGTTTTAGTCTGTCCAAATCCGTCAAAAAGTCCGAATATCCGCTCTATTACAAAATATTTCTCAAGTCGCAATTTTTTTCTTGTTTCTTGCCCGAAGGTCTCTCTTCGAAGGACCGAGTCTTTCCCACAATTGCCCCTTGATAGTTCCGCACCTGGCCCAGACCTGAACGAAAGCGGATTATTGGAATATGAATCGTCGCGTAAATATTATTTTTAAACAAAACGAAACGTATAACATAAAATTGAACGCTACTAATTAGGTTGGCAAAATCAAAATTGCACCAATCAACATGAGCGGTTACCGTGACATGGACTGATGTAGGCGCCTGATCACTGTAAATTTTAATTTATGCAAACGTTTCTAGTAAATTTGGCTCAATCGAAACCGTGCAAATAAAATCTATTTGGACAGTCGTGAATTAAATTTCGAATAATGCACGTTCCTATATGAACCTTGTTAATGAAGTAGAAAACGGCGACTGACACCAGGTCATAGAATGAGAGTATCTAATCTATAATTTGATGAAAATTTCACTGAGAATATCTTTTTCTTTTAATCATTATATGCTAAGTGATATGAAAATCGCGACACATGCTTGCCCAAGAAAGAAATGGAATTTTTGACTAAATTTGAATCTTTCATCTCGATCATGGTGTCTAATAATGGTCTTAGTATGACGATGTTACCAACATCGCAAAATCAGTAAGCCAGCCTGGGGTTTCTGTAGAGAGCTAGAAAGTTCTTTATCCTTGACTAATTGGTGAGGACTTACAAGACTCTAATCCGACCTGTGCTGAATTATTGCTCGCATTGCACGCTATTGGTTCAGTGCCGAAGTATTCTCTTCATCTCCTAGATTTCATACAGAAAAACTCCTAATGCCCAACAAAGCAAAGAGAAGTTGCAAACCTTAAATTATTCTACATATTTCTATATTTTCATGGCAGATGCTCTATAGAAACAAGAACTCTAACACCACCTTCAACCGAAGAACTCGGTTGATTGATAAGTCTCATCTATTTACTGTCCAGATTGAAGCAATAAAGACTCTGCATCAATAATTATTCTTGTCCAGGGTAGCTAACGAATCGAACAAGCTATCGATATCAGTTTTTAAAAGAACTATGACTTGCAATCCAAAAAAGAAGGACCACAATCATCTTTCTCTATGACTCTTGGGACAAGCTGATGCTCGCACGATATTGTCTATTCTGTCAATATTACCTAAAGAAAACACGAATCCGTGAATAAGTGGTTAGGAGGTAGGCCTCTCTATAACTTACGCACCCATTCTTAATATTCTAGCAGATGGTATTTTCTTTTTGAGATCTTGCTCCCAAGCAACCTGTTATTTGTGCTGAAGAGTTTGCTGAAGTTTAATTATGTCCTAGATATCGGGTGTTTTTTTTAGAGTGATAGAAACTTTCGAAAGGGATAACTGTGATTTGACAGAAGGAAGAAGCCATGTTGTTTTGCCATTTCTGTTCAGTAAGCATTGACAAATTATCATGGAAAGACTCACGCCGCACCAACGTTTGAAAATTGTTGAAATTTATTTTCAAAATCAGTGTTCTATTCGCCAAACTTATAAAGCACTTCGTGAAATGTATGGTTTATATAATCGTCCATCAGAGCAGCTTATTCGTCGAACTATCAATAGATTTCGGACAACATTTTCTCTACTCGATGCAACAACAACAACAAGACAAAGAACTGTACGTCCAGAAGAAAATATCGCTGCTGTAAGTCATAGTGTTAATGATGATCCAGATTTGTCTATTCGTCGACGTTCAAGTTAGACTCTATGCATCCACCACATGGAAAATTTTGCGTAAAGATCTTGGTCTACACCCATAAAAGATCCAACTGGTTCAAGAACTAAAGCCACTTGACCGTAATGAGCGTCGTTTGTTTGCTGATTGGGCCCTAGAACAGCTTGAAGTTGATCCACTTTTTTATCGTAAAATTGTGTTTAGTGATGAAGCTCATTTCTAGTTGAACGGCTATGTAAACAAGCAAAATTGCCGTATATGGAATGGAAACAATCCTCAAGAAGTTCTGCAGGTTCCATTGCATCCTGAAAAATGCTATTTGTCAAATATTGTTGATCGTCAACAGGTATACAATTTATGAAATAATATCGCAACTAGAAACAAGAAAACAGGTAGAATATTTGTATGGAAAAGGTTTTCGAAACGTTAAAAAATTAGTGCAATTGACTGAACTGGGACAAAGTGCTGTATATGAGACAATAAAGCGGATAAAAAATGACATGGATATGAGGCATAGACCAGTTTCAGGAAGTCCGCATAAGATTAAAGGAAACAATTTATTATTGGCCTTAGGACGACACAATCTGCGCCTGGGGTTTCGCAAATTGGCTAACAGATTTGGAAATCAACGAAATATAAAAGTATGTCCAGAAATCGCTCGCATGCAAATGAAAAGACAAGGCTACATATCAAGGAAACCAAAAAATTCCTATAATGACGCCTTTACAAAACGAACGAAGGATAGAGTTTTGTCAACGTTTTCAAGAAGATAATTTTAATAATGTCCTTCTATCTGATGAAAATTGTTTCCCACTTGGTAGAAATCACTTTAAAATCCTATCAAAATGACCTGTTACCGTTCACATTTCCAAATTTCCCACCCAAATTATGGTTTGAGAGCAATATCTCAGCGTGGTATAGTTGATGGTACCTCTTTGTATAGTTAATGGTACCATGAATAGTGAAAAGTATTGTGGCTTTCTAAACTATTTTCTCCTTGAAACAGCGCTTGCTTTGTAGCCAGAGGGGTGGCAATTTTAGCAGGATAATGCAAGATGCCATACTTCGGCCTATACTCAAGCTTGGATGCAAGAACATCAAGTGACAACCATTTCATGGCCAGCAGCTTCACCAGATCTTAGTTCCATTGAAAAGATATGGGAACTAATGAAGACGAATATACCAGAACTAATGAGTGCGACAAAGATCTGATAGTTCTGCGCTGGCAACGCTGTAAAAAATTCTCTGTACTTGAAGTTTTTAGCATCATGAGCGTACGATTTTTTTTCCAAATTTATCGAACTAAGAACAAAATATTCTCTCGGGTACAAATGAATAGTATCTTATATCAATATCCCAACATTCAAATATTGTCGTCTACAAATTCTACAATTGAATTATTTTGTTTTGCACTTGATTCATGAAATATTGAACTTCAGACCCATAATCAATTTTAAATCTTGGCGATCCAGGAAAAAAATCCTTAACTCATCTTAATATCTAAAAAAATTAACAAAATTTTATCAAGCTTCAGGATTTCATAAATCTGTCATAATGAAGTTATTATTCTCGATTACTGAAATTCTATCTATTTTGAACCTTCTTAACAAGAAAAGTAAAAAAAAGTCAATAATACTTCTGTAATAAGCGACTTTATCTTTTCACAAAACTAAACATTTTTATAATGTAGAAATCACAGCCAATTGACGTGGTAAAAGATTTTCAATTGGAAACAGTTATTTAGGATTTAATGTTACCTATAATTCTAAAATACATAAGTGGTGAAGTAATAATATTGGATCAGGAAAAATTTAAATATAGACCTTCTCTATTACTCTGTCAACGTTATAATGAGCTCAGCATAAATATAGGCAAAATAATAAAATGGGGCAGGATTTTTTACTTGATACAAGGTTTTTTCAATATCCTGAATATCAAACAGAGTAATTCTGTTATATCTCCAAAAATTTTGATTTTATAAAATATCTCAAAAGCTTTTTCAAATTGAATTAAATAAATGCCTTAAAAACACTGTTTCTGCTTTAGTTTTTTTTAGTTAATTCAATATTATAGATCTATAGGAAAACAGTCGGTCCAGCTTATTATTATTAGGTTTCTGTAATAAAAACTTGTTTTTGTTTCCTATTCGTTCTATATTGAAGATAACAAACTTTTGGATATATTAGATCAGCTTTTTGATATATTAAATCAGTATAAGTATCGGGTATTTTTTTTAGAGAGATACAACTTTAAATTGAAATAAAACACATGAAAATTAAGATTGAAGCAAATTTTTTTTTATTGAAAGATAATTTTATGACATTTATGTTTTAAAAATAATTTCCGGCATATATACACCACGACTAGCTCTGAGGAACCGCATTCGAACAGACCAATTTATGACCACTTTTTCGAGTAATTCATGCCTTATTTCATCAATAACACGAGTTATGTTGGCTTCCAAAGCGTCTATTGTATCAGCAAAAACCAATAACTTGACATAATCCCAAAGAAAATAATCCTGTGAAGTTATGTCGCATGATCTTGGAGGCCAATTAATTGAACCATTTCTCGAAATAATGTTATCGCCAAATCTTCATTTCAATAAATCAATTTTTTACGGTAGCAGCATGAGGTGTAGCACCTTCTTGTTGGAACAAAAACACTTCTGGGTCGATACCATTTAAATTTTGAAACAACTAATCATTGATCATCGATCTGTAACGAGCACCAATCACTGTAACGATGCTCCAGCATCGTTTTTGAAGAAATATGGACCGATGATGCCTCCAGCATGTAAAGCACACCATACACGTGAATTCTACCAGAATAGTTATTGGCTATTTGAGGATACCTCTTTTCTAAGTGACTACACAGCAGTCTCCACAGTCCACCCCTAGAGGTAGAAAGTGTGATAAGGATTACGCCATATCATCGCGCGTGGCGAGACCCTTCCGAAGAGATGAACCCACCAGCTTCCAGTTTGGGCCCCGACTCGAAAGCCAGAACCGTCTGACTGGTAGCAGCGAAGGACTATCTAACCCCTACTGGCTCAGCAGGTCAGTACCCGAGTTGGTTTGAAACGCAACTCACCCGCCGGAGGGAATTCTTATCCATCCACCCGAACGCAGTCCCATGAACTAAGATAAACTCAAGATTGACGACTACAATTGATCCTGGTACGAGCACCGTCTCCATTCGGAGATCTTTCACCATACAGGTCCAGTGACTGGCCCGAAATGGCATTACGTTAGACACCAAGACTTAACCCTCCATTTCGCCGGGACGAAACTAGGGTCCTAGTCATGATGACCGCCACCATCACGTCAAGATCTAATGCCTGGGGGGCGAGCACCATACAGTGCATTTTCAGGATGCAATGAAACCTGCAGAACTTCTCGAGGATTGTTTTCACTCCATATACGGCAATTTTGCTTGTTTACATAGCCGTTCAACCAAAAATGAGCTTCATCACTAACCACAATTTTACGATAAAAAAGAAGATCAACTTCAGGCTATTCTAGGGCCCAATCAGCAAAAAAACGACGCTTATTATGGTCAAGTGACTTTAGTACTTGAACCAGTTAGATGATCTTGTATGGATGAAGACCAAGATCTTCACGCAAAATTTTCCATGTAGTGGATGCACTATGACTTACATCAACGATATTTTATTCTGTACGTTCACTTCTTTGTCATGTTGTTGTTGTTAGAGAAAATGTCCGAAATCTATCGATAGTTAGACGAATAAGCTGCTCTGATGGACGATTATATAAACCATAAATTTCACGAAGTGTTCTATAAGTTTGGCGTATAGAACACTGATTTTGAAAATAAATTTCAACAATTTGTATACGTTGTTGCGGTGTGAGTCTTTCCATGATAATTTGTCAATGTTTACTGAACAGAAATGTCAAAACAACATGGCTTCTTCCTTCTGTCAAATCACAGTTATCCCTATCGAAATTTCTATCACTCTAAAAATACACCCGATAGGTATATTTTGGTTTATTATCATCTCAAGTCACTAAGGAATGCATTTTAGGCATTCCCTTTTTTGCTCCATTTCTTCGGTTTATTATTGTGAAGAATGTAACCGAAACGGCCGTCACATTCATTCAGTTTTACATTTGAAGAAACCCTTGAAATCTTCCACGTCCCACGCCTCTACCCTCTAGGTTCAACTTGTCAGTAACCGAACCAAAAAACGGACGAAACTCAATCTCGGAATTAATTCGTTGGAAAGTCTTTCAGTTCGACATTTCCGAAGAAAGTTTCCTTTGTTTGAACTGCGCCCCAGAGGGAATTCCTTTGGTGGTGAATCGCAAAAATGCCACCTTTCTACAACTCCGTCTTTGGCGCCCACGAAACCTAAAAATCTCGAATTCTGATTCAATCTCCGAGTAATTAAAGAGGGCTACATTTAAAAGTCACGACCAGTACTGTAAAAATCCTTTGAGTTTTTCGTCTTTGAAGCGATTATAATTAAGAAGCGTGGCCGTGAAAGTTTTTCAGTCGACTTGAAAGAGAGCGGGAAAAACATATTGTATCTAATAATCGGTAGAGATATTCCAGAGGAAAATGAACTGGAAAATTTATAATTACCTCTAAATTCGCGGATGATTTATAAGCTTTGAAATATAAACCATAATATACATACTATTTGCTTTTAAATTTGATTTTTCCGTTTTTCTCTAGATGGGTTATGCCCATATCGTAAAGTTGTCCTCGATTGAAACATCAGTTTATGATCAGAATTCTTGTCATTTACGATAGGTTATAAATTTTTGCATCAATATGAAAACATCTGCGGCAAAGATTCATCGGAATGTTTTCAATTGTTTATGGTGAAGCCGTTATTAGTGAAAGCTTGGCCAAGTAAAGCTATCACAAGCTAACGCAATTAACTAGTTTAGGTATTAAAAGATGGATGAGTGTATCCATCTTCTGTGGTCTTCAGACCTGCTCCCGTATTATTTGTTTCGAATAATGGCATAAAGCATGGTCGGCCAGCAATTCAAGTCTTATAAATTAGTGAAAATTAATAAATTAGTAGATGTTTCAAAAGACGAACAGTGAATATTAATATTTCAATCCCGAATTTTGGTTCGAAATTAAAAAATATCAGGGATATAAATATGTTGAAGCTTCATTGTGAAAAATTAGTTCAAAGTATTGTCCATCGCTAGTCATTACTTTTTCCCATCTTTCTGGCAATTCCCAGATCCAATCGCGAAAGAAGGCCGGTGTTTTGACCGCTATCTATGCATCGATCCGTTTTTTTACTTCAAGAAGAAATTGTTATCGGAAGGAGTAATGTCTAGGCTGTAAAGCGGGTAGGGTAGGATTTTGAACGTTTCAAAGTACGTTTTAACGGGCGACGCAACATGTGTCTTGCTGCAAAAAAAAACTTTGACGGGACTGTCGGCGTATTACGGCCGCTTTTCGCGCAATTCTCGGCTCAAACGCATCAATTGTGCTCGGTAGACCTCCCCTGTGATCCTTTCGTTTGATTGTAGCAGCTCATAATACACCACACCCAGCTGGTCTTACCAAATGCACAGCATGATCTTCTCGCCATGAATATTTGACTTGACAGCTGAAGATGAGGTATCCACACGTTGCCCGAGGTTTTAGATTATCGTAATATACCCACTTTTTATCGCCAGTTGCAAATCGATGCATAAACCTCTTTTCTTCTTTGCAATTGGGGCAATTGTTCACACTTGAAAAAACATCGTTTGACGTCTCTTGGCTGCAGTTCGTACCGCACCCGACTTCCTTCCTTTCGGATCATTCCCATTGCTTTTAAACGATGTCAAATCGCTTGTTGTGTGTTTTTGCGAGTTCGTCGTGCGCTTGTGATCGATCTTCATCGAGCCTTGCCTCTAATTCTCAATCCTTAAACTTTGGAGGCGCTTCACCTTCCAAATCAAAATTGTCACTTTTAAATCGGGCAAACCACTTCTGATACGTTCGTTCAGCATATTGAAGTGATGACATTTCAGCGAAATGACATATACTCAGAAGAAAGCCTAATGATGACACTTCAAACTGAAGGAGTTGCCAGATAATACAATGGAATAATAAACTAGTAGAGACATATGTTGTCAAAATCAGGGGAATTCCTAATAAAGAATGGAGAATCGCTTTGAAATGAGCCCACACAAAACATCAATTGAGTTCTTTGTGTGTGAACTTTTTAAAATGAGTATATTTCTGGGGGCTTGGAAAAATTCTTCCTGCTTGATTCCAAAGCCTTCAATGAAGTCCAAAATTGGTGCCAAACGTTTCGGTCCAATAAAATGTATGCCACATTTCTATTCGTCCCATATTGCTCCGATAACAGCAAGAAACATCCTGGCCACGGCATAACCGAACGAATCCTGTTTCCATTCCATAACTTAATGGCAAAATACTCTCGGCTGATATTCCGCACGTTCCCGACTTGAAGGATTTGTGTTAGAACGTGCTGAGAACACCGCTCACGAAGGTGCGAATATCGAAATTCACTCTCTCTATTTTCCTCTTGCGGGGGTAAAAACGCAGTAAGATCACTCCGATAAATTATCTTCGTAAAAAATGTAATATTGTTCGTTTGTGAGCACATGAAGAAGAATCTATCATTTTATTATATTCTTCAAATTATCACTATTCTTTTATCAATGAAGTGTTTGCATTTTCTGTTCGCAGTTTTGAGCTAGTAAATATCAACTGTTTGGTTTGTTTTATTATATTCTCGAATAAAACTCATCTGCAATCGTACAGCAGAAAAAAATTGTTTATATCTTCATTTTATTGATGCTCACATAAAAACCTAAACGGCGGTACAAAATCATCCAAGGCCTGTAAGTTAATAAGAACACTTAAAAGTGACACTAAAAATAGGGTAAAAACACAATTAACTATGATAACCAATGGATGCGAGGCCTGGCAACTGAACAAGATTGAACAGAATAAACTGCTTACGTTGGAGATGAATTACTGGAGAAGGTTGGCAGGAGTCTCAAGAATGCGAAAAATAAGAAATGAGCGGATCAGAGAAATTATGGGTACAAGAACAACAATAGTAGATGACATTCAGAAAGCACAACTCAACTGGTATGGTCACGTACAAAGGATGCTTCACGAACGAATGCCTACACATATGCTGAACTGGGTACCCCCAGAAAGACTCAAAGAAGGCAGACCAAAAACAACTTGGCTGCAGGGAGTAGAAAAGGCCATGTCAGAAAGGAACCTGATACCAGGAGATTGGTTGGCCGAAGATGGGCATTTCCTCAGAAAAATCATCTTTAGTAATGAAGCTTATTTTCACCTCGGAGGCCTTTTTTGTGGATCAGTTAAAGTTAAGTGTTAAGCTAACCATCCAGAAACAATTGGTAGTTCAAAACACGAAATTAAAGTTGTCATTCATGAGATTGAACTCCTAACAATTGACAATGTACTGAAAAATTTGGTTGATCGGATGAGGTACTCTGTAGCCAGTTGTGGCGGTCATTTGAATGAGACTCTCAACATAAACACATATAAATTGTGATATATTTAAAATGCAAGAGATTATACCAATCTGAGCAAACTGCCACAGATTACAACTTCTACAAGTCGACGCAGTAGTACACAATGATTGATTTTATCGAATGCTCTTTCAAGTCTGTATAGTTGATGTCAGTCTGATGTGATAAAGATACTTCACAAAATCCAGGTTTCGAGCCTTAATGAAACCGTGCGGATTTTCTGTTATTGTTCACATGATGTGCGACAATTGTAAACTGACGATTCGAATACTTTGGGAATACAATAATAAAAAGAGGTTTTCTACTGGATGGGATTATTTAAAAATTTTAAATATCATACACATTTATTACTTTATTATTATTCATTACTTTAAATTTTAATTTGAAACAAATTTTATTCAAATACTTTTAGAATTAAATTAAACCGTGTCAGTTTAGTAGACATATAGAATTAAAGACTTATCACACAGTACCAAAGAGAATGAAAGAATTCAAAGAAATATAAATTATCAATTAAATCTACTAAATAAATACTTGAAGGGTACAAAACTTTGTTTGGTACCTTGTTTTATTAAAACCAAATTCCTTTCCAAAAATGCAAAACATAACCTCAAGAACTTCTTCGAAAACAACTTGCTCAAAATAAGTTCCTTCAAAAAAAAATTCCTAAAACATGCAGAACATCTTCAGAAAGCAATTTGGAATTATTACAACGAAATCTCCTACTTCACATTTAAAAAATAAAAATAATTAACAAAATATATCTTACCAGACAAACTGAATGTAACTATCTGAACAAACACTAGAAAGAAGTGAACTTTTAAAAATCTTACGTACTGTGTGATAAGTGTTTAATTCTATATGTCTACTAAATTGACACGGTGTGTTCTTATAAATTTATTTTATTCAATTCTTAAAGTTTTTTTAATTAAAATTTTTAAATAATTCTTCTATCAAGTGAAAAAACTCTTTTTCTATTTGTGTGTATATAATGATCATATATTTTAAAATTTGAATATCAAACCAGATTTAATCTGTTAGTCTCCTAAAATTTTAATTTCAAAAAATTTCATTACAAAATTTCAGAATTAAATTAATGTCTTACAAGCACAGCTTATATTTAATAGACGTATAAAATCAAAACTCAATACAAAATATCAAATACAATAATTAACCCAACAAATAAAAATTGTCAATGCAAATTAAAAAACAAATATTTGAAGGAGACAAAATTTTGTTTCTTATCTTACAATTATGAAAACTAAGCCCTTTTTTAAAAATACAAAACATAATTTTAAGGACTTCTCAGAAAATATAATTCATTTGAAATATTTAATATATTTAAATAAGTTACTTCAAAAATCTCTCAAAACATTCTAATTCTAATTGTTTTTTGAAGATATAATACATGTTCTGAGAGATTTTTGAATGAACTTATTATATTTGAAAATATTAAAAAGTTCTTAAAATTATGTTTTGTGTTTTTGAAAACGACTTAGTTTTCATAATTGTTATCAGATACAAAATTTTGTCTTTTTCAAATATTTATTTTTCAATTTGAATTGACAATTTATATTTGTGGGGTTATTCATTCCATTTGATATTTTATATAGAGATATTTTGCCTAGAGTTTTGATGTTATACGCCTATCAAAATAAGCTGTGCTTATAAGACATTAATTTAATTCTAAAAGTTTCTGAATAAAATTTTTCGAAATTAAAATTGTATGAGACTAACAGATTAAATCTGTTTTGATATTCAAATTTTGTAATATTCCTTCTATCAAGTAAGTTATTATTTTATTTCATATATTTTGCTTTACATTTATAACATATTATCAGTTGGTATTAAGGGAGACCATAAAATATCTTGAAAACTTTGTGTAGTTTCTCTGGCGAACATAGACTACGTAGGATTTTTGAAAGTTCAATTCGTTTTAGAGTTTGCTCAGATAGCTACATTCAGTTTGTCTGGTAAGATATATTTTGTTGATTATTTCTATTAAAACATTTAAGTAATTAATAAAAATATATTTTACCGACTAAAACCACATGTCTTCCTCGGAACAATCTCAGAGTATGGTGAATTTTAAAAAAATCAAAATCCTACGTATTCTATGTTGGTCATAGAAATTACACAAAGACTGTTAGGTAATTTTAAGGACTCAGTTATATCCAAATTATATTATGTATGAGTGAAAAACCAAAATTTAATTATTATATACAATAAAATAATGAAAATTGGGGGTTTTTACTTGACAAAAACATACATTGATACGAAACAAAATTTTGTATCCTTCAAGTGTTTATTTTATATTTTTAATTAATAATTAATATTTCTTTGGATTATTTTATTCCTTTTGTTGCTGTGTAATGAGTGTTAATTCTATATGTCTACTCAATTGAAACTGTATTTTCTAAGACATTTATTTGATTTAATTCTAAAAAAATTTCATAAATTTAAAATTAAAATTTGTAGCGAGGTTAACAGAATAAACCTGTATGATATTCAGGATATTCGAATAAATATAAATATTTCTTCCCTATCGTCTTGGGACATTTTCCATCCTTCTTCATACTTTCGAAATTTCCGACATATACATTACAATTGATATGTCATACACATGAATAAAAATGGACGATATGTCCCATCTCAGGAAATTCTCCGATAAGTTAGAGAACTCTCCAATTCCAGCTGTGTCACTTTCAACGTGTTGTTCTGTCGCGGACCATAACGGCTAAACAAACAGGTTCAGAAGATTCCGGTCCGAAAAACAAATAGGGAACGTAATATTGAGATGGAACATCGACGTGTTTATGCGGGGAAATATCTATTGACATTTCGTACCCGAACCAAGTCCTCGAGGAACCCACGCGGACAATTTCTCGCAGGGATGTCGTTATCTCGATTTATTTTCATCTCACATGCTCGAGTAGGATATCGACGATCTCTGTGACATTTTTATGAAAGATGCTCTATTTATTTATGAAAAATTCGAAACTCGAAGAATTGGTAACATGGTGTCTTGAGTAGGTTCATGTTAGATATGTGTAAAGAAATGCTTGGTATGTAGAGATATCTTTTTGAATTTTTCGGAAGTAATTCATTAAAAGTTAACCAATTAGTATGCCAATTCTTGGTGAAGCATGGGGGTGAAAGAGGATGTATATTAGACATTAATGCTTTATTTACAGCCTAAATACAAGTTTATACATTTGAATTGTTTACCCAAATTAAGGGAGTTGTTTCGGTGTGGTTTTAACTCTAAATGCGGTGAAAACACTATCTTGTTCGTGGAATAGTCCTTCATTGAGCTTTTTCTCCGTTGTTCACGTCACCGAATTCACTTTTATTCGTTTCACTGTTGGGTTCACTTATCACAAATTATTATCTAATTACAAATAATTAATGTAGATTATACATTCACTTCCAGACCAGAACTTACTTTTAGAGAATGTGCCTGGGATCATAACTTAATGTACGAAGAGAAAATATTGCGTGACTGTTTGGACGAGGGAATGCTTCAACTGTACCTTTCGGCTAACTGTCCACCACGACTAGCTCTGAGGATTTGCATTCGACCATACCAATTTTGGACCACTTTTTCGAGTAATTCAGGTCTTATTTCATCAATAACACGAGTTATGTTGGCTTCCAAAGAGTCTATTGTTTCTGGTTTATCAGCATAAACCAATGACTTGACATAACCCCAAAAAAATAATCCAGTAGAGTTATGTCGCATGATCTTAGAGGCCAATTATTTGGAACATTTCTCGAAATAATGTTATCGCCAAATATTTCCTTCAATAAATCAATTGTTACGGTAGCAGCGTGAGGTGTAGCACCATCTTGTTGGAACCAAAACACTTCTGGGTCGATACCATTCAAATTTTGAACCAAATAATCATTTATCATCGATCTGTACGAGCACCATTCACTGTAGCATTAGCTCCAGAATCGTTTTTAAAGAAATATGGATCGATGATGCCTCCAGCGTGTAAAGCACACCATATAGTGAATTTTGCAGAATGCAATGGAACCTGCAGAACTTCTTGAGGATTGTTTTCACTCCATATACGGCAACTTTGCTTGTTTACATAGCCGTTCAACCAGAAATGAGCTTCATCACTAAACACAATTTTACGATAAAAAAGTGGATCAAATTCAATCTGTTCTAGGGCACAATCAGCAAACAAACGACGCTTATTATAGTCAAGTGGCTTTAGTTCTTGAACTAGTTGGATCTTGTATGGGTGTATACTAAGATCTTCACGCAAAATTTTCCATGTGGTGAATGCACAATGTCCAACTTGTTGTGAACGTCGACGAAAAGACAAGTCTATATCATTATTGACACTATGACTCACAGCAGCGATATTTTCTTCTGTACGTACTGTTCTTTGTCTTGTTGTTGTTGCATCGAGTAGAGAAAATGTTGTCCGAAATCTATCGATAGTTCGACGAATAAGCTGCTTTGATGGACGATTATGTAAACCATAAATTTCACGAAGTGCTCTATAAGTTTGGCGAATAGAACACTGATTTTGAAAATAAATTTCAACAATTTATAAACGTTGTTGCGGCGTGAGTCTTTCCATGATAATATATCAATGCTTACTGAACACAATTGTCAAAATAACATGGCTTCTACCTTGTGTTAAATCACAGTTATCCTATCGAAAGTTCTATCACTCTAAAAAAATCACCCGATATTTTCGTTTCTTAACTGGTGTTTAGGCCCGTTTAGGTTTCTAGGAATTAAATGAGACATATTTGAAGGGCCTAAATTGTGGAACTCTGGGGAATTATTTGTTTTATACCTGCATAAGGAATTAAAAATTCTTTGTTCAAAGTAAATTTGAACAATATGAACATTCAAATACAAGATTATCTCAGAAGGGCTTCTCGCTCCTGACGAATTGAAAATTTCACATACTTCATTCTAACTAAGGGGTTGGCCATTTCAAATTCGCATTATTGATCGGCTATAAATAAAAAACTGATGAATATTTTTTCAGAGGTATGCGTTTATTAGAAAGGTTGAACCTTGTTATAAACGAAGGAAAAGCAATATCATTCAAGTGACCGCCACGACTGGTGACCACGCAGACGCCGATTAAGTTGAAATAGATCTGTAAGTTCTACCCCAAACAGATACCTCAACAAAGTTACCACGTAAACGACAAATTGATCACAAAGTTACCACGTAAACGACGATCAGCAAAACGGGGCAGATCCATCATACAGAGCCAATCATCATAACTAGGGCAATCGAGACCCAAAGCCATTATTGTAGCCTGCCTCTGGACGTTTCGAAGAAAATCTTGTCACCAACCAATCTTGTATCCCAGACAGGACAGGCATATTCAATTATTGATCGCACGTATGTTGTGTACAGAGCGCGACATGTACAGTTGCTGTACCTTCCAAACACTTTCAAAAGGAGAAATTCTGAAAGCCTTTGAACTGACGGACTGTATATGATCCGACCAACTGAGATTTCCATTATGGTGGTACCTGAATAAGTATGACTAGAACATTGTGAAAGTGTGACACCATTCAAAATGTGTAAAACAACACATTTTTTTGGACTGAGTGGAATAAGCCAGTCATTACACCACTGCTGAATCATAAGCAACTCTCCTTGAAGGGAATTATCGTCAGCTCCAGGGGAAGCATAGATTTTGGCATTATCGTCACACATAGAAATACAGGATGTTAGCAATCCAGGTAAGTCGGATGTGTATAAAAGAAATAAAAGTGGTCCTTGTACGGAGCCCTGGGAAACACCGCACACAGCTGCTCTTGAAGTGGAAAAAGAGCCACCGATTCTACATAAAACTGACGTGTTGAAAGCTTCAATCCAAGACAAGAGACTTCCACGCATTCCAAGATGGTCGAGTTTCGCAAGCAGACGTCTATTTGGAACTATCCACAAATTGCCATGAAGGAATTTTCCACGTAAATTTCTAACAGTTCGTAACACCACTTTGGAGATAAATATCATTATTTCCCGGTTTTTTCAAGCGTAAATTGATCCATTTCGTTAATGTCAAATATATAAACTAAATTTATGTCTAAACACGAATGACGGAAATGTAGCCAGACTGGAAATCACCACTAATTCAAAATGCAAATACTACAAATAATAGCTGGATTAATTCTCCGAAACCTCCACAGATTTAATCTGATTAAATCTCTTGAAAACATTCAAGATTAAATTTTATAACATGCCTTAGATAACACTGTTTTGTAATGCTGACTCTATGTCGTATCTTCTTTCATCGTATATTTCTGTGGAATGACCTGATTTTTGCACGATGCTCTGCATTATCTGAAAAATTAGTACTTTTCACGGAATATTTGATGGAAGATGGTATGTATATATATTTTATTGATTATTTTTATTTATTCAAATAACTCCTAACTGACGAGACTTAGGTCAGGATTTTTCAGGTTTTTTTCCTGGAGAATGTTATTATTATTATTATCCTGATTCTCCTAAATCTTCTGTGAAAATCCCTCAGAAGCTTTTTCAGCTTGTGAGAGTTAGGAGTTAATTTGTGTTCTGGGAAAGTTTTGTTATTGCGATCATGCGCCACTTTAGGTCACAGCACTGTTAATTTTTGACCCAACAGTGAAATGGTGGCAAACACCCGTCCAACTAGAAAATTTCTTTTCCACCTGAACAGGATTCGAACCAGGACCTCCTGGTCACAAGCCCCATGCTCTCCCACTGAGCTGTCCACATGTGCGTTCTATTTTTCAAAAGGGGAAAATAAAAAAGAAGCGAAAAAATTGTATTAGGTGTTTATTAGATAATTTTTATATTTCCTTTGATTCTTTATTAGTTAATTACCACTACATGTGCTGATAATATATATGTCTATGAAGTGATACAGTATTATCTAAGGCATGTTATAAAATTTAATTCCAAATGTTTTCAAGAGATTTATTTAGATTAAATGTGTAGAGATTTCTGAGAATTAATCCATCTATTATCTGTGATATTAAAAAAACTCTTCTTAGAAAATTTTCAATATAAAGATATCCCCTCCTTTACTAACTGATTCAATTCTGATTTACTTTTAAGGCCCTTGTTAGAGAAAACACCGTTTTATCATTTTGCCCAAATGCCATAAATGTCCGTAAACACTAGTACTTTCAAACGGAAAGAGCTAGAGACCTAAAACTTTCAGAGGAAGTTTGTGGCTTGAATATCTTAGTTTGGATCGTTAATATGCCAAATGAATATCTTAAGTGATATGAAAAAACGCCTAAACGTTCCCTACTTAATAATAATAATAATAGTGCCCTTATTCATACATTTACAATATATAAACATAGGGCGAAGTCTAGCTTAAAGCTACTCCACTCAACCCTGAAAAAAAAACAAAAAGGGAAAAAAAAACAAAAGGATAGAAACAAAAATAAGCGAGAAAAAAAAATAAAATTAACGAATCAATTCCATTGTGAGAAAACAAAACATATTTCATATTCATAAAATTTTCCTAATTTATAATTGGCTCGTCAAGAACTTTGACTTCAAAATTTTTCTCAGTGAGCCCAAAGAAACGCCTTCACACGAAACTAAAAATTCATTATGTAACTTCACCGCATTGAAGGTGAAGGAGCGCTGAAACATGGCTGAACCAAATCTTGGCAGCATGAGCCTATGACCATGCCTAACGTCCACGCAATGAACATCACGTCTAAAAATTAGCTTTTCCCTCAAATACGGTGAAAGACAAGAACGTAAAATTCGATGAACCATAATCGTCAGGTGGAGCCGGAAAACATTCTTCACGTCAAATGGTCACGTGAGTGCTTTTCTGTGTTTTTTTCAACCTTGTTTTATTTTAGTTTCTCACTGTTTTCTTTTTGTGCGATCAATTAACTTTGATTTCTGATTCGAAGAGATATTACCTTGTTCCAAAAAAAAGCACAATGCCATGATTTTGAATGAAGGTGAAGGGTACTGATATACCTTATTTTGAAGATCTTATCTAAAGTGGCATCCTAACCTAACCTAACCTAACCTAACCTAATCTAACCTCATTTTGAAGATCTCATCTAAAGTGGCAGATCCGAGAGTTTTTCCACCCTTTTTATTAAGCTATTTTGGTTAATTAACATCATTATTTTTTCAGTGAAAACAAATTTAAAGGTAATTCATTTTCCCGGAATCCAGTTTCGTAAAGTGAGCTTATATGCATAATTAATAATTTGAAGTCGGGTTCCGCTGCCGGGCCAGATAATATTACGCACGTCTTATAAAACACTGTCACCTTTATCTCTTGAATCCGCTTGTGTATATAATAAATCTGTTTTTTTCAAAGCGTTCCACGCCAAGAAAATTTAAAGATTCTATAACAATACCTATATATAAAAGTGGCAACAAGAAAATACTATTAAACTATAGGCCCATAACCCTAATAAATAATATTGCGAAAGTATACTAGCACTGCCTGAAGTCTCGGCAACTAGCCTTTTTAACAAGGCACAAGATCCTCAGTAACATTCAGTTCGGTTTTCAAAAGTATTTGTGCACAGGGTATGCTATTTCTGAACTTTTAAATTCTATAATCTCAACAAATAACTGTAATGAAAAATCCCTTACTGAATATTTTTCGTAGCTACCTTATTAGTCATCTACTGGCTGTCTAAATTTGAGAGCAAATGAATGACCCCTCCCCTCTTACCATGGGAGTTCCCTAAGAGACGGTGCTAGGGCGGTTTTTTTATTTACGTAATTCTTCCCGGGAGTATGAACATAGATGGAAAAAAATCTCTTAAGCTAATGACACCGTGGCCGTCTTTGGGGGACAAACATAGTATTCGAAAGAACTGAATTGGGCATGCAAAAATTATACAAATTCAGGAGTCAGAGCCTTTTAGGCTTAAACACAGAAAAATCAAAATTTATGACTTTTTCTGCTATAAGTGTTGATCAGCCGACAGAAATTTTCTGAAGGTGCATGAGGGTGTTTGCGGTGGTTTGTTGCATTGTTTGAATTGTCAGGAATAGAACAGTCAAATACCTGGGGGTAGCATTTGATTAGTATTTGAGCTGGAAAGAACAAGTAAATAGCTTGGTTAAAAACTTGAGAACTGGTTTGTAAGTTCTTCAAATTGAGACACATATTGAAGAGAAAATATCGTATCTATGTTACAATGCTCATGTTGAACATATTTTGCGTCGTGGCTTGGGGAAGTTACCATAAGTCTGCTTTGGATCCATTAGAAAAAGTACTGAACAATATTCTTACTGTCATACTGAAGAAGAATCGCCTGTATCTTACTGGTTTTTTGTACGAGGAAGCAAAGGTGTTTTCTGATAGGAAAATTCACGTCTATCGGACAATTCTGTGGATGAAAAAACGTTTTCATAGAAGAAACCTTCATTATTCCACCACACAAGTCGCTCCGAAGTATATATGGTCTTCTACTCAGGGAAATTTGCCACTTCAAGTATTTGAAATCCTTTAAGATTAAATTAATAAATTATATTGGTTCAAGTGGGAAATTTTTACTGAGTGTTTCCTCGTGAGTTGAGAGAATGAGCGGGGTTTTCATGCTCTGGGATGTGTTTTTGTTGTGGTTCTATTTTATTGTTTATTTTTTATTGTGAATGGGTTGCGGGTATACGGGAGGAAAAGGAAGATGTATTCACCATAATAATAGATTTCATTCTAAATAGCCCGCTATCTGGGCAGCTGTCATCTTTTGACATTTGACAAGTAAAAACTATGTCATTATAAAAAATCACTTTTTTTAATGTAAAAATGAAACCTCTTATTGAAAAACTCTTCATTTGAACCTAGGAAGTTCGATTAAATACAATCAAATTAGGTGACGAACTGAAATAAATAATCAAGAATTCATGAATAATATTATTCATGTGGAATAATAAAATAAATTGGAAAGAATATCGTGAATATCACAGAATTAAAGCACCCTTAAAGCAGTAGACCTTTACATTTTGAATCTTAATGATATTTCAAGTAATATTCGACTCGATTCCAAAAAATGTATACTTTTTCCAGCATGGCATAAAAAACTACGATAAAAAGCAGTAAAAAGTTCGGCCAACTAGATATCAATAATTCTCCATTTCTAGCTACCGGAATCATTATGGAACGACAGGTTTGCTAGAGGCACGCGCGTTCAAACTGCACTGGAGGAAAATGAGGTAGAAAGCTGAAAAAAGCGGTTCCATTTTCTAGACCGATCATTAAACGAGCGTTATAGGTTTCACCTCGAATTATTGAGTGCATGAAATACATATTCAATGTAACAATTGTGAAAAACAACTGACTGAGCGTTTGTTGACGTAATTCACGCACAGTAGTACACGTGAGAACGTAGAATGAACGAGCGTTTGTTGCAGAAATCTAATAACATTGCTTTTGCATCATAAAAGTCATTATGCAGATATATAAAGAGTGTTTCAATAAGAGCACAAGATTTGAATTGCGCGCCATGTTTGACAGCATAATGTCACATGATTATGACGTGACAGATCGAAAGTTAACAGATGGGCGTTAGTAAACATGGAGCATTACACGGTAGAACAACGCGTCCTGATTGTCAAAAATTATTATCAAAATGGTGAAAATTTAATGGTCTTGGTGATGTTCATTGTGAGATTATTCTTCCCGAACCTAATTTCGAGGTTTTCCAAACCTTTTTCAACTGTGACTTTGCATTCATCTGGAGTGGAACCAACGCACATTACTGATACGTCATCGGGATACATTACAGTATCATTAGATGTTAGTGGACCTAATATTGATCCTTGGGGAACATGCAAGGCATTTGATATTATTTGCTTGCCGTTTTTTCCTTTTTCAGTTGTCCTCTGAATTCTCTCTGTTAAGTATAATCGAAATAATGTTGACGTTATATCTCTTATACCATATCTACAACTATAGAGTTGTCTGATGATGGGATAGTTCATATCCTGAAACTCGAGTCACAAGAAAATATGTAATATATATAATTATTGGTAGTAAAACATAGTAATTTCTACAATTTGTTTTTAAAAGTTACAGAGTTAAAAACTCGATATAATGCATATCTATGGTCGATTTGTCTTTTCTAAATCTACATTGTTGTTCCGCTAATATGTTATTCTTCTCAAAAAACTTCATTATTCTTTCAAATATTTTATTAACATTTGAGAGTAGAGATTGGAAGGTAGTTATTAAAATTGTCTTTTTCTCCTTTCTTGTGAATCGGTTTAACCCAAGCTTCTCTGGGGACTTTTGGATATTTTCTGTATTGGAACATTCGATTTATTATGTGTTAGGGTTATTTTCCAAAAAAAATTTTCAAGATTGAATTTTGTACACAAAATAATTATGCTCAATATGGTAAGTATTTAAAAAATATACCATTTCACCTTAATTATAATATAAATTCAAATAATGTAATAATAATAATTCACTAAAAGTACTAGGTAAGATGGCGACGTGTTCTCATTATCATCAAGAGTCCTTCAGGTACCTAAACAATAGTCGAAAAATGTGCACACAAACGAAGTAAATGATACAAATAAGGCTTCCTGTGAGCAATTCCGATAAAACCCAATATAATCACGGTTAATTTACATATTTAAATGAATACAATTAATATCTTGCATGTATTTTCTTGAACACCCGTGGATATTATTCACATAAACTGGGTCGCCCCAAAGGTATAATGGAGAAAGAAGTTGTTGGAGTTGAAAATGAACAATTTAATTGGCTAGGGAACTCATACTACATTTCCGATCGATTTATGCTTCTGAACAAAATTGTGATTAATCTGTTACGGTTCCATTCCTCGAAGGGGAAATAAAATGACAGTAAAATTGTGGTGTTTATTACCACAATTTATATTCAACTCTTGGATGTTATTCACAGGAACAGCCAATTTTATCTAAAGGGTTTTTCAATAATATATTTTCTTTTGAATAACCAGCTCTCTGGGCAGCTGTCACTTTTGAAGTTGCCATATTTTGACATTTGACAAGCAAAAACTACGCCATTACTAAAAATGGAACGTTCACGCTTCAACAACGCATGGAAATTGTTGAAATCCACTACAAAAATGGTGAAAATTTTGCAGTCACACTAAAGCACTTTTGGGTTGTCGTGAACCACCTTCTCGACAAGTTATAGTGCAACTGGTGGAAAAATTTGGGCTGTTGGCACAAGTTAGTGATGTGAAGAATCGAAACCGTGTGCGTCTCTTAAGAATAACTAAGAATGTTGGTGCTGTAGCCGGCACAGTTGACGAAAACCAAGAATTAGGCATTCTACAAACGACATTACACCGTATTTTGCATGAAGAATTGAGTCTTAAGGCTAAAAGTTCAGTTAACACAAGAACTCAATCCAGTCGATCATCACCAACGTCGTATATTCCCTGATTGGGTCCTTGAAATGCATAAAAATGATCTGGATCTTCATCAAAAATTCAGCTTCAGTGATAAAGCCCATTTTTATCTCGGAAAAAAATTGTCGCATTTGGAGCTGGGAAAATCCAAGATTGATTGTTGAAAATCCTCTCCATTCTCAACGGGTTACTGTTTGGTTTTTGGGTTGGCGGTGTGATTGGACCATCCTTATTCGAAAATGAAGCTGTTGCTTCTGTTACGGCGAATGGATTGTGTGCTACCCAGCTATGATTAATAATTTTTCATGGCCGGAATTGGAAGAAATTGATGTAGTTGAGATTTATTTTTAACAAGACGGCCATACGGACCACACAAGTAACATAATAATCGCAATTGATTGGTAATCACAATTGGCCATCGAGATCTTCTGATTTAACTCAACTTAACTCCTCTTTCTATTCAGGACCTCAAATATTGAATTCGTGAAGTTATCGAGGATATACAGCCGCAAAGTTACAAACTGATTAAAACCATTCAAAACGCCCTAATTCTCATCCTCTTGAATACTAGATTAAATTTCGACTGTCAGAGAATGACGTAACAGTGAGATAAGTCTTTTCGGAAAGTTACAAACTAAACGGAACCATAAAAAACTCCCTGATTCTGATCCTCTTGAATAGTATGTTAAATATCGATTGTCTGAGAATGACGTACCAGTGAAAAAACTATTTTCGCAAAGATACAAACTAATTAGAACCATTGAAAATGCCCTCATTCTGATCCTCTTGAATAGTAGGTTAGATTTAGACTGTCTGAGAATGAAGTAACAGTGAGAAAAGTATTTTCACAAAGTTACAAACTAATTCGAACCAATGAAAATGCCATGATTCTGATGCTCTTGAATAGAAGGTTATATTTGTACTCTCTGAGAACGAAGTGACTGTTAGAAAAGTCTTTTCGCAAATTTACAAACTAATTAGAATCATTCAAAACGCCCTTATTCTGATTCTTTTGAATACTAGGTTAGATTTGGACTGTCTGAGAATGACGTATCAGTGAGAAAAGTCTTTTCGCAAAGTTACAAACTGATTAGAACCATTGAAAACGCCCTGATTCTGATCCTCTAGAATACTAGGTTAGATTTGGACTGTCTCAGAATGACGTAACAGTTCGAAAAGTCTTTTCGCAAAGTTATAAACTGAATGAAACTATTGAAAACGCCATGATTCTGATCCTATTGAATATAAGGCTAGATTTCGACTATCTGAGAATGATTTAACAGTGAGAAAAGTCTTTTCGCAAAGTTTCAATTCAAATAGAACCATTGAAAACGCCCTGATTCTGACCCTCTCGAATACTAAGTTAGATTTCGGCTGACTGAGAATAACGTAACATAAAGAAAAGAACGCAAAGTTAAAAAGTGATAAGAACCATTGAAAACGCCTTGATTCTGATCCTCTTGAATATAAGGTTAGATTTCGACTGTCTGAAGACGACGTAACAGTACGAAAAGTCTTTTCGCAAAGTTACAAACAGAATGAAAGCATTGAAGACGCCCTGATTTTGATCCTCTTGAATATAAGGCTAGATTTCGACTATTTGAGAATGATGTTACAGTGAGAAAAGTTCCTGCGATAGATTGCTCAAGTCAGAAAAGTCTTTTCGCAAAGTTGGCAAAAGCGGCAGGTGTGACAAATAACGAATTCTGGCAAAAAACCATGCCACCGATACGTCAGGCGACCGCAGGTGAAAAACACGCCTCCGTTCGAAAAAAAAAGAATAGAACGTAGCCGGGTTCAGTTTCGTGAGGACAAAAACCAGCAGCGACGGAAATTCAGTAGCTGGAAAAAAAATACAAAAGAGGCACGAACTCATTTATTCAAAGGAATGCATAACAGCTCATCTCTAAAACGTCGCGCTATGAATTGTTTTGTCAATTCCGGTGAAAAATTCCCGAAAG
The DNA here is from genome assembly GCA_034642435.1 of Megalocaria dilatata. Lineage (NCBI taxonomy): Eukaryota > Metazoa > Arthropoda > Insecta > Coleoptera > Coccinellidae > Megalocaria > Megalocaria dilatata. The sequence continues at coordinate 47,457,511 of CM067858.1, read as the reverse complement.
GCAGGCAGGCCTCATTACTCGTTAGTTTTTTCGACTTTTTTTGGTCATTACGGTTATGAAGTATTCGCCAGTCCCAATCCGAGATATATTTGGGAAGCACTTCAGATCCCGGTTGTAATTCACGCTGAAACGACTCCTAAAATGCGACCCCGTCTCACGTCCGTGAAGAATCTGCCACAAAGGACGCTTTAAAATGCGCGCCAGTGACGTCGAAAATCTGATCTTAGATGTAGGCAACCTTGGACTGAAAAGTGTGAGTATTCGTTGGTCTCCGTCTTCTTCAAAATACGATTTAAGCCATCTAAAATTGTTGAAATCTGTGAATTTCCTGAAAATATTCCTTAAGCTCTATTGAACTATGAATATTATCTCAATCTACCCCAACACATGTGTCTTACTGACACATTGTGGAGATTCTAGAAAATAATGATCGGATAGAAAACTCATTTTTTCAACAAGATTGTGCTCTGCTAAAATATGCAGCCTCATTTCGTTAATGTCGAATATTAAACTAACTTTCTATCAAGACACGAATAACAAAGTGCTGCAAGACTCGAAATACTACTTCAAATTGCACACTCTAGTTGCCCCACCCTCTAAATCAATTATGAACCAGGAAAGTCAACAAAGTGATTTGGCATGCTTGGCAAGATAAAAAAAATTTGGAAAATCCAGAATGAGCGGAAATTCCTAAAAAAAAAAGACGAAAACAATTACATCACATCGAAATTAGTTTAAAATTTCCATTAAAACTAATTATAGAAATAACTATGTTTAACTACCAAAAAAAAAGATATATTACACATTTTCTTGTGACTGATTGTGACTGTTGTCTGATGATGGGATAGTTCATTTCCCGAAACTCGAGTCACAAGAAAATGTGTAGTATATCTTTTTTTTTTTGGTCGTAAAACATAGTAATTTCTACAATTTGTTTTAATTGTGATCAACTACCAAATAGTAACGGCTGAAACAATTCAGTATCTTGAAATTTCCAATTTATAATCACAAAATTCAAATACATCGAAGTTAGCCGGCAGCCCAAAATACATCCTAACTATATACAAAGGTAATGGAAAAAGTTTTAAACCAAAAATTTTATCCAAATAAAATCATGAGAAATATAAAATTCCTTCAGTAAATCTCATAATAGTACCAATTCTCTAGAAGATCTTCGCTAGAGAATAATGTTAGCATGTAATGATATAACACTTGAAATGTTAGAATGTAAAAGAAAATGTTCTCCAAAGACATAATTGCTGTTTAAAATCAAACGGTAGCCAATTCAATTAAAATTCGTTCAGAAACTCGAACACTTTGTGTGCCTCACTTTCAACGAATTTTCCCTACGAAACGAACGTCAAACAGAAATTTTTCAAGAAAATTCCTAAATATATTTGCCAAACCTTCAATATGATGTGTCAGTTGACTCCTATTGCCATTTAAGATTCTTGAAGGGGTTGCCACACCGCTTTTATTTGGGCTATCCTGTACGAAGCAATCTGCATTTTTGGTTTCATTATATCTGGAAAATACATTGAATACACCCAAAATTTGGTGAAAGGAAAATTCAAACTAGTTGATTTTCTGGTTTATATATATGTTTGTAAATATGAGAGTCTTGTACACAACTTTCGGATATTCTAAGCTAATTACCTTTTTGTGTATATATTGAGAATTTACTATGAAGAAGTTTTTGAATATAACAGATAATATCTGGAATTAATTCTCCTGAACCTCTACAGATTTAAATCTAATTAAATCTCATGAAAACATTTAGAATATTTAAAAAACATGTCCTAGATATAACTGTATCACTTTATAGACATACTACTCTGTCAAGAAAGTACCGGGAATTTTCAATTAAAACAACATTTTTACATTTAATCGTCAAAATTTATTGGGTCGCCTTCAAAATAGGCTCCATTTGCTTCAATACATCTATGCCAACGGCACTTCCAATTATCGAAACATTTTTTATAGGCGCTTTCCGGGATGGACTTTAGCTCTCGCGCCGAATTTTGTTTTATGGCTTCAATCGACTCAAAACGGGTGCCACGAAGGGGCAATTTTAGTTTTGGGAAGAGGAAAAAGTCGCAGGGAGCCAAATCCGGCGAATACGGTGGTTGCTGAAGCACGTTTGTTGAGTTTTTGGCGAGAAAGTCAGTCACAATCGTAGCTCGGTGAGAAGGCGCGTTATCGTCATGCAAAATCCATGAGTTGTTCGCCCACAAATTTGGCCGCTTCTTACGGATACGCTCACGCAAACGTTTCATAACGCCTAGGTAATACTCCTTGTTTACCGTCTGACCCTCTGGAACGAATTCGTAGTGCACCACGCCACGGATATCGAAGAAAACAATGAGCATCACCTTCATTTTCGAGCGGCTTTGGCGTGGTTTTTCCGGTTTCGGCTCATTTTTTGCCACCCATTCCCATGATTGCTGGCTTGTTTGCATATCGTACTCGTAGACCCAGGTCTCATCACCAGTTATAATGCGTTCCATGAATGTAGAATCGGAATTACAGCGATCCAGCATGTCTGAAGCAACCTGTTCGCGATGACGTTTTTGAAGAAAATTCAGGTCTTTCGGTACGAGTCGTGCGGCCACCTTTCTCATGCCCAAAATATCAATAAAAATCGTACGTGCGGACTCGTGGGATATCTTAAGATCATGTGCTACCTCTCTCAAGCTGGCACGACGGTTTTCCAGCACCCTTTCCTTATTTTTATCGACGTTATCTTCGATCGAAGCCGTCGATGGGCGTCCGGAACGAGGCAAGTCTTCGACCACTTCACGACCGTCCTTGAAGGCTCTGTACCACTGATATGCACGAGTTTTCTATAGAGCATTATCACCAAAGGCCTTTTGCAACATTTTCAATGCATCGGCACACGAAAATTCATTTGCAACACAAAACTTTAAACAAATTCTTTGCTCAACGTAATCACCCATAGTAAAAATCGGCACGCACTCTGACATCGACTGACTTAATCAGCTGTTGCAAACACACTAGTTGACAGATCCCGCTCAAGCTTGGCATAGTAATTAAGGACAGTGGTACCAACCTAGGAAAAAAAATTTTACCTGCCTCATTGCCCCGCCAAATTCAAATCGATAATTCCCGGTACTTTCTTGACAGAACGTTATATATATATATATATATATATATATATATATATATATATATATATATAAAGTATTACAGTGTTATCTAGTACATGTTTTTCAAAAATTCAATTGTAAATGTTTTCATGAGATTTATTTAGATTTAAATTTGTTACGGTTGAGGAGAATTAGTTCCAGCTATTATCTGTAATATCTTTTTATGCTTTCACCCAGTAATATCCAATCTAAACTATGACTATCATATCAAGATTTCATACTCACATATTCCCATCTTCAAAGCAGTCGAACCTGAATAACTCATTAATAAAACTCATTTCACTTTATTATGAATATTTTATGTGAAAAACGGTTCAACATCAACTGTCATGTCGTTCATATCATCGACTATTTTCAAGATGGGAACATGTGAGTATAAAAATTTGATACGATAGTCATATATTTTATTGAATATTACTGATGAGTTTCAATGAAACGAAATATGTGCATATATAATATTATATTTGGATTATATTTGTTATGTTGAATTACTTCGCCGATTTTTGATTTTGATGATTATAATTCAGTGGATAAAATTCAAAATTTATCATTCATGGACTGGTGTTTCTCTGTCGAAATATATAAAAAATTTTGTAAAATATTCATTAAATATATTGCAAAGTAATTTCATTTTATTTCAAGGTTTAAAAGCCTTTATTAATAAAACTCATTTCACCTTATTACATTTAAGACTTGCATAATTTTTTGGTCCTGGTTTGAGGGGATTTTTACGAAAAAATTTCGCGGCGGATATTGTTTTCCCAAATAAAATGAGTAGTCTATGGTAACAGAAAGTTCTTCAAATCAACAGTGCAACAGTTTGGAATTCAAATTGACTCGAATAGTTCCTACATACGCAACAGACATCCGTGTTTCGAAGCTTCTTGGTTTCATCATCAATGCCCGACATGGGAATGCTTAAGTTTCCCCAAACACGCGATTTTATGCACTTGAATACACATACACACCATACCTCACCAAGTTAATTCAAGCAATAAACTGTATTCCCGATTATTTGTACAGTTACTAACTTAAGAAAACCTTCCCCATGCTCAAATATATCCTAATACACCGTCATGCCAATATTCAGCATTTATATCCAAATCAATTAAATTATCGGCAGATATTATTTTTTCAAATATATTAGTATGTGGAGTATAAAAAGTTCTTCGAATCGGGACAGTTCAACTTACAACTCTATAATAATTCAGAACTGGCACTGCTGATGAAGCCGACAAGCTTCGAAACATGCATGTCTCCTCCTTATTTCCCTAGGATCGACGATATTTATTCGAGTCGATTTTATTTCTGAACTACAAAAATGTTGAATTATGCCGATTAATTTATTTCATAAAAACTATTTTTAATCTCGATTATTATGAGAAAATAATAACTTTTTTATAACTTGAATCCTATTCCATTTCATAGATACATAATTTTAGTAATTCTTAGTCAAGAAAAGGTGGGCAATCTAGAGTTTGTCTCGCAAAACATCTGTCATTTTTGTTTTGACAGAAAGTTAGTTTAATATTTGACATTAACGAAATGGGTTGATTCACGATTGAACAAAAATGGGAAATATTAAAAACTTATTAGGAGTATGAATAAGTTTCCGCCGTTTTTTAACACAAATTAAATATTTATTATAGAAGAAAGCTTGCTGAGTGACTTCTAATGTTAGAGCAAGTTCTTTTTGTGTTTGAGATGAATCTTCCTCCAATAATTCCTCCAATTCTGCATCCTCGTAAATTTTTGGCCTTCCACTGCGATCTTTGTCTTCTACGTCGAAATCACCGTTTTTAAACTTTTGAAACCACTCTTGACACGTTCTCTCACTCAAAGCACCCTCACAATATGCTTCTACGAGCAATTGATGCACCTCAGCAGCAGATTTCTTTAAATTAAAGAAGTAACTAATACTTCCCGCAAATGACGCTTACTTGGCTCAAATTTTGACATTTTCAAGTTATAAAAATTATATTTTACCAATATAAAATCAATGATATTAATAGGTTATGTTGTTCTTGAATGTCCAAACTATTTTTTAAGCCGGTTATCATCTGCGAAAGCTAACCGAAACTTCGTGCCGCGCCATCTACAATAAAACGGCGGAAACTTATTTGTACTCCTAATATTTCCAAATTGGTGAATATTCTACCCAAACTGTTGGAAAATTACGTGGAAAATTTAATAGAAATGTGCCCTTACGGCAATGTGGGGATCAATTTGCTCGTGAAAACTTGATCGTTTTTGTCGTAGAAAACGGCTTTAAAGCTTTTCTTGAGAATTTGCCTAATTTTTTTCAAGACACGCAATAAATTGTTCATTGTACTCCAAACCTTCAAGTCCAAAAAACTTTCAACGAAAAAATGGCTTACACTTTGTTACGCCACTGGTATTAGACCAGCATCGCCTCATCAAAGGGATCCAGGCGCTGTCTGAAGAGATCAGAATGCAGAGTGCAAGGACGTCTTCCCTTCGTCGCAAATTTCGAAGCGGATCAAAGAATAGTTCAACAAGTTACATAATAACCGAGGCTGCAAGTGAAGTCTCATTTGGCGGGCTAGCATCGTCTTCGGTTCAGGCGGAAGTGGGTAGGGCATTATTAAAAAAATCAGCACTGTGGTTCAACGTAACGTGACCTATGCCATTTTCCCAATATCAGATGATTAGGTAATGAGGAAAGGAAGTTGGTGCATTCCATATTACTCCAGCTATTGTTAAATACACTCATCGTCTGTCTTATCTCATTTTTCGGTGACTTTAGCAGCTTTCTAGAGCCAACCCGAAAAATTATTGAAGTGCTCTCATTTCAACCTGCATATGAAGACTTTGCAAAATTTAACACAAAGGTTTATTTTTTATTCCTCTATGAATTATATGTAAAATAGAATGGGAAAAATATGATCATTCAGTTCAAGATAAAAAACTAGATATTATTGATTCAATAGTACGTACAAAAATAGTCTAGTAATAATTAAATGCATCAACACCATTATCTTATTATACGAAAAAGAGCATGGTTCACTTGATACGTGATATATATATATATATATATATATATATATATATATATATATATATATATATATATATATATATATATATATATATATATATATATATATATATATATATATATATATATATATATATATATATATGGGAGTTTCATTGGTAAGCAGCCTAATGTCTTGTTATACCAATGTAGCCCTTTACATGTAGCTTAGATCTCTAATAATAACAAGACATTAGACTGCTTTCCAATGAAACTCCCATATATATCACGTATCAAGTGAACCATGCTCTTTTAAGTGATATATGGGAGTTTCATGTGGAAGCAGCCCAATGTCTTGTTATACCAATGTACCCCTTTCAATGTAGCTTAGAGAACTAAGTTACAGGTAAAAGGCTACATTGGAATGACAGCCCTTTCCATGTAGCTCAGAGATCTAAGCTGCATTGGAATAACAAGACATTAGGCTGCTTCCCAATGAAACCGCCATATTTTGGCACCTCATAACGCCCATGTTTGTTGTCAGAAATCTCGCATATATGTTCAGTAAGGTTAGGTATTTTATCATGAGTCATTCCACGTTATCCCAGCGTTCGAAATCATTCTAAATATTATAAATTTTATTGCTACTTCAAGGCAGTTTGGAAGCGAATTAAGTCTACACTTTTCTATGCGACTGCAAAAGAAAATCTTTCCATTTCAAGAATCAGGCTTGTCATGAAGGACTAAATAGCTTTGCTATTGGATTTGCTCTTACAGACATTGAAGATGGTATTGACACAAGACCTAATACCATATGACAATCGCTCAAGTCGATAGTCTATTGATTGGGCTCTTGGAATGATCTCAGATGAGCTTAATAGTTTGAATACATTCTGTCAAGAAAGTACCGGGAATTATCGATTTAAATCTGGCGGGGCAATGAGGCAGGTAAAAAATTTTTTTCCTAGGTTGGTACCGCTGTCCTTAATTACTATGCCAAGCTTGAGCAGGATCTGTCAACTAGTGTGTTTGCAACAGCTGATTAAGTCGATGTCAAAGTGCGTGCCGATTTTTACTATGGGTGATTACGTTGAGCAAAGAATTTGTTTAAAGTTTTGTGTTGCGAATGAATTTTCGTGTGCCGATGCATTGAAAATGTTGCAAAAGGCCTTTGGTGATAATGCTCTATCGAAAACTCGTGCATATCAGTGGTACAGAGCCTTCAAGGACGGTCGTGAAGTGGTCGCCCATCGACGGCTTCGATCGAAGATAACGTCGATAAAATTAAGGAAAGGGTGCTGGAAAACCGTCGTACCAGCTTGAGAGAGATAGCACATGATCTTAAGATATCCTACGAGTCCGCACGTACGATTTTGATTGAAATTTTGAGCATGAGAAAGGTGGCCGCACGACTCGTACCGAAACACCTGAATTTTCTTCAAAAACGTCATCGCGAACAGGTTGCTTCAGACATGCTGGATCGCTGTAATTCCGATTCTACATTCATGGAACGCATTATAACTGGTGATGAGACCTGGGTCTACGAGTACGATGTGCAAACAAGCCAGCAATCATCGGAATGGGTGGCAAAAAATGAGCCGAAACCGAAAAAACCACGCCAAAGCCGCTCGAAAATGAAGGTGATGCTCATTGTTTTCTTCGATATCCGTGGCGTGGTGCACTACGAATTCGTTCCAGAGGGTCAGACGGTAAACAAGGAGTATTACCTAGGCGTTATGAAACGTTTGCGTGAGCGTATCCGTAAGAAGCGGCCAAATTTGTGGGCGAACAACTCATGGATTTTGCATGACGATAACGCGCCTTCTCACCGAGCTACGATTGTGACCGACTTTCTCGCCAAAAACTCAACAAACGTGCTTCAGCAACCACCGTATTCGCCGGATTTGGCTCCCTGCGACTTTTTCTTCTTTCCAAAACTAAAATTGCCCCTTCGTGGCACCCGTTTTGAGTCGATTGAAGCCATAAAACAAAATTTGGCGCGAGAGCTAAAGTCCATCCCGGAAAGCGCCTATAAAAAATGTTTCGATAATTGGAAGTGCCGTTGGCATAGATGTATTGGAGCAAATGGAGCCTGTTTTGAAGACGATTAAATGTAAAAATGTTGTTTTAATTGAAAATTCCCGGCACTTTCTTGACAGAGTAGTATAAAGCGCTGAGTAAGATGCTAAACGATTTTGTTCTTTTCGCAAAGTGAGAAAATCGATAAACACAATTCATACATACAAGCCTAACATCCGCCATATATTTTGAATACTGTTACTGGTTCTCTGTATGTAGTTTTCAAAAAATAAGATTATTTGATGTCATGAACCGCATCAAGTAGTAGGTTTTGATGGACTAGACGCGCTTGTAACCAGGATTAATTTCAATTTGGTTTAGAGCCTAATCAACGAAACACATGACGCTTATGATGATGTATCGGGTGTTTTCTTTAGAGTGATAGAACTTTCGATAGGGATAACTGTAATTTGACAGAATATAGAAGCTATGTTGTTTTGACATTTCTCTTCAGTAAGCATTGACAAAGTATCATGGAAAGGCTCACGCCGCAACAACGTTCGCAAATTGTTGAAATTTATTTTCAAATTCGCCAAATTTATAGAGCACTTCCGTGAAATTCATGGTTTACATAATCGTCTTATTCATCGAACTATCGATAGATTTCGGACAACATTTTCTCTACTCGATGCAACAACAACAAGACAAAGAACTCTTCGTACAGAAGAAAATATCGCTGCTGTAAGTCATAGTGTTAATGATGATCCGGATTTGTCTATTCGTTGAGGTTCACAACAAGTTGGACTCTGTGCATCCACCACATGGAAAATTTTGCGTAAAGATCTTGGTCTACACCCATACAAGATCCAACTGTTTCAAGAACTAAAGCCATTTGACCATAATAAGTGTCGTTTGTTTGCTGATTGGGCCCTAGAACAGCTTGAAGTTGATCCACTTTTGTATCGTAAAATTGTGTTTAGTGATGCAGCTCATTTCTGGTTGAACGGCTATGTGAACAAGCAAAATTGCCGTACATGGAGTGAAAACAATCCTCAAGGAGTTTTGTAGGTTCCATTGCATCCTGAAAAATGCACTGTATGGTGTGCCTTACACGCTGAGGGCATATCGGTCCATATTTCTTTAAAAACGATGCTGGAGCTAATGTTACAGTGAATGGTGCTCGTTACAGATCAATGATCAATAATTATTTGTTTCAAAATTTAAATGGTATCGACCCAGAGTGTTTTCGTTCCAACAAGATGGTGCTACACTTCATGATGCTACCGTAACAATCGATTTATTGAAAGAAAGATTTTGCGATAACATTATTTCGAGAAATGATCCAATTAATTGGCCTCCAAGATCATGCGACATAACTCCACTGGATTATCTTCTTTGGGGTTATGTCAAGTCATTGGTTTATGCTGATAAACCAGGAACAATAGACGCATTGGAAGCCAACATAATTCGTGTTATTGATGAAATAAGGCCTTAATTACTCGAAAAATTTAAATGTGTTTTATTTCAATTTAAAGTTCTATCACTATAAAAAAACACCCGATAGTAGTTTCAATTTTGAATCAACACAATCTTAAGCTGGTGTACATCTAATTGTCATTGGCAGTTTTTGAGAACTTATTATTCGTATTTTGCAACACTGGCATTTACACCATGAATATTCTCTTGGCTTATTGTATTTTGTTATTTTATTTATGTTTTGCAAAAGTTGTATCGATTTTTTCATTAGCAAGCACATAAGAGTGATTATGCGGTGCTCAATGATGAGAGCTTTTAATAGTAATGATGCTCATTATTTCAAGTAAAGTTTGCAAAAAAATTGAAGTGAAATTGCGTCAAAATTAGGATATTTCGTGGCCAAAAAACTCAATTGACATCCCATGAAATCATCCACATAATATGGTTCTAACATTAATAATATTCCGTGAACTTCTCCTTTGAATTTGAGGTAGTTGATACTTTGTCTCATTGCTGGCGGTAGTTATTCAAGTATCTTATACTCATATATGGAGGACTCATCTCTGTTGCTGTCTGTTTATGTTCTGAATATCTAATCTTAGTTGTTCTAGTCTCATAAGCACCTTTGTGCAAGACTTTTATCTATGCTTAGCAGCAAACAGCAATGTTTCTTATATGCGTATTGCTGCTAGTTAACCATTTTCCTTGAACTTACTTCTACATGACTCTTTCACTTTCATTTTTAATTATTTGAAGGTTCTCTTAGGAATTTTGAAAATATTGTCAACATCTGAAGCATTACCATTGAACATGAAGCCATATCGAACTCTGAACTCAAACATAGCAAAATATATGGAACTCGTAGAACTATCTTCCTTGAACTCCCAAAGAATAATACGCCGATGACAGTTTCTTAGATAACTCAATGATGTGCTGGGCCCAGGTCAATGTTTCATGCATTTTTGAATAGAATTTGTTTTTTCTTGTTTTATAATTTATTTAATGTTTAGAATTCTTTCAACTCTGCAACAGCTTCCAATTCTGCAAAATTGTTGGTATCATCAGTCTAGTTTAGCAACTATGATGCCTAGTTTTGTTCTGGTAGTTTCTGACATTCTTGAACTACTTTTATATCAACTTGTAGCCCTTCAATCCTTTTTTTTGCAGTCTTCAAGGTCATTCAATAAAATTATGAACAAGATTGATTCTGACAAAGCCACAATCATTACCATTCCTCATCATAACTCTTTGTATTCTCTGCTGTAAATATGACTTTAACAAGTTCAGTGGTTTATTTCTTATTCTTTAGTAGTCCAATTCAATAAATTCTCGTGATTCAAGCTGTCAAATGCCTCAGGCATACCAATGAACAGACCAATGATTAATTCAGAATTCTCAAAGGTATTGGGCATATTTATAATGAAACCATATATTACATTGCAGACTGTGTTGATCTGCCCTTTGAATATCCATGCTGAGACGAGGAGAAGATTGCACGTTTCTTAAAGTAGGCCAAGAGTTGATTTAAATATATGATTGAGCCAATCGTCATTGAATCATGTATTTATTTATCATGACGAATTATCAGATTATACTAAAATGAATAGCAGCTATTTTTAGCATTCTCAATATGGCTGCCAGGCCATTTAAAAATATATTATTGAGAAAACCTTTATGGTACATCTTTCTATTTTTTCATTGAAGTTTATTCTGGGTTCATGCAGAAAAGCATATTGACGAAAAACATTTTTCAGGTAAAAGCGATGTCAGTTACTACATGGGGTCACGCTGGAGACCACGGAGGCGAATGGTCCGTCTACTGTTGGTGAGGAAAGCTTCGAGGGCGCTCTTTGTCGCCCCTTTTGCGAAGAAATAACCAGGAACGTCCCCTTCTTGGAAGCCTACCATGCTTATTCACCGTTAATCTGAACATTTAAAGGTTTCAAGATCTATAAGTCTCCAGAATCCGCATGGTGCGCTTTTTGCTTGGGTGAAAAAAAGATATGGAAGAGTGCGGGAAAAGATCGGGCCCCTTGAATTTAATGAAATTTCTAAAACCCTCACACCTCACATTAACTCGTAGTTTTTTTTGTAAATTGATCTTGAAGGTCAGTAATATGAATTTGTAGATTTTTCTTTTTTAATTTGAAAAAGTGGACTAAATCTTCATCTTACATTTCTAAGAGACCAGAGAATCTGAATTGTGAGTTCAGCTAGATCTCAGTATGCTTCTTTACGATGCATTCAAAGTAGAGAACCTCTTTATGCAGCAGCAATCCCAGAATTTTCCATTTAGATTCGAGAAAACTTCTAGCTTAGAAATAGAGAAAAGCTCTAAAATTATGTGCCTAAAGGATTGAAGTCAGTACCATGATTGTTGTTGCACCCCATAAAGAGTTTCTCAGACTGAAACTGTGTACCTATTATATTAGTTAAAACTAATATTTCGATAACCTCAAAGTGGAATAACCATTCCTACATGTAAGAAATATTAATTTTTAGTTGATTCTGAGATTGTGTGTTTCCATTTATGACTGCTATTGAATTGATAATTTCCAGGACTCATCCAAAATTTGCTTGAAACTCTATTGAAAAAATTTTATTAGAAGCGTGAACCTACAACAAACCGATCTTGCAACAGTCGGGTATCTCTAATTGTTATAAATATATGAAGAAACAAAAAATTAATGCTAATTAAAACGATATCTAACAAGACAACTTCAAATAAAATATCAATATTTATTATTATGAATTTCCATTTTGCTATTCTGAATAAAATAGAGTTTCTCCTATCTTGAATAAAATATCAAGTTTTTTAAATGTCGAATACTGATTTTTTGTCTTGAATTTTTGCTTTGTTTTCTCCCCTTTTGTCTATTCTGTCAATTTTTGCTCTTCTAACTTTTAGAGTTACCTGAATAATCATATTACAATGTTAATATTTGTTCCAATGCACTATAACACTGAATGTATTTCTGATACATATTCCATAGAAATTTCTAGGTAAAAAGGTTCTCAATAGTTTTTAGTTGTTTCATACAAAGTAACTAGTTTTTAAAAATCTATGTGTTAGATTACAATATTTACTATGCTTTGTTTCTCGAGTAAAATATTTTTTTACAGGATAACAATAACCGATGCTACATTCGCAACCAAACGCAATCCAAGATAATTTGGTTATGAATAAATCACTTGTGTCTTTCGAAATTTAAAATTGTTTCCAATCGCAAAAAGGCAGAAATCGTCCTTGCAAAAATCAAAAAATATTTGAAATATTTTGCTCGAAATGAAAAGCCATGTTTTTGCCATATTTAGAAGATACATATAGGCACTACTAATAAATGTTTTGTGGTAGTTTTATAAAATTAAACAACTCAAAATGTTAAGCAACGGATCGAAATACCGGTAGATTTCAAGTGGATGAAATATCGTTCAAACCAAAATTAGTGGAAGAAAGGTGCATGAAAGTTCTACGATCTAATTGGATTAATATACCCGAAACGTGCATTGTGGACTTCAACAAATTGAAAATAAAAGACTTTTTTTAAAATTGTGTGAAGTGTAATTTTATATGAACTTATTGGGTTTTGCTAAACTTCATATTTTTAACAATGTATTTTGAATAGCACAAAATTGATATATATCGAGAGTTTTCAAATACTATTGTCTGTATTGTTGAGAGCAGATGAAAATCTAACCTTCTTGAGCTGTCCAACTGATAATTGTCCCAATTGAATTTTGCTCATGTAATTTCAACATCAAGTACAAATAATTCAGTTGACATTTTTATTCGGTTTGTAAAATTTTAGGTGTTTCACAAAACCTTGATGAAATAATATCGTCAAAATTAAATTATCGGGTTCATTCAAAATATTCGAATTTATTCCGAATTGATCTATGGCTTAATCAAAGCTTTGTGAAACTATCTGAGGTTAGATTTATAAATACATCTTGTGAAAATGTAATATTAAGCAGGGTAAATTGAAAAGTCAATAAAAGGCAGTATCCTCTTCATCGATTTTCTAAAAGTAACTGTTTCACCAAGTTAAGAAGCATTAATTCATCAAAACAAAAGTTGCTGATTTATAATGGAAATAATTTGAGACAAAGCATTGCAAATTTCACACAAATATTTGCGATGTCTTATTCAAAGTATATACATTTTCATTTGATTAAATGAACCTACTGATTATTTCGCAGTTTCATCATATTTTTTTATTACTCACGAACTACTAACACTGCATTTAAAAATTTCAAATTAACTATTACAGATTTGATACATGTTCAGTTTTTAGACTAAACTCCTAGATAATTTTTGAACTAATATTTTTCAATTTGGAGAAAATGTTTTTAAATTTGAAGGTTCAAGTAATACGACTGAAAACATTAATTTCATTAATTTAAATTGTTACCTTTCAGAGAAAATAATTTTTAGTCTCTTTTCAAGATGTATACAATTTTACGTAAATCTTCACAGGTGGTTGTTATTTTTCTTTGCCGTTACTTAAATTTATCAAAGAAGAAAATTATTGGGAAAATGATATCATGAGTTGTCTTCAATATGTTGATTTTTTAGTGATATTATTAATGTCTTACCTTCAATATTATTTTGTGCGTGAAGAAATCATGCAAAGGAAATTATTCATATAAAATTTTATTCACATGGAAAGGAATCAAAATATTTTTACTTAAACGGCTAATTGAACTAATGGGTTATTTTAACCATAGCAATCGCCTGTGGATATTATGAATGGTTCATTTAATTTAATATGATTTTCTGGATATACAGTTGAAGTCAATTTTCAATTGAGTTTTTTATTATAGAAAAATTAATCAAAACTCTCATATAGTTTTTCAATAAATATGACAAAACTGCAATTCCCTATTTTCAAGGATGATATACAGAATGACTGAATATTGAATGAATTTTATATACGAAACTTAGTGACACTTGCCAAGTTGATCCACCTAAATTTTTCTGGATAAGGTCTTTTGACTGGTAAAATAAGTATTAAGTGTTTTTTTTATGTTGAAAATAGGGCATTGCATATGGGAGATCATGACTTCTAAACTGAAACATAGCTAGAATTTCGATTGTTGCTGTACTCAGAAGATCGAATTAGTTAAATAGTAAACTAGATCATTTACCATCATTTACAAAATAATCTTATTACTTGAGGACTCCAAATTAATTTTAAAAAAGTTCTAATTGATGGTTAAAATGGAGATTTCATTAATTTCTTGCTGAAACATCATTTATATTGAATATTCCGAATTGTAATGTTATGATTTTTCAAGGTATTTAAATATCGCAGGAACATGTATCTTGAGTTTTAAGCCCGCCTTCAGAACATGTACTGTAATATCGGACAAATTATGAAATGTCATTGCAATATTATTCTTTATATTCAAATATTGAATCTGTAATTGAAATGAGAACATGGTTAACATATCAAAATAGTACAAAACTCATAACACCCCACTACAACATTAAATTCACTTATGGGTATAAGTGAATTTAATGTAGGTCAAACCTCAATAAGATCACAATATTTTCCAGGTGTAATACAAAGCTCTTCGATTGCGTGTGTGAGAATAGATATTTTTCGAACAGTTGTCCAAATTGAAAACTGGCCAATAAATTTTGTGTTATTCATTGTAAGCATTGAAGAATTGGAATAAGCTAATTCGACCAAAAACCACTGTACCTTATTAATTTGAGTGATGGAAATCGAATTTTGTTACTCGATTTCAGATATATCAAGAACTGAAAAGCGGTCGAAAAAGTTTATTCGTTGTAAAATAAAATGTAAAAACTATTGAATGTCGAAAATATTTACAATATGAAGTCATGAATTTTTATATGTATATCTGTAGGAATATCTAAAACTACATAGAATAAAAATATACTAAGGATGATGTAGATAATTTTTTTTCAGTTTCTTTCAGATGAAATTTCGAATATTATTGTGATTTGTTTACTTTTAAGAGTAAGTTTAAGGTTACAAATCTCGTATTGAATATTTTTATTCTGAGTGGGTATAAAATATCTTATTATTTGAATCAGTGATATGTTTCAAGTATTTTTACGTATTGCGTAAGCAAATGTTGTGAAATGTGAATTCATTACTAGTGTAGTTTTGAAGATGTGATAATTATGTTGTTACATAGAATTCCTCGTGGTTCTATATAACTACTGGCACACTTGATTTAAATTACTGTTAGTTGCAATACAAAATAATTTTTTATTGACTAACCATTTACTTAATAAATATTTTTTATCATAGTAATGTTCCTTATTTATTGTATATTCCATATATGTTAGGTTGAAATTTCATATTCTATATTTCTTATGATAAGGTTCATTAGGAATTTCCAAATCAAACACTGGTTCTATTTGTTACCCAATATGCTTATTACATAATTTTTTTAATAATTCATATAAAATTTTTTACTACCATATGAATCGTCATCATCCTATAGGTACCATGATCTTCAATATTCTTAAAAATTACCAACAAATTTATTCGGAAATTTTCGAGTTATTATCATTGTTTGAAGAGAAGCAATGGTATCATCATTGTCTTCTCTTTAAATAATGGTGTCAATGGTAGAAGAAATAAAATCTATTTTATACATCTTTAACATAGAATAACTTCTTGCGCCTTCATACTTGAGCAGATATTTGTATTTTTCCAATTTTTGCAGATATATTCTTAGCTATAAAGGGGACGGACAGATGAATATTTCCTGATCAAACGTCAAACCAGTGCTTTGTTTTTGAGATTTGGATGTCAATTATCAGAATTTTTAAAGAAAAAAAATTCTTTTCGATTATGCCAGACTTAGTAGCGAAAGTAGAAATTTTAACATAGAAATATAAATTACATATGTGTGACTTCACTAGTTGACTTTCAATTTAGTTATACAAGCAAGAATCAATATATGTGGTACCAAGTTATTACATTCTCAGCTTTTACAAAAGTCAATGATTTGGTTATAATATATATTTATGAAAAATCGCGTTAGTTTATTTACGAAAAATACGTGCTTGATTTATAAATCACGAAAATCATACAATTTTTCCCCGCTAGTAATTTTCTTGTGAGGTATTCTGAAGTCACAGTTCCACACCAACATAACTAATACCATTTATGCAAATTCAGCCGGATCTATGCAGCAGAGTCATTGAAAATTGGACCACTCGGATCCATGGCACCGTGAGAAGTCGTGACGAACATTTGAACAATTCCATACATGGAATTGTTACACGTATCTTTCAAATAAAAAAGAAATTTCGTCAATGCCTAACACATAGCTTATTTTATTCGATTTCAAGATCTACCCACCCTTATCAGAAAAACGTGATTGTACACTTGTCTACTTTTTGCAAAATTTTTGCCATCAAATTTGATCGAAGAATGTAGAACTTAAATTTGAATTTTGACAACCAGTCAATATAAATTTTCTTTATGTTAGTTTCTCTTATTCTCAACAAATATTGTATTCTTTGAATGGCTGCTGTATTGGAACGTGCAAAGCTGAATATAAACAGAACGGTAAGAGTTTGCATTACTGAATATACGATCATAGTTTGAATTGATCAAAATTCACAGGGGAGTGCTCCGCCAATAAGTAGAAATTTTGTCGAATCCAAAGCGCTGTCTGAGAAGAATAAGGGTGTTCACAAAACTAAATCCAACAAATACCGATTGGATCATAGTATTCTTGAACCTGATACGCATATAACTTATTTGGAATTTTTAGAGAGAAATCCTCTTAGATTATCTCTGCAGAGATTAAAAGGCAGAACAAATCACCAGCCACAAAAAAAGATGGACCTTGGCAGAATTGAAGAAACCTACTGGTCTCAGTGGAAACCGAACAAAAACAGCGTCCTTATCCAATCAACCAAGATGGAAGATAAGAAAGTAACATCAAAAACTCAAAAAAATACAAGGGGGGAAGGCGACAGAAACTATAATATCAAAAATGATCCAACTGAAATAAGGAATAGAATATTATCTCTCGAATATAAGCAATCCAAACCACTTTCCAAAATAGATGAATTAACTGAAGATGATAAAGATCTCGATACTTCATCAAGCACATCGAACATGGAAGAACCAAGTAACTCAAAATTCCTAAAGCATACCGATTCTTTCATATTGAACAATAAAAGACAGTCAGAAGAAAAACCCCATTATCAACAGCCACGATGTATTCGTTTGTACAAGAAAACCTCCTCCATTAGTTATATGAAAGGAGGCTCTTATCCTCTGAAACCTTGTTTGAAGAAAGAATCTACTTTTAAGGGTTATACTAGGCGACCACTTAGCGGGAGTCCATATTGTGCAAATATCTTCAAATCAGTCAAAAATAAAATGAAAGCGGGTTCAAATAAATGAATTGTTAACTTCAAACATACATTTATTTTATCTTGGAAATTGTTGATTGATATGTAGGCTCTCATAAATACAAAAATGTTTTTGTGAGTGCATATTATTTTTAATCATCAAGTGTTTCTCTGCAAAATTTACAAATCACGGAAGCTAAACTTGTTATTGAATCCATTCTTGAATAGAAAATCAACAACAAATTTGCTACCTTAAATGTAAATGTATTGGTTTTTCAGGATAATTTCAGGTAACCGTAGCTGAGGTAGAATAAATATGGTGAGTGTGTAGGTAAACAATTTTACCTCAATTTGCAATAGACTCAAAAAAACATCAACATCAAATGTAGAAATAAAAAAAATCTAGGGTTATTTTTGGTTAAAAACAAAGATTGTCTGAAAATTGGAGAAAAAAGTGGCATATACAAATTGCATTCTAAAGAGTACCTTGTATATGTCAAACTGGTCGTTCCATCAACATTGAAGTAGACGAACATAAAAAATCTATACTCCAAAGTAAAACAACAACTAGTTTTTCTGTCCATTGCATTAGAAAACCACTTCATACACTTCGGTAAAACCGAAATTCTTCATTCAGGTAAGAAAGCAGTGAACCTACTCGAATATCTGGAGATCTCTTCGGCTCTTAAAAAACATTTGGCGATAAACGATCAGTTGGAATTTCATCTATCCCCGTTACTGACATCTGTTAATAACTATTTCCTTTGAAAAATAAGCAAATATTATCAACACATATAACTTGGAATGTTAAGTAAATTTTCCTTGGTTTTGAAAATGGTTTGAAACTCGAAACAACATAAATTGAATTTTTATGAAACTTAAACCAAGTGTATTTATCTGCCTCATTAATTTTTACTGGGTGATTTAATTATTCATGTATTCATGAGGCTTGGCGAACAAGACGGCCGATCTAATAGTTTCTATCCTGCTTTTTCAAGACATTTTTAGCGACTCTGCTTTTAAAATGTCATCTTATGGGATGTAGTGGATATAGCACTAAATCTATATACTTTTGCCCAGCTAAACTTTGTTGCATAGTGATTTCATACTTTCTCTTCTTGATTCCACCCTAAACATCACTGTTACTGTATATTTCTTAATCATAAGAACAGCTTGATGCTTGGCTCAACTTCCATGATGTTAAAAAACACGGAGACACAGGTCATCAAAAGTAAGATCGATTTCGTCCTAGAAGAATGACATATTAAGGTTTCAACCGAAAATAACATGTTTTGTCATTTTTACGTGGTCCAGTGTTGCTAGCCCAGACAACAAGCTTATTGATCGATTTGGTTTTGTCTGGATATTTCCACGAATTAAATTAAAACGTTTCTTCAGCAATGTGGCTTTTTCAGGTTTGGGCAAAAACTTGAAAAAATGATACAAATAGCATTTAAATACATTGAGGTCAATGATGTCGAGGGCTTCTAATAGTGCAAATTTATCACAATTTTACTTTTATTACGGATAATTTCATAATTGTTGTTGAAATTATGTAAATTATTCAAGAGTTTAACGGAGGATTTTATGTAAACACTGTTGAAATAATACTGTAACTGTTGAAATTGAAACTTCAACAACTATTTAGCATACTCTTTATATTCATAAGATACAAAACCGTCTGAAAAAATCTGTCTCTATCTTCAGGTACATGATTCCATATGGCCACTTCTCACATCTTCTGCTTCACATCGGTTGGATCCTTTAGGATCGACAATCTTCATCTTCAGTGGACTTCTTGCATCTTCAACTGTTTTAACTTTAGTAATAAGGCAAGGTTTACTGCAGGGTAAATTTCCTGGAGGTAGAGGCAGACCATGAATATATTTTTCGCCCAAATGAATGTATGCCCTCAAGATTGGATAGATATGTTTCAATCGGTATAACTCACTTCCAACCATGTCCGGCATGTGAGTGTTGTAAACCCCATGTCTTTCTGAAGTGAAACAAAATACTTATTTATGGCTTTCTTTCATAGAATTCAAAAAGGCATACAGTATGACAACAATTTAAATTGAGCAAATGAGAGGAACAATGGATGAAGAAAAACTTAAAATTTACAAATGTTTTTAAAACTGAATTACTGCTCAAATCCAATGATATACTGCCGAGCTTAAAATTAGAGTAATCCCGTTATTGTTGTTTTGTTCAATGTTTATGGAAAATGATGAAAACTAAGAACTTAATTCCATATGCTTTTAGGGCGAACAAGGTGGAGTGAAAACAACTTGCAAACTACGAAGCATGCTTTGGGTTAGATTTTGGATCACATATTGCTGCCACTCAAACAGCAGTATGTCGCCAAGCTCTCTAGAATTTCCGAAAGCCGGCATATGTTAGCGTAAACGTTTCCCCAGCTCATCCAAACATGTTCTAGCTCCGAGCAGTGTAGAGCTGTGTACGAATAAACGTATGAATAGTACAACATGGTCTACTAGAACCTCTGTCAGGTAGCTATAAACAGTCCAAGTCCCATTTTACATAAAGACTTCAAAAGATATGCCTTCTCATGCCATAACTGATCATCTACCAACTGGATGTCGCTCGGAAATACACGCTTGAGCATATTGCTAGCCTTGTCCTCGCAACTGCGTTGAGTTGAAACGATTGGAAATCTGGTGGTCCATTCTCCATATCGCAATTTGGGGATTATTCAACACGGATTTAACACGGATGGGAAATTCAGTCCCCAATGTATATCGTCATGCCTAGAATTTGGCAGATTGAGCATACCTGGCCCTGTGGAAATTTTATGTTAATGATCACTTTTAAAATATTGTATACACACTGTAGAGGATGATTGAAGAATGGTAATTAAATAAGACCTAGACTGGAAGTTCTAGTAGCCCGCATGCAGTTATGCTGCATCGTAATTACATCAACTTCGAAGAACATCAATTGCTGAGGCCCCCGTTTAGTGGTAGAATTGGAAGGCGGTGGCATTCCATGGAAAGGCCATTAGGACAGAGAAACACCCAACTATACCTTCAGTTTCCGATATTGTTATGCAAAGCTAGGAACGCATGACTTACACTGACTTTTAGTACTTACCAAATTTTACTATCGAAGTCATATAAGGCAGAAATTTTTTAAGATGGCCTTTTTGCTTGACAAATGCGCAATCATAAGTGTCTTCATCTCCTCGAAGACCTTTCAAGATTTTATTTACAAGACGATAAGCAGCAACGGCTGGTGCATATGCTACGGAGCCTCCATCTTCGTGAATTCTAATGCTAAGTGCTTTCTCCTCACCATAAGCCATCCCTTCTTGGATGGCGTGGAGCACCCTCTGAAACATCGCCAAGAGGTTAATTAATAGATATAAAGGAATATACAATATATTGAATTAATAATCCACACCAATGCTGAGGTGATGTCTAGAAGACCATGTCCATTATATAGCAAACATTGAACTCAAACAGAAGATAATAAACGGTTTTAGAGAACGCGCATTGTGAATACCTATTGACAACCAGAAAACTCAAAAAAAAAAAAAAACTACTCTTAGAATGAAGAAGCAGAGGCCAAATTCGGAGGTAGAGTCACCTTATCCTTAGGGTCAAGTCCTACTAGACACCATGGAATGCATTGATGTTAGGTGACGATTTTCTGAGAGAAAAAGAGACTGCAACATCTGTAAATACAATTGACAATTAGACAGAATATCAACATGGCGAGGAATAGCATAAATTCTTATTACGGCGACTGAGTATGATTATTCAACTACCAGAGAATTATCTTTCACGTTGCGAAAATATTGAGAAGGCCTTCATAATGTACCCAAGGGAATAAACGATGTTCAATGAAATTTCGACCCCTTTTCTAGAAGCTGGTACTCGTAGGCGAAAGATTTGGAGTCACCATAGGGAAGCAGCAAAAACTATTTTTTGTGCTAAGAGAATATTCACTCGTTAACTGTATACAGTAAATTGGCGATTACCAAGAGTAGCTACCTCCGTTCAGATGTTCGGTCGTTTATAAGAATTAGTACAGTAGTAACCTCTACCCAGTAAGACGTTGAAGGTATTTTTTCTGTTTGGTAACTAATTATTCCAGGACAAGCCAAGCTACTAAGACTCGTGGACCGATTTGTTTTTTTAAGAGACGCAGTAACGAGGCGCGGAGTAAAAAGTTGGTTCTACCAATGTTTTATCATGTAATATAATCCACTAGATTGGATAAGTTAAGACCGCAGCTAAACACTTAAGCTGACAATTGCATATTTTATCCCACTGGGTACGACTTCAACTTTTAATTGGGGAAGGTCATAGTTGATCTCAGAACTAATTCTGGGAACGACTTTTCTCATTTTCAATCTATCAATAAATAGTAAAATTTTAAGAAATGTCAAACAGATCCTAATACTATGGCAACTAGCCATATATTAATGAACGAGCGGTATGAGGTTTGTGTTTTACAGATGAGCAGTAGAGAAGAACCAGCTATTTAATAAAAATTTTGGAGATATTTACCGGGTTGGATATTTTCTTCCCAGGATTAGATCCCGATGTAACAGCAACAACAGTTTCAGGGGAAGCTCCGCCAATAATGGGACAGGTTGTTTGGAAGGCATTTACGTTCATGAATTTGGCAATATACTGATTCGCCCTCATTGATAGGTAATTTACAGCTCCAACAATCTTCACTTCAGGTATACGCACTCCTGCCCTACAGTATTCCTGGAAATTTTCTATTGAAGTTAACATAAAAGGTACCAGTATGAAGGATGTAACATACAAATGAAGTAAATTTAGATAGTACTATTGAAAATAAGAACAAATTTCCTGCAAACATGGATCTCAATTCTTTTCATTCCCGAGACACAGGGTGTTAAAGTTGGAAAAAATAACTCGTTTTTTGCGTTAATTCCAAAATGGCGGAAGACATATCGATGCGACTCAAAAACAGCAGACTGCTGGTTGAAAGTTGACTTTCAATATTCCTTGCATATTTCAAACATTTCCAACTTGAACACCTCTGACATTTTCGCAAATTTTTTGACGGAATTGAAATTTTTGAAGATTATTCTTCAAAAGTCGTAGTCTTGGTCGAAAGCTCTAAACTTTATTTTCGAGAAAATCGAACTCAAACATTTTAGGATTTGATTTTTCATAAAAATATTGAATTGAAATAGAAAGCAAATTAAAGTAGGTGTTCAATATGAATACAATTTTTTGCGATAAAAGGAATCACTGTCCGCCTCATATTTTCCCGAACCCTTTAAAAATTTGTTATTTTTGGAATAGAAATGTATGTAGAGGTCTGTTTGATTTGTCCAAAAAATAAAAATGTCAAGTTGAATTTACGTGTGCGTTTTGTAGCAAATTCCTTTTACTCCCTCTGTTATTTCGATTTTGTGGACTGGATTTGTTTCATTTAAAAAAAAATTAAGAACGCCTACATATAAGCTAAATTAGCAGATATGCATTTTTATAATCGTGTAAATGGCAGAACAGCTTATTGTGTTTATATTGTTGGTCATCCTAGCTGAAGAGCTCCATCGCATAGATTATTTAGAAGAATACATGATAGTCTATATTCATTTGGATTAATATTAAGAAATAGGATCAATTATGGCATACGAAGAGACGTTGCCGCAGTAGAAAGATGTTCGCAAAGAGTAAGAGAAAATCCTGTTACATCCGTCAGAAGCGACGTAATTTTTAATACAAAAAGTACTTGTTTGAGCATTTTCATTTTGATGGTACCTACCTGATACACCATTGGAACCAACGATTCAACTTGCGGTCGTGCTATGCAAAATATTGCATCTCTATTGAACTCTGTCAAATAGATAGCAGTTCTTCTTATATCTTCAACATTTCTTTCGAACAGATCTTCATAACTTTCAAATGGATTCGGAGAATGACCTCCACAGTTTATGACTATGTTTGCGTTCTAAAAAATATAATTTTAGCTGAATAATTGATACGATAAAACACGAGGACTTACTGTTAAGGCCTCCGCAAGATTTACTTCGCCAGTATATGCTAATATTCTAGTAGACGTATCTATATCCCCTAGATCCATACCTATCCCAATAGTATCTTTGTCATCATAGAGTCTTAATTCTTTAATAATAGGATTCTGTTTCAACATGAGAGCTAAAGCTTGGCCCATATCGGTAGCGGCATCCATAAGTGTCACGGTGAACTTGTAAGGTGCTGGTTGAGGGCACAATGGAGGAGGTGTAGTGTATTTGAAGTAGTTTCTGCGGCATGATTTTAAAATTTCGGCTGTTACAAGAATTTTGGATAACTTCATTGTTGATGTATGTAGTGATGTTCTTGACTTTTCACATCATGGATTGTCATAATGACAACGTATACTTCATAAGTTTTCATTTTTGGGCGCTTGTTCTGGAGAACAGCGTGCTGTCGTTTTGTCCGAATGTCTGTAATTTTCGAATTTTAAGACGGATATTGTCCCTAACGACTAGTTTGAACTCAATCAGATTTGTACTTTTGAAAATATTTAAAAAGTAAAATTTCAAATGGAAATAAGTCAGGAACCACTTTGCGCAATTTGCCAATGTTTGAACAAACATTTGGACTCAAAACTCACCCTGAAAATTTCAAGTCTTTTTAGGTCTTATTGTTCGGAAATTAGCATTTTTACCTCAATTCGTCCGCTTGGACAGTAGATCCTTCATAAATTTGGCATAATTTTTCGTATTGTTATTATACATCTAAATACCAAATTTAATTTCGATTGGATAATTAGTTTTGGAACTATTGGGAATATAAGAAAAACTGAATAACCAGGAAAATTTTGGACCAATTGTGATCATATACGAAATTAATCGAGATATTTAAGCACCAACTCTGAAAGTTTTAAGTATCTCACTCTTTGCGTTCGAAAGTAAGAATGTTTACGAAAAGACCGGTCGAAAAGAAGTACTTTTGACGTCTTTATCAGTGATGCCATTTTCTGTTCAAAATTCTATGGAAAATGTAAATACATAGAGGGTTGTTGCTTCTGTATAATTTCACTTTTCTGTGATTATGTTTCCGTTGATTACAACACACAAATAATTATAAATCTCATGTACCGTTATTTCTGACTCATTCACTACAACTTGATATGAAAATGAATAATTTCGAAAAAAAAAAATTACTCCGTTCTTGACCTGGAACTAGCGCGTAATAACACATTTTTCAGTACAATGTTTGAAAATCTACATCCTAATAAATCAAAAAATTAAAAAAATCATTAAAAATTAAAAAAAAATCTATAGTCTACTATTTTAAAATGGACTGATGAGCATTTGGTTCTAAATTTATTAGCTCAAAGTTTGTTGGCCTGAGGAAGAGTCAAGAAAAGCTACTCAAAGTCAAGATTAAAAAAATTAACAATTATAAAATCGAAAAAAATTTACATAATCTCAAATAAAGAATTTCATTTGTCTCCTAAAATAGAAACTAAGTTCTAAGAGATTTTGATTAAATTTTTGTTTTAACAATTCAATTTTTTTTAAATTAAATTTTGCAGATTTTACAGAAAGTTCCTGTTTTTATATTAAAAATTAAATATCAAATTCAATACATTAATTTTTTCTTGAATATAAAAGTACAACTTCTTAAGTAGTTCGTTTAGAATCACGTTCAACTAATGAATCCAAATATTAAAAGCTGTAATAAAATTCTGTTTATCCATTTAAAACGTTACTGCTATTTTTAACTTTTTTTTATTTTATATACTTTGCAAAAATTCTTTTTTAAACATCTATTTTCAATAGATGTTGCAGATACTTGCAGCAGAATTCATTATTCTTATATATGAACCTCAGCAGCATACAAGCAAATGCTTCGGTAACTGTAGTTCTCTAATGTATTGTAAAATATTTATAGTGAATTATGAATATGTAAAATATCAACCAACATTAATGAACAAAAATGAAAAAAGAGGTTTCACATAATGAAGTCTTTTATTTTTTTTAGGTCAGATAAATTACAAAATTTCTACTACTAATAATTTAATTATTTATTTCAGCAGTGTAAGTAGATGAGTTTATAGATTCCTGATAATTGAAGTTTATTATCCATTTTATTCTTGTATTTGTATGTTTTCCTGGGTACCAACTAAAACTTTTTGTACATATTTCCTTATCTGCAACTTGAGGAGGACCCTTATGGAAGTCTAACAACTCCTACAAGAGATGACAGCTTTCTTTACCTGTATTAACTCAATTAGACCAAATATCTACTATAAAAATGTTCAAAATAAGCATACTTATGCCCCATTATCAGTAATCTGATCAAATTTTCTGATCTCATATGTAATGTCCTGAACAACCTGGCGATTAGTCTCAAGTGTAATACAAATAAATTCCACCAGGTAATTTGTTGTGTAATTTGTTTTTAAACGAAACTGTATTTGTTACCAAGACGTTATCTTTATAAGAGTTGAATAAATGAAATGAATGCAGAGATAGTGAAATGTAGTGTCACATTTAAAGCAAGAATTCAATATTCTTACAACTCTGGAAAAATCTTAGATATCTTTTTTGAAAAAACCGTTTTGAATATTTTTTCAGCAAGAAGGATAAATAATAAAATACATAAATTGACAATGATATATTAACTGACTATGAAGAATATATAAAACACTAATAATTCATTTGATCAATCTTTATCTTAGCGTAAACAGAATTCTAAAATAATGCTGATTTACAATTTAACAGCTTCTGCTAGAGAACAGGATAGTCCAGTACCATCTGGTTCAACTTGAAGAGATGTTATTTTACCATCATCAATAACCATGGAGTACCTGGAAATAAAGATACAGAAACTGAATATTATTGAATTCAATATTTCTTGAGAACGGCAACCATCAGTTACAAAATCTTAATCAACGTGATTGGTGTAAAATTTTAGTTTCAATATAATCATTAATACAGTTTAAAAAGACAAACCTTTTGCTTCTTATTCCACCAAGAGGTGCAATATCAACAGACAAATCTAATTTTTTAGCCAATTCACCAGACGGATCTGCAAGCATCCTTACTTTTCCTTGGGTATTCTGGTCTTTTGCCCAAGCGCCCATAACAAATGGATCGTTAACTGAAACGCATACTATTTCACCCACTCCTTGGGCTTTAAGTTCATCAGCTTTTTTCACATAACCAGGTAGATGAGTCTATGAAATATATATTAAATAAATTCTTAAAACATGAAACTGAAGTTTTTCAAATAGATTGTAGAGAAAACATTATATCCACATATGCAATGTCTTTTGAAAGTAATCTACTGAGCTGAGAAAATATGGTGATTTGGTACTGGATATATTTTTTACAACTGGATATAAATATTTACCTTAGAACAGCCAGGGGTAAAAGCACCTGGAACTGCGAACAAAATTACTTTTTTACCCTTGGATAATTCTGCCAAATTCACTTTATTCATAGGCGTATCTTCGAATAAGTCCACACTGGGAATCGAATCGCCAACCTGAAATCATTTCTCTAGTTATCCCGTTTTAATAGAAGGAAATAAATGAATGGATGAAAGGCTATGGTTACTAGAAGGTTCTTTCAATAGGGATAGAGTATGATTCCCTAGTTCGATATTCCTAAGATAATAAATGTTCTCATATTTGAATAACTTGATCTGAAACTCACCTTGATAGACATATTTGCTGCTATTAATTGCAACACTGACTTTCTGCAAACTGACTGAAGTACTTTACCGGATAGAAAATTACTGACAATCATCCTTTAACCTTCACTTTCTCACCGGGATTTTTATAACCTTGAATGGCGCAATTAAAGAAAACCGTAATGAATGATAGAAAACCACAGAAGTCATTATTCAAAGATATTTCGCGGTTTATGTCAATGTCGGTCCTAATTGTATGAATAGAACAGAGATCTTTTTAAGTATTGCTATTTGGCTACTAACAGATTTCTTCATTTATTGTTCCATGCTTTAATGCAAAAAGGCCTATGCGATTAAATTTTATTTCATTTCTATTTTATGAAATGAACGTACAAGATTGATTAAAACTGCAATGCATTTTTTTATATGAAAATATGCAGACTATTAGAAAAACTTCATTGTAGATACAAAAATCAATAAGATCCGCCAATGCCGGCATATAAAAAAATTGTTTATGGAGAAAACACGTGATCTTCAGTTTTTGTAAACGTTATTGATCCAGCATGTAATCTGTGGTTTTTGTTTCATAAATGCAATTACAGTGAGAACATATCAACGCTCAATGAGCCATATAATTTTTACTTACCCTTTTTTTAACACACAAACGTGAATACACTTGGTGAAACTGCAATTTGGGGTCCCATTTTAAAAACTGCAATTTCCATTAACAGAATTGATGTATGATTTTAGAAATTTTGAAGATATATGCAACAAACTATTCAGAAATCCTACATTAAAAAGTGCTCCAGAAACAGGTTAGTAAAATTCACAGAGTATCTACTTTACATTTTATTGCAGTCAAACATATAAAATTATAATTAGCATATATAAAATGCTGAATAAAATAAATATGTCTTCTTAAGACTAATTTCAATTTGAAATCACACAGTTAGGTCACAAAATATAAAAATTTATATTCAATGTGTTCCATAGCATTTCTCTATGAAATATACTTAACTAATAAAGAACATGAGCATAAAGATTGATATAATTGAAGAAAACAATTGTACGATTTCATGGGAAAATACTTAAACTTAACGCCTTGGTCCACCACCTCCAGCTGGGGACCTTGAACGGAATCTGGGATTATCATCAAACCTCCTTGGGCCACCACCACCTCTGCCTCCTCCATAACCATCTGATCTTCCTCTGAAGCCATCACTTCTTCTACCCTGATCTCTGCCTCCAAATCTATCACCTGGACCTCCACTATTTCTTCTTGGTGGACCTCCATACCTGTCGAAGGAAGGCCTTCCTCTGAATCCACCACCCCCTCGGTAGCCACCACCACCTCGTCCACCTCTGAAACCTCCTCTTCGTGATCTGCCTCTTGCAATTTCGACTATTAACTTGGAACCAAATAAGTCTCTGCCATTCAAACTATCACAGGCTGTTTCGGCGTCTGTCATTTCGTCGAATTCGATGAAAGCAAAACCTGGTGGGTTGAAAGCAACCCATACAGAGTTCAGCTTACCATATTTTTCGAATTCGCTCTCCAAATCTTCTTTCTTGATGGTATCGTTGAGTCCTCCTACGTAAACCCGTGCCGCAGATTCTTTTCGGTCACGGTCACCCATGGTTCTGTGGAACGTAGAATTTCGTAGAAATATAAGTGGTTATTCAATCGTTTGGGCGAATACGTGTTTTTGTGCGTTGATAAAAAATTAGAGCTAATTCGAAGATTGTGCAAAGCTTTGAAGATTGTTGATGCATGATGGAATGTACTTTATTGAATCGAAGAAATTATCTTTGTTATAATGCTGATTGAAGAAAGTTCGACGCACTGTTTTCCCTTGCAATATAATGATCTCGAATCGAAAACAAAATGTCGGAAGGGCGTCACTATAGGACATTGGTACAGTATTCGCAGCCAAATCGATGATATATAGAATACATAATACAACAATTCTAAAACGAAGATTCGTAGACGAAGAACTAGTTTTTACAGGTAGTTACCAATATTCGAAGCGAAGATCGTCTTTCGTAGATTCTGACTATTTCTGTAGCAACGCTAACTGGATGGTCTAACAACTGTGAGTGATGAAAGAATGACGCCAGGCAACGGACCAAAATGGAGTTTCAGCGTCACTAGGTATCGACCAATAGGAAGCGGGTATTTTTCTGCCTCCAAATATCCTTCACGTTGCCAGACTGCACAAAACCAATGTTTTCCTGCAGACGTGGATTAAACCACTAAAATATTAACTTTGAATTATGCTTTCCGAATTTCAGTGTAATATAAGAAAAAAATTTTGAATATTTTATTTCGATTCACAATCTGTATTTCATATTTGATAAATTTGGTGAAACTTGTATGTACCTCCTCATTTTTCGTATTCTTAGGTATGATTTAATAAACGTGGAAACGCTGCAGTTAAATTGACGTACATTTCCGGTTGAACGTAAACACATTCGTAATTTGAATTCAAGAAACACACATATTTTAATTTAAATTGATTGGATTATGGAGGAAAAATGTTATTCATTTTTGTAGGATTATATATAGTATCTCCTCACTTTGATTAGAATATTGCATCGATGCACTGAAATTCAGTGATTGAATTCCAGTTTGCGCAGACTCTAAACATCAATCAATAACGAATTTTGTCAATTTTATCAAAGTCGACTTTAGCAGATGATTCAATTGGAATCGAAATTATTTTTTATATTTAATTGAAAACTTTGATGATCCAATTTTGCAATTTCCTTTGATATCTAATTTTTAACCAATGGCCGTATAAAACTTATTCCATTAATTGGAGTGGATAATCAAGTTGAATTTATTCATGAATTTGTCTATAATATAACAAAGCAATTACACTTCATTTTCATTCATTTCCCGGCTTATCGTTCATTCACATGAACCAGCACCCATAGATCAGCACCATAATATGAGACTCATTTCAGTACCTTAATCCAGTCGTGCATCTAAGCAAAACTGGCGTGTTTCGTATCTTAGATCCTGCCCGATGAGGTTTCATATTTATAATTATTAACCAGAATAATAAACATTCTGTTTGCATTTACAATTTATACTATAATAGAAAAAATTATAGCAATCAATATAAAAAAATTAAAGCATGGAAGAATAAACATCAGTCTCATACATGTAAAAAATACAGAAGTACCTAGAGTAAGAGAGTAGGAGGGACATAACTAAACTATTATATTTACAATGAGAAATATTTATATTTTTTGAACTTGTTTTCCCTAATTTATAGTGGAAGTATATTACAAAGTTTAGAGCCGAAGTAAAATAATTCTTGAATAGAGATATATAACATGCAACACTTCTAGTGTTGTTTTGAATGTGTAGTTTGTTATAATTTTGAATAATTCTTGATAACCGAGTTCTTGATACAAATTATCCCTGAATTCTCCTTGATAATGAATATTTTTAACAATAAGTATAGTAGCCAAATACAAATATTGAAAACAAATGTATTTCTCCAATCTTTTTATTTTGTTTTTTGGAGAAGTCGAATAACCTAATAGTGATGGGTGTACATTTGACGATTTGTAGTTAAAGGTTTTCAAATTTTAATTGCACATAGTATACATTCAGTTCACAAAAAGAAAAGTAATGAAATGATTATAAAAGACTGAGACAGCAATTCCCTTGAAAACTAATCTATAAAGTGGTGAACGTTCTGAAGAAGTGAAACTTACTTTTTATTTTTTTTTTATTTCATAATTCAAAGGTTATATTAAGTATGCATGGTACTCGTCGGTGAAGGGCGCTTTGTTTGCACATTAATCTTTAGCTTTTTTATAAGAGCTCAATTACCTTCTTTTAATCCATTCTTCTCAATGTTTCTTCATATCAGATGTCAGTTGACTGACCAATACTTTTATTCCTTTAAGGATCAATACAAATTTTACTGTGAAACTCACACAACATTGAATTTTAAGTATATATCATCATGACGTTGACGCTTCTATCCTTACCACAACTACTTAACTGTATCAGCCATCTTCAGCATGTCTTTGATATGTAGGATTTTTCTTTCAATAGGTATATAATGTTCAGTAATTTTTTCACCTTACACTCCTTCAGTCAATGTTTCTACAATACTGACTGTAGGCTTAGCCATCTCAATTGGTTGACCAGAGATAAGGCTCGGTATCATGGAGGATTATATTAAAATTTAACCATACCACATTTCACTATGAATGTGGAAGCAGACTACATTATAGTAGTGAATTGTTTTAGCCGTTACTATTTTTCAAAATCAGATGTCAATATTGCCTTCAAAACGCAAAACAAATTATCATCGGTATTATTTAACGCAAAGGACCCTACTCCAAACATACACAAATCAGGAGTTTATGAGTTATCTTGTTCTACGTGCAGTAATAAATATATAGGAGAAACAGGACGTTCCTTCAAGACGAGGTTTAACGAACATAAAATGAGTTTCAGGAAAAATAAACAAAATTCTACTTTTGCCACTCATTGTCTAGAAAACAGTCATTCCTTTCCCACAATAAATAATCTTAAAATTTTACATGTAGAATCAAAAGGGAAGAAACTCGATTATCTAGAATCTGTTGAAATTTTCAAATTAGTTCACAATAACAATAATGTAAAAATAATGAATGACTGTACGGAGCTATATAAATCGAAAATATTTGAGATATTTAAAAAGTAATATCTGTTTAAAACCTTTATCAACGAACATAAAATGAATTTAATGAAAAGTATTAATAAACAAAAGTTCAACTTTTGCCACTCATTTTTTAGAAAACATTAATTCCTTTCGACAAAAGAAAATCTTAAGAAAATTTTACATGTAGATTCAAAAGAAAAAAAACTTGATTATTGAAATTTTCAAATTCGTTCACAATAAAAATAATGTAAAAAATAATGAATGACTGTATGGAGCTTTGTAAATCCAAATATTTGGGATATACAACAAAATAATGAATGACTGTACGGAGCTATGTAACCCCAAAAATTATTTAAGATATTTAAATGGGTACCATCTGTTTAACAACCTTCTTTGTCCATTGCCGACATTCCGATATCTGTTAGAAGGCCCCTCTTTTTCAACCCGGTTTTTTATCACGTTCGGATTGTAAACCTCTGTACCACTATAAGGTGTTACCGAGAATCTGTTGAAATATCCAAAATATTTATCACTTTTGTTTAAATACCACTAAACCACTGTTAGGTCTTCAGTTGTCTGATGATGGGATAGTTCATTTTTTGAAACTCGAGTCACAAGAAAATGTCTAATAAATATTTTTTGGTAGTAAAACATAGTAATTTCTACAATTTGTTTTAATTACATTATAGTAGTTACTTTGATTTCAGAAGAGTACCTATCTCTAATTAGTACCAATATAGAAAGGCGTTCTCAAAGGCAAAGGACAACTCTGTCTGTATCTGATCACATCATGAAAAGCAATTTTTGAGCGCTTGTTCTAGGAAACAGCATGCTATCGTTTTGTCTAAATGTCTATAAGTTTCGAATTTTGAGCCGAAAATGGTCTCAAGAATCAGAGGTCATAACTAATTGTCTGGTCAGTCCATCCCTGAATACTCCAACTTTCAAATTGAAAGAGTTCGTACTTTAAGAGTAGGTTTTTTAATATCTCTTGCAACTATTAACGTTAAACAATAATTAATGCTTGTTATAGTATCCTGATAATTTCCAGTTGTAAATACCAAATCTACTGAAATATGTATATTTAATCATCGCTCATTGAAAACATATTCTTTCTTTTCCAAAAATTCATTATAGAAATTGATTTCAGTAAAAAATTGTAAATATTCATTTTATTAAGCAATATACATTGTTTATTTCCAATTATTATCAGGTTACGAATATGAAATAATTTCTCTGAATACAAATTAAAATACTCAGTGATAAGGGGCAAAAATCAGATTAACAAAACCAAAAATTGTTGGAAACAAATTGAATGCCAAACCATAGACTTCATATTTCTTTTGTAAATGGTGGCTTAGTTGGCTGAGAAATTAGGTGTAGTGCCAGGTTGTGGGTTCGATTCCTATGTTTGTCCATGTAGTATATGTGTAGTAATAAAAAATGTCCAATATTGCATATAGAATATACGAAAATAATTACTGATTGAATTTGCCTGCGTGGTAACAGTTATTACAGACTTAAAAGAAATGAATCAATCTATAAATTTTCGAAATAATTAGATACATCCATAATCAAAACATAATTTCCGGCTCATTTTACAACAGGTTTTATCTATATAAGAAAAAACATATGTAGTGCTGTTGTCACTAAAGTTCCAACATAATTAAATAGGTAAATCCATTATTCATAAAAATGAACAAGTATAACAAAAAAGTTTATTATCTTTTCTTGAACAAATAAATACATATTTAATATTTAATCTTATCTAACAATCACGCTTCATAGACATTTATTCCAATCCGAAGTATTTCTCCTCAGTCTAAGAACTACTCGTTGAACTAGCCATGAGCAATTCCATCTTGTGCAGAAAATTCC
This sequence comes from Megalocaria dilatata, assembly GCA_034642435.1. NCBI lineage: Eukaryota > Metazoa > Arthropoda > Insecta > Coleoptera > Coccinellidae > Megalocaria > Megalocaria dilatata. Next base: position 47,423,291 of record CM067858.1, on the reverse strand, counting down.
TCCCTTCCATCTTCTCTAATCTGACATCCCTGAATTGGCCTTCAAGATGTTCCCATTTATTTTCTGTGACTAAACGACTTGGGAAGAAATCAGTTCGAGGTGAATGGGCAACCGATACTTGAACTCCTGATTGAGGCTCACATCTCACTGCTATGATTCTATCTCCAGTAGGTGAAGCCAAAAGACAAGAGCTTGCATTTCCTAAAGGTTCAACGGAACCTGTACCTATGAAAACAAAATATTGTGAAAAAAGATTGATGAAAGTACTTGAGGTCATAAGTTATATTATTGTTTATGACAATTTTCCCAAGAAATACATCTATATATGTTGTGATCTATGATCATGATAACTTGCAGTTACCAGAGAAATCTAATTTTCTCTTGTGTAAATATTTGTGGTCAATATTTCTATGAATTTTAATATGACAATCAACATTACTGAACAAGTGGTCACTAATATGAGTTATAGCTATAAATTACAGACCTAACATTTACAAAGTAGTTTTCAAGTCCAAATATTTGATTACAATTAATTATTAATTTTTTTCAGTATCTCACAGAAAGAGAACCAACCAAACTGAAATCGGGAATTAAATAAGATGATGAAAAAATATTTCCACAAATTTATCAAATAAACAACTGCGGTTTCTTCAGGTTTACAGTTTGAACTTACTTTGAAAAAGTAACATTACATCTTATATAGACAAGAACTTGAAAAATGGAGGAAATAAAACAGTAAAATATATCGGGGTCCATTATTGGGAATTCCTAAACTAAAAATATAAATATATTAAAAAATAATCGGTTTGCTCATTCAAAAGAATTTTAAGCAATTTGTAACTGTTAATCTTAAGTGATTATAACAGTAACTTTTACTTTCAATAAGGATAATTCCATTGTTGTTGATATTATGTCCAAATTCTTTCAAATGACTGATGTATTTAAAATGAATTTCCAACAAGTAAGGACCGAATCAACTAAATACTTGAAATCGTGAAGTTGGTTGTAAAATATTGATTTGATTTTTTTATGGAATCAATGGGTCAATTCATGTTGTGAATTGTATGTAGTTTGGACTTGAAAATCTTCTATTACCATGGCTTCTTTTTGAATGAATTCTATCATATATCTGCTGAATTTATTTAATTATTATATATTTCATTGAATTTAAAATGATACTTCAAATAAGATTATTTTAATTTCCACATATTTATTATGAATAACTAACCTCATTTCGAAAATACATTTATTTTATACTGTTGCAGGTATATAATTCTAATTAGGACTTAAATAATCAAAAGAAAATAGGGTTCATTAAGAACTAGGGTCAACAAAAAATATTTAAAAATAGCGAACTCTTCACATCTGTTTGTTCATTTGAGCACAACATTGTTGGTTAGTCATAACATAATAATTCAGATTTAATCAATCTGCATGTTTTAAAAGAATTGAAATTTTTCATTACAAATTTTGTTAATCCAACATTAATTAAAGCTTCAGTCATAATTATTGTATTAATAAAGCAATTTATCAACTAATAACAGAAGGAATAACTTACCTAGATGGTTGGAATTAGCCAGAGACTGCCAGCCTAATGTTCTAGCTAGAGCCTGCACTGCTAAAATCTGATGTTGATTGATGTGACAAAATATAAGATCTCTAAGTTCTTGCGGCTCATAGCTCATATGCATCACTTTACCATCTCTGCAGATACATTTCAGAGTCTTCTCTCCAACATGTATGATCAGCGGAGTTCTACAGAGAGCATCATAGCCATGAGTAGAGATAGTTATTTTCACACATGATTGGATCGGGCTATTTAGGGTATTCCAGTGGGAACTTATAAGAGGATCTTTAACCTCTTTTGCGATTGTGTCCAAAACATATTCTGTACGCAATCTCAGGAAATAGTGTTGAGCTTGTTTGATTATCTGTTCGAGTAAGGTTTCTGTTTTGGTCATCTCTATGAGTTCATATCTGTCAGCTGCCATTGGTCCTTTAAGTAAAGATAATTAGAAGTTGAAAAATGAATACATTGGGATCTTAAATCAATAAGGCTAAAATAGAGAATTCAATTCTCAAGACTAAAAGAAAATTCATGTTTTTTTTCTGTTTTACAGTAGGTTTCACAAGAAAAAGATTGCATCATTGTTTCTACAATATAATTATATTTGTTTATGAAACAAACAATTCATTTGATAATAACAAATTAGAGAAGAAGCGGCAGGAAACAACTTTTTTTTTTTAATAACAATGTTTATGATGTTTGATGTAGTGAACGAAGCATAAGATTTCACAGAACCTGTAGTTATATTTGTATGTGTTTATTCTATTTAATTCTCACATATTGTATAAGATACTAATCTACTTATTTTTATATTTATGTATTTATTTTTTAAATTTATTTTTTTATCGGCCATAAATAAAAAACTAATGAATATTTTTTCAAGGTAATGAGTTTATCAGAAACGTTGAACTTTGACATTTACACATGAAAAACAATATCATTAAAATGACCACCACGACTGGCCCCATCTGATAAACCCAATTTTTCAGTACATCGTTTATTGTTTGGGACTCAATCTCATGAATGACAACTTCCATTTCGTGTTTTAAGCACTTATTCTTAACGGAATCCCGCAAAAAATGGTCCAACGGAGTCGAATCACAGCTCAAAGGCGGCCAATTGATATCAGCATTTCGACTGATTATTAGATTTTCAAAAAAGGTGCGCAAAAGATCGATGGTTACGTTGACTGTGCGGCAAGTGGTTCCTTTGTTTTGAATTTAGGGAGACAAAAATTGGTTGAACATGGCACAGTAACGTTCCCTGTTTACCGTGACTGCGGTTCTTTGCTAATTTTCTCAGATAAATGGCCCAATAATGCCACCAGACCAAACAGCACCAAACAGTTATTCATTGTGGATGCATCGGCTTTTCCACAATAACGTGTGGATTCTCTGGTACCCAAATGAGAGTTTTGCTTATTCACATATCCTCCGAGGTGAAAATGAGATAATTTATAGTGCAAAGCTAAAAAAAGGTATTTTGAAAAATTTACGAAATTACTTTTATCAGTGTCATGGTGGCATGGATGAGATGTTGAAGGTTACAAACCAACCTAGCAAAATCGAAACTCATCATCTTCAACCACAAGATCAACGCTAACTCTCCCAATATGAAACTTGGACGTGACACTATTACTGCAACAAATTCATGCAAATATCTGGGCATACAGATTGACAACAAGTTGAACTCCAGAGCACATTTAAAACTCTAAAAGAAAACAGCTATCACACGAGCGGGACACTTTAGGTCTATAACTTATAAAAACAAAGGAATCAGCAGTAAAACAGCAAGTAGATCTACAAAATGACATGCAGACCTTTATTGGACCAATAATAGAAAGAATGCAAAAACTCATCACAAATGAAAATAACATCAACATAATCGAGCCATTGATACACCACTACAATAGAGAATCTACACCAAAGGCAAAGCTTTGCCACTCTTCAAACACCTGAAATACCTAGAATAACAGTCATTATTTTTTTCAATAGTCTCTAATAATTTCTAATTGTAATATAAAATTGTATATAACTGGCTGAAAGACTGCGATCGATGGCCATTTGATTGCAAGATCAATAAATTTAGTTTCTCTCTACTTTTATCATAGTCTTAATTTGTTTCAAACTATACCAAATAGCCTTCAGTTTCAGCATGACCTCCACGTAATATCTTCATAACAAACCATTTTTTTTGCGTTATAAGATTCTATTGTTATTTCCAAACGACTATATTCCAGACAGTAAAGAAGAAATTCAACGATTCTAGCAATTTGGTTATACCGGGCAGCTCACATAAAACAGTCCAGCCTAATATTTCTGTAAGTATGAGACACGTCAATTTTTTTTTGAGTAGGATATAATTTAATTGCAAATTCATAGGTGCACCAACCTCCCTCTAAGCATCTTAAATGGCAATAGGGTTGAGTAACGCATTATTCTGAATGTTTTGCAATTCTATTTATGAATATGCTTTGTTCTGAACTGTGCAGAAAGGAAAGATCATCTTCTTCTACCACACTTGTTGGAACAGTGGCCTTATTTTCTTCACAATCAGTTGGAAGTTGTGATAATGGCTTAACAAAATTCTAGAGCGAATTCACTTTCGATCTTTACAATTACTCAATGAATAGTGTGCTCAGAAAGAGGAAAATGATGACTATTTTTTGCATGAATTACTCTTTGAACACCAAAAAAACTTCTTGAAATTGATAGGCCATACAAAATAATTGAAAACCTTACTGAATTGAAATAGTTGTAATGTTCAAATATGTGAAAATTAAAATGGCTGATATGAACTGTCAAAACACAGTTGTCACTACTTGGCAAGTTGTAAACATGAATTAATCGTTGACATCAATATTATTAATAACCAAACTTACACCGTTTTATACTAACCTGCACACATCCTCTTCTTCGATGGACCTAAAGGTCCTGTAGCAGGATGTGGAAAGGGATGATGAGTATTTTTGTGGTGGACTTCACGTAAGAGTTGATGTAAAGAATGTTCCAATACATGATCATGTTCAATCTTACTGGAATTGCTCTGTTTTTTTTCGCCAGAAGTAGAATGACACAATCCTATGATCAGTTGAATACCCGGTAAAACAGTGGCCATTATCTGGTTTCCAACCACCATATGGGGAATTGGAGCTTGCAGCTGAACCGCTTCTTTTGCTAATTGATTAAATAATTCCTTGCAGAAAAGAACATTTTGAGCAGCTTCTAGTTTTTGCTGCCAATGCATATCTGGATGTGAAGATGGAGGCCCAGATCCAAGCAAATTGATGTTTGCACTGCATAAGTTTTCTTGATCTAAAAATGAGTTTAATTTGGTAAAACAAGTATACTCTTGAATGAAAATAAACTGTTATTTTTAGCCGAAAATGGTCTCGAACAGATGGCCTGGTTCATCTGTAAACACTCTAACTTTTGAACGGAACGAGCCAGAGACTTGAAAATTTCAGGATAGGTTTCAGGCCTTAATATTTCAGTTAAGTTCAAATTTTTCCATAATAACTCTCATTTGAAATTTTTTATTATATTACCCAATATTTTCAAAACAAAAGATCAATGTGAAATTTGTAATTTAGAAGTAGAATAATGATGCACCTGTTTTTGCAGAATATCATGATCGTATATTTAGCAGAGGAAAAATATATATTTTGTAAGCAAAGGAGTGCTATGGGAACTATAGTCAAATTTGACCTTGTCATGGTAGAAATGTTATATTTCTATGGTTAACGCTTGTTAGAAAATTTCAATGACTACTCACCCTTTTGACATATTACTTCAATATATGCAATACCTTGCAACTCTGATGGTATAGATACTCTAAGTGCTGAATTTGTTTTTGGAACAACTGGTCCTGGACTACTTGGAGGAGTTATAGACTTATCATCCTCTTCAGCTTTTGTGACCTCAAATGTACCAGTCTGAATATATTTAGAACCAGCAGTCCTATAGCTTAGATCTCCAATAATTGTGTTGGATACTTTCTTGAGCCTCCAATTTTGTCTCAACTTCAATAATTCGATATGAAAATCTGGTGTATTTCTATTTCTGGCAGCTTCAGCTTGGCTTGTTTTGAGTCTCTCAGCTCCAGTCAGGAGGACATTTGCTGCACCTACTAGAGCTTTTTTTCGAGCATATATTTGAGCCATAGACTTTGTTTCTATAGGTTCCTGTTGAACAGGGTCAAGTACCATGTATCGTTTATCTTTAGCGATGGCTAAAACGTCTGCTAGGACACATACTTCTGTAAGAGCACTACGAAGCTTATTACGAACAGTATCCCAAGGCCATAAGTTAGTCTGAAACGCATCTTTACTATCTGAATCCGATTTTGCATCATCAGTTACTTCAGAGATCTCTTTTTTAACCTCTACTTCATTCGTCTTGCTAAAGTCGATTTTCTGAGCATATTTCGCTAAACTTTCTGATAAGGTGAGGGGCCTAAGTGTAAGAAAGTATGAGTAATCTTGTTAGTTAATTAGTTATATAGAAAATACTTACGGCTGGTATATTTCCGTGCCATCATACGTGATTTCTTGGATTTGGTTTTCTATAGGAGCTTCTACTGATATATTAACGGAATAAGGCATTTTAAATTGTTATTAGTTCAAAGCAATGTTAAAAATTTCAGTCTAATTTTCATTAAAAAAAAATCAAATCTTCAAATTCCACATATTTTCAGTAAAGAATTCCAGTGTAAATAAAATATTGATGACAGAAGCGAGTAGTTGTCAAAAATTCAAAGGTAACAAACATAGAATACTATTTTCTAGAATTGCATACTGTATGATAAGATATGCGTATGTGCTGCTTAATTTTTCTCTAATCCTTTGGTATAATTATATAGTAGCATAGTTTTATAAATTTTTGATTTATAATAGGTCGAACATACATAATTTGAGCACAAAAATTCAAACTTTAAAAGCCACAATTTTGCTAAAAGAATTTTATATAAAATATATAAATATTCTTTTAATTTGTATTATTGTTAATCTAATAAATAAATATAAATATGGCACTTGGCAGATTATTGGTAAAAACAATAGGACAGTGAAGTTTTAGAAAACAATTATAGAATATAGGTACAGAAAATACTCTTTATACAATGAGCACAGATTACTCTGTAAACTTTGCGTGAATTTTGAATAAAGGAATCTGTAAAAGGATAGGCACCTCTTATATTCATTCTGCTATATCAATAGTAAACTGTAATATTGAATTTAAGTTTGAAGTATACAAGGAATGGTGGGGCTACATGTATCATAATTATCTTTTTGTTTATTTGATATGGAAAATTACCCTGATTTTGAATAGAGGTCTCTTTAATAATCTTCTGAAAATACCAAAAAATTATTTACTTTTTGTCACTGTTTCAAACTTCAAATCCATAATGAGTTGTAGTTTTGGTAACTATCGATTACGAATGACCCAAATTTTAATTATTTTTGTAAGTAGTATCATTGTTTAAACATTGATAGTATCTTCAAGTATAAAGTGAATAAAAAAGATAGTTATAAGTAAAAAGTCGATAGCTTGTTTTATGACAATTAAAATTACGTTTAGTAGGAATAGGAGTTTTCTATATTTAACGGCTTTCATTTATTTATTCATTCATATGAATGAATTAATATTCTGTATTCCTGATTCAGAAATAAATAAATAATTTATTTATTTATTTATTTATTTATTTATTTATCTATTTATTTATATATTAAATTATCTATTAATTAATTAATTTATTTATTCATTTATTTATTTTTTATTCATTCATTTATTTATTTATTCATTTTTATATTTATTTATTTTTTTATTTATTTATTCATATATTTATTTATTTATTTATATATTTATTTCTTCATTTATTTATTTATTCATTTATTTATGTATTTCTATGTATTTATTTACTTATTTATTTATTTATTCATTTATTTATTTATCTATTTATTCATCTATTCATTATCTATTTATTTATCTATAAATTTATCAATACATCTATTTATTTATCAATTTATTCATTCATTTATTTCTTTTTTGATTAATTGAATTATTTATTTATATATTTATTCATTTATATATTTATTTCTTCATTTGTTTATTTATTCATTTATTTATGTATTTATTTATTTATTTATTGATTGATTTATTTATTTATTTATCTATTCATTTATTTATTTAATCATTTATTTATGTGTTTATTTATTTATTTATTTCTGCATTAGGAATACGCAGCTATTTCCTGCATCTTCACTGGTGCAGAGCCTGGATAATACATATTAAGGAAGTTTTCGTTTCAAAGGTGGTTTTTCCTATTGCAAATAATATTTCCTTAACAACCGAAATTTTTTTTTCTCCATTGTTCTGAATATCAAAAAAGCTGTTTCATTATTTTTAAGCAAACATCAGATCAGGAAATTTTCACAACCATCCTTTAAATGTTAGTAATTTCTAACCAAAATATTAATTTTGTATTTGACCTGTGTTTCTCGGAAACTTCTAAGTCGACGTAATAATATGTAGTTAAATGGCTTTGCTAACAAACTTGTCATTTTTGATGAGAAAGCATTCAAATTCATTAGAAGCTTTTAAATCCAGAAAAAGTTAAGGACTTTTTGCTGTGATTTATGGTATGTTTACATAATCTGACCTTAATACAGTAGACTCTCAAAATAGTTAACAATGCTTATAATGAAGCACTCCATACCATGCACAACTGAAGCCTCTAAATAGTGAACCTAAATAATTTGAAAATTCATAACAAGAAAACGATTGTTAAACGTTTTCTTTTGTTCACTTTTGGTCATTTGCCTTGGTAAAGCGGTACCAAAATGTTATCCTGTTTTCGAGTAAGCTTAGGTATGGCCAGGATTCATTTAAAGCTTAGCCAAAAAGCTGAAATAGTTGAACAGTTAGAAAAAAGGTGTTAAAGTGATGGCTTTAGCAAAACATTTGGTGTGGCTAAGTCTACCATTTGTGCAATTAAAAATAGGAGAGTGATTTTTTTGAAGAAGATTAGCAATACTTATGAGGGACCAGAAAAACTTGAAACTCTAAGATCATCTGAATGCTCTAGAATGGAAAAAGATTTATACCGGTGGTTTTTAAAGCAAAGAGAAAAACATGTTCCAGTGACAGTTTTTATGATTTAAGAAAAAGCAAAAAAATTGTACGGAGAATACGAAGAGACTCCATGTTTCAATGTCAGCAGAGGATGGTTGCAAAGGTACAAGAAACGTTTTGAAATTCGATATTTTAAAATCTCAGGAAAAAAACTGTCATCTGCAAGTAAGGCGGTCAATCCATTAAAAAAGACTTTACTTGAAAAAGTGGATGAACTTCAGCTGTCGAAGGAAGAGATTTATAATGCTGCTGAATCTTCCCTATACTGGAAATTGCTTCCGGACAAAACATATGTAGGTCCTGAGGAGAAGACAGCTCCAGGTAGAGAAACAGAAAAGCAAAGGGTTACCTTTCTAGCTTGTACAAATGCAGACGACAATCATAAGCTGAAGTCACTAGTCATTGGAAAAGCAAAAAATCCTCGATCGTTACGTGATTTCAATTGTCCAGTATATTACAGGAATTTGCCACCATTTGTTTAAAATTTAAGGGTATTAAGCTGGATTCATTATTCTAGGTTCAAGAATTCTTGACTGACAAGAAAACCTTCTGTTAAAGCAATTCTTTTGCTGGAAAATGCGTCAAGTCATCTGCCAGCAGAGGAATTAAGAAGTGCTTAATTTTCGTTATGTACATGCCACCTAATATAACACTTCTGATGCAGCCCATGGACCAGAATGTGATAAGACTAACAAAACTATTCTACCATAAGAGTTTGTTGTTGTGACAACAAACTCTTAGGCTGTGTGCATCCTGAATGACAACGTAGGCTCGCTTAAAATATCTCTCTTTAAAAGAAGCAAGAGTTGATTTAATTCTGGCATGGAATTCTTTGGAACCGGATGTTATCGGAAAATGTTGGAGTAAAATATTATCGCCATTGTAGGAAACACAAGACTCTGATGATGAAGATGACATTCCTTCATCTGTATTGAAGTTGGGATAGTGTAATATGGAAATGGACCATGTGACGACAGAAATTAAAAATTTTCTAAGTAATGTAAATCCTGATGTTGAAATTGAAGCAGCTGACATTGACAGCTGAGTGGAACAGAGAATACGTTCAAGATGTGGAGGAAGCTGAAATTTTCATTGAAAGTGATAATGATGTACCAGATAAAGATTTAGGGAATAATCTACAAGCCATTACGACATCTAATGCATTAGAATCATTAAATGAGGTGATCAGTTGACGGAGGAAAATGAAAATCGTAGTGACTACTCCACACTACTTGTCTTACATAATTTGAGACAAACGATGGTTTAGATGGGTGTGGAGAAATCTCAGAAAGAAACGAAAATCACCTCATTTTTTGGGAAAAAACTTTGAAACATCAAATTTGGGTAGTAAAAACTCTTATGTATCATACAAAGTATAATAAACTGTTGTTCATTCCAGAAAACAATGTTGTTTCATTTGAACTTCGTTTTAGTGAACAAATCAAAATAGTGAATTGGGCGTGCACTAATTAGTTCACTATGTCAAGAGTCTACTGTATTTTGAAAATACAAATGAAGATGCAATAAAACTGAAAGATGAGCACTGGTTGCAAAAAAAGGATAAAATTGATTCGTCTGACGTGTTTTTCGTATAAGATATTTTTATACAATTTGCCGAAAAGGAACTATTAAATATATATCTTCTGGTGTATCATTTTAACTATTCAATATGAAAATCTATGAAAGAAACTTTGAAATTGAATATTGAACTGCATGAACGAAAATTTGCCTTATTTAGTGCAAAAAGAAAACAGGGTTCATGAAATTCGATCCAGAAAACGATATCACTGTGCATATTTAAATGTTTAAATTTTTTCATTGCTTGTACTTCAGAATTAAATGAAAAAGTCTAGTATCATCTTTATTGAATATTTATCATTTTATTTAACTATAACCTATAACACAGAAATTTATTGTTTATTTTGCCTACAATTCCAAATAATATTTTTGGCTGATGTCTATAGCAATATAGGGCGAATGGGGTATATCAGAAATTGAAAGCAGCAATATCGAATGGAACGTGGCCCCAGAACAGTGACAGCTCTTCCGCATTGATTTATTGTCGGTATTTATGTCACGTCTCCTAAAAAAAAGTCAAATACGGACGAAGAGATTGATGTTGTTCCAGCGGTTACGTTCTATCGCTGACAAAGTTTCCTTTCCATACCATAAGTTATTGTTATATTCTACTTCGAATAAAATACTCAAGATATTCCTTTCGCTTTTTGAAATATACCAGCACAAGAAATTTATTTATTTATTCATTTAAAAGGGAACACATAAAGGTAATTCAATACCTAGATGAATATTAACAGCTTAATTATAAAAATTACAAAAAAAGTATCTTTATCTAGGGAGAAAATATACACTTAAAGAAAAATATCCAATAACCAGAAAAACAAAATAAAAATGAGATAGAGAGAACAGTTGATAAACAAAGGTGAAACAAGTACCGATAAACAAAGATATTTCTCAAAATATTCTTCAGGGTATTTTCACTTTGGAAGAATACGTCAATTTGATCTTTGAACTGATTACACTGTGGATCGGAAAGTTTTTGGCACTGTTATGCTGAGTATCATGAAGATTCGGTGATCATTGGATCAACTTGTAAAATTTGACAAACAGATCAACGAATTTGGGTTCCATAAAACAAGTTCAGGTAGTTGATTACGTGGATCAGTATACCCAGGAAAATACTCTGTCGCACTTTCTAAAAATTGACCGCTACATCATAGAAATAGAAAAAAGGAAAATAAGAATGTATATATTTCTATGGTAGCGCTGTTAATGTAGGGTTAGAATTTAGAAAATGATTGTTATTTTTTATATGATTGCCACATCACACTTACACGAACTACGTAATCAGTATTACTTGTATGTGTGCGAAATGGCAGGCTTCAAACGGACAATTTAAACTGATACTCTTCTAACAATTCTGCATACCGATGATTTTGCAATGTTGATATGATCTCCTATCGTCATTTGGAAACCACCAGTTGCATAAAATCGTAGACAAACTAATAATTGTAACTTCGTAACGATCGATTTATTCCTTTTACTGCGTGGTTCAATTTCTGGTCTAATTTTATGTAATAATTCCATCACGATATTTTTGTTGATACGAAAATGTATTTTGACATCAAGATCATCATATATTGCAAAAAAGAATCAATCCTGTCGTTAATAATTCGGTATCTTCGAATTCCACTTAAATCTTTTTCTGATGATGACGATGAACTTGAAAAAAGAAAACAATAAACAATACACTTCAACTTTTTGAAGAAGAATTCGAAGATCTTGATTCACCAAAATCGAGAAATCAACCTGATCTGTGATTCTAGGTTAAATAAAAGCATAAAATGTTTGTACTTTGTATTTAAATATTAAATTGAATCAGTCTTTTCTTGATGATATCCGTATTAAATAAGGTTATTCTGATGATTTGGATATTACATATTATCCAATTTGTACTTGATCGATGATCAACAGAAGTAAATCTGTCATAGTTTTGCGGCGTCCTTGCCCATAATTCTGCTCTGCTCTGCTACAGCTTTCTGGCCTATCCCATAGCAGACGCTACCGTTTTCCGATTGTCAGTTCACCCTCCCCCCCTGTCTCTGTACCTTGTCGTGGTGGGGGAGCTTGTCATAACGAGTGTCCCAGTTTCATTTATGAGATGGAGGATATGGTTATGATGCCTAAAGCAGAGACTCGCAATCCTAATTTCCTTTCTTTGTTTCTTTCTTGCATAATACCTTTCCATCATGTTGTCCCAATCCTACCTTTTCCTACCGCAGGACTTGGAATCGTACGGGGAAGCTGGCTCTGATTGACGACCAGAATCTGCGACCCTGCGATCGATTAGAGTTCTGTTTTTCCTTTCATTGGCGAAGGCGATCCCCGCTAGTCCTTAGCGTGGGTTTCCAACCTTCGTCCTCTTAGCCCGCTGAAGGATCTTAAATGGTTGCTGAATGAAAAAGGGAGACTACGACGTTTCGAACAAGCTGGGGGTTTGGGAGATTCGCTCTGCTCGCCCCCAAATTTGGCTCCATTTTTAGTTCCTGAAGCTCTTGCTGCGGAGTCCTGATTAGTCCGTTGGAGGACAAAGGGAGACTGCGACGTTTTGAACAAGTGTGGGACCTTGGGATATTCGCTGCGCTCTTTCCTAACTCCGGCCCCATTCGTGGATCCTTAAGCTTATCTTTTTCCGCTGCGGGTTCGGAAGTGGTCCGCTGGAGAAAAAGGGAGACTACGACGTTTCGACAAGGTTTGAGGGTCCTTTAAGATACGCTCTGCTCTCCCCCAAACTCTAGCGCCCTTTTGATCCTAAGGCCCAATCCTATGATGCTTCGGAGCCTCGCTTTTGGCGGCGAACAGCAACAGCGATCCTGTATAGCGGGGGGTCCATGCTGACAAGCTGTTATTTGTGTTGTTTCGTTGCTTCAGTCTTTCATAATCCATAGACACTCTGCTTAAATGATTGAGTGGTGGGATCGCTACGGCGATCCTCTTTGGTGTGGGAGAGGAGACTTGTGGGGGTCCCTCACCTAGTTGTGCTGGCACAGAGTGCTCTATAATCCTTTCTCCAAAACTCCTTTCTTTCTCTTTCAGCTTTTCGGGGGTCTGCTGGGGTGTCAAAACTTGAGCAGAAACCCGGGACAACAATGATGACAATGGTACATTAATGTTATTAGAGAGCTTTGCTCATATTTTAACTTGTACAATTCTGAGTATGTCAGTTCACCGTCCTCACCGGCTTCAAGCAGAGCAGAGTGCGAACGTTCTGACGCCGACGTACCATTGTGGAACAATGTACCTCATCGCCAATCTGATGAGTTTAGAGACTGCAAGTTGGAACGAAACGCCTTACCTCCCGAAACTTAGAGGTTAGAAGCTCCCTCATAACACCTGTATTCCCGAAGAGTTTCAGTTTCATACAGTGACTAAATCTGTGATCAACACTATGGGAACATAGAACTAGATAAATTGATCGATAGGCTTGATCAGATTACTGAAGTTATGTGAAACCTACTTTTAGTGTACTAAAGAGGCAAATGAAAAGTATTCGACAATCTAAATCTCCTTACCGAAGCATAAAAGTTTATTAGTGGCATGATGATCAGGAAGTCCATATGGTTGTTGAATAATTTCCGAATAAAAAGGATATCACCCATTACTCTGCGATTCTGGAGACTAATCATCTTGAAATATTTTTGTCTGATATTATAATTATTTGAACCACCCCGATATAGATATAAATAAAATTTTAGACCAGAAGGAATCTTTGCTGAACTTTTTCGAGTCGATGTATAGGGTGTTTTTTTTTGAGTGATAGAACTTTAAATTGAAATAAAACACATTTAAATTATGATTGAAGCGAATTTTTTTATTTGGAGGATTATTTTATGACATTTATGTTTTAAAAATAATTTCCGGCATATGTCCATCACGACTAGCTCTGAGAAACCGCATTCAACCAGACCAATTTTGGACCACTTTTTCGAGTAATTCAGGCCTTATTTCATCAATAACACGATATATGTTAGCTTGCGAAGCGTCTATTGTTTCTGGTTTATCAGTATAAACCAATGACTTGACATAACCCCAAAGAAAATAATCCAGTGGAGTTATGTCGCATGATCTTGTAAGCCAATTAATTGGACCATTTCTCGAAATAATGTTATCGCCAAATCTTTCTCTCAATAAATCAATTTTTACGGTAGCAGCATGAGGTGTAGCACCATCGTGTTGGAACCAAAACACTTCTGGGTCAAAACAAGATTCAAATTTTGAAACAAATAATCATTGATCATCGATCTGTAACGAGCACCATTCATTGTAACATTAGCTCCAGCATCGTTTTTAAAGAAACATGGACCGATGATGCCTCCAGCGTGTAAAGCACACCATACAGTGCATTTTTCAGGATGCAATGGAACCTGCAGAACTTCTTGAGGATTGTTTTCACTCCATATACGACAATTTTGCTTGTTTACATAGTCGTTCAACCAGAAACGAGCTTCATCACTAAACACAATTTTACGATGAAATAGTGGATCAACCTCAAGCTGTTTTAAGGCCCAATCAGCAAACGACGCTTATTATGGTCAAGTGGCTTTAGTTCTTGAACCAGTTTGATCTTGTATGGGTGTAAACCAAGATCTTCAGGCAAAATTTTCCATGTAGTGGATGCACAGAGTCCAAATTGTTGTGAACGTCGACGAATAGACAAATCTGGATCATTATTAACACTATGACTTACAGCAGCGATATTTTCTTCTGTATGTACAGTTCTTTGTCTTGTTGTTGTTGTTGCATCGAGTAGAGAAAATGTTGTCCGAAATCTATCGATAGTTCGACGAATAAGCTGCTCTGATGGACGATTATGTAAACCATAATTTTTACGAAGTGCTCTATAAGTTTGACGAATAGAACACTGATTTTGAAAATAAATTTCCACAACTTGAAAACGTTGTTGCGGCGTGAGTCTTTCCATGATAATTTGTCAATGCTTACTGAACAGAAATGTCAAAACAACATGGCTTCTACCTTCTGTCAAATCACAGTTATCCCTATCGAAAGTTTTATCACTCTAAAAAAAACACCCGATACATCATAGTGAAGGTTCCAGATCACAGAAATTAACTTTATTGAATACAGAACTATAATAAAACTTTAGTGCAGTTTTCCCATTAGAAAAATATCGAACTGTCTCACTTGGAATTCGATGATCGATGTGGACATCAAATTTAAGTTTGGAGTCCAGCATTATTCCAAGTTTTAAAACATGGGTTTGACGACTGTGGGCCGTATTTTGTAGCGATTATTCGTACTTGAGAAGAATATCACATGGCATTCAGTTAAATTTAAGGGAATAATAAGAATAATAGGTATTTACTTCAAAGACATGCCACATTGTTTTCAGAAACAATAACACAAAATAATATAATAATCATCATTCACAGTTTCAGCTGATTGGCTTGCATTTTCGCCTTTATCAAAGAAAACTGTAAAATGTTCCGAATTTTCTCTTTTTTGATTTCCATTTTCAATACTCTGTAATTCACAATGAGTGGACCGAACAAAAAATAGGAAAAAGGTCCCCTTGATAACCAGCATAATTCGGAAATTGTTTAATTGATACTTCACGAGATATCGATCACTACAGTTGTAACGTTAAAAAACGCTCCACTGTTGATTTGAATTACAATCGTTAAAAAATGCTCCAATAATGTGATTACACTAAGACCATTAAGAAGTTTGGAGCTTCCGCAATGAAAGCCGACGTTGTTATCGCGTGCGATGTAGAGTTGCATTGTTTTCAAGAAGCGTAGAATTTCCCAGATTTCTTTCTTTCGCATTGAGGGGTTACGAAGACACACATTGTAGTATTTTTATCGAATTAACGTACCTAATCCATGAAAATCGTGCATGATATTATGCATTTAATTTTCCTTTTCATGCTCATGATCGAATAATGAGCTCTTATTACTGTTTTCTAGATATTTCATCTTATGTATATTAAAATAAAATAAGGAGGAACGGTTTTTTACTTGATAGAAGGATTTTTACAAAATTTGAAAATCAAAACAGATTTAATCTGTTGTCTTCTACAATTTTAATTTCAAAAAATTCTTTGAAGAAACTTTAAGAATTAAATTAATGTCTTTATAAGCACTGCTCATATTTAATAGACGTCAATTGACGTCTATTGCTTATAAAGACATTAATTTAATTCTTAAAGTTTCTTCAAAGAATTTTTTGAAATTAAAATTGTAGAAGACAACAGATTAAATCTGTTTTGATTTTCAAATTTTGTAATAATCCTTCTATCAAGTAAAAAACCGTTCCTCCTTATTTTATTTTATATATAATATATAATTATATTAGGTTTTTTAAATAAAGAAATTCATTATACAGTGTTGAACGGTTTTAACTGAGGCCGAGTGCCTTATGAGCTTTGTATGATTTTCTATGAACTGGGAACATAAGTACCTTGGATATATAAAAGTGTTCACTTTTATTTTCTATTGAGGACCGTGTATTCCTAAGATTCACAGAGTAAGTCTATACATTGTTTAATTGATTTTATTATTTTTTATATGTAAAGTTGAGCTGATCTTATCGTAACTTTAATTATTTCTTGAGAGTGTGCTACATGTTTTGAGATTTTTTGAAGTAATTTATTTAAATATATTGAATATTTCAAATAAATTAGTTTTTGAGAAGTTCTTGAAATTATGTTTTATATTCTTGAGAAAGAGTTATTTTTCATTCATATGGGATCGGAAAACAATACATTTTGTATTATTTTGTAACAAACAGGGCTTCGTAAGTTCGTCTGAAGAGTTCATTACGCATGCCTGGAACGAAACAAAAAACGTTTGCTTATTTATATTTTAATTTTAATTGACAGTTTATGTTCGTTGGTTTTTCTTAATTCCGTTTGATATTGTATGATGAATTTTGACGTCTATTAAATATGAGCAGTGCTTATAAAGACATTAATTTAATTCTTAAAGTTTCTTCAAAGAATTTTTTGAAAATAAAATTGTAGAAGACAACAGATTAAATCTGTTTTGATTTTCAAATTATGTATATTAACTTGTAAATAATTTTAATAATATCCAGAGTCACTGGGAGTGAGATCACGTGTTGCAGGTAGTATCTTATAGATTTGAAATTTACAGTCTTAGTACCGGATATCTTAATACCGGAGATCTTAGTACTGGATGTTCTTAGAACTGAACAATCTTGCTGGAGTGCCGTTTTGCTTGGATTATCTTAATACCAGACAATCTTCCTTGTGCCGGATTTAGAGTATCTTATTACCTCACCATCTTGGTTTTGGACGCTCTATTGGTCATTTGGAACAAATTTAAACTGAACATCTGCTGATTATATGCAGAATAGGAACTATTCTTGGAGAAAGCACCATCATTCCGACACCTTGAAGGAAAGAACCTCAAAGATAAGTCCTTACGTAAATCTCGGACCTCAGGCTTATTGTAAAACTGTAGTATATTGTAAATAAGAGCCACTATTTTAATTGTAAAGTTGAAATAAAAAGATAGGGAGTAGGAGTTTGCATTTCACTATCAGGTTGACAATTTGGGATTCATTCAGGAAAGACAAGTTTAATTTATCTTTTCCTTGGCGCACTATGAGGCATTTTACGAAGTAGGATGTTTCAAGTGCGAACGGACAAAATCGTTAGTTTAAGCTAGAGAGTTTTAGTTTCATTTCCTTTTATCTTTTTATCGTAGCCTTGGCTGTGTTGGCTTAGCGTTTTTGGTTTCACAGGCGCCCAACGTGGGGCACGAATAACAATTTTCCTGATTGGGTTTTCTGTTGTCTTTTTGGTGGTGAGAGTGATTTCATCGTGGACCCGAGTTCCGAGATTGCATGTGTGATATTTGGACTGTTTTTCAACTTATAACTATCTTGTTACTGTCTTATTACTACCTTATCTCAATTATCTGAATAATTGAATCATGAATCCAAATAACCGACGAATTGAATTATGAACTTAATATACGGATAGGCAGAGAGGTACCAACAACTGTAGATAAGAAACGTAAGCTTTTGAGGGGCCTACTTGTTCAGGATAGGGATGATGATTAGTCGTGTTTTTTTATATATCTGAATTTCCCTGATATCTTTTCCTTTGGTATCGCAAAGTAAGTATCTGTCTTATTGGTACAAATTTTCTTTTTTTCTTTTATTTATATGGCAATTTTTTAATCGTTTCTGTACCTTTTATTGGTGAAAAGTCGCTTTACCTTTTCATTTTGAGAAATTACCGGTGATGCTCCATCTATCTTTTTCACTTTAGGTGATATATTTATTGCAGTCTTCCCCCCTGTCTCTGTACCTTGTCGTGGTGGGGAAGATTGTCATAACGAGTGTCCTAGTTTCATTCATGAAATGGAGGATATGGTTAAGATGCCTAAAGCAGATGACTCGCAATCCAAACTCCCTTCCTTTCTTTCTTGCATAATAACATTCCATCATGTTGTCCCACTCCATCCTTTTTCTACCGCAAGGCTTGAAATCGTACGGGGAAGCTGGCTCTGATTGACGACCAGAATCTGCGACCCTGCGATCGATTAGAGTTTTGTAATCCTTTCATTGGCGAAGGCGATACCCTGCTGAATCTCAGCGTGGGTTTTACAACCTTCGTCCTCTTATCCTCTGACCTCTGATCTTAAATGGTTGCTGAAGGAAAAAGGGAGACTACGACGTTTTGAACAAGGTGATGGACTTGGGAGATTCGCTCTGCTCGCCCCCAAATTTGGCTTCATTTTTAGGTCATGAAGCTCCCGCTGCGGGGTCCTGATTGGTCCGTTGGAGGACAAAGGGAGACTACAACGTTTTGAACAAGTTGGTGGCCTTGGGAAATCCGCTCTGCTCGCCCCTAACTTCGGCCCCATTCGTGGATCCCTAAGCTTATCTTATCCGCTGCGAGGTCAGAAGTGGTCCGTTAGAGGGAAAGGGAGACTACTACGTTTCGACGAGGTTTGGGGGTCCTGGAAGATACGCTCTGCTCTCCCCCAACTCTGGCGCCCTTTTGATCCTAAAGCTCAATCCTTTGATGCTTCGGAGCCTCGATTTTAGCAGTAAACAGCAACAGCGGCTCTGTTGAGCGGGGGGTCCATGCTGGAAAGCTATTATTTGTGTCGATTCGTTGCTTCAATCTTTCATAACCATAGAGACACTCTGCTCAAATGACTGAGTGCTGGGATCGGCACGGCGATCCTTCTCTTGGGAGGGCGGAGGTGACTTGTGGGGGTGCCGCACCTAGTTATGCTGGTCCAAAGTTCTCTATAGAACTTCCTTCAAAATTCCTATCTTTCTCTTTCAGCTGGGGGTCTGCTGGAGTGTCAAAACTTGAGCAGAAACCCGGTACAACGGTGATGACAATGTTATTAGAGAGCTCTGCTCACATTTTAACTTGTACAATTTTGAGTATATCTATTGCAGTAGTTCAAATGGATCACACAATTTTGAAGGTTATCGATTAATGTTTTTGAAGTTTACAGCGGCTATGCAGTACCTCAATTGGAAATTTTAGCGTAGTTCGCAGTTTACTTTTAAGTTTAATTAAATTTGTTGTCTCGTAGAGATTCTTTGCATTATTTTTCTTCTTCTTGTGTCTTAACGGATGCAGTTATTGTTATTATTTGCACCGGCAGGCGGATACTTACTATGTTACCTATTATTCTTTCGTTTCCTATTACCTATTCCTATTATCTATCCCTTTTATCTATTTTTATTGCCTATCTCTATTGACTATTTCTACTACCTTATAACGAACCTTTTCTATATATTTCCGTGATTTCATAGGAGAGGCTGGGTTGGGAAGTGATCTCTTGATATTGTGAGTTAGATCATCCACACAAACACTCCGAAAGAATAATGTATTTCTTTTTCCCCAAAATCATATTGAAAAAATTTTATGAAATTGTATTATTCTGAAGAATAAGTTGAAATGATTATTTCATATTCTACATGGGGCTGCTTTGAATGGTTCAGTAATTTGTTCTGTTCTAATTACTGGGGCAGCCATTCCAGTCATCCGAATTCTTCGCACCTAACGAATCGCTCTGGAATTCGAAGCTCTTCCGGTTTCAGGCATTAAATATGAAAACCGCAGCGTGTTATCGACTCGTCCTACAAATAAAACGGTCCTGAAAACGTATTAATCCTGTGGGTCGACGGGTCGCCCCGTTCCAGGCGCTGGAAATCCTTCCAGATCCTGGGAATCTTACGCGATTTCCAGAGAATAAGAGAATAAGCTTGAGGAGAGAGTCGCCTGAGATGGAGGAAGTGGGGGGAGGGCGGCCATGTTGGGACTTGGCAATCGCACGGTCACATTATTGATATTCCACTTTGAGTCTGGTTCATGTCGTAGCCTGTGCCCCCTTCTCCTTATTCCTCCCGCGCTATATTACTTCCTCCCGCACCCCCTTCCCTTTACACCTTCGCGAATAATAATAACTTATAAACGCCAATGAAATATGCCTAAGGAACCGAAATATTTTCTTCAATGGGTCAAAACTTTATCTCTTCGATATAATCCAAAGATAAAAAATTTTTGGAGAAAGTGATTTCGTTCTCCTAGGAAATTTTTGGACTCTAAGGTAAAAGGTTCCCTTTTGCTTTGAATATAATTAACATTTTATGCCCTTGGGAAAAGTTAAGTTGTGTTGGATCAAGACTAAATTGTCGTTGCAAATTTCAAAAAATTGATAAGTCCTTTAAGGAAACGAAAAATCACATGAATATCCTTTCTGAAAGATATAATTATCATTATTCTATAGTGAACGGGAGTCTGTCCACCCTACCACTGCGTCCGCATGGACTATTGCGGTTCACCCCTAATTCATATTTCCCCGACGAGATCCAGCATTTGTATAAAACCGATAATCTTGTTCGGGGGTATTTTTTCAATTCGCAGGTGGTTATGAAAGCCTGACCAAAGACCTCGGATCTGATGCGACTTACCGCTGGATCTCTGAGACCATGAGCATGGCTGTTTCAGTGTCCTCAAGACACAGCCTACATTTATCGTCTTCAGCCAGACCGAATTGGTGCAAATGCGCTTTCAGATTTCAGTGACCTATCATAATTCCGACAAGTGTTCTTAGTTTGGCCCTATCCAGACCTAGCACTAGGTCCGCCATCTTTTTGTTTGAAGGTGCATGGCTCAGCCAGAAAGACTCTGGTCTTAAGTTCATTCTGCATGTTATCGCCTCGTTAGCCACATCATGTGGCATTCCCAGGAATGGTTTCGGTCCTACCAGAGGCAGCGCAGCTCCAGCAAACGCCAGCCGATCTGCCTCTTAATTACTCAAATAGTTTGAGGGGCTCGGTATCCAAAAAAGAGTGATTCTGTCATACATACCGAGCCTGTTTAAAGCCGTGAGGCAACTCCAGACAGTTTTCGATGCACAACAGAGCTTGTAGTACTGATTGACTATCAGTAAATATTTTGATTTTGTCGTGGTGGATTTGCCGTTTTATCAGCAGATCTGCCGCGGTCTCAATGGCAAATAGTTCTGCCTGGCATATGTTTGCGTTTTGACCGAGACTCAATGAGATGTTGATTCTTGGTTTGCCCCCATAGACCCCCGCTCCCGTTCCGTTCGTCGTTCGCGAGCCGTCTGTGAACAAGCCAAAGTCGGTCCTCAATAGAACCTCAGCATGCTGGGCCCATTCGTTCCGGCTGGGGACGATTACATTGAAATACCGTTCTTGGCTCGTCACTTTTGACATTAGATCCGAGGACATCGATAGGGTGCTGTTCGTTAAAAGCTCGTCCAGCAGTCCTGAGCCTCTGGCCTGTCGGTCATCAGTTGATATGGTATGTGGTCCGTTCCGCCTTCCTCTGCTCTAGCAAGAAAGAAGTCTAAAGTCACCCTATCCTCTGGAAAATTAATAGCTTCGGTCTTTTGAAATTCTAAAAGTATTTTATTGATAGAATACATCTAAAGAGGTGAAAGCATCACAGCCGCATCATGCGAAACCACTTTGCGTGATTTATTAGAAGCAATTGAAAGAAACAGGCGAGCACAATTCACAGCAGGGTGTTGCTGCTTTCTGATAACGCGCCGGTTCACAAGGACCGCGTGGCGAAGGCTGCTGTGCGGGAATGTGGCTTCGAAGAAATTACTCATTCTCCGTACAGTCCAGACTTAGCTCCCAGTGACTACTAACCTATTCCCAACTGTGAAAAAATATCTTCGTGGAAAGCGATTTTCTGACGATGAAGAACTGAATTGATGCCTATTTTGAGGAGAAGCCGAAAAAATATTTTTTATAAGGTTTAGAGAAGCTTCTTTCTCGATCTGATGAATGTATTGAAGTAGGGTACTACATTGAAGAACAGAATTTTTCCGAAATTTCCTGAGTTTTGTTTCATGCCTTTACCGAGAATACATCTAACGGATAATAAATAAAAAAAATTTGGATACTTTAAAGCTTAATTTTTTCGTTCCAGGTTTTATCTTATTTGGTGAGTTAAATTTTTATCTAGTTATATACTTGAACTTGAATTCAATACATTTCTGAAGAGGTCTAGAGACCGAAATAGCTATCAAATGTTGGAATTCAAGTTCAATTATTTTTATTTGATTCTTTATTTCGAAAGTTTTAGATAATTATGAAATAGTGGATTTTCTTGTGTTTGAATGTTAATATACATACTCATATAGTTTTTCTTAATACATTTGTATTAATACGTTTCATATCGGGATGTTTTTTCCGAGACAAATATTTCATATTGATTATATATAAGGATATCAGTTTGATAGTTTTTGTATATAGTTTCAATAAAATTGTAGAAGTTAGAATATATAATTCTGAATTTAGAGTCATTTAAATTTTTTCATCTGTCAAGTATCGATTCACATTCAAATTGATCTGAAAAAATATTGTCTATTTTAAATTGTTTTTTTGTGAAAGTAAAGTTACATTTCATATCAGAAATAAAGTAAGAGTCTCATATACATTTTTTTAATTAAAGTAAGAGTGGTTTCTATAATGAAAAACTCTAAATTCTAAGTATAATGTGAGCTTCTTCGGAGTTTTAATCATCAGTGTTTCTGTTGTGGCATGCATGGTATGAAAATGGTCGATTTCTCCTGAAGAAAGTATTTTCCTTCAGCTACTCTCTGAGTTGGCTATTCTGCAATATTTTGTAGACCTGTAACTCGTTTTTCACCATATATGTTTGATAGGAATGAGAACGAGGAAACAAATAAACTAGTTAAATAGTCTCAAAGCCTTCGTCTCTGCTAATCGATGGTCAGACATTAGTCTAAACGGATAACAGAAGTATCTTTCCAAATTAGAAGTAATGTGCGAAATAACTCAACACAACATAATACTACCAAGTTAAATTTTATTGAATGAGGTTCAAGAGAGTTCTTTTTTGTTATCCCACCAAAACATAATTATTAACACGCTCTGTATATTTCGGAACTAGTCGAAAGAACTTAAACATCACTTGTCTTCCATGACCTCATTACGACCAAATTCTTCTTTTATTAAATTTAAATGAATTGTCTCCTACTGAATAATTTTTTAGCACAATTCGTTTTCAATTTTTTTTTCACCGATACGTTTTTTCTCCTAGTTGAATTTTTTGGACGAATTAGAAGCATTAGATTCAGTCTCGCTATTTAAGCTAAAGTACGATCTTGCTTGTCAGTAATAATCCCAAGGGAAATCATTCAAACATAACAAAATTATATATATTACTTATTTTGAAACCGGTTAGTACAGATATTTTTAGTAAGTGCACCTCCAGGTTCTAGTGTAGCAAAATACCTCGAGTTCTTTATGTTAAAATTATCACCATGTTAGCCACTTTCACGGAGATGTTGTTTATCGAGATGTTCGTTTATACTATTGCGAATGTGGCCTCTTGTTAATTATAGGTACTGCAATGACGATAAAACGTATATATCGTATGTAGCCAGAAAAAGGTAGGGGAACACGAAGATAACTAAGTGGTGCTTCTAATAACTAGGCATACCACATCATTTTAATACCAAGTGTTTCATCGCAAACGAATGAGAACAAACATGAAGGCATCATTTAAGTACCAACAGAAGCTTCAAGTATCTAAGGACTTCTTTTTCAAATTTCTATCCGTTCCGGATGTTGGCTATCATACATTCTAGCTTTACTTTGTTGTCTGCTGCTCGGAAAAGCTCAGTAGTGTTCATATCATACCAGATTCTAAGATTTTCCAACCATGAAATTCGTCTCCTTCCAACACCCCGTTTTCCCATCATTTTATCCTGAAATATTGGTTAGTAACAACTGAAATCTGCTTTCATTTCTCATCTCTGTCCTTACCCAAACTTCTGAGCACTTCATTGTTCGTTATGTGTTCGATTCACGGTATTTTCAAGATAGTCCGCTACAACCACATCTCGAATGCCTCAAGTTTATTTGTTGTGGCTTGAGTAAGTGTCCACGATTCTTCACCGTAAAACAAAACGTAGAATACATAACAATGCAGGAGTCTTATTTTCGTGTTCAGTATTATGTGATGGCTTTTAAACAAATTTCTCATCCTGTCGAACGCCGATCGGGCTTTCTAAGGACTCAGTCCTCAGATATGCTTATGCCTTACAGTCACAATTAATAACAAGAGAAATAGACAAAAGAGCGGACCAAATGATAAGGAGATCAATGAAGAGAATATTCAAGGTGATGAAATGTATCCTAGATGTAGTACCTGGGGATATTATGATTAAAGAGAAAGATTCCACTTATTGCACGGGATGGGATATACTTTGTTGGCCTTAGTAATAGATGTTGGAAACCAATGGTTACAGCGTATCCTTAGAATGATTCACCTTGAAAGGAATAATAAAATCGAGCCAACGCTGTAACTCTGGAAGATTCCTCTTAAGGCGCGACTACCAACCTAAAATAATAGAAGCAAACTTTTTTTGGATATTGTACCGAAGGTTTGGAGTATAAGAGATTATATTTCTTCTATCAAGTTTGGGACGAATACCCTCCCTACTAGGGGCCTTCCTTATAGTAGTAGAGAAGCAAGGATGTGCAGAGCGAAATGGGGTAGAATCCAAACTTCCTGCCAAGTACTCCGGAAACTTCTTGGCAACCGTTAGCCTTCAATGGCTCCTTTTGGAAACAAAGCTACCACGGAAGGGTGGATCGGCCCACAGAAGTATTCGTACTCGTGGTCAGCCAATTTGGTATTGTACTCGTGGGGACAGTGATTGAAAGCCTACATGTTAAAAGGGTACTCTGCCGTTCAGGGTCGTAGTTCTTATGCCTGGATAACGTGAACTGGCCTGGATGTTTAGGGGTCTCGATCTCGCATTGGGCTGGGCTTGAATCCGGATCGACAGGGGTATCTACGGCGAGTCTGGGCCTTGAGTGGTCGAATGGATGGTGGAGGCCAGAAGCCCCTTCGGCGTGTGAGTTGAGTCCCAAAAAACTCGGGCACAGACAATGCATAGCGAGTACAAGTAGGATAGTACTTCGAAACTACCAGTCAATAATAAATTGACAAAAAGTATCTTACCAGAGAGAACTCGTGGTATCCTTGTTGAACAAACACTAAAATTTGGGAACCTTAAAAATCCTACGTATTCTATGTTCATCACAAAAATCACACAAAGCTAGTAAGGTATTTTATGTTTGTAATGATAATTTCGTTAAAACCAAATGACGTTTATAGAATGAGTCTGGAAAACCAAAATATAATTATATATAATATATACAATAAAATAATAAGAAGAGGTTTTTTACTTGAAAGAAGGAATATTACAAAATTTAAATATTTTTGAAACTAACAGAATAAATCTGTTTTGATATTTAAATTTTGTAATATTCCTTCTTTCAAGTAGAAAACCTCTTCTTATTATTTTATTTTATATATAATATACAATTATACTTTGGTTTACCTAACTCATTATATAAATTTCATGTTTTAACTAAGGCCATAAAATAACTTACTAGCTTTGTGTAATTTTTTTGATGAACACAGAATACGTAGAATTTTTGAACTCTAATTTTAGTGTTTGGTCAACAAGGAAACCACGAGTTGTGTCAGGTAAGAAATTTTTTGTTAATTGATTTTAATTATTAAATGTGAAGTGAGACTGATTAAGATCTTATTCAATTTCAAATTGTTTCTTGAGGATGTATTACATTTTTTGAGAGATTTTTGAAGTAACTTATTTGAATATTGAAATATATTAAATATTTCAAATAAATTAGTTTTGGAGAAGTTCTTAAAATTATGTTTTGCATTGTTGAAAAAGATTTGGTTTTCATAAATATAAGATCAGAAACAAAATTTTGTCCCCTTCAAGTATTTATTTGGTAATTTTAATTGATAATTTATATTTCGTTGAGTTTTTTTATTTCATTTGATATTATATAACAAGTTTTGATTTTATGTTTACTAAATTTAAGCAGTGCTTATAAGACATTAATTTAATTTTAAAAGTTTCTGGATAAAATTTTTTGAAATTAAAATTTGTAGGAGGCTAACAGAATAAATCCGTTTTGATATTTAGATTTTTAATAATAATATAGATAAGAGGAGAACAAAAACTTAAAGAAGGTAAGGATTCATTCAGGGAAAACTATAATAGATATTGAACTGTTTCAACCGTTACTATTTGGTAGTTGATCATAATTAAAACAAATTTTTTATTACTTTGTTTACTACCAACAATTTTTAGATGTTTTACAATATGTAAGGTTTACATTTTTGCAACTAGTATCTAAATTTCGTTCATCTTCAGACAACTGACCCTTAACCACATGGTACAGGGTATTTTATGTAGATTCAGGTATAACGTAGTGATAATAAAAAAGTGAGAGTTACAGTAATTTTGTCCCGACCAGATGTTAGAAAAAATAAAACTTTTTGGGTAATTATGAGGGTAGGATGTTTGAATGCATTGAAAATTTGGGAATTACATAGATCAGTTTGATCATTCATTATCTCAAGAATATTTTTCTGCACCAATTTATAAACTTCAATGGACTCCAGATAGTGGAGCTTCGTTCCTTTTGATTCCACATGTAATATTTTTAGGTTGTCGATTGTTGGGAATATGTGGCTATTCTCGATGCAATGTGTTGCGACATAAAATGAACGTCCTGTCCTTTATACCTTTATACAAGTTATAATGAACATCCAATGGATTTCTCCAAAAATAAAAGATGCTCCACCGTTGCAACACATTGCATCTAGAATGGTCACATATTCCCAACAATCGACAGCCTTAAAATATTACATGTGGAATCAAAAGGAACGAAGCTCAACTATCTGGAGTCCATTGAAGTTTATGAATTTGTGCAGAAAATTATTCTTGAGATAAGGAATGATCAAACTGATCTATGTAATTCCCAAATTTTCAATGCATTCAAATGACATCCTACCCTCATAATTACCCAAAAATTTTTATTTTTTCTGGCATCTGGTCGAGACAAAATTCTTGTAACACTCACCTTTTAATTATCACTACGTTGTACCTGAATCTACATAAAATACCCTGTATTATGTGCTTAGGGGTCAGTTGCCTGAAGATGGACGAAAGTTAGAAACTATTCACAAAAATGTAAACCCTACATATTGTAAAACATCTAAAAATTGTTGGTAGTAGAACATAGTAATAAAAAATTTGTTTTAATTATTATTGATAGGTTGAGCGAGCTAGCAACTTAGTCCTTGAGACCAGACCAGGATTTCCCGGGTCTTGATCCAATCCTGGAATGAAACTGTGGGAAATCCAGACAAAGAGAAAGAGGAAGTAAAAATCGATCGCAAGCAATGCCAGTATTCGGGAGTTCTCCGCATTTGTGTGCATTTCTGCGCAGAAATAACAATTGTAGAATCACACAATCGTAGAAAAAAGAGAGCGAGGCGTCCAATGGAGGGAGGCATCGCGACGGCAGCGTCCAATCCTGCTCCCGTTGGCAATAAGATCCACATTCCGAGAAACTCGGGCTTTGCCGACTGTTCTGATTGGTCGGACGAATCCGCGAATCCCACGAATTTCTGTTATTGTCATTGCCCGGGACTGTTTGCGTGGGTGGATGCTCTGCCAGAAATTCATTCCAATTTGTCCGATTGACAACAAATACCGGCTTTCCAAATCCTCGGAAATGGAATTTTACTGGATTCTTCTTGTATAGTTTATGCGTTTGTAGATTAATTGCATTACAAATGACAACTTCAATTGAATATTTTATAGTGACAATATATCATGGCAACATTCCAAATTTCACTGCACAATTTCAATTTCGATAAAAGTAATGCTGGGTTTCATAAAAATTCGGTGACCACTGGATCAATAGATACATTTGTTTTCAGGTAGAGGATCAAGTGAATCAGATGCTCCGAGAAAACAGTTTGACGACGTCCCACTTTCTAAAATTTAACCACTACATCATAGAAATAGAACGAAGAAAAATAAGAATGTATATATTTCTTTGGTAGCGCTGTTGATGGATGGTTAGAATTTATAAACGGATTGTTATTGTTCATATGCTTGTCATACCATACTACTACGAACTACGTTAATAGTATTACTTGCGTGGGTGCAAAAAGGAGGGCGATTTCAAATGGGCAATTTCAACTGATATCCTTTTAACAATTCTGCATACCGCTGATTTTGCAATGTTGATATGATCTCCTATTGTCATTGAGAAACCATCAGTTGCATAAAACCTTAGACGAACTAATAATTTTAATTTCGCATTGAACGATTCATTCCTTTTACTGCGTGGTTCAATTTCTGGTCCAATTTTATGTGATAATTTTATCATGATATTTTTTTCGAAACGAAAACGTATTTTGAAATTAAGATCATCATATTTTGCAAAAGGATCATCCCTGTCTTTAATAATTCGGGGTCTTCGAATTTCTTCTGATGATGACCGTGACCTGATTTCGAAAAGCATTTTACAATTATATCACTTGAAGAAAGTGAACAATAAACAATAAATTTCGTTTCAACTATTTAACGAAGAATATAAAGATCTTGATTTATCAAAATCGACACATCAACTTGATCTGTGCTTGTGCTTGCTTCTATATGGCCAGACACTAAATTCTGATGTCTTCTGTTAACAACTGGACCATTCGAAGCAAGCGATTGACCAGAAATGGCCAGAATAGACCAACAGAAAAGGTGTTGTCTTTCATCGGAACAACGCCAGGCCAAACACATCTGCAGTAACTTGCCAGAAATTCCAAAAGCTTGATTATGAAGTTTCAATGCATCCACCATGAACCATGAAGAATCGCTTGGTATGTAGATATGCCTTTTTGAATTCTTCGGTGTAATTGATTAATATCATTCAATTCGTATGCAAATTCTGGGATAAGTATGCTTCAGTGGGGCTTAAGGAAGATGTATTAGACTGCAATGGTTTATTTACAGCCTAGATACATATATTACAGTGTACAATTTTGAATTGTTTTACTCAAAAGTTGAGGGAATTGTTTCGGTGTAGTATTGAATTCTAATTGCGGTGAAAAAATTATATTACTAGTAGACGAGTAGATCGATGAGCTTTTTCACCGTTGTTCACTTTTACTGGATTCACATTTTGGTTAACTTCACACATGTACTATCTGATTACAAACAAATGATGTAAATAGTATATTGACTTCCAGGGCTTTTATTGCGTTATGGTATTATCACGAGAAGTTGTTCCTTGACAAGTTGAAAGTGATTGCTAATTGAATGAGTTTTTCCGTTAAATGTGTAAATTCGAGAGAAATAACATTTTTCTTGAGTGAACGTTAACTGCAGAGCGTTTTATTATATGCGTCGTTGGCGAATGGCAAAAAAATATCGAAACGGCGTCGGTCCGAATGCGTTTAGACGTAAGGTTTTTAAGGATTCTACGAAAAATATGAATGACAAATATTTTAGATCCTTATCTGGTGTGCAGGCCTAGATTCTTGCCAAATAACATACTTTGTTCAATTTCGAAGAAATCGAACACACCATATAGTCCGGACCTGGCACCAAGCGATTATCACCTTTTACTCGCATTTCTTGAGTGATAAGAATTTGGCATCAAGAGAAGATTGTGAAAATCGATTACTTGAGTTTTTTGTCAATAAGGACCAAGACTTCTATAAGAGAGGCATTATGAAGCTACCTTTGAAGTGGCGACAAATTATAAATAATTATCAAAACAGTGCATACTGGATCCATATCGGACAATCTGAAAAATGTTAAATAAAGTCTTGAAGTTCACGCAAAAATAGTGGTTTTTTTCCCCTAACTTAATTTCGTTTTTTTTTTGGTAAAATGAAAGACAGTTTTCCTACAATGCATAAATTTTGTTAAATTATATATTGGTCATTCTGGTCCAACACTTTTTGCCATCCTTCTAGTAGCAGCATGATTCCATTCTCATAAAACTTTTGGTCTTTCTGACAAAAATCTGATCCAGGTGATTTTTGACCTCTTCATATAAAGTTGAGGTTTTACCGTCCAAAAAATTTTGCAATGACCTGATCAAACAATAATCCGAAGGCGCCAGATTTGGAGAATATGGTGAGTGTGGCAGTGTATCCCATTCAAGCTGTAAAAGCTTTTGGCGAGTGACCAAACGTGTATGAGGTCTCGCATTACCTTGGTAGAACACTACACCTTTTCTGCTGATTGATTCTGGCCTTTTCTATTGTGCATCATTCAGTCGCCCCCCAGGCATTAGATCTCGTCGTGATGGGGGTGCTTGCCTTGACTATGACCCTAATTTCGTCCCGACGAAATGGAGGGTTAAGTCTTGGTGTCTAACGTAATGCCAATTCGCGCCAGTCACTGGACCTGTATGGTAGAAGATCTCCGAATGCGGCCCTAGTTTTGCCGTTCTGGTGAAATGGAGGGCTGAGCCAGTTGATTAACTCAGTGACAGAGAGTCTGTCGCAGCGCAGGGCTTCTCGCTTAAAACTGGCGTACTCTACCCTATAGCAGTTAATCTCCGGATTTTTCTGTGTAATGGCCGAGTGTGTTAGGTAGCATACTGCGTTACCTCGGGGGGTGGTTTGCCCTCAGGTGTTACTTGTACCATCTGGCCACCCCATTGGTGTTGGACTCGAGGGGGCAGTGGTTGAAAGTCCGCATGCTGGACTAGGGAGGTATTACCTTTATCTATTCGCAGACCCCCATGTTTGGGATATTCTCATGAAATGGGTTTAATGGAACTTGACGGTTCGACCGGCTTGTCCTGGATTCGGATCAATGCGTAACGATTTAGGGTTTGTGGATCTCGACGAAAATTATCATTTGTGCTTCACGCGAGGATCAATCAAATGACTTCACATGGGTTCCGTGAGTCAGGAGGTACAAGCCGTTGGACGGTGCTCGTACCAGGATCAATAGAAGTCATCAATCTTGAGATTATCTTAGTTCATGAGACTGCGTTCGGATGCTTGAATAAGTATTCCTTCCGGCGAGTGAGTTGCGTCACAAACCAACTCGGGTACTGACCTGCAAAGCCAGTAGAGGTTGAATAGTGCTTCGCTGCTACCAATCAGACGGTTCTGGCTTTCGAGTCGAGACCCAAACTGGAAGCTGGTGGGTTCATCTCTTCGGAGCGGTTCTCGCTTCGTGCGATGATATGGCGTAATCCTTATCACACTTTCTACCTCTTGGGGTGGACTGTGGAGGCTGCTGAGTAGTCACTTCGTGAAAGAGATATGCTCGTATGCCAATACGAAAACCTGATAGAATTCACGTGTGAATCATTCAGTTTGTCTAGCTGATGACAGTTGGAGCTAAAAAAACGATTCGTTTGAAATTCCACAATTTTTGATCGATATTGGCCTATGAAATTCTTCGAGCCCGTTCATCTTTCTTGCTCCATGATTTCTTGCGTTTGATATTGTTATCTACAACCTATTTTTCGGCCCCAGTAAATGATGCGCTTCAAAATGGATAATTTTCGTGACGTTCGAGAAGCGAATCACAAACGTCAACGCGAAGACACAAATTTCTCTTCGAGATTATGGAGAACCCATATATCGAACAGTTGAATTTGATAAATTTAATCTATCACCGATCTCACGTGTTGTTATTCGCTGATTTGCATCAACTAATGCCGTTGTCATGTTTTTATCAGCTTCAACTGGCATTCGGGAAAGTGGTACATCTTCGATATCAAAATTGCCGAAATTTTGAAAACCAGATCTGGCACTGGCGTACTGTCAACACATCTTCTCCATACATATCGGTTAATTTCTTTCTGGCTTGAACAGCATTTTTTCCTTTTCTATGGTGAAAAGGTAAAATATAACGAGAATGCTGCTTATTGCTCTCTATATTTAAAAGAGCACCAACCAAAAACTATTGCCTAGAATTAATTCAACTTTTTCACACACAGGCCTTGCTACATCAGCCCTCAAAACAGATAATGATTATGCGGCTTAAACGTGAAGTTGGGTTCGAAAAAATACAATTAAATCCTCTGTCGGGATAAAACGCAATTACTTTCCGAACAACCTTATAATTAATTCTACAAGGCTGTCGTCATTCTGGAAATTTTGGAATTATCTCCAATGGAGGTGAGCTGAAGTAGTATGCCCGATACGCCCCTGGAAGGAGACGGGAGACAAATAAAAGTTATATTCGGGCGAGAACAGTAGCACATGAGGAGGGCGGCAGTTGAACGGGCGGGTTCCGCACAGATATCGACCCGACGTGCCCGAATGAGGACATTACCCGGAGCAGCTCTCAATTCGAGGAGCTATTCTCCTCCTCAAGCTACCCCCTGGACATCTGCCTCCCGCCGCGACGACTCTAAATACATCTGCGAATTCAATGAGGACCTACCCCTCCTGCCCCACCCTGATCGAGGAAGATTTGGAACGTCGAATTGTTCCTGGATCGTTGGAGAGATGGAGAATGAGGAGAAACTCAGTTAGTTGCTCTTGGAGAAGGTAATTTCACTTTTAAGTTTAAGGACAGTCACCATACAATGTATGCTAGGCGATATGTCTTCAAAATGAAATGTCAGATAAAAGCAAAACTTACGAAAGTAAGAAGTGCACATGTGCATTTTCAGATTCGATCATTTAAAAAAAAATATCGTAAAACCTATTAATATCTATCATTATTGATACTAATATATAACAAGATTTCACGCGGTGTGCCGCAGGGATCAAATTTGGGACCATTACTATTTGTCAGTTATACCAGGTGTTCCTAAGTTCAAGATACAAACGAAGAGGGGGGTTCCTTGCATAATTTTCAGAAAAAATTCTTATAAACATTGGACCGCAAACGTTTCGTTTTCGAGATACAGAGTGCTTCAAGTTTTTTTCTCATAGTATCTACATTTCACAAGATATTCGACTGAAATTTGGCATGGATTAATATTACAATTTATAGTTCACACCATGTGACATGCCAATTCCGATTGCAAATATACCGGGTGATATTTTTTCTGGAACACTGTCGCCTGTTCTACTCCAGAACTCTTTTTTGGTGGACCACTGTTAATTTGAAAAATTGTAAAAGAAGCTTTGTTGTTATACTAAACTTTATGGTCTCTTGTAGTTTTGTCGTATCTGCTACCGATTTCACAAATTCGGTATTTCATGTATCGTCTTGCAAATGAAAATTCAAGAGTCTTTACATGGAACGCTATCCCATTAGAGTGATGCCTGGTCATCGAATGTTCTCTCATATTCACTTGCGTCTTTCAGAAACTGTATTTTTTTCTATGAAAAATATGAATTCAAGGAGACCACTAAGTGTGAGAACACTATGACTCGAAGAGTCAGTTCTGAACAAAGAAAAATTGGTGTTACTTTAAATACAAGTCATCAAGTTGTTTGGCGGATCTTGCGGGATTCTTTGCTATACCCTTATCACATTCAGAGGATGCAGGCACTCCTGGCTCGAGATTTTCATCCCAGGATCATTTTTTGTCAGTGGTACCTCAATAGACTATTAAGCAATCCTCATTTTGATTGCCAAATCCTATTCACTGATAAAGCCTGTTTCTCAAGAACTTCAATTTTAAATTTTCACAATGAACACGTATGGGCCGAGGAAAATCCACATGAAATTGTTGAAATTCATTTTCAAGAGCAATCTTCTTTAAATGGGTGGGGTGGTAACATTAGCGATTAATTGATTAGTCGTTTCTTTTTGCCAGGTCGACTTACCTGTCAATCATACAGACATTTTTCAGAAAACGATTTGACCTTGTTATTGGATCATTTTCCTCTTATGCTAAGACGTGAAATGAAGTTCATGCAGGACGATGCTCCCGCTCATTTTTCAGTTTTGGCTGTATTTGAACGAAAATTATGAAAACAGGTGGATTGGACTGGAGGACATCAATCATGGCGCGCCACATCCCCAGACTTAAATAGTTCCATATTTTTTATGTGACCATTTGAAATCTGTACTTAACGCCAGTGAACACCGTAGACGAACTTAGAAATTTTATAATAGGAGCATTTGATACAGTTACGTTATTCCGGGAGTGTTTGAAAAAGTTGGGGGCAAACCATGGTCGAGAACATTTTATCACGGAATTTTATTTTTTCGTAGGTGAATGAAACCAAAATTTTTAGAAAAATATGTATGATTATAACAGTGCTTTATCAACTAAGTTATTACAATTATTTATTTGAGAAAAAAATGTATTCTAGTTACATGCCTTATACTATTATCATTTTTCTTGGATTTGTAGAAAACTTGTTCAAAACTCTCGTTTCAATCCAGTCCTGATTTTCATTAAAAAAATTACGATGGACGTTCATCTAACTCAACCCAGTCAAAGTGTCCTTTCCCATTGTACTTCTCAGCCAGGTCTTTACCCTTGGAAGAGTACTAAAAGATCGTCCAACAGTAGCCGTAGTGGATAGGAAAGCATTCAAAATGAGGAGTGCATGAAAAAATATTAGCCTCCTCGAAAAGTCCAAAAGCCACTTCAATATCCGTTAATTTGTCCCCTGCTGAATCTTTCTTTTTGCACAGATTATAGCACAAATCTAATTCTGCAGAGATATCACCCAATTCAAAAAATTCCATGAAGATTTTGCGTTTTTTTCCAAATCTTTTGGAGTGCTTTTTTGCATGTATCAAAAATGAAGATGGGATAAGGCAAAAGCAGGTTTATTCTCGTGTGGAAATCTATAATTCAATTATAAGGTTAAAGACTCAAGATAAGAGATAATCAACGATCGTCTCCAGTATTTAATCACAGTCTCAGATTGCCGATTACTTCTGTGTATTTGCTTTGTAACAATTCGTGGAACTGTTAACTCAACGCCCATTTTCTCCGCGACATCAAGTGATTTTTTGAGTACTTCCTCAGAAACATGTTCAATTTCTTCTCGATCCTTCTTGATGACATCAAGGATTTCACCAACGTGTTTCCTCACCATAATCGCAGAGTACTTTGCAATCATGACTAAACCTATAATGAAAATTGGTTTAGTTACTGCAGAGTTCAATTGATAGGAAATTTTTCTTGTAGCATAGTTTCCTTCGATCGAGAGATGTTCTAGCGCATTGACGATTTCGTGAAAGGTGTTTGAAAAATTTCTGATGCTCTTGTATATCTTAGACCATCTGGTCTCACAGAGCCTTGATAAATTAGGAGCCTGCGGGTTGGCGACTCACGAAAGAAAGATATTATATCCTTAACAGTTGCAATCAAGTTTCTTATTTCCGGTAGTTTCCTAGCATTACTGATTACAAGGTTTAGTTTGTGGCATGAGCAGAGAAAAAATAAAGATTTATTGTACTTTTCCCTCAAAATGGCCTGTACACCACCTTCTTTTCCAGCCATTGTAGAACATCCATGAAAAAATCCAACACAATTCCCTGCTGAAACATTTTGATCGACTTAAAATCTCTGAATTGTGCTAGCGATTGTAGGGGCATCTTGAGATTTCAGCTCAACAAAGCCTATAAATTCCTCTCTGATTTTTGTTGATTCTCATCATAAAACCGCAATCCGATAGGAAGCTATTCTTTCCCAGCGATAACTGCTGGTTCATCAGCCATTACAGCGTAAGCTTTGCTTGTTTACAGTCATAAATAATTCTTTCTTTAACAACATCACCACATAATCCTATAATTTCATTCTGAATTTTTGGTCAAGTTAGACTGCATTTTTTCGACATCTATCCAAGTGATGCTTTAACTTCAGATCACCACATTCAATTCTCAAATTTAAAAGGTCAAAGAAAACTCCCTCATTTCCTTCCTTTCCTCTAAGTGGCAAATCAAGAGTTCCACAAAATATGATACAAGAAATAATTAATGACAATATTTATTTATTTTTTGGTCCTGTATATACCAACATCTCGCGACAAAGGGCCATAAAATGAATATTCTCGAAGTTCTAGAAATTCATGAACAGCAAAATGACACGGCAATAAATCAATTGAACGTGCAGACTATAACCTATAAAGAAAAAAATACGCAACTGAATCTTTCATTTTGAAAATATAGTAATACTACGAAACTCGAGTAACTGAAATCAAATTAAGCTAGTGATAGTAAACAAAGTAATTTCGTTTTTCTAACTAAAATGATTCATCACAAAGTAACGGACTACTCTATCCAATATTTTTTTTATTCGTAAAATAGTTATTTCAAGAATAGTATAGTATTCCAGCAACAAAATTTAATAACGATTAATATTTTTGCTTCCAGGAGGCGGCAGCTG
Organism: Megalocaria dilatata; assembly: GCA_034642435.1. Lineage (NCBI taxonomy): Eukaryota > Metazoa > Arthropoda > Insecta > Coleoptera > Coccinellidae > Megalocaria > Megalocaria dilatata. Next base: position 47,386,370 of record CM067858.1, on the reverse strand, counting down.
CCCCCCCTGCCCCTCGCTGGGTACACCCATGAATGGCGTAGTTTTTACTTGTCAAATGTCAAAAGATGACAGCTTCAAAAGTGACAACTGGGCGGATATTGGGTTATTAAAAATGAAACCTCTTATTGGAAAACACTTTATCAAAATTTGGAGGAAAACGCCAGATATGGTTTGAAATAGATTAAGAATTTGTGAACTTTTATTGAAATTATTTCGAATATGAACATTGTTTCAATTTAATACCAATATCTGCATGAGTTCTATATATTCAGAAGGTTGATTAACAAGAATGGGTAAGAAACGAACATCCGACCAGTAGGAGGTGAACAATCCACGTATATAACTTTATCTGGCAGTGTAAACAAACGCCTCTTAATTACTATCGATGTTTAACATGCACACCGGCTATTATTAAAACTCACATTCAAGATATAAGAAATACTGTAAATCACACCAGAACCTCACGTATAATTTCAGGCATACATGTAATTGCAATTTTCCGAGATATGCAAAGGTTTCTTTTCGTACCGCTTGTTGATGGCATGTTTTCCGCCTATTTACATCTAATGTTATTTTTATCCTTTACGAAAGAGTATGCGAGCAAGTGGTAAATAAAATATCTAGAAAGCCCTCACGGCAACCGAACATGAAAAGCGGCTGGATTCCCTGGTAAGGCCTTATTCTGGATGGACAGATATGCTAAACTTAATTATATAAAATTATAGGTTTTCCAACTGTTAAAATATCACGTGGAATAATCCTATTGCTTGTTAGTATTATTGCTGTTTTAGAGCGGGTGAAATGTTGTGATTCTCTACAGATAAAGACTCTTAGTATTTGGTTGAATGTGATAGTATCAATTTTTACAATCGAGACACCTTATGTGTTTAATATTTACGAATAAAAAAGAGCACTTACTTGACGTAGAGAGTCTTGCTACGCTAGTATAATATACAGAAAGAAACTCAAATGAAATCTCTCAACATTTCATAGAAAGAAAGTATTCATCATATTCATGAAAAGATTGTTAGAAATTATAGTATCAAAATGTACCCGAAATCAAAATGAACTGCTCCACAAAAGATATGGGTGAAACAATAACTGTACTAATACAAAATACAAAATATAACAATAAACTGAAGAAGTCTTCGTCCCCACCGTAGACGATCAAGAAACCAGACATTAACATTTTCTAAACAGCCTTCAGAAAAGATTAAACTCACTGTGATGTTCATAGTTGGATTATAGTTTTTCAAAATTTTACTGACAGATTTAATCTGTCAGTTTTCTACAATTTTAATTTAAAAAAAAATTTTATTCAAAAAACTTTTAGAATTAAATTAATGTCTTAATAAGCACCGCTTATATTTAATAAATGTATATGATCAATACTCAATATACAATGTCAAATGGAATAAATAAACCAACGAATAAAAAGAAAGGTCATTTAAAATTAATAAATAAATATTTGAAGGAGACAAAATTTTGTTTCTGATCTTATCATTATGAACAACCAATTCTTTTTCAAAAACATAAAACACAACTTAAGGACTTCTCAAAAAATATAATTTATTTGAAATATTCAATATATTTAAATATTCAAATAAGTTAATTCAAAAATCTCTCAAGACATGCACTATATCTTGAAAAAACAATTAGAATTCCGATAATCTCTACGTCGGTATTAGATAATATTTAAAATATCAAAATCAACAAACAATCAGTATATCTTACCTTGAAGTGTAACCGGAACTTGTTTAAACATATTAACATATATTAAATGTTTCAAATAAATTTTGTTTTTTGAAAAGTCCTTAAGTTGTGTTTTATGTTTTTGAAAAAGAATTGGTGGTTCATAATGATAAGATCAGAAACAAAATTTTGTCTCCTTCAAATATTTATTTATTAATTATAAATGACCTTTTTTATATTCGTTGGTTTATTTAACATTGTATATTGTGTTTCGATTATATACCTCTATTAAATATAAGCGGTGCTATTTAAGACATTAATTTAAATTCTAAAAGTTTTTTGAATAAATTTTTTTTTAAATTAAAATTGTAGAAGACTGACAGATTAAATATATTTTGATATTCAAATTTTGTTATATTTCTTATATCAAGTAGAGACCCTTTTTCTATTTTATTTTATACATAATATATAATTATATTTAGGCTTGAATAAATCTCATTATGGAGTGTCAATGGTTTAAAGAAAACCTTATAATAATATCTTACAGTTTTCTGTAATTTTGTGACGAACATAGACTATCTGGATTTTTAAAGTTAGACTATTTAAACAAGTTCCAGTTACACTTCAAGGTAAGATATACTGTTTGTTAGTTGATTTTGATATTTCAAATATTATCTAATACCGACGTAGAGATTATCGGAATTCTAATTGTTTTTTCAAGATATAGTGCATTCTTGAGAGATTTTTGAATGAACTTATTTGAATATTTAAATATATCAAATATTTCAAATAAATTATATTTTTTGAGAAGTCCTTAAGTTGTGTTTTATGTTTTTGAAAAAGAATTGGTTGTTTATAATTATAAGAACAGAAACAAAATTTTGTCCCTTTCAAATATTTATTTATTAATTTTAAATGACCTTTCTTATATTCGTTGGTTTATTTATTCCATTTGCCATTGTATATTGAGTTGTGAATATAAACGTCTATTAAATATAAGCGGTGCTTATTGAGACATTAATTTAATTCTAAAAGTTAAAAAAATGTATATGAGACAGTAATTTATTTCCACAAAAATGTTTGTACTACTACAGCAATTGTTTCACCTCGATGTGGCTTCCTCAGGTATTACATTGTACTGTCAATGTGCTTTGACACTCTTGTAACGTTTTTAAAATTTCACGAAAGGTAAATCAAAAACATTGTCCATTTACTTTTCTGGACAAGAAATTAATACTATTTTTGACAAAAAATTAACAACATAACTACTAAATATCTTTGAGATGTGTCGGATATGAATAATATTCTCGAGATAAATTCCACATTGCCTGTTTCACTCTTTTCGCTATTATTTCATTATCGATGGATATTTTGAAGCGAAATTTTAGGGTGAGATAGTTCTCGATACGATCTTCAAAATTAGTTATCGCAACACTCCTCATCTCTATTCAAAATCAAGGGGTTGGGCTCACCCCCGTTAGGGGGTTGAAGTTACGGGGATGAAAAAAGCGGAAAAGAAGACAAAACAGTCTTTATATGTAATAAAGAATAAATAGTGAGCTAATCAAGTGAATTTTGAATATTTGTGCATTAGAAATCGTACCGCTAATATTTTTCCGTTCGCTTTGATCTCAATAGTATTCTCGAAGAGCAAAATTGACCCATACGTTTTTTGTTGATTACGTTTCGCACAAACAGTAAATTATCTAAGCACTTGTTCTTAAAATTAAGATGATTTTATAGTGATATGGAATATTAATGATTCATGGGAATATGAACAGGCTTAATACCTTTCAGGTATTCATCCGACCTTACAATCTTTTTTGCTAATTTTAAGCCTCTATTTTTTTAGAAAGACTGGCAAGCGGTTGGAGAGTTTTGAATTTGACCAGCAATTCTTCATCAATGTAGTTAAATCGTTTGAGACTATTTTCGGGATAGACTTTGAATATCTGTAAATTAGAATTGAATTGATGTTGGGAGTAGATTAAATTCGTGCGGTTCTGATAGCAGATGTCGTTACTAGTTTATTATTCGATTGTCTCATCTGGAAACATCCTCATTTTGAAGTGCCATCATTAGGCTTTTTTCAGTATCTGTCACTGGAGTGAAGAAAATAGATTCTGTTTGCTCTGAAAATGTCCACATTTGTACAGATTGATGTGTTTTTGCGGGTAATTTTACTTCATTACTTCAATATGAAGAAAAAGGCCTTCGAAAGTCATTGTATCTTAGTGGATGCTTATGGTGACCATGCTCTACCTCAACGAACGTGTCAGAAGTGGTTTGTGCGAATTCAAAGAGGTAATTTTGATTCAGAAGACGAAGAACGACCCGTAGTGACATCAAAGTTTAAGAATGAGGAAGTAGAAGTATGGCTCGATGAAGATCCATTGAAAATGGAAGAGCAACTTTCAAAAACACTTGATGTTGGGGAAAAGTAGTAGCTAGCGACGGATAATAAACCTATAACCAATTTTTCACCATAAAGCTTCAATTTAATACAAAAAACCCCACCTATTTATACTTCTAATATATCCCTGGAAAGAGCGAGTAAAAAACTGGAATTTCTGAAACTTCAACACCCAATCTTTCATCAGCAGAAAAATCGAATGAGAGCTCTCATAACGTCATAGTAATGATAGTGAAGGACGGAGAAGGAGAAAATAAAGGACGGCACTGTGTGAGGGTAGGACAATACCAAAGGCGGTTAAAACCGACAATCAAAGCTCTCGAAATTTGTAATTAATGATCTTTCTTGTAGAGGCAACTCGAAATCATAATGGAATTTCAGCTTTTCATGCGAAAGGTCCATAGCCAATTTCAGAGGCGGGATGTAAAGGATTGAATTTTCTATTGGCCGATTTTAATAAGTGCAATCAGTAAAATGGCTGACGTAGTTTTTCCACTTTTGAACGGGGTTGAAGTCAAAGGATATTGAAGCGTGTGTAATTGGCTTCATGAGAGCTCTAATCGGAGAGTGACAAACTGAGGTGCAAATTTCATAGTGGTAGGTACCTCATGTGAATTTCATCAGATGACCTGTAATCTAGAAAGAAAATTATAAATTATCTTCGTATACAGATAGTTAATATTGCATTGAGTTGTCCTCTGATGTTAAAATTATCCGTCGTTTTCTTTTTAAATTTCATTATGAAATAACAATATGAAATTGAACAGTTACATATATAATTCATCATTTTGCAGCGTATTCAATTCATTCATTTATTCATTCATATGCATTCATTTATCCCTTACATATGTACTTAATCAAGTTAAAAGCTTCTCCAGAAAGGTAGAAAATAGTTACTTTGAGTACACTCCTATTACCTTGGCAGACAAACAATTCCACATGAAAAGAAGTTGTTATTTTTAGAATCAATCCAAGCTGCAACTTCGATCATCATCGTAAATTCTACGGGGTTAAGTAACTCGCATATGAGCGTTACTCTTTCATCAGGTGACTACTCAACAGTCTCCACAATCTACCCAAAGGCAAGTTGTGTGATAAGGGTAAGCATTATCACCGAGCAAAGCGAGAACCACTCCGAAGAGTTGAACCCATCCCGCTTTCAATTTCAGTTCGAAAACCGACACAATGACTGGTAGCAGCGAAGCACTATCCAACCGCTACTGGCTCTGCAGTACCCGAGTTGTTTGGAACGCAACTCACACGCTGAAGGGGCCTCCTATTTCCACCCACCTGAGCGCAGACCCAAGAAACAGGAAAATCCCAAGAATCGATACTTCAATTGATCTTGGTACGAGTACCGTTAATCCGGCCCACGAACCCTTGTGAAGTCTTTCAAGTGATCCTGGCTTCAAGCACCAACGGTCTAAGCCGTATCGTCGAGATCCACAAACCCCAGAAACGTCTCGAAATGATCTTGGTTCAGCACGAGGCCGGCCGAACCATCAAGTCCTTCTAAACCCTAAAGCACTTCTCGAGAAATCGTGAATCATGAATTACTCCGGCCAGGTAGATGGAATACCCTCCTAGTCTAGCCTGCAGACTTTTAATTACTGCCTCCTGAGGTCCAACGCCAAATTGGGTGACCAGGTCTTACGAATACTTCCTGAGGGCCGCAGTATATACATAATGCATTCGGCTATTGGACAGAAAAATCCAGCGATTTGATGCAATAGGGTAGAGAAACGCTAGTTTTAAGGGTGTAAGTCCTATGCTGCGACAGAGACCCTTATCACTGTGTTGGACAACGTGACTCAGCCCTCCATTTCACCTTTGCGGTGAAACTAGGGCCCCAGTCGAATGAACCTTTCATCACACTGGTCCAGTGACACGGCGTGAAAGTCTCTGCTTTAGGCATCAAGACTTAATCCTCCATTTCATCGAAATGGAACTAGGATCTTAGGGGCGAATTTCGATCATTAGTAGTTCATTTAAATTTTCGTGAATTTTAATCGCCTGTGAATTTTCAACGAAAGTGGTAGTCTGTGGACATTTAAATTTTCGTGAATTTCAATCGCCTGTGATTTTTCAACAAACGTGGTAGTCTGTGGAAGCTGCTAGGTGACAATGCCGTATATCCCTTATTAGTGATGGATTTGACCACACGACGCTCAACACGATACGATACTCATCAAAGCATTAGATGCTTTCTCGCTATGCTATGGCGAAATTAATCAATAAATTCAAAAGCTTGGAACAACTATTGAAGTGAAGACCTGTGCTTATCCAGTCAGGTCTAGTAAAATATCAACGTTGCAGTTGAGGGCATGAATGAACCATCAATTTCAAGACGAGCGTTGTTGAATGATTTCATTTTGAACCCTTATTGAAGCACTGATGTTGATAACGCTAATTTTCAAGGAGAAAGGCGCAACATGTCACACTACTCGTGAAACAAAAATTTATTGGAGCTATGTCAAAGGTGCTCCAGTAACGAGTTAAGTGCTGAAAGATCATATAAGAGCTGTTTTAAGCTAAGTAGAGCCAAAATTAGACGGAAATGCGATAACAATTTCATCAAAACAATGATTCTTTGTAAAAATAGCCGAGGCGGGGATTTGGCAGATATTGCACTCCATTATTAGCCCTAGAGTTTGTTCTTTTGAACGAAATGAAATTATCTCCTTTTCACAAAGGCAACGTATTTTTCTCTCAACATAAATGGAACCTTTAGCTGGAAGTCCCATAACTTGGTAGAAATATCGATATATTCCTAGGTAAACTTACTCATATGTATCGGGAGTTTTTTTTAGAGTGATAGAACTTTCGATAGGGATAACTGTGATTTGACAGAAGGTAGAAGCCATGTTGTTTTGACATTTCTGTTCAGTAAGCATTGACAAATTATCATGGAAAGACACACGCCGCAACAACGTTTACAAATTGCTGAAATTTATTTTCAAAATCAGTGTTCTATTCGCCGCCAAACTTATAGAGCACTTCGTGAAATTTATGGTTTACATAATCAACCATCAGAGCAGCTTATTCGTCGAACTATCGATAGATTTTTTCTTCTCGATGCAACAACAACAACAAGACAAAGAACTGTACGTAAAGAAGAAAATATTGCTGCTGTAAGTCATAGTGTTAATGATGATACAGATTTGACTATTCGCCGACGTTCACAAGTTGGACATGTGGTGGATGTGCATCCACTACATGGAGAATTTTGCGTAAAGATCTTGGTCTACACCCATACAAGATCCAACTGGTTCAAGAATTGAAGCCACTTTACCATAATAAGCCATACAACATCAAACTGGTTCAAGAGCTAAAGCCACTTGAAAATAATTACCGTCGTCTGTTTGCTGATTGGGCCCTAGAACAGCTTGAAGTTAATTCACTTTTTTATTGTAAAATTGTGTTTAGTGATGAAGCTCATTTCTGGTTGAATGGCTATGTAAATAAGCAAAATTGCCGTATATGGAGTGAAAACAATCCTCAAGAAGTTCTGCAGGTTCCAGTGCATCCTGAAAAATGCACTGTATGGTGTGCTTTACACGCTGGAGGCATCATCGGTCCATATTTCTTTAAAAAAGATGCTGGAACTAATGTTACAGTGAATGGTGCTCGTTACAAATCGATGATCAATGATTATTGTTCAAAATTTGAGTGCTATGGACCCCGATGTGTTTTGGTTCCAACAAGATGGTACTTCACCTCATGCTGCTACCATAACAATTGATTTGTTGAAAGGAAGATTTGGCGATAACATTATTTCAACAAATGGCCCAATTACTTGGCCTCCAAGACCATGCGACATAACTTCACTGGATTATTTTCTTTGGGGTTATTTCAATTCATTGGTTTATGCTGATAAACCAGAAACAATAGACGCTTTGGAAGCCAACATAACTCGTGTTATTGATGAAATAAGGCCTGAATTACTCGAAGAAGTGGTTCAAAATTGGTTTGGTGGAATGCGGTTCCTCAAAGCTAGTCGTGGTGGACATATGCCGGAAACTATTTTTAAAACATGAATGTCATAAAATTATCTTTCAAATAAAAAAAATTGACTTCACTCTTAATTTAAATGTGTTTTATTCAATTTAAAGTTCTATCACTCTAAAAAAAACACCCGATATATAAGGTATGGTAGTTCTTAACGCTTATTTCTCAGTTTTTGTGGTTTATCAGGATTCATCCAGTTATTGTAGTCACTTTGGATCGGTGAGTTCTAGTTGTGTGTTATCTGCCTCAAAGAGTACTTTATATCTGTTAACGCTGGTAGTGGTGTTAATACGTTTTCCCCTTTTTGCTTAATGGCAAAATATATTGACACCATCATCCAGGAAGGGTCTCTAGAATACTATGAATTTGTATGATTTTTCTATGTCTCGAGACCGGAGCCTAAGTAGAAGACATGCATATGTCGAAGCTTGTGGCTTCATTGTCAGTACCAGTTCTAATCATATATATTGTTTCATATGGAAAAAACTTGATTTTGAAGTATTATCATTAGGCTTTCTTTACAGTATCTATCATTTTGCTGTTCTTTGTGGATGTTTAGGGTGACCATGCTCTAGCTGAATTAACGTGTCAGAAGTGGTTTGCCAATAATATGATATTGAACCATGGATATTAATGAACCAACTGGCAACTGAATGCTTTCATAAAGTACCTTCTGCATCGCTATCAGAATATACTATTGATGATTGTGTACCAAAATCTGCGTAGTAACATTTTATGAAAAATCATGATTGATCAAAAATTATACACCGTTCCTAAAAGGTGAGTATTTATTTCTAAGAGATCAATATTTTAAACCGTATTTACTTCAATCAGCTGTTCAGTTCGGGCACAGAAAATTTTCTTCTTTTCAGATTCTTCAGGCCAATTAATCCCCTCGGCCCATCGCCCCTGTTATAACAACAGAACAACCCCTAATTCAAATTTGACGGTACGAAATCTGCTCAAATACATTTCCGTTGTTGTATCGGAAATGAGGCAGACATCAAAGTAATTCGGCAAGGGCGAGCTAAGACACAGAAAGGGGTAAGATATTCGAAGGAAAGGATAATGGAATCACTCCAAATGGGGGCTTAACACTTTCCAGTGGTTTTCGGATTGAATACTTAGTGTACTTAATTCATTGCTTTCTGAATACACATTGGCCACTTTCCGTTTCGGGGAATTCCTGGATCTTGCCAGTATATACCCTTGTGGGATTATTACGATGCCTGTCAGTCCTTCACGACCGACTGCGCATTACTGAACATATTTTGGATGGTTCATAATCTGGAAAGACAAGGTAGACATAATAAATTCGATAAAACTTCCTAAATATGAAATGAAAATTACATAGTTTTCCCTCAATTTTCATTCATATATATATATATATATATATATATATATATATATATACATGACTCGAGTTTCCTAGTATTTACTAAATTTTCAAACTGAATAAATTAAATTGTATCTTAACTATTATGTATTCGTCATTATAAAATAAAACACTTGTTTACATTTTCTACTTTATTTTTGGTATTGACGTACGTTTCGTCTTTGCTAGAAAGACTTCATCAGAATACGTCTTTCTAGCAAAGACGAAACGTACGTCAATACCAAAAATAAAGTAGAAAATGTAAACAAGTGTTTTATTTTATAATGACAATTACAACTGATTTCTACCAAGCAACGGCCCAATCTATCATAAATATTATGTATTCGTTGAAGGCTTCGGCTTTTGAAAAACCCCGCCAAAGGTTCGTCTGCTCTTTAATAGTTTTATTTCTAAAACGTTCTTGTGCTTAAATATTTCCATGAATTCCAGGATGTCTAGTTTTTTCCTTTCGCTTCCAGGTGTAATATTTCAAGATTGTCTAACTCTGGGGGAAGATATGATTGGTTTCGAAATGTTTCGCAAAATTAAAATGATCTTTCCGACTCCTAAATGATGATTGATGTTCTTTGAACCATTTTTGAAAGATCTCCCAGTTAATCCTATATATACGCTACTACACTGTTGACAACTCGATTTATAAACTTCAGAATTATTTAATTGGTTGTCTTAGACTTTTGCATTAAAAAAGAGGTTGAAAATTTTATGTGAGGGTGTGAAAGCTGTTTTTATGTTAGTTTTTGAAAATATTCGAGCGTTTTTTTACGAGATTGGTCCAAAATATCCTAGTTCAACAAATTTTTGTCATTATTTTCTTTCTTTGAAAGTGGGGTATATTTGTTTCAGAATAAGTTGATTTTCCTTTTTGTTTATGAGAGAATTGATGGTCTTTGTTTCGAATTGATTGTTTGTGGCTATTTGTTCAATTGTATTCAGTTCCATGTTCCGTGCAATAATTTAAAGGAATAGAAAAGATTTGAAAAGTTGGGTATGGTTTCATCTGTCCTTGTGGGTTTTCTGAATATATCAAAGGAAATTTTATCATTATTGTAATTTATTTGATTATCACTTTGTGGTCTCATAGTGAATTTGACCTTATGGTACAAACCATTAAGATATTCTTGTGTGTTTTCTAGTTCCGAATGTGTCCCACAGAAGAAATTCTTTGATTGTACCGGTCTCTACTTGTAGGAAAAACATCTTGATGATTAAAAGTAAAACAACTTAATTTATTTAATTTCAGGGTATGGTACTAACTACATATTTGAAATTAAGTTTTTACTTTTAATCATCATATCATCTACATATCTAAACCAAAAATGATATGCTTTTCGTGAATGGATATTGGGATTTTTCATTCGAAAAAGGACATAAAGATTTCAGCGAGGAGTGAGCTGAGAGAACATGAGAAGTTCATATTTCTGTTTGTGAAAGTTACTTTTGTGTTGAAAGTCATTTTTCTCCACTCAAAGTTCTAAAAGAATTCAAATTTAGTTTTCTATGACCGGATTAATGTAATATTTTGTTAGGATTTTTCGATTACATTCATACATTCTGCATGATATAAGTATGGGTAAATACGCACATCGTCAAAATTCTTGACCCCTCCCCCAATAAACTCTCAACTTGTTGAATGTGACATGATGATTTTTTGTGTGTGGAATCTTCACTATCTTATCACTTAAATGAAAACAATAAATCAGCAAAAAAGTTTCTTGTTCGGGAGAATACAGGTGTATTCGAAGTTAATCAGTTTTCAGCGAATAACGAGATTTGTAATATTGAGAATATTCCGCGGAAAATTCCAGGACATCTAATTTCTCAGTTTGACCGGGTAAGAAAAGTAGCCCTACATCAAGAAGCTTTGTCGAACCACCAGCTTGCGCAACGTTTGAATATTCCACGGACTTCAGTAAGGCGCATAGTGGCCCTTTAACTGGAAACCGGCAGCGTTGTCTGGAAAACGATGCCTGTCGACCCATAGTAACATCTGGAAGGGAAGACCATTATGTCGCAAATTTTACTCGAAGGAATCGAACGACATCTGTAACAGCCCTTCGAAGTCATTTGTTGAGGACCTATAGACGGGTAGTCTCAACCAGTACCCTAAGGAGACGGTTGAATTCCTCAAATTTAAGGGCAAGAAGACCTTTAAGAGTACCTCGGCAATCACCTGGACATAGAGCTACCCGTCGGCAATGCAGAACACCACCAAGACTGGCTTTTACCACAATGTTGCAACGTACTTTTTTCGGACAAGTCACAATTCGCTTTACAAAATGATAGACGACGAGAAAGGATTCGGAGAGATCCAGGCAGACTAGAGCGACTCAATTTCGCCCAGGAAGTTGTGCCCTTTCAATGTTCGGTCGGCATACCTCTCTTATTATCGTTGAACGAACAAAGACTGGTGCCATCTACGTAGAAAACATCATTGAACCAATCATTGCTTCTCTGCGCAATTTGGGGTTAATTTCATTTATCAGAATGATAACACCCCATTACACCGCACACGAAGGGTTCGAAACATTCTTCAAGAGAAAAATATCTAGAGAATGAAGTGGCCAGTAAACTCATCAGACATGAATCCAATTGAGCACGTTTAAGATTACTTAGAGAGAGCAATCCAATCGCCAAAACCCACCTTTAACATAAATAGAGGTTAATTCTTGATAGAAGAAATATATGAAATTATTTAAATATTTTCATATCAACCTTCTACATATTTAATTTCAAAAAATTATATTTAATGATTATAACTTCTGAAAATGAATTAAAATAATATCATATAAGTACCACTTATATCAAATGACATATAAAATAAACATTTATTATAAGACATCCAAATGGTATAACAAAATCCAATAAATAAAAATTGTTAACCAAAATCCTATTAATTAAATATTTTGAATAGACAAAATTTTGTTTCTGCTGATCAATCTTATGAAAACAAATATCTTTCAAATAGTCAATTCTCTGTTATAGCACAAGGACTATCTGTATAAAGAACGTTAAGGAACCAAATAATTATATATTATGAATGAAATAACATCAATAGAGGTTAATTCTTGATAGAAGGTATATAAAACTATTCAAATATTTTAATATTAGCCTTCTACATATTTAATTTCAAAAAATTATATTTAATGATTATAATTTTTGAAAGATATTTGTTTTCATAAGATTGATCAGCAGAAACAAAATTTTGTCTATTCAAAATATTTAATTTATAGGATTTTGGTTAACAATTTTTATTTATTGGATTTTGTTATACTATTTGGATGTCTTATAATGAATGTTTATTTTATATGTCATTTGATATAAGTGGTACTTATATGACATTATTTTAATTTATTTTCAGAAGTTATAATCATTAAATATAATTTTTTGAAATTAAATATGTAATATTAAAATATTTAAATAATTTTATTTACCTTCTATCAAGAATTCACCTCTATTTATGTTATTTTATTCATAATATATAATTATTTGGTTTCCTTAACATTCTTTATACAGATAGTACTTGTGCTATAGCAGAGGCCGTTAAATTGTCTTTCAATCTTTTATATCAAGGGTAAACCACAGAAATATTTACACATAGTTAACCGTTATACAACATTTAAAAATTTTTCAGTTTACCAGAAGTTTTCTAAATGGTTGAAAGGTGAGTAAATATTAGTTGTTGATTGATGTTATATTTATTGAATATGAATTATTTGAATACTGACGAAGCAAAGTCTCTCTTAAAACTTGTTTTTCAGTAATGTTTTTACATATCTTGAGTTTTTATATAAAGTAACTTAGTTAGATATCCAATAATATTGAATATTCTTAGTAAGATAGTTTTATGATGAAAATCTTAAGATTATGTTAGACATTTTTGAAAGATATTTGTTTTCATAAGATTGATCAGCAGAAACAAAATTTTGTCTATTCAAAATATTTAATTTATAGGATTTTGGTTAACAATTTTTATTTATTGGATTTTGTTATATCATTTGGATGTCTTATAATGAATGTCATTTGATATAAGTGGTACTTATATGACATTATTTTAATTTATTTTCAGAATTTATAATCATGAAATATAATTTTTTGAAATTAAATATGTAGAAGGCTAATGTTGAAATATTTAAATAACCCACCTTTAACTTTTCAGGACTTTGGTTTAGCTCTTCAGGAAGAATGGAAAGATTGGGCAGTTGATTGAAAGAAGAGGTGGTAATACGGATATTGAATTTGGATTCAGTTGTGAAATAACTATAATTAATCAAAAATAAATAATCGATAAATTTATATTTTTTTCATTTTTCCAATTTTGTCTCATCCTGCATATATTGCAGTTGAAATAGAGGAAAATATTCATCTCATTTCCAGAACATAGATTGTTTCTTTCCTGAGAAACCTAGGAGGGCTAATACTTTTGACGATGTGTGTAAATGTGATTACTTCTCCGAATTCAGATTATTGGAATAAAAATTCATAGTACAAAAACAACTTCGTTGAGAGAACCTTAAGGATGACATAAACATTGAAAATGAATTACACTCTACAAAGTGTAAAATTAGAAAAAGTTTAGGAAGGGGTGGGCCATTTAAAATGTGCTCTTTTGTTCGGCTAGAAACAAAAAACTAATGAATATTTTTTCAAAGTTACAGTTTATTATAAAGCTTGAACGTTGAAATTCATGAATGAAAAACAATATCCTTCGAATGACTTGATTATTAACGTAACACTTATCCTTAATGGATAAGTCCTTCGAGGTGAAAATGGGCTTCATCCCTGATACGCATCGAATGGTCACGAGGCTTCGTTTCTTGCACTAGTTAAACTTTTTAAACTTTCATACGAAGGTCTTCACGCAAAATTCTCCTAAGAGAAGTGCGAGCAATATTCGGTTTTTGAGAACGATGACGAGTTGATGTTGAAAGATGTTTAGAAACATTTTGGGCTACAGCAGCAGAATTTTCAGGTTTGCTCACTGGACGAGAACGTGATATCAAATAACGAACAAATTGATTCACAGATTGCCGTGAGAGCATTTCTTTTCTATTGAATATTCTACGTGAATTTCTAGCAGTTTGAATTGAAGATTCGCCACTTAGGAAGTAAGCTTTAAATATTTCCCAGTTTTGTTTCCCATTTTGTATCCTTATATAAGAGCATTGTTTTACCTAATTTGAATTGTTGAATAGTTGAAAATGATAAACTCATAATCATCTCAATTCCCCAATTTGTAAGGTTCAATAAATGGACCAAACTTACTTTAGGTCTTTACCTATTATGGTAAACCAATGCGCCTCAAATGGCGGCGTTTAAATACCTCACTATCCATCAAAACAACCAGTAATTAGTATTGATCGTTCCTAATCGTGATGCCACATAAATTAATGAGAACATTCGACGAATACAACATTGAGTGTCAGGAATTGATGAACAACAAATCATAGATTGTATCCAGATAGTCCTCCCATAGCTTGGGCGGATTTTGCCCCAATTACGAACGTTTCACTCCCATCAGGAAAACGAGATTTTAAAGAAACGAGTTCGTTAACTATGTTATCAATGATGCGTTAATATTTATAAATAATGAAGGTATGAAAGGAAGTTGTAATAATGTTATCCTAGATTTATGGAATTCAATTAAGATTGAGTTAGTGAAATATAAAAAATACTTTTAAAGCATTGTTTCATTCAAGTTGGGATAAAGGAATCCTGGAACAAGATTTATGTATTTTTATGAGCTTTTTTTTAGGAAAATACGTGCTATGGTTTCGCCCAACTGTCTGTAATTTTCGACTTTTGAGCTGAAAATAATAATATACGACTAGGTTGGACTCACTGATAAAGAATCCGAGGTCAAAAGTATTTCTGTCATGAACACGCTAACTTTCGAAATGAAAAATTTGCAGGGAATATTTGGGTTCTAAATATCTTGGCTAAGTTCTTTTATGGGCAAAATCAGTCCAATAGTTTCGCAGTTATTCACGTTTAAAATTTTTTAATAATTTTCCCAATATTTTCGAAACAACTGATTCAGCCCATCTGAAATTTGGTTTTCAGAATGATAGCGCTCATGCTCGTCCGAAATTTCGTGAGGATTATATGATAAGAGATGAAAAAAAAATTAGCGAATCAGTGTTGGGCGCTACCTTAAACACTATAACTTTCGAACGGTATGAGAAAAAGACTTGAAAGTTTCGGGTTATGTTTGATGCCTAAATATCTCAGTTGAGTTCGTGATTGTGTCGAATTAATCTAATGGTTCCAACACTTATATTTTTCTCTTATTATTTTCATTATTTTTTAAATTACAAATCCGACTGATCTGAAATTTGAGTTTTAGGAGAAAAATTATAATTCTCATGCTCCTGCAAACTCACATGAGAATCGATGATTAGAAGATTCAAAAAAAACATTTTGTGAGTAAAATGGAGTTAATCGCTGAAGAAACCATATTCTCACACCCTCACGATCAAGTTTAAATTTAGCATTTAACTGTAAAATAAAAGCTAATACAAATTTTCACTCAGCTGATAGCTTCATCACTCTCTTAAATTTAACAATCTCATGATTACCTGGCTAGAAAACTTCTTAGTGATCACAACCCAGTTGTGATGGAGCTGAAGATGCGTCGCTTCATTTAAGTTAGGCCAACAAGAAAAATGGCGGCAATAGATGTGAAAAGACTATACAATCCTGAGGAAGAAATAATGCAAGTCAAAGACTGGAGGAGAAAATCAAAGCTCTAGCAGATTTCATAAGAACTGATGTGGAGGTCCAATGGGAGGTCTTGAAGGGAGCATTGCTTAGGACTCAGGAAGAAGATGCAGGAAACATGATCCAGGAAAGGAAGCAGCCATGGATGAACAACGAGATCTTAGGACCTCGTTGGAAGAGCGAAGACAACATGAAACGAAACATTCTATCAAATACAAGGAGCTAAATAGAGACATCCCTGAAAGGTATAGAGAGGCTGAGGAAATATGGCTAACTAACCGATATGTTAGGACACATGAAAAGAAGTTGTTGCTGTTAAATCAATCCAACCTGCAACTTCCATCATCATCTTAAATTCTACCGGGTTAAGTAACTGGCATAATATGAGCGTGTGATAAGAGTATGCCCTGTCATTGCGCAAAGCGAGAACCAAAGAGTTGAACTCACCCGCATCCAGTTTTAGCTTCAGTTCGAAAACCTACACTGTGACTGGTAGCAGTGAAGCACTATCCAACCGCTATTGGCTCTGCAGCGTCAGTAACCGAGTTGTTTGGTACGTAACTTCACGCCGAAGGTGCTTCTTATTTCCACCCACCCGAACGCAGACCCAAGAAACAGGAAAATCCCCAGAATCGATGCTTCAATTAGTCCTGGTACGAGCACTGTTAATCCGGCCCGTACGTGAAGATCCACGAACCCTTGTGAAGTATTTCAATTGATCCTGGCTTCAAGCACCAACGGTCTCAGCCATATCGTCGAGATCCATAAATCCCGGAAACGTCTCGTAAATTATCCTAGTTCAGGCCGGTCGAACCAAATTTTCACACAGCTTTTAGCTTCATCACTCTCTTCAATTTAACAATCTCATGGGTACCTGGCTAGAAAACTTCTTAGTGATCACAACGCCGTTGTGATGGAGCTGAAGATGTGTCGTTTCATTTAAGTTAAACAAACAAGAAAAATGGCATCAGTGGATGTGAAAAGACAATACAATCCTGAGATAAGAAATAATGCTCTAGCAGATTCCATAAGAACTGATTTGAAATGCCCAATGGAAGGTCTTGAAGGGGGCATTGCTTGGTACTCAGGAAGAAGATGCAGGAAACATGATCCAAGAAAGGAAACAGTCATTGATGAACAACGATATCTTAAGAGCTCGTTGGAAGAGCGAAGACAGCATGAAACGAAACATTCCATTAAGCACAATGAGCTAAAAAGGGACATCCGTAAAAGGTATAGAGAAGCTAAGGAAATATGACTAACTAACCCATATGCTAGGACATTGAAGTTTTTTAAGAGAAACACGATTTATTTCATATCATAAAAAATCCGTAAAATGACAGGAGGAAAACACAAAAGGCATAGCGGGGTCTTAAGAGGAGTCAAGTAGTGGGTGTAAAGGAGAAGTTGAAGCGATGGGAAGAAATTGTTGAAGTCCTATTCGGTGACAATCAGCTAAATCAGCCTTAATCCATAGAGTTGAAGGAAACAAGACCCAGTATTACAATTGGATGAGGTTGTACGGTCTATCATATTACAGAACAAAGGCAAAGCCACATGCAGAAACTTTCAAAATATTGGTAGAGAAGATATGGAACTACAACGATGTTCAACACTTTTTACAGACTAGGAAAACTTTCCTCAGATTGGCTCACCTCTGTCTTCATTTCATCACCGAAGAAAAGCGAGATCGCTGACTGTAAAGGTTTTAGGGTGATAAGCTTGATGTCCCATATGTTGAAGACATTTCTACGTATTACACTAACTCGGATCTATCAGAAGAGTGAACAACAAATAGATTCAACCCTGGTTGGCTTCAAGAAAGGCTTGAGAACTCGTGAGGCGCTCTTCTCGCTCAATGTATCAGCAAAAAGGTGTAAAAAAATGAATGTCCATAAATATGCATTCTTTATCGACTACCGACAAGCCTTTGACTGAGTGTCTCATTAGAAAATGGCAGAGATCCTCAGGGCGACAGGTGCAGATTCTACGCATTATTACTGAGCACTTTTGGCGCCAAGCTGCTCGAGTTAGAGTGGATGGAGTCACATCTGATCAAGTGGCTATACGGAAAAGTGTACTATCCCCACTCCTTTTCAATCTTTACTCCGAGAAAATAATGAGGGCGGCACTTGAAGACGTCAATTTGGTTATCAAGATAAATGGTAAAGTAATATGCAACCTACGCCACACGGTGATAATAGCTGACAAACTTGCGGACTTACAAAGAGCGATGAATGTTATTGTGGAGCACATTCATCATTTCGGACTCTACATCAAGGTATGAAAAATAAAACTCATAGTTTTTTCCAAACATCAAAGACAGGGTGTTCTGCTCATTGATAATACAATCAATTAGATACCTTGGAGCTGTCATAAATTGTGAGACTAATCCAAAATTCGAGATTAAGACGCTCATAGAGCTGACCCAAAATGCTCTCACTAACTTGAGATAACTTGTCATTTCAGGTGATCTTGGGCTCCAGCTTCAAAATAATTATCTACCGAGTTTTGATGCGATATAAACAGGCATCAGGAGTAGACAAACATACTTGTGTTTTTAAATTTCATTTAGCATGTTTACATCACTATTACAAAATGTAGTTTACCCTTCTACAAACCATCATTCCTAGATTTAGAAGAACTTGATGACTTTTTTTTATCTTTCGCAGTCGAAGAATTGAATCAACAAAAGAAGATCAAGGTCCGTGTCATCATAATTAAAAACCAACTGATGATGTCGGCATTCAGAAAGGACGAATCAAAATGGAAAATATCGACGTGAGAGCGCATAGACGTGAAGTGACGGCTTTGAAATTAATATTTTTAATAATCGATTCGGGTTCAATCGTCCGGCGACGTGTATCCATTGTTGGAGGAATTAATAATTGGTTTGGATCACAATGCTCTCTGTGGCTGCGATGAGACTTGTTTAATGCATTTTAATTATTATCGACAGCGTTTTTTTCACGGCTATGAATTGTTTTTGAACCTCCATGCCGAAAATGAATGGTGTGATATTATTTTTGAGTGCAATGCTGAAGAATTTCAGATATGAGTACAAGATAATATGGCTCATTTTAGAGCTCCGTTCAAATTCCACAATTACGAAAATACTATGAAATCAAAGGTTTATTGTTATGATAAAGGGTTAAGGATCAAAATCAAATTTTCGGTGACTTTTTGCAACAGACATGAATAAGAGTTCAATTTTTAATTTCTAGGAAACTTCTATCAAGTATAAATCAAACTCAATAATATTTAATTACTAGAGTACTTTCTTCTATCAAACATAAATTATTATAATAGTTCGAAGTTTTCGAATTATAACTATAACAATTCTCTGAAATCTCTACAAATTTTGATTAAAGAATCTTTCAAACTATTATAATTTTTTCAAATTAAATAAAATAAACCTTCAAAATACTGTTCATTTTCATAGACATAAAATTATTGGCTCATAGTGTGGAAACCACCCATGGAATAAAGTTATTCGAATCCTTATGTCAGAAAATTATAAAAAACACTGGAACATGTCAACTTTTAAATTCAATAGTGCGCTTTTTGAACATAAATTTAAATAAACAGAGTGGTTCGCGTAAGTCTACCATAATGCTTCATCTTTATTTTGAATGGAACACCCTACATATTTTTATATTTTTTAAAGCTCCACAATAACCTGATTTCAACGAACTATATCATTTATGGTCTATTATGAATAATACTGGATGAAATTTCGAAAGTATTTATATTTGGTTTCAAGAAACTGAATACTTAAATAACATGATGTAATTGATTTTATTACATTAAAATAAATGCTCAAAATTCAAATTGTCCTATAAAACTCGTTCCTAACATTGTTTAAAATATGAGTTGCAATATTCCGCATTTCTGTAGTTATCTTTCCTTTGAGGTCTGAGGTGTTTATCGGCTTTCATGAACTTTGTTTTTGACCAACGGCGTATGGTCTGCCGATCTAGCTGGCCACTAAGTAGTACTTATTCATCCAATTAATTTATTGGGAAAGATTGCGTTTAAGTATGTGAGTTCTGACTATTGAAGCATAATGCGGTGGGGCTCCATCCTGCTGGAAACAGACATTTTCATTAGGTAGGTTTGAATCTATGGCATAAGGAAATAACAACTTCGCCTCTAACCAAACTCTAATATTTCTCGGCTGTCAATGTCCCATCTATGAGTGTAGGACCAATAATATGATCACCTATGATATCTGCCCAAACGTTCACCTTTTGAGGCTACTGCTTATATGTCTCATGCATCCAATGAGGACTCTCCGCTGACCAATATCTACAATTTTGTCAGATTACCTCCCAGTTTAATATATATGTTGATTCATCAGAACAAAGGATTATACCAAAAGCTATTTCATTTCTGTTCAGTTAATTCATCATTATTCATTTTATATGGATGAAGTTTTTCTTTGTGGAGACACCTTATGACAGTTGTATGACATTATTTTTACTGGCAGTTTGACGTATACTTTTCGTTGGATTCTCCGCAACATCTAACAAAATATATAATTTCACACTATCTTCAACAAATTGCGGTTTTCTTTTCAATGGTTTGACATGTCCGAGTTCTCTGAATTGTGCATGAATTTTAAACATAGTACCGTGTTAAATATTAAGTAACTCTTAATAAATAAGTTTCCCACTTCAACTTGACTTCTGAAATTATCCCCGTAACCGAACAAAATCTCAATTCGGTGAGTCTCAGTTGAATATTTTATTAGTACTTCAACAAAAAATACGTTTTCAATGTAAATCTCAACACCAAAACATCTGACTGATAAAAATCCACATTAATCCAGAGTTTCCTTATTTATCGACATATGTAAATAGTTTTTTAGGTATCCATGACAAAAAATGTTAACAAAACCAAGATCCATGAGCGTATCGAGATTTGATTTTAGAAATTTTCTCAACTTAATTGATAGTTCAGAATTTCATGAGTCTGTATTCAGGTTATTTAGAAAATACCATTATTTAACGCGTGATATATTATAAATCTCATTATTTTACCCAGTATTATACATAATAGATCATGCACTAGTTGAAATCAGGTTGTAAAGGAGCTTTAAAAAATATAAAAATATGCAGAGTGTTCCATTTAAAATGTAGAGGACTGTGTTGGACTTTCGTGAATCACCCTGTAAATTTAAATTTATGCTTAAGCGCACCATTGAATTTGAAATGACGTGTCCTAGTAATTTTTAAAAATCTTCTAACATGAGGATATACAGAATTTTATTCCATAAGTGGTTTCCACACTGTGTGTTAACACACAGGGTGGTTAATACCATTAACACAGGGTGGTTAACACCATTATTGAAATGTGAGTTTTTTATGATGAATTCGTCCAGGCCAAACCAAAAGGATAATCCAGACAAAAAGTATACAAGAAAAACTTCTTTTAGGAAAAATTGCTCCAGGTAGAAAACACGATGTTAACTTTACGAGATCTTAAAACCAAAAGGAAGAAAAGATTCATTTCATTCAACTGCTCCACCAAGCAGCATTTCGACGTAATGAAAAATAAATCTGAATTACATAAATGATGTTTATTACGCGATTCTTGATTGATAGGAAGTAACTGAAGGTGAAACAACACGTTATAAGGTTGTTTTTCTCATGAGGAAGTTGGTCCAAACAACCAGTACAAGATATAAACCTTTATTCACGTAATTCAAGTGGCAACTCAAAAAGTATTAGCCACGAGGGACGGCCTATTCAAAAAAAAATCTTTCATTCCCATCGCAAATATTGTGGAAAAACTTGGAAAGAATACTATACAACATTTGTAGACTATTCAAAAGAAGAGAGTGTACCAAAATGATCATGGAAGAAGAAGCAGCAATTCAGATATTTTCAGAATATTTTTGAGCTCGAAAAATGTATTCATTTCAAAAGATAATGAATTAACAATTAATATTGTCCATCACTGCATATTACTTTTTCCCACTTCTGAGGTTATTTCCGAATCCCGTCTCGGAAAAACTTCTGGTCTTTTGAAGCGATCCAATTTTGAAGCCAAAAATAGATAAAAAACAACAATTTTTTTTTTCATACGAGAAATCTAGTCAACACGACAGTTAATTTTGTCCGTGCACAAAAGAAGAAATTCCACAGATCAGATCAGGTCAATTCGAGTCACACAATTCGACTCATGGCATGACAAATCGATAATTAACACATACCATAGATACATATCGTCAATTCGTTTTGGCAGTTGAATGAATTTTCTTGATTTCTGTAACTAATCAAAGCTTTTAATTGCATTCGGCGCCATCGGAAGCACCCTGACGAATCATCAAATTATCGATCGATGGATTCGACAAAAAGAAACCATCACTTTGGAATGAGTGACTGTTATAATCTTTTCGTTTCCATCTGCAGACCTTTCAGGATCGTACTAGACTAATGGAACCTATTCGAATTATATGTAAGTTCGTTACAAGTACGTGATAAATAAATTACAAGGTCGATGCTAAAAGAGATAATTGAAATAATTTTAAATTCAGAATTATATCTTTTAACTTCCACAATATACAGGGTGTATATGAATAGTTGCGAAACAATTTAGGGGGTGGTTCCTTGTCAAAAAATAGGGTGGGTCTTTCATATAAAGTTTATTTTTTTGAGCCCCCTCTGCTTAGTTACAGCCCCCTAAAGATGGCGCTCGAAAAACAGTTTTTAATTTTTTCCTTAGCAACCAAAGAACTGACAAGAATAAAATTAAGCAGACATTTTATGCGGGCGAGAAGACAACCAAAAAAATTTTTTGGGTGTTGGGTATTTCAACTAAATAATGTGTTTTATTTACGAAAGAAAATGGGGCGCTGTTAATGAAAGACTCTTTACATTGTGGAAACCACTTATGGATTAAAATTATTCGTGCCCTTATGTTATAGAATTATAGAAAACACTGGGAGATGTCAACTTTCAAATTCAATGGTGCACCTTTTGAGCGTAAATTTGAATATCCAGGGTGACTCGCGTGAATCCAGCACAATCCGTCCCCTTTATTTTGAATGAAACATGTATATTTTCATATTTTTTAAAGCTTCTTAATTACCTGATTTCAACGAACTATATCATGTAGCCGATCCCCTTCATTGAATCTTCTTGAATAAATTCTGAAAATGATGAAGTCAAAATGTAATTGACACAATTGTTGTGTAAACAATGAATATTAACGGAAATTAAGTATTTTACCTTAAATCACATAAAACATTTTTGCAGCTCTGAAAAATTTGTTTTGATATTAGTCTATAAGGCGAATTTAATATTATTTTATATTCAGATTGAATGAACACTCTTTATAATGATCATCTATTAGAAAATCCAATTGGAATTAATTTAGATTACTATGATGAAAAAATTTCTCGTCGAAGTATACATTTCTACCGTGTATATTTGTATTTTCCATTCCAAAATTCAAAAATTTATAAAAGCATAGATTATTTTCAATTAGCATTAAGATTTATATAGATATAATTCAATTATATAATATTTTAATGGTAGATTCTTTTCACTCTCTGCTAAGCTACTAGCTATCGGCCAAAGCTTCTTCAGTCTATTAAATATAATTTATTGCAGAAGTCTGTCCTGTAATAAAGCGAATGAGGGTTTTCATTATGGGACCAGAAGAAATACAAACAATGATGAAGCATAAATACAGTTGATTATGTCCAGAGTACTCAGACCTGTTTCTGAATTTGCATTCTTTCAATACCTATAAGGTAATGAATTTCTTGTTCTTTCATTTTTTCATCTTTGTCGTACATCAAGAATAAAATGATAATATTAGCAAGACATTTTATTTACATTTAATAAATTAATGATATATTCGATTACCCCTCAGCTGAGTACACTCCTGCACATGTTTAGATATAATAATAATATAATAATAACAATAAAACGGTCGATGCCTGCTTGTGGCATTCCGTTCCACGCCATTTGAACTTTGTGGATTAACTGTGTCAGTCTGCGTGGACGATGATGCAAAGTGTTTGATTTCCATACCAACACCTGCTTCTTGGGGAAACTGCATAGTTGAAGTGGAGATGTACTGCCTGAGGGAATAAATCCCCAATCAATTACTGTGTACATATCTCTTAAAAACTACCTCAAGATAAAACCTCTCTCCACAGCCCGTGTCTTAGTCTTCTATGGAAATCGTTCACATCTAGACAAAATCGCAATTCGTCACTGAGGACGGAGTTATGACTTTCTGACTCTCAATGCATTTTTGGATCAGTTCAAACTTTGATGACTGTGGTCCGCAGTCAAAGGAATCAGTAACCATAGGCGGTTTGAATGGATGTCAAAGGCTCGAATGTAGACTACTCAAAGTAGCAGGTCTTCTTCTCCAATTCAGCAATTTGAAGGGTGATACCGAAACGTGATACGCCTCGGTGAATAAATTGTTGTGGCGCAAGATCGCAGTAACAAAGCCTACCCAGAACACAACTGAACTCCTAACTCGCACAATCTGAAAAAGCTTCTGAGGGATCTTCACAGAAGATCTAGGAGTATTAGGATAATAATAATAATACATAGACATTTGTGCTCTGTCTGATACCAAACACTAAATACCGAAACTGGTAAGCTGCACCTTTTCAGCATGTATGCCCCGCATATAAGAGACCTCAAAGAAGAAACAGCCCAATTCTATGAAATCATAGATGACCAAATATCTGAGATAGCACAAAATGAATGTATATTGATGATGGGAGACCTGAACGCCAGGATCTAAAACTACATAATCCGAGGAGTCAAACACCACTTTGACGAGGAACATAGGCATAACCTACAACATAAAATCACGTGGCAGAATTAGCGAGGACAAAACTTAACAATAGATTACATTCTATCGAACAGAACCATATATCCAATTCAGATAATATATGTGAGAAGTTCAACATCAGCCAATATAGGCTTTGATCATTTCCTGGTACTCTGCAAACTGCGTATCTACATACCAAAGAATACATTTTCTCCTAGCCCCGAAAAGCCAAGGAACTCTATCAAACTCGATTATATCAAAAAATTCAAACCAACCCATGGTAGAGGAGGATGATGTCGAAAACTCGTGGAAAAAATACTGTTGAACGTTCTAGCTGCAGCCAGAGAAGCCATTGGGAAAGAAAAGTCGATACAAACAAACAAAACAATGGTACACACCCGAAATCAAGGAACTGGCAAAACTAAAACGGAACGCTTGTCTACGATACAGAAATAATAAAACACCAAAAGAACGACAACACTTTCACAAATGGAAAACACAGTGAACATAGAAATTTGAAACATTAAACGAGAATATTTCAGGATATAATTCTGAATTTAAAGTGATCGTTTTGATGTATTGTCAAACTAAATCAAACGTTATTGATATTTGCCTTTTTTTAAATGATGTATATACAGCATTTTGAGACATATCAACCCTATTGGAAAATTCAATATTGTCACCATGGATTCCTTAGATAAAAATGATTTATGATTCTAATAAGATCACCATCTTGGATTTGACTATCAGACACGTCATATCGAAGTGACTTTGTGTAAAAAAAGATGTTCTGCGACTGAACAACTGTCCCAGAATCATGAAACCCCAAAATATCGTGAGCAGGTGTATATTCTCCTCCATTATCCATCAGCTATAATCACACAATTGAAACATTAATGTAGACTTACCAGTGTAATCGACCTCATCTTGTTCCATGTCTGGAAGCTCTCGGGTTGTCGATGGTTCCCGTGAATGCTAGAAATACGGGTAGTTCGAAGTTTAAAATATCGTTAAGCCCTGCAGAAATTAAACATAACTAGACCATTAGGAGTTGGTGTAATCTATTTCGAATTAAGTAATTCAAAAACGGTTAATATGATTATAATAATTCGAAATGTTTTGTTGCATGTGGTGGAAGATGGATAAAGGAATGGGAAAAATCAAAAGACGATGGTAATTTTCTCAGTAGGTTTATTGCGAAAATATTTCATTATGGAGTATTAAAGTGATGAACGAAATAAATGCGAAAATATATTCAAAAAAAATTGCAAAAGCAACGATAAGGCAAAGAACCAAAATGAATGCAGAAATGAATATGAAAAAAATTACGATAGCAGCAGCGAAAAAAGTTGTTAGTTGTTTATATGCGTTTTGAAATGCTTTGAGACCTCGTATTAAGGCTGTCACGGATGATGAAGTCAATAAGCTTCGAATCATGCATATTTTCTGCCTATGTCCCCACAATCACGATATCTATTCGGGTCTATTTGTGCTATCAACTCAACACTGTTGTAAGGTATACTATTCCAGGAAGGAACCTTCTATTCACTATAGCTTGATGTTATTTAGAGTTTTGGACAATAATCTGCCGTTACTTCATTTCATTAAAAAATATTTTCATTTGCGGAGCCTTTTGCCTGAATGAATTATTCCAGATTGATCACTAAAACTTACATCGGTGTGAATCGCTTCTCGCTATGCAAGACTTACATAAACATATTTCAAAATTCTCCAGAGAATCGCTTTCATATAATCACAGACACAAAATAAACAGAAAACACCTTTTTTGAAACGATTTAACGACAGCATATTCTATTCGCTTGGAATCAATAGTTGCATAGTCAATTAAAAAAATCTCTAAGGTTCGTGATCATTCTAACACGAAGACAATTCTTAAATATTTGATGAAGAAGTCGCACACACCTCAGGACAGACATCCAACTGGTCGATCCGTCTTTGTTTTTTCTAAGATCGATCGAATCGATAATGGTGGTTATAGATCGAATAATATATAATTAAGCTTTTAAAGTTAAGGACCGTTCACCTACTTTTATTCGAATTAGTATTCCACATCTGTGATGGAATGGAAACAGATAAGGGTTTGATCGTTAGCCAGTGGCGTACCGTGATTATTCAACTTTTTCATATTGCGATTATATTCACTTTGTAAATGCAATATTTGAGTATGTTTGAATCTTGAACTTTTACAAGATATTGGTATATTTATATTTATCGTAAGTGGAGCTTTTAATGTATTTTTGTTTTTTGCTGTGCGGAAATCGCCCTTGTGGAGGATATTTGTTTCAGAAAAAGTCATTGAATATTTTGCTTAGAATATTATGAGGGTAAATCAATAGGTTCCTCATTCATTAGATGTTTTTCTCTCAAATACATTCTGAAGGAATATATTGTTCTAATATTTTCGGTATACATTGGGTTTATCATATACAATTTGCATATAATATGAATCTTGAATTGATCTGTGAATGTGGAGGTCTTCATATATTGATCAGAGTTATTGGGGAGTATATATATAATTCCAGTACTTTTTTATTGATTCTAAATATCAAAATTTTCTTTGAATGCACAAATATTATTCGGTTGTTTCATAATATTGATTCAGATTCTTCATTTATATTTCAAAAACTACCAATACCCCATAATTTAACTACTGATTTCACATATTTTTTAACAATTGAAGGTATAAGGGAAGTGACTGAAAGAGAATCCGGAAAAATAAGTAACCTGGTCGAAACATAGAGATGATTGTGATATTTACAAAAATAATTATGAACTGTGGTTAGAAACTGGCAAAGTTAGTTGATGACTTTTTAAATTATACGCTTTTCGATGTTTTATTTTCGAATATTATAATTCGAAATAATAATTGAAAAGTAAAGATGCAATCCTCAAGTTTGAAGAGATCATTCAACGGAATTCCTATGTAAATTTGTTTACAAATTTGGAAAATTCAAGCAGATTGTTTTTGTTTAATTATTTACAAATATTGCAGTTTTGGTATTGAGAAGCGAAGGAAGATTGAACCGTCTGTAGAAATATAAAATATATGGAGAAGCTTCTTTATTCACCCTTGCAATTTTATAAATGACCTTTTCTGAATTATTGCTGCTTATAAGATAGTAGTTACTTATTGATTTGTGAGTTCGAAGCCCTGATTCAAAAATATAGAGTCATATTGAAAATTAGTTTAAGACTCTTCATGCAGAAGGGTCCTTCATTAATTAACAATGAAGGTTTGATATATCAACTTAATTCTCACTTAATTTGGAGCTTGAATAATATGTTCCGAATGAAATGTCAATCAAATGTCCACTACAGCTTCGTTGACACTGACGCACCCGATCGCTCACATTTTTGATCAATCTGTGTAATTATTCCCGATGTATTCAATAAATAACTTGACGAGTATTCTCTTCGAAGTACTCCAAAGTCTGTGGCTGGCTGGCATCAGCTATACAGAAAAAGATCTTCACATCGTCCGCAAATAACAAAAATTTACTAAATTTAAAACATTTATTTATATCATTAATATCAATTATAAATTAAAGAGACCCAAGGAGAGACCCCTGAGGCACCTCCGATCAATATATATTTTAAGTTCGGAGTTGTGACTGTAATTGACATTTGACAGAAATGATAGTCACTCGGGTATGAAAATTAAGTAATGATCAATATTAAAATTGATACTGGGCGCACGAAAATTATTTTTCAATTAATAACATGAAGAATAACTGTTGTATAGTTAAAAAGAAAAAAAATTCAAGAAATGTAAAACATTCGATGAACTCATAAGAAATGAGACAACGATGGTTCTTTCTTCCACATAAATATAGAACAATTTCGACAGTTGAAAATTTAAACATTTTAAATATAAAAATCTATTCCATACGTCTTCTAATAAAGAAATTCAACGTGTTAAAGACATATAGCTTATACCAATAAACTGAAAGTTCATAAAAAATAATTGAAAATAATCAGAAAATTTTCATGAAATTTATAGAATTAAAGAAATATTTGAAAATTATTCGATGAATATTATATTGATGAATTAACAATCAAAAAGTGTTTTTTATTAAAATTGAGTTTTCGTCTAGGAAAAACACGTTGCATTTTGTTTTGATTAATTTCCATTGGAGGACTTTTGTACTCTCAGAATTACAATATGCATTTAGATTTTTAAGTAACAATAAGGACGAAACAATATTGCCTCAACCTACTCAGTTCATTTAAGGCATTGATTTCTTAAATATATAACAATTTTTAATTTAATCAGCATCGTTTAAATCATTTCATAGAAGTTTTCAGAATTTTTCAATTTCAAATTTTATAAAACTCTCATTGATGGAAATTTTTCTCATCAATGGAAATTTTTTTTTTCAAATAATATATGATGAAAATATTGAATTATTCAAAAAAATTACCCAATCTATTTATCTACCTCTGTTTATTCATTCTAATGAATAATTGTTGACGTTTCGATTGGATTTCGAACAGAAAAATCAAACACGGGTTCCATTTGACTTGAAAACTATATTGTTTATATAAACACAAAAGTTTTTTTCCCGAAATATTATAACTAACCAGTTGTCATAACAAAAATCTTCATTAATCAGTCGAATTTAATCGTTGGAGATAATTTTAGACTGATGATTTTCAAAATATAGCTGGAAGTATGCGATCGCCAATTTGCCCTACAGAGACTAGCAAGCTTCATTAATTGATGACTGATTTATACATTGAAAATAAATTGATAATATGAAAATAAAATCTTACCGGTTGAAGAATCCAAAAATAAATTTTTGGTAATTTATTTGCCCCTGGGAAAATCATTCTCGTTCCTTATCTGGATGAAGATTTCATCTCAGTTCAGGTTCGATTACCGAAATCACCTCATTTAATGCAAAATATATCTCAGGTCCTTAACCACAATAATTTTCTCCATCCCCAATAATCGATATGCGATTTGATTCGATCCCATAACTACGCCTCTGGCAATAGAGAGCTGTTGGAAATGGACGCTATTTCATCTTATTCCTAACCCATCTAAAGACGAATATATAAACTGGGACTTGATTGTGGAGTAACAAAATTTCATTAAATTAATGGTATGGGACCAATCCCTCATTTTTTCGTAATAATGGGTATTGATAGGTTAGAGAAATTCCAATTTCGAATGGATCCTTTGGTGATCGATAACCCTAGACATTTTGTCTTTTTTTTAATGGATTCGTCCGATGGGTGGATGTATTTCGAAGTAACCCTTTCTCAAAGAAAGCGAAATTTGAAAGGGGGAAAATTACAAGGCGATTGGCGGTTATTTTGCGTAAGGATTCAATGAATTAATTTTATTAAACTAAGTGCCTGTATCCTTCCTAATTAGGTACTTCGAAATACTTAGAATCCCAAATTATAAATCAAGTTTTCGAAAGAAATGTCTAAAATTTTTTAGTACTTCAGGAAAAGGAGTTTATTAGAATTCTCACAAATATAAAAATATCTTCATATGATTTTGTTA
This sequence comes from Megalocaria dilatata, assembly GCA_034642435.1. Lineage (NCBI taxonomy): Eukaryota > Metazoa > Arthropoda > Insecta > Coleoptera > Coccinellidae > Megalocaria > Megalocaria dilatata. Next base: position 47,355,800 of record CM067858.1, on the reverse strand, counting down.
AGTATTAATCATATTAAACATTTGAATGATACTTTAATTCAATATATTTATATCGTGGATCATTTAAGGAATGAAATTTATAAACAACGTTGCGTTTAAGGTTTTCTGAATATAAAATTTGGTGCAACCTGAAACGGATTTTTCGGAATGCTGTTAGATTAAATTAAATGAAAGTTTGAATATCAAAACAGATTTAGTCGGTTAGTCTTCTACAATTTTAATTTCAAAAAATTTATTTAAGAAACTTTAAGAATTAAATTAATGTCTTTATAAGCACTGCTCATATTTAATAGACGTATAAAATCGAAATTCATCACACAATATCAAATGAAATTAAGGAAAACCAAGAAATATAAATTGTCAATTAAAATTAATAAATAAATAAACAAATATTTTTTGTTTCGTTCCAGGCATGCGTACTGAACTCTTCAGACAAACGTACGAAGCCCTGTTTTTTACAAAATGTATTGTTTTCTGATCCTATATTTATGAAAAATAACTCTTTCTCAAAAATATAAAACATAATTTTAAGAACTTCTAAAAAAATAATTTATTTGAAATATTTAATATATTTAAATATTTCTGAAGATTGCATTCGGTAAGTCTATTTATTGTTAATTGATTTTATTATTTTTTATATGTAAAGTTGAACTGGTCTTATCTGAATTTTAATTATTTTTTGAGGATATGCTACATGTTTTGAGATTTTTTGAAGTAATTTATTCAAATATATTAAATATTTCAAATAAATTAGTTTTTTGGAAGTTCTTAAAATTATGTTTCATATTTTTGAGAAAGAATTATTTTTCATAAATATAGGATCAGAAAACAATACATTTTGTCACAAACAGGGCTTCGTACGTTTGTCTGAAGAGTTCAGTACGCAACAAACGAAACAAAGAATGTTTGTTTATTTATTTATTAATTTTAATTGACAATTTATATTCGTTGGTTTTTCTTAATTCCATTTGATATTGTATGATGAATTTCGATTTTATACGTCTATTAAATATGAGCAGTGCTTATAAAGACATTAATTTAATTTTTGAAGTTTCTTAAATAAATTTTTTGAAATTAAAATTGTGAAAGACTAACAGATTAAATCTGTTTTGATATTCAAATATTGTAATAATCCTTCTATCAAGTAAAAAACCCTTCCTTATTATTTTATTAAATGAATGTATCACATTTAATTCTCTAAATAGTTTTGGCATCGAAAAATTTTACGTTCAACTAAATGAATAAATAAAATAATATTAAGTAAGGTTATTCTGATTTTCACAAGATTTTATTGTTATTATAATACCAGAGACATCTTTTTTTGGGTTTTAGTGTTCAATAAAAATTTTTGTACATACTCTAATATAAATAGAAGCCGATTTCGAAAACAAATTCAGTTATTTGAAAATGTAGGATACCACCTACCTGAAAATGCTACTGTGATTATCAAAATTTGTGAAAATCAAAATATTAAATATTATTCAATATGGAATTTCATCAAGTAAAGACTGATTCAATTAAACATTCGAATAAATAAAAGTAAATAAATTCTTTGAATTAAAAACTGAAAATACCACTTTTTCGTGCACTGTTCTTCGGATTCACAGAAATACAATATTATCCCAATTTCTTCACTTTTCTAACTTAATTTTTCAAAATTATGGAAACACTAGAAAAAAATTCCCCACGTTTGACCCATAAAGATAAGATTAGTTCCCGTAATTATCGAGAGAAAAGGCCGAATTCAATTTCCCAGGCTTGTTTGATTCATTCGCATAGTTCAGACGGAATGAAATTTCTTTGAGTATTCTAAATCATTTCTCTTAAAGAGAAGCCCTTCTTCCTCCAGAAGTACGATAAAATAACGGTCTCTGCCCATTCATAACGCATAATTAATTAAAATCTAATTGCACTTTCGGCGCGTCCTCTAAAACTCGCTGTTTTGTAAAGGAAAACGTTGATATTGGGGATATTCATCATTACTTTGACAAAGAAAGACGGTAATGGTGGCTGTTCTTCGTACGTCCGACCACCCCTCTCACTTTTACAACCCCAAGAGCACCCTCAAGAACAAACTGTTTAAAGTCTTAATTTCTACACGAGCAATTATTTCCATTGTCGTGGAGGATTTTATTGTAACAGTGTTGCGTGAAGTGGGAATTAATTTAAATTATTGGGTTTAGATTTCAGGGTGGGGTCAGTTCTTCACAAAGGTTTATATTATTTGAAAGAAAGATGTAGCTAGGTGAAAATTTATCATTTTTATTTTTCTTGTGAGAATCACAAGAAAAAACTTTTGCGACGTCTTCAGAAGAATACAAATTTTTTGGAATTTTCATGTTCTCAAATGGTTTTCAAATATATTTTTTTAATACAAACAAAGAAATGAACTTTAACACCTTTGATTAAAAAAATACATTAATTGCGTCTTAGGAAAATAAGATCCCTTTTGATAGAGAATAAAATTTTTTCAAATAACGCACAGAATTCTAAACAATTTAGAATAAAGGAATAAAGAAATGATACAAAATATAACTTAAATTTTAATATCAAAACCGATTTAATCTGTTAGTCTTCTACAATTTTGATTTAAAAAATTTTAGAATTAAATTAATGTCTTATAAGCACAGCTCATATTTAATAGACGTATAAAATCAAAACTCAATATAAAATATCGAATGGAATAAATAACCCAACATTGTCAATCAAAATTAAAAAATAAATATCTTAATGAGACCAAATTTTGTTTCTGATCTTACAATTATAACAACTAATTCCTTTTCAAAATACAAAACATAAGTTTAAGGACTTCTCAGAAAATATAATTTATTTGAAATATCTACTATATTTAAATAAGCCACTTCAAAAATCTCTCAAAAACATGTATTTTATCTTCAAAAACAATTAGAATTCCGATAAGGTCTTCATCGGTCCAACTTCACATTCAAAAAATCAAATCAATTAACAACAAATACAACTTATCTAAACATTTCTTGTTATCCTCGTTTGGACACCAAATTCAAGATATTCTATGTTCGTCAGACAAATCACAGAAAGCTGTAAGGTATTATATGGTTTTCTTTATACCACCTGATATCCCAGAATGAGTTTTATTCCAACCTAGTATAATTATTATTATTATAATATATTAAATATAAAATGAAACAATAAGAGGTTTTTTTTTTTGATAGAAGGAATATTACAAAATTTGAATATCGAAACAGATTTAATCTGTTTACATTTTTGACATTACACCAATAGTGTATTGCTTTTACTGCAGAAATAAACAAAAACATAAACAGAACACATTTATTCGGCCCCATCAAATTGTATGATATTTGTTTTTGCTTTTTGAAGGTACTCTTTTGTATTTTTACTGAATAATACCATCAAGGTTGACTCTTTTATATTCTAAGGAATTTTGTTGAAAATTATCGTGTATCCTCCCTGACTCTAACTGAAGCAATACTCGAAAACTGCATTAAGAAAATGCGTAAATAATTGAATTTTTTTGGTAGTAAAACTTTTCTAAAAATTTGTTATGATTCTGCTTGAATTTTACAAATTTTCTTCACTTTTAATACTAACAAATCTAAAATAAATGGAAGTTTATACATGATCGAAGGTATATAAAAATTATTGAATATTTTAATATTAACAGATATTTTAAAAAACCAATTTTAATGTGAGTCAATACTTGATAGAAGTAAAATTTAAATGACTTTAAATTCAGAATTATAAATTCCATTTAGATAATTTTGGAAAAGTGGATTTCCTTGTATTTGTATGTTAATATACATACTTATATAGTTTTTGTTAATACATTTCAAGTCGGGATGTAAAAAGGTTTTTTCCCAGACATTGAAAAATATTTTATATTGATTATATATAAGGATATCAATTTGATAGTTTTTGTATATAGTTTCAATATATAATGTAGAAGTTAGAATATATAATTCTGAATTTAAAGTCATTTGAATTTAAAGACATTAACAGATATATTCTGTTAGCCTTCTACATATTTAATTTCAAAAAATTATTATATATTTAATATCATAATATAACTTCAGGAATTAAATTAATGTCATAGAAGCACCGCTTATATCAAACGACATATAAAATAAACATTTATTATAAGACATCCAAATGAGATAACAAAATCCAATAAATATAAATTGTTGTAATCCTATTAATTAAATATTATAATATCAAATATAATTTTTTGAAATAAAATATGTAGAAGGCCAACAAAATATGTCTGTTAATATTAAAATATTCAATAAATTTTATATACCTTCTATCCAGTATAAACCTCCATTTATTTTATTTTATTCATAATATATATTATAGTTATTTGGTTTCCTTAACATTCTTTATACAGATGCCCTGGTGATAAAACAGAGGCCGTTAAATTGCCAGTCAATCTTTAATAATCACTATTTATTGAAGGTCACGTAGGACACTATTTAAATGTTCAGAATTCGTTTGCCAAGATGTTTCTCATTGATAAGGTGAGTAAATATTTTTTGTTGATTGATATTATATATTATTTTAAATGTGATTGAGTACTGACGAGCAACTCTTATGTGTTTTTTAGTAATGTTTTTACATATCTTGAGATTTTCTAAAAAGTAACTTGTTGGATATCCAATAATATTGAATATTCCAAGTAAGATAGATTTTTGATGAAATTCTTAGAATTATGTTAAACATTTTTGAAAGATATCCGTTTTCATAAGAGGTATGAGCAGAAACAAAATTTTGTCTACTCAAAATATTTAATTTATAGGATTTTTGTTAACTTTTTATATTTATTGGATTTTGTTATCTCATTTGGATATCTTGTAATGAATGTATATTTTATATGTCGTTTGATATAAGTGGTGCTTATATGACATTAATTTAATTCCTGAAGTTATAATATTAAATATAATTTTTTGAAATTAAATATGTAGAAGGCTAACAGAATATGTCTGTTAATATTAAAATATTTAATAAATTAACAAAACTACTCGAAAATCGAACAACACAAAATCTATCATATTGCTCTATTTTATATTTACGCTTCAACGGAATGTACCATTATTTTATGAGCAAAAAATCTAATTATACCTCCAGACAACTACGGGTGAGGCTTGTATAAATCAAAATAATCGTTGAATGAGATCGAGGAATGACCAGGAATAAATATTCATCTGTATTCTTCCATAAAAGGGAATTTCAATGAATAATATAAAAAATTGCGATGCACAAAACCCAGTGCCTGTCAGACACACACCAGACCATACCTTTCGAACTTCAAGAGCAATTTGTGGAATATTATTTCTGAATTGTGTTAATCGATTCAGGCTGGAAACTACGACTCAACCTGTTATTATGATAAAATCATTTCAAAATTGGATATAACCGCAGCTAAAGCGCAACCATAATCGGTCCTTTTTATATTGTTATTCGAATCGCACATAAGAAACGCAATTTTCCAAAATTGTTCGGCGGAATTTGGGGGAGAAAAATAAGTTGAAGGGGTCCCGATAATTGATACTAAATTTGATTTATTGATACATTCTGTGAGATTCTTTTTTCGTTTGTTATTCATTCAAACTTTTAGCACAATCATTCATAATGGTCCAGAATTTCAGAATCTCTAAATATTTTTACAGATAATAGCTGAATTAATTTGTCGGAACCTATTCAGATTTTAATCTGGATGAATCTCTTGAAAACATCTAGAATTAGATTTTAAACATGCTCTTAATAACATTGTATCACTTTATAGACATATATTTTATCAGCACATGTGATAATTTACTAACGAAGAATCAAAGAAAATATAAAGTATTGAATATTGAATTGTATCAGTTCTTACTTGGTGAAAATCCATATTAAATAATTTAAAATAAGGTTATTCTGATTTTCACAAATTTTATTGTTAAACTCACAACAATTGTTTCGCTATCACAGTAGAATTATCAGGCAAGATCAGATTTTGAATAACTTAAATAAAAATATATAAATAACTTAAATAAAAAGTTATTCAAAATGTGATCTTGCCTGAAGATTCTACTCTGATAGCGAAACAATTGTTGTGAGTTTAAGAATAAAATTTGTGAAAATCAGAATAACCTTATTTTAAATTATTTAAATTATAAAGTATTGACTAAATTATTCAAATTAATCACCTTATACAAATTGTCGATTGGATATTAAGGAATAACAAGTTCAGTCGCCAAAAAATGTTCCACATGTAATTCAAAAAGGTCTTTTATATTTTCCTTTTCAAAAAATAGATAGTATATTCTCCACAAAAATTCAAACCCAAGTCTCTTCAGTTAAGAGATATTTGGATAAAAATAAGATAATCAACAAAAGTATACATATTATCTTTAAATATTCAGTGAAAAAGGCTAAGTTTTAGATAATGCATGGCATATGCAAAAATTAGGTTATTCCACAGAAATATATAACGAAAGAAGATACGACATAGACTAAGCATTAGAAAATTAGAAAATCGCTACGCGCATGTGTGATAATACAAAAATATTTTCAAACAATATATCGGGTGTTTTTTCTAGAGTGATAGAACTTTCGATAGGGATAACTATTATTTGACAGAAAGGAGAAGCCATTTTGTTTCGACATTTCTGTTCAGTAAGCATTGATTAATTATTATAGCAAGACTCACGCTGCAACAACGTTTACAAATTGTTGAAATTCATTTTCAAAATCAGTGTTCTGTTCGCCAAATTTATAGAGCACTTCGTGAAATTTATGGTTTGCATAATCGTCCACCAGAGCAGCTTATTCGTCGAACTATCCAACTATCGGTAGATTTCGGACAACATTTTCTCTACTCGATGCAACAACAACAACAAGACAAAGAACTGTACGCACAGAAGAAAATATTGCTGCTTTAAGTCATAGTGTTAATGATGAATCAGATTTATCTATTCGTCGATGTTCACAAGAAGTTGGACTCTGTGCATCAACCACATGAAAAATTTTGGGTACCTTGGTCTACATCCATATAAGATCCAACTGGTTCAAGAACTAAAGCCACTTGACCATAATAAGCGTCATTTGTTTGCTGATTGGGCCCTAGAACAGCTTGAAGTTGATCCACTTTTTTATCGTGAATTTGTGTTTAGTGATGAAGCTCATTTCTGGTTGAACGGCTATCTAAACAAGCCAAATTGCCGTATATGGAGTGAAAACAATCGTTAAGGAGTTCTGCAGATTCCATTGCATCCTGAAAAAATGCACTGTATGGTGTGTTTTACACGCTGGAGGCATCATCGGTCCATATTTTTTTAAAAACGATGCTGCAGCTAATGTTACAGAGAATGGTGCTCGTTACAGATCGATGATAAATAATTATTTGTTTCAAAATTTGTATGGTATCGACCCAGAATTGTTTTGCTCTCAAGAAGATGGTGCTACAACTCATGCTGCTACCGTAACAATTGATTTATTGAAAGAAATATTTGGCGATAACACTATTTCGAGAAACGGTCCGATTAATTGGCCTCCAAGATTATACGATATAACTCCACTGGATTAATTTCCTAGGGTTTATGTGAAGTCATTGGTCTATGCTGATAAACCAAAAACAATAGACGCTGTGGAAGCCAACATAACTCGTGTTATTGATGAAATAAGGCCTGAATTACTCGGAAAAGTGGTCCAAAATTGGTCTGGTCGAATGCGGTTCCTCAGACCTAGTCGTGGTGGACATATGCCGGGAATTATTTTTGAAACATAAATGTCATAAAATTACCTCTTAAATAAAAAAAATGCCTTCAATCTTAATTTAAATGTGTTTTATTTCAATTTAAAGTTCTATCACTCTAAAAAAAACACCAGATATATTGAAAATTTACTATGAAGAGTTTTTTGAGTATTACAGATAATAGTTTTCTAATGCTAAGTCTGTGTTGTATCTTCTTGTATTAAATATTTCTGTGTAATAATCTAATTTTTCCATATTCCGTACATTATTCAAAAATTATTACTTTTTTCTGAATATTTGATGAAGATGGTATGTATATTTTTTAATGATAATTTTATTTTTATTCAATTAACTTCTAACTGAAGAGACAATCTAGTTTATGAAAAGGAAAATAAAAAAGATCTTTTTGACTTCTATGTGTGACATTTTTTGTCGATTGAACTTGTTATATCTTAATATCTAATAGGAACAATTTGTATTAGGTGATGAATTTAAATAATTTGGTCAATACTATATATTTCCTTTGATTCTTTATAAGTTAATGATCACCAGATGTGCTGATAATATATATGTCTATAAAGTAATACAGTGTTATCTAGGGCATGTTTAAAATTTAATTCTGAATGTTTTCAAGAGATTTATTCAGATTAAAATCTGTAGAGGTTTTGGAGCTATTATCTGTAATATTCAAAAAACTCTTTATAGTATATTTTCAATATATATATATATATATATATATATATATATATATATATATGTTTTCCGAAAGCTAGGCAAGAAATAAAGAGTAACCAACAAGCCTCCTTTCAGTCGACATCCCTGAAAAAAATTTTCCTTGTGTATATATATATATATATATATTTATATTGTTATGGTATTATATTAAAGAAATTTTAGTGAATGAATACTAATTAGATTAATTAGATCACCCTTGTATATAAGTGATGTATTCTATGTTTCCGGCTAGCTCTTAAGATTATAATTTTGAATAATTGAAATTAAAATATTATTAAATCTGATTTGATATTTGAGGGAGGGTTCAATTTGAACTTTTAAAAAATTGAATTTTTTAAATTATATTATATGAAAGTAATTTCGACTATTATAATCAGTGAACAATAACCTAAATCTAATTCTATGTTAACCTAACCTTATCTAAATATCCTAACGTAATTCTAATGTAAACAATGATTATTATTTCTAAACTTCTTTGGGAAAAGATTAACAGTATTGAATTTTAATACCTTTGGTAAGTTTGTTCATCAATTTATGATTGTTCCTTTTACTGTCCTTCTAAGTTTCAGGAATACACTGGTTTCGTTGGAAACAACGAGTTTCTAGAACGTTCTGAAATTCACAGGCTACTTTGTTGATTTTCTTCGATATATCCAATTCGTTTGAAACTTGATTTATATGTGATATTTTTCTATTCACATTCAGGTAATGTATTTTCTGGATTCACTTTCCATTCACAATAACCAAATAATCTTCTTTTTTCAGATGATGATACTTTTTTGGCATTTTTTTTTTTTACGGACCGACAAGGATTCTACTCTGCATATATTTGGAGACTGCCGACTTTTTCTGTGTCTGCCCTATTTATAGTTTTCAAGAAAAGTTGAATTTCTAAGCTTTCTAGCTTCTGTCAAAATTATATAAAAATGATGCTTTTGATGATTTTACAAAATTTACAATATTTCCTGGTTTGAAATTACTTTTGAAAATTAGCTTATTTTTTAAACTACATTTTGATGTATGTTTCATGTTAAACAGAACAGTAAAAGTCTTGATTTTCGTTCGTAAAGTATTTCAAGTGTCAAAATTTAACAAAGTTTAACTTCTAATGCTTATAACTTATAAAATACTTAATATTACTCATGAAATTGATTAAATTCCTTTAGCTTAGATGCTATTACAATACTATTGATGCCTAAACATCTTGAAGGATCTCTCTTACATTAATCATTTGAAAATATCTGACGTAGATGCTATCTTTCATTGAATTAATTGATTTTTGATCAAATTTGTCCTATTTACATAATTCTGGTAAGTTATATTTAATTTAGCTTGTTCTTTGTCAATAATTTCACTAAAGTTTATATGTGATTCATTATAATAACAAATATTTTCAACAAATTCTTAATCAATTTCAAATTGGATATCTAAATTCAAATTACTTCTATTTTTTGCAACTTTGGCTGGTTTTATATTGAATAATTGTGAATTGTAATCTCCCTGTGAATTCTATTTATAAACTGTCAACAAGATCACTGTTTTTTAATTACCGTTCAAAGAATTTTCATTCGACTAGTTGTTATGTATCCTGAATATGCTTTTTCTTCATGATTTTAGCTTGTGAGTGTTTTTACGAATTGAATTATTAATATTTCTGTCAGAATAGATATTATTTAATGAATTTTGCTCTGGTTATACTCTAACGAGTCAACTTATATACAAAGGTGAGTCTTTTTCTTAATATATTTATGTAATTATTTATTTTAACTGTAAATACCATGACAATATATATATATATATATATATATATATATATATATATATATTCTGAATATTATGCCAATATTGGAATTTTTATTATCAACATCAATATTATTATACATGAGATAATATTCTGAAAATAAATGTGTTTTGTGATGGATTTCATATTATAAAATCCTGTACACTAAATATAAATTATGACTTTTTCACGCCAAGTGAACGTTTTAGATAGATGAACTATTATTTTTTTTTTATTTTGTTGCATTTTGAATGATGCCTATTCCTTTTATGATTTACATACTAAAATTCTACGAAAAATAAAAACATGTGTCCTCTTCAGTTGACTTCGTAGATAAATTCAGATCACATCTGTTAGCGCAAATATTATAATTCTCGTATTCTTTCGATAATCGGAAAAATAATATAATATATCATAATTCAAATTCGAGATTTCTTTAGAAATCATATTCTGCTTTCAAAAACTTTATACATTTTGAGTTTAAATTCGTAAACTCAGTGATATATTAGTGTCAATAAAAAACTGTTACCAGTGGCGTGGTTTCGATAAAATCACAAGGATAAGTGTGATCCAATTAACTATTAGCGGCAATCACAACAAGGATTCGCCAGTCTGTTGAGCTCGATCATTCTGTTCATGGATAGTGGAGACAACATCAAGATCCATTTAACTCCAATCTGCTGATAAGGGTAAGATCCTTTCTTTTCTGTTTTTTGTGATACGTTTATCCTTTCGTAGTGTGTTGGGAATTTAATAACACTTCTCTAAACTATCCAATCTACGGCTCTCTCATTCAATGTTTTTCAAGCATTATTTTTTTTAAATAGAGGAAATTCTACCCAACATAACTCATTAATGAAATTTCAAAGAAAAGTCTTACCCGTGTATATAACTCTGATTCATTCCTTTATAATTCAATTCATAAAAACACTTACAAGCCAAAATTTTGAAGAAATAGCATGTTCGGAGTACACATCAACTAGTCAAGTGAGAATTCATTAAACCCTCAGTCAAAAATCAGAAATTTTGTTGAAAAATTGCAATAGAATTGAAAGAGAATGTTCACTTTAACCTAATCCATTGTTGAAAAGAGGGAAATCGAAGTATCGGGTGTTTTATTTCATCAATAACACGAGTAACGTTGGCTTCCAAAGCGTCCATTGTTTCTGATTTATCATCATAAACCAATGACTTGACATAATCCCAAAGAAAAAAATCCAGTGGAGTTATGTTGCATGATCCTGGGGGCCAATTAATTCGACCATTTCTCGAAATAATGTTATCGCCAAATCTTTCTTACAATAAATCAATTGTTACGGTAGCAGCATGAGGTGTAGCATCATTTTGTTGGCACCAAAATACTTCTGGATCGATACCATTCAAATTTTGAAACAAATAATCATTGATCATCGATCTGTTACGAGCCCCATTCACTGTAATATTAGCTCCAGCATCGTTTTTAAAGAAATATGGACCAATGATGGCTCCAGTGTGTAAAGCACACCATACAGTGCATTTTTCAGGATGCATTGGAACCTCCAGTACTTCTTGAGGATTGTTTTCACTCCATATACGGCAATTTTGCTTGTTTACATAGCCTTTCAACCAGAAATGAGCATCATCACTGAACACAACAATGATAAAAAAGTGGATCAACTTCAAGCTGTTCTAGGGCCTAATCTCCAAACAAACGACGCTTATAATGGTCAAGTGGCTTTAATTCTCGAACCAGTTGTGTGTAGACCAAGATCTTTACGCAAACTTTTCCATGTGGTGGATGCACAGAGTCCAACTTATGGTGAACGTTGACGAATAAAAAAAACTGGATCATCATTAACACTATGACTTGCAGCGGCGATATTTTCTTCTGCACGTACAGTTCTTTGTAATGTTGTTTCATTGAGTAGAGAAAATGTTGTCCGAAATCTATCGATAGTTCAACGAATAAGCTGCTCTGATGAACGATTATGTAAACCATAAATTTCACGAAGTGCTCTATAAGTTTGGCGAATAGAACACTGATTTTGAAAATTAATTTCAACGATTTGTAAGCGTTGTTGCGGCGTGAGTCTTTCCATAATTTGTCAATATTTACTGAACAGAAATGTCAAAATAACATGGCTCCTACCTTGTGTCCAATCAAAGTTATTCCTATCGAAAGTTCTATCACTTCAAAAAAAAAAACACCCGATATTTAAAATTTTTAAATAATCCTTCTATCAAGTAAAAAACCTCTTTTTATTATATTATTAAATCTTTCGCAAACAAAAACTTAGAGAATTTTAAGAAAAGATTTGTGTTTTCATCCTTACAACCTTAAACTTTGACAAAGATTTAATTGTTCAGGACGACTTGGAACCGATAATTCCTATTGGAAAACCCGTTATATCTTATTCTCTTCAGTTGAAAATAGTCGAAGTGATTGTGAAAACTCTTCCTGTCTTCACATTTGAGATGAATTATTCAAGAATTTCGACTGCTTCAATTACCGATATACAATTCTTCCAAGTTGAACCAACTTTCCATCACGTTGAACGAACCAATAAGGTGTTAATTTAATCAACAAATCAGAAAAATCGGAACGATACAGTTCGTTGAACACCAATGGTTTTCCGTAATGTAGATAATTGAAGAAAAAGGACCTCCTTGAAGTAAGAATAGAAGAACGGATATTTGCTTTATGCTTCAGAGCAACCTTTAATAATTATCGGTATTCATGATTTGAATCCATAAAATCAACGATTTTAAGGTCATTAGACATCCTTCTCTTCAATGCCGAAGTCGAGAACCAGGTGACGAATATAGTAAAAAAAACCTAGGTAAAAAGGCTGTGAATAGCTTTGCATAAATTATATACTCTTCTGGTATTAATTTAAATGGCACTATTAACAGTTTCTTGCCTTTCATCTCTTCCCATTCTGTTTGTAACTTCCACTGATGACCCAAAATCTTTTTGTCTTTACTATGCATTAATTTCATATCATTATTTATTAAGTGGTTCAACCTCCCAATCACTAACAAAATCGCTATTTTTTATTCAGTTCCGAATACACTCAATCGAAATACTATTCCAATGTGAAAATGCCTAAATGTATCAACCCTTCATGTTCAAAATTTAGGAAATACTCTTAACAGAATTAATCTCATTAAAAGAATGTATCGGGTGTTTCTTTTAGAGAGATAGAACTTTAAATTGAAATAAAACACTTTTAAATCAATATTGAACCTAATTTTTTTTATTTGAAAGATAATTTTATGACATTTATGTTTTAAAAATAATTTCCGCCATATGTCCACCAATACTAGCTCTGAGGAATCGCATTCGACCAGACCAATTTTGGACCACTTTTTCGGGTAATTCAGGCCTTATTTCATCAATAACACGAGTTATGTTGGCTTCTAAAGCGTCTATTGTTTTTGGTTTATCAGCATAATCCAATGACTTGACATAACCCCAAAGAAAATAATCCAGTGGAGTTATGTCGCATGATCTTGGAGGCCAATTAATTGGACCATTTCTCGAAATAATGTCATCTCCAAATCATTCTTCCAATAAATCAATTGTTATGGTACCAGCATGAGGTGTAGCACCATATTGTTGAAACCAAAACACTTCTGGGTCGATACCCGGTAGTGTGTAGTTGGAGCCCCATTTCCAGCAAATCATTCTCAAATTAAATTAATTGAAATTAGAGTAAAATAATAAAAATTAATTTCCAAAATAAATTCTTGAAAGTTTTTGAAATTCCCTTACCAAATTCCGAAGTTATTTACTGACTTTAACCTTGATACGGTTAATATTAAAAAAAAAAAAATTGGTTCAGAAATTTAATTTAAAAAACTTACTATTTCAGATGGAGACAATTGCTTCACTATAAAACACTTTTCGATCAACCGGCCAAAATTTGTTAATCAAAAAGTTTGGAACAGAACAATTGTCTCAATCTGGTAAAGATGTGAATCATATTTCTATCAACAAATATAAATTGTGAAAATTACTTTTACGAGTTTTTTTCAAATATTTGAGACAAAAAAACTTTCAAAGTAATTTTTCATTTATATTCTTTATAATAATTGTAATTTATATTTTCACACATACGCGTGGCATTTTTTTATTTTGATTCTATCATTGTATATTCTTTTCAACATTTTTGTGTGGACTAGCCTATTTTTATGAATGGTGCTCAGTTAGTTGAACACCAAATTGGCTCCTAAACAGGATATTGTGTAAATGAGGACGAGTAGAAATATTTTTTATTTATTGTATTTATTTAGCATCCAAAACTTCCAACTGATGAAAGAATATGGAAAAGAATTATGTTTCTTGAGAATGTGTTAGATATTTTTAAAGAAGAGAAATAAAGTAGCCTATTTGTTATTTTTGAATATCAAGTCGAAACAGACTGTCTTGGATGATGGTTGCTGGATGATAAATTTTTCATATTTTTTTAAAATTCTTTATTGGCTAACTGCCGCACATATGTATGCTAATTCTATACGTCTATGAAGTGAAACAGTTGTTCTAACACATGCATCCATGTATCGATTAATTTTTTGACTTCTCTGGAAAGAGAAGACAAAAATGTGAAGAACTGCTGGTCATCCAGGCCATGATTCATCTATCGGAGGAGATCGTAATCCGAAGGAGCAATCTCTGAGCTGTAATGTGGTAGGACTTTCCGTTTGAGTGTTTCTAAGTGCGTTTTATGGGGCGACGCACCATATGGCCGTCCATTGTTAATAACCTTGTCGTGACTGTCGACATATTGCGTCTATTTTTCTCGCAATGCTCAGCTCAAACGCATTATTTGTAGTGTGTTGACCTCCCCTGTGTTCGTTCGATTGTAGGAGCTCAAAATACACCACACATAGTTGGTCTCACTTGACATTTTCAGAGCACACAGAAACCATGTTGCTTAGACTCCAGCGAAATGGCAGATACTAAAAGAAAGCCTAATGATGAGATTTCAAACTGAAGTTGTTACCAGATGAAACAATGGAAAAATAAACTAGTACAGACAGTAGAGACAGATGTTATTTAAACCGCACGAACTTATTTGTACACTTAATACCGGGTGTTTTTTTAGAGTGATAGAACTTTCGATAATGATAACTGAGATTTGACAGAAGGTAGAAGCCATGTTGTTTTGAGAATTCTGTTCAGTAAGCATTGACGAATTAGCATGGGAAGACTCACGCCGCAATAACGTTTAAAAATTGTTTTCCAATTTATTTTCAAAATCAGTGTTCTATTCGCCAAACTTATAGAGCACTACATGAAATTTATGCTTTACATAATCGTTCATCAGAGCAGCTTAAAAGTCAAACTATCGATAGATTTCGGACAACATTTTCTCCACTTGATGCAACAATAACAAAAAGAAAAAGAACTGTACGTACAGAAGAAAATATCGCTGCTGTAAGACATAGTGTCAATAATGATTCAGATTTATCTATTCGTCGACGTTCACAACAAGTTGGACTCTGAGCATCCACCACATGGAAAATTTTGCGTAAAGATCTTGATCTACACCCATACAAGATCTAACTGGTTCAAGAACTAAAGCGACGTTTGTTTGCTGATTGGGCCCTAGAACAGCTTGAAGTTGATCAACTTTTTTATCGTAAAATTGTGTTTAGTGGTGAAGCTCATTTCTGGTTGAAAAGCTATGTAAACAAGCAAAATTGCAGTATATGAAGTGAAAACAATCCTCGAGAAGTCCTGCAGGTTCCATTACATCCGGAAAAATGCACTATATGGTGTGCTTTACACGCTGTAGAAATCATCGGTGCATATTTCTTTGAAAACGATGCTTGAGCTAATGTTACAGTGAATGGTGCTCATTACAGATCGATGATCAATGATTATTTGTTCCAGAATTTGAATGGTATCTACCCAGCAGTGTTTTGGCTCCAAAAAGATAGTGCTATACCTCATGCTGCTACCGTAATAATTGATTTATTGAAAGAAAGATTTGGCGATGACATTATTTTGAGAAATGGTCCAATTAATTGACCTACAAGATCATGCGACATTAACTCAACTGGATTATTTTCTTTGGGGTTTTGTCAAGTCGTTCGTTACTGTTGATGAACTAGAAACACTAGACGCTTTGGAAGCCAACATAACTCGTGTGTTATTGATGAAATAAGGCCTGAATTACTCGAAAGCTAGTCGTGGTGGACAAATACTGGAAATTATTTTCAAAAAATAAATGTCATAAAATTATCTTTCAAATAAAAAAAATTTCGGCTTCAATCTTAATTTAAATGTATTTTATTTCAATTTAAAGTTCTATCACTCTAAAAAAACACCCAATACAAATAGAAACTTATATTTCTAAGACAATATTAATTTATTTTTCCAATTGAATATGTAAAAGCAGAATTTTTTGTTTTGATATTTGAATTCAGAGTTGAATTTCGCAGGAAAAATATTCATTAAAATGCATAGCAATGCAAATGACAATTCATCACGTCTGTTCGTTCTCTTTTTCTTCGTGTTCTATGCACAAACTGAAAAAAATTCAATTAAGGTTTGAATTTTTTCCAGTGGTAAATTCCAAATTGAAATGATAGTCCAAAATCCAATAACAGCTACAAGTTCATCCGTCCCCTAAAACAATATCCGCTTACACACCTCCGTACAGGCTTGTCATAAATTTCCCTGGCGATCATTCCTCTCTATTAAATTGAGACATCTCAGCGAAAAAAAATGATCGGAATAGTTCCCCACACGGAAGAACAATCCTAAATAGAACAAATTGCTTGTCGATAGGAGTTCATCCAATAATAAGTTCGTGTAAAGAACACATCACTCAATTCACTTCAGAAACAAGATAAGGAAATTGCAACATAATTCGTGTGAAAAAAAATCGATAAAAAGTATTTGTATAAAACGTGAAATTATAGGTGTAACTCCGACTATCAGATAGAAGGAAAGATATCTCATCGTCGGCTGTTAGATAGGTCATCAATCATTCATTCTCTTTCTCAATTCGCTCTGATTGCCGGTACATCCTGGCAAAAAACACAATGAAACAAGTCTTATTTTATTAAAACGTTTTCAAATTATAGCGAGCAGTAATCAAAGCTATAAAAACAAATTAAATTCCATAAAATGGGCCCAGTTATTTAAGGTAACCCATTATGATTACTCCTAACCTATCATTAATGCTGCATCCACTGATGGCATCTTGGACCTTCTTGGACCAGAATATAAAATATTCTTATTTTCATGCATTTTAAAATATTTTTATTATCCTCACTATCTCTTCGAGTATCCCTCGTAAAATTATACACCGCTTCATTGCAATTTTATATCGTCTTTATATTTTATTAATCTTCAATTGTGTACTTCAAGGTCTGGGTGCTTTGTTTTGAAATCCATAATATTGTTTTTTACACCCACCCAGGTTCGTTTCACTCTCCGTTTTGTTGAGGAAATAACAGGGGAAAGTGCGTGATGATGGACATTGAAATACAGAGTTGTATTCGAAACTTTTTCTTGAACCATGAAGGTTTTCAACTCTATAAATTTGACAGCTGGAATTAATTCTCCAGAAGCTCTACAATTTTTTTATCTAAATAAATCTCATGGAAACATTTAGAATTAAATTTTGAAACATGTCCTAAATAAACTGTAGAGGTCCTGGAGAATTAATTCCAGCGGCTATTCTGTAATATGCAAATACTTCTTCATAGTAATTTTCAAATTATATATTTTAATAATTGTGAACTTTCTTTGTATTAGATCACATGCTCGTGGCAATTATCTAATGCAGAGTCTAAGTCGTATCTTCTTTCATTGTATATTTCTGTGATATAACCTAATTTTCGTATAGGCCATGCTTATCCCAGAATTGCTTAGTTGTTGCAGAAATGTCTAGTGATAAAAAAGGTGTTTCTATATATTTTCGAATAATTACTTTGTTTATCCAAATTACTCCTTACTCTTGAAGAGATTTTGGGTTCGAATTTATCAGGTTTTTTTCTCTGGAGAATGTGCTATATATTCATCAAAAAAGGAAAATACAAAAAGGCCTTTTTAAATTATATGTTGAACATATTGGTGATGGAACTTGTGATTCTTGTGAACATCCAATCGAAACATATATGTATCAGGTGATGGTAATGAGTAAATTTATTTATTGTTAATTTGATTTCATTTTTTAAATGTGAAGTTGAAATGGTCTTATCTGAATTCTATTCATTTTTCGAGGATTTGCTACATGTTTTGAGAGTTTTTGAAGCAATTTATTCAAATATATTGAATATTTCAAATAAATCAGTTTTTAAGAAGTTCTTAAAATTAAGTTGTATATTTTTGAGAAAGATTTAGTTTCCATAAATATACATTCTGTCAAGAAAGTACCGGGAATTATCGATTTAAATCTGGCGGGGCAATGAGGCAGGTAAAATTTTTTTTTTCAAGGTTGGTACCACTGTCCTTAATTACTATGCCAAGCTTGAGCGGGATCTGTCGACTAGTGTGTTTGCAACAGCTGATTAAGTCAGTCGATGTCAGAGTGCGTGCCGATTTTTACTATGGGTGATTACGTTGAGCAAAGAATTTGTTTAAAGTTTTGTGTTGCAAATGAATTTTTTGTGTGCCGATGCATTGAAAATGTTACAAAAGGCCTTTGGTGATAATGCCCTATCGAAAACTCGTGCATATCAGTGGTACAGAGCCTTCAAGGACGGTCGTGAAGTGGTCGCCCATCGACGGCTTCGATCGAAGATAACGTCGATAAAATTAAGGAAAGGGTGCTGGAAAACCGTCGTACCAGCTTGAGAGAGATACCACATGATCTTAAGATATCCCACGAGTCCGCACGTACGATTTTGATTGTTATTTTGGGCATGAGAAAGGTGGCCGCACGACTCGTACCGAAAGACCTGAATTTTCTTCAAAAACGTCATCGCGAACAGGTTGCTTCAGACATGCTGGATCGCTGTAATTCCGATTCTACATTCATGGAACGCATTATAACTGGTGATGAGACCTGGGTCTACGAGTACGATATGCAAACAAGCCAGCAATCATCGGAATGGGTGGCAAAAAATGAGCCGAAATCGAAAAAACCACGCCAAAGCCGCTCGAAAATGAAGGTGATGCTCATTGTTTTCTTCGATATCCGTGGCGTGATGCACTACGAATTCGTTCCAGAGGGTCAGACGGTAAACAAGGAGTATTACCTAGGCGTTATGAAACGTTTGCGTGAGCGTATCCGTAAGAAGCGGCCAAATTTGTGGGCGAACAACTCATGGATTTTGCATGACGATAACGAGCCTTCTCACCGAGCTACGATTGTGACTGACTTTCTCGCCAAAAACTCAACAAACGTGCTTCAGCAACCACCGTATTCGCCGGATTTGGCTCCCTGCGACTTTTTCCTCTTCCCAAAACTAAAATTGCCCCTTCGTGGCACCCGTTTTGAGTCAATTGAAGCCATAAAACAAAATTCGGCGCGAGAGCTAAAGTCCATCCCGGAAAGCGCCTATAAAAATGTTTCGATAATTGGAAGTGCCGTTGGCATAGATGTATTGGAGCAAATGGAGCCTATTTTGAAGGCGACCCAATAAATTTTGACGATTAAATGTAAAAATGTTTTTTAATTGAAAATTCCCGGTACTTTCTTGACAGAGTAGTAAGATCAGAAAACTAAACATTTTTGTAACAAGCAGAGGACATGTTTGAAAATTTAATTCTGAATGTTTTCATGAGATTTATTTAAATTAAAATCTGTAGAGGTTCTGGAGAATTAATTCCAGCTGTTATTCTGTAATATGCAGATACTTCTTCATAGTAATTAATATATTGTACAGATTTTATGCTAACATTTTTTGCGATATGCTAGATTCAATGATTTCAACTCCAGGTTTTCACGTTATCACCCTAGAGGATTTTTGGTATTGGCAGTATAAATATAAAATAAAATGAATATGGAGGACATATTTCCATGAGTTGCCTGAATTATACCGAATATACAGGGTCCTGCAATAATGTGTTGCGCTTCCAGCTACCGAATCAGATATCTTAGAAATTTCGTTCGAAAGCATGCTCGTTGTACCTCAATTTCTGCATCTTAGGAAATTAATCTCTGATATACATGCTCCCAAAAGTCAGCAAATGGATGATCTTTTAAATTAATCACCATATTTTCAATGGCTTTCAATATCTCTATCATGACGCTGAATATCAGAGATATTAAAATAAAATAGAAAGGCTTTTTACTTGATAGAAGAAATATAACAAAATTTGAATATCAAAACAAATTGAAATATGTTTATCTTCTACAATTTTAATTTCCAAAAGAATTTTTTATTCAAAAAACTTTTAGAATTAAATTAATGTCTAAAACAAGCACCGCTCACATTTAATAGACGTATATAATCAAAACTCAATATACAATGTCAAATGAAATGAATAACCCAACAGATATACGAAAGTAATTAAAATTAATAAATAAATATTCAAAGGAGACAAAATTTTGTTTCTGGTTTTATCTTTAAGACATTAATTTAATTCTAAAAGTTTTTTGAATAAAAAATTCTTTTGGAAATAAAAATTGTAGAAGATAAACATATTTCAATTTGTTTTGATATTCAAATTTTGTTATATTTCTTCTATCAAGTAAAAAGCCTTTCTATTTTATTTTATATATAATATATAATTATATTTTGGCTTCAATAAATCTCATTATAGAATGTCAATGAATTCAAGTAAACCTTAAAATAATTCACTTTGTTCTTTGATTTTGTTAGAACATAGATCAATCTTGAATATATAGTTGATCTGTAGTTCGAAGCTTAAGTCTTTTAACACGTGAGTGATGTAGGTTATATTTTTGATTTTGATATTTGGAATATTGAAAAAGGGCTGAAGACGGGATTATCTAGAATTATATTTGTTTTTTGAAGATATAGTGCACATTTTTTAGAGATTTTTGAAATAATTTGTTCGAATATTTAAATATATTAAATATTTCAAATAAATTATATTCTTTGGGAAGTCCTTTAAGTGTGTTCATGTTTTTATAAGGCAAGTAGTATTTCTTAAAGATAAAACCAGAAACAAAATTTTGTCTCCTTTGAATATTTATTTATTAATTTTAATTACTTTCGTATATCTGTTGGGTTATTTATTTCATTTGACATTGTATATTGAGTTTTGATTATATACGTCTATTAAATGTGAGCGGTGCTTGTTTTAGACATTAATTTAATTCTAAAAGTTTTTTGAATAAAAAATTCTTCTGGAAATTAAAATTGTAGAAGATAAACATATTTCAATTTGTTTTGATATTCAAATTTTGTTATATTTCTTCTATCAAGTAAAAAGCCTTTCTATTTTATTTTATATATAATATATAATTATATTTTGGCTTCAATAAATCTCATTATAGAATGTCAATGAATTTAAGTAAACCTTAAAATAACTCACTTTGTTCTTTGATTTTGTTAGAACATAGATCAATCTTGAATATATAGTTGATCTGTAGTTCGAAGCTTAAGTCTTTTAACACGTGAGTGATGTAGGTTATGTTTTTGATTTTGATATTTGGAATATTGAAAAAGGGCTGAAGACGGGATTATCTAGAATTATATTTGTTTTTTGAAGATATAGTGCACATTTTTTAGAGATTTTTGAAATAATTTGTTCGAATATTTAAATATATTAAATATTTCAAATAAATTATATTCTTTGGGAAGTCCTTTAAGTGTGTTCATGTTTTTATAAGGCAAGTAGTATTTCTTAAAGATAAAACCAGAAACAAAATTTTGTCTCCTTTGAATATTTATTTATTAATTTTAATTACTTTCGTATATCTGTTGGGTTATTTATTTCATTTGACATTGTATATTGAGTTTTGATTATATACGTCTATTAAATGTGAGCGGTGCTTGTTTTAGACATTAATTTAATTCTAAAAGTTTTTTGAATAAAAAATTCTTTTGGAAATTAAAATTGTAAAAGATAAACATATTTCAATTTGTTTTGATATTCAAATTTTGTTATATTTCTTCTATCAAGTAAAAAGCCTTTCTATTTTATTTTATATATAATATATAATTATATTTTGGCTTCAATAAATCTCATTATAGAATGTCAATGAATTCAAGTAAACCTTAAAATAACTCACTTTGTTCTTTGATTTTGTTAGAACATAGATCAATCTTGAATATATAGTTGATCTGTAGTTCGAAGCTTAAGTCTTTTAACACGTGAGTGATGTAGGTTATGTTTTTGATTTTGATATTTGGAATATTGAAAAAGGGCTGAAGACGGGATTATCTAGAATTATATTTGTTTTTTGAAGATATAGTGCACATTTTTTAGAGATTTTTGAAATAATTTGTTCGAATATTTAAATATATTAAATATTTCAAATAAATTATATTCTTTGGGAAGTCCTTTAAGTGTGTTCATGTTTTTATAAGGCAAGTAGTATTTCTTAAAGATAAAACCAGAAACAAAATTTTGTCTCCTTTGAATATTTATTTATTAATTTTAATTACTTTCGTATATCTGTTGGGTTATTTATTTCATTTGACATTGTATATTGAGTTTTGATTATATACGTCTATTAAATGTGAGCGGTGCTTGTTTTAGACATTAATTTAATTCTAAAAGTTTTTTGAATAAAAAATTCTTTTGGAAATTAAAATTGTAGAAGATGAACATATTTCAATCAGAGATATTTTTTAACACGAATTTGATAAAAAATTTTTTCAACTGAAATATTTGCCTAGTCATCATTCCTAAATGATTCTATGATTCATATCCAGAATGTCGCTTAATAATGGCCAAATATGAAGAACTTCAAATTGTTGTTTCTCGATTATTTTGAAATTAACATCTTGTATTTTATTGTATTAGCAAGTCGAACTTATGTTGCTGAATATCCCGAGGGAAGGCATTCAAAAGAATCGAGTTTTCAAAGGCCTTTGCAAAGATTTGTAGAGACACAGGAGGTGTCAAATACAAGAAAGAGGAAAGGTTAAAAATTGACCCCAAACGAAGAAACTTGGGGTTTTACTGAATGTAACCGAAGATCCACACAAGCCAAGCTTAGTTAGCCTACGCTATAAGTGAGCGTTCAGTTCAAAGAATCCTTAAAAAATACAAGCTTCACGCTTACCACACGCACCAGGCGCTTGCCGATAATAATTTTGAAAAACGTCCGAATTTTTGTAACCACGCAAGTTTTCAAATTGAAGAGAAACGTACATTTTTTGATTTTATTTTATTCAGCGATGAAGCGATTATTCACCATTCTGGTTTTGTCACTGGGCACAACTTGCATTATTATTCTTTTGAAAATCCAAGACTGACAAGGGAAATCGACCATCAACACAAGTGGTCATTAAATGTCTGGTTATCGGCAATCATGTGATAGGTCCTCATTTTTCGAAGGAAAATCCAAGATGCGGAAATGAAAATATAGTCTGTCTAGAAAGTATCCGTAAAAACAAAACTCAATTGTAATTATTTAGTATATAATTTTTATTCTTGAATTAGAAAATTATAACAAAATATTCATCTTATTTACTTATACAACCTCCATTTAACTGTAAACACTTGAGTAAACGTCGAGGAACACCCGAAACTATATCACCTCCATAATTTTCGGTGATGTTAATTGAGAACTGTGAAGCTGACCGAATTAAATCATCTTTATTTCGTGGCGCTGCTCGTTCAACTTTCCTCTTCATTAGTCCCCATATGTTTAAATAGGACTAAGATCTGGTGAAGCTGCTGGCCATGCAATGGTTGTCACTTGGTGTTCTTGCATCCAAGCTTGAGTATAAGCGGAAGTATGGCATCTTACTTTATACTGTTGAAAACGCCACCCCTTTGGATATAAAGTAAGCACCGTTTCAAGGAGAGAATCGTTTAGAATGGCACAATAATTTTCACTATTGATGGTACTATCAACTATACAAAGAGGCGTAGCACCACACTGAAATATTGCTTCCCGAACCATTATTTTGGTAGGAAATTTGAATGATAACAGGTTGTTTTGATAGGATTTTTGAGTGATTTCCATCAAGTGGGAAACAACTTTCATCAGATATTAAGACATTATTAAAATTCTCTTCTTGCAAACGTTGACAAAATTCTATACTTCGTTCCTTTTGTAAAGGTGTCATTATAGGTATTTTTTTTTGGTTTCCTTGATATGTAGCCTTGTCTTTTCAGTGACATACAGACGGTGTCTGGACATACTTTAATATTTCGTTGATTTCCAAATCTGTTAGCGAATTTGCGAAACCGCAGGCGCGGATTGTGTCGTCCTTAGGCCAAAAAAGCGTTTGAATTGTTTCTTTTGATCTTAAGGAACGAAATTTCCAATATATCTGATTCGGCAGCTATTGAAGCGCAACGCACTATTGCAGAATACTATATATATATATATATATATATATATATATATATATATATATATATATATATATATATATATATATATATATATAATCTTAATGAAATGAGCGGAAATGACTGAGTATGATTCTTGTCAAGGCAAGGAATGATATTAGTTCATCTCGTACTTTAATTTCTCCAAGAAAACGTTTGGTGTAAAAGTCCTAACCAACTCAGTGGAGATTCATCAAAAAACCATTTTTCACAGCAAGCCGAACCTTCAATAGCGACCGGGAAGAATTAAGAAAAAAATCCGATGAATTTAAAACAAGAGAACAGCATGACTGGCAGCTAGGGGTTTTCAGCCAAAACCATTTGGAGTCCGGCCGTCCGATTTTGCGATTCCATTTTCTGCCTCGCAATATTATGTATACGGACGTCGCATTCGACAACAATTGAAATGCTTGTCATGGCCCAGCATTGGCATTCCGCACCCGGGATTTAATACGGTTGATATGAGGCAGTGGCTCCATCTATCAACGCCGCTGGCGGCAGCCCTTCCACGAAACGCCAAGTCACCGCAACAAGCTGACAATGTGGATATTGTCGCACGTTCGTGTCCCCTCCATCACAAGATCCTAGAGGACTTCAATCAAATGGGTTACACGGGAAGGGCGGCGTTAAAATCGCCATCAAACAGTGGGGAATTTCAATTTCCTTTTGAAATAAATTTCCATAAGGTCCTGGTATGAATTCGCGTTTTACATGCTGCAAACACGTCAAAGTTAATTGTTTCTTTGGTCATTACCAATAGAGGTTTTCCATATTCGCTATTTCTACACATTTTCGAAAGGCCTGCTGACAAAGATTTCGGCAACCGCTTAGAGAGAGACTCTGGGTAGAAAGGTTCAGTGCGGATAATCAATTTTACACTCAAAAAAGTTCAAAACACAAATTTAGACACATATTTAGACATGAAACTATAGTTGCTTGTCTCATGCTTAGCTTAGCGACAAAAAACGAATCTCCTATCTTCAGCACCCTCTTCTGACCCTGCACCACAATGTATTCCATAAAATGAGAGTTTAATACATATTGTCACACTAGGTTTCCTATGAAATCTGTTGACATTCTACTAGTCTGGTATCATGTAGATACCTGAAGAAGCCACATCGTGATGAAACAATAGTTGTAATGTAAACATGTTTTTAGAAATTAAAATACTGTCTCTTATATAAGGTTTTTTTTTAGTTAAAACGAGTTTCCACCAAGTGAAGACCGAATCAATTAAACATTTTTTGTTTCAAGTTTTTGTACCAAAATCATAATAATCAGAATACTTCGCCATTATCATTTCAATCAAGAATGAACTTTCTTTATTTTAGTATCGCGGGTTTTTTTAGAGTTAAAGAACTTTCGATTGGAATAACTATGATTTGACAGAAGGTAGAAGCTATGTTGTTTCGACATTTCTCTTTTGTAAGCATTGACAAATTATCATGGAAAGACTCACCCCGCAACAACGTTTACAAATTGTTGAAATTTATTTTCGAAATCAGTGTTCAAGTCGCCAAACTTATAGAGCTTTTCGTGAAATTTATGGTTTACATAATCGTCCATCACAGCAGCTTATTAGTCGAACGACGATGGATTTCGGACAACAAGATCCAACTGGTTCAAGAACTAAAGCCACTTGACCAAAATAAGCGTCGTTTGTTTGCTGATTGGGCACTAGAACAGCTTGAAGTTGATCTACTTTTTTATCGTAAAATTGTGTTTAGTGATGAAGCTCATTTCTGGTTGAAGGACTATGTAAACAAGCAAAATTGCCGTATATGGAGTGAAAACAATTCTCAAGAAGTTCTGCAGGTTCCATTGCATCCTGAAAAATGCACTGTATGGTGTGCTTTACACGCTGGAGGCATCATCGGTCCATATTTCTTTGAAAACGATGCTGGAGCTAATGTTACAGTGAATGTGAATCTCTTTGTTTTTGTTCTCCTATATTTGTTTGAAAATCTCCTATGACCACTAAGAAGTAGTCTTAGTAGGCCTTATCCTAATCATCATAGTAATTTTCGATCTCATCCTCTTTTGCTATATTTGTTGGTGCGTAGACTTGAATTATCTGCAGACTATATATTTTATTGATGATGAAATAATTCTGTGGGGTATTGCTTGATATTTGGCCACAATATGTCTAAAGTTTTTATTTATGCTACTCCTCCCGCATGGCTCATTTAAACTGAATTATTCTGTAAAAGCGTATAACGCCAAGGTACCTCTTCCCAAGTAATTTAGTTTCACAGTCGATATCCCATCTGATCTTGCCGAGTTCCTCTTCAAACTCTTCTGAAAGTCTATTATTGTCTTCAGTGTTTTATTTTAAAGGAAGCTATATATAAGGGTGTAATGGTATTGAATAGGTTCGTCCGTTCTTGTTAGTTTTTTGCTGCTGTTTTTCCTTCGAATCCTTGGAGCAGACTGAATAAACAGTGTGACATTCTAAATTTTGAATTCTACTCACCTGGGATGATTTCGTTTTGAGGTTCGATATTTTCATGGTTTGAGAGGTTTTGGCAATTACAACGCCACGCTTTCGAGCGGGTTGAAGATGAGTTCAGGAATAGAGGTTGTGGTTTAGGACTTGGGTTTTAGAAATTGCTTTCCTCTCAGATATGTTATGTGGGAGATAAGGCAATGCTCATTTTGGTAGGGTCGCATCCTTGAAGTAGATCTATTCCATGTAGGGATCATATGAAATCAATCAACCGCTGCTATTACAAGCTGACTTACTAATTCTTTTAGAAGCACCTTAGTGCTGTTTTCGAAATAAATGTTATTATATTCAATTCGTTCAGGTAATTTCCCCATGACATCGAGGTCTTTGAAAATAAATTCAATCTTGCAATTGCAAACTCAACTAGCCCTCTAGAAACTTCGAATAAGCATAGATAAATAATTTTTTATTCCACTGAAGATTTTTTCGACATAGCTTATTGTTATTTTCAATATGTCTTTGGTCGGAATACATGGCCTCGAAAGAAGAATCGGAATACTTGGCCTCAACATAAACTTGAAAAATCTTTCGAAAAAGCCTCTCTTTAAAAAGCTCTTTCAAAAACCTCTTCTAAAAACATACAAAACATCTCCAAAAGAGCGTTTGAAAATCTCATCGATAATCATCTGTTGACTTCACTGAATACCAAATAAAATCAATGAATAAAAAATATATCTCCATACCTTGCAACCTAACCTTCACTCAAACGAAGCTAGAACACAAATGACAGCTTAAAATTCAACACCAAAGAAACATTCACATTCTATGTTCGTTTATATAGGGGTTTTCAATGAAAGGTTCCATTTTAATACTAAAACAAAAACGAGTTGATTTTAAGAGAAATCAATGGATGTCTATTTCATTGTAAAGAGAGGAAGGTATGCCATTAAAAATAGAAAACAATATCAGCCAAAAGGCCGCCACGGTAGCCCAGAAACCGCACCAAACATTGACATGTTGGAGATAGAGGGACCTTATCACTGAATATGATTTTTCGATGAAAATTAATAAAAGCCTTAAGTCCTAAGCCTTCATGCAAAATATAGTGTAACGCCGCTTGTGGAATGTCTAATTCTAAAGATCGACGAGGAATCGACAAACCTGAGTTTTTGTCAACACTACGGGCTACAGCTGCAATATTCGAAGTTGTTCTTGAGTGACGTACACTGTCTCGATTTTTCCCATCACTAACTTGTCCCAGTAGCTCAAATTTTTCCACCAGCTTCACTATCGCAGGCCGAGAAGGTGTTTCACGACGACCCAAAAGAGCTCTAGTTTTGCGAACTGTGACTGCAAAATTTTCACCATTTTTCTAGTGAATTTCAACAACTTCATTGCGTTGTTAAGCGTATGTCCATTTTTAGTTATGGCGTAGTTTTTACTTGCCAAATGTCAAAAGATGAGAGCTTCAAAAGTGACAGCTGTTCAGAGGGCGGGCTATTAAAAATGAAACGTTCTATTGGAAAACCCTTTACAATATAAGTTGAGGGTGAAGAGTATGTTCTAGACTTATCGATAATCAAATCAGTCGACTTGACTGAAAACCTAAAAACTTTGAAGCTATTCATGATTCCCTTCACAATATATTAGTAATGTTGTTTCCTAGATACCTATCTGTTAAATTTTCATCCTGTAAATTTTTTTGCAGAAAGATTTTTGGAAGTATTATAACATACAGTTTAGAATGCCTAAAAACGTTTTCAACTGATATAACCTAGCATTCATTTATACATATCATGATTCCAAGAGGCATCATTCGACTCGACTATTTAAACTGGTATCAATAACACAGCCAACCCGGTATTCTGCCGAAGAAGGGATGATGGCACAAACAATTAAAACACCCCATGTAGTCTTATTCTTCTCCTGAATCGCATTGAAATGGGGTAAGTGTAGTTAAAATCGTGACTCTCAGTTTTCATTGTGTATCACGGAAGAGTTTTTCATTTAGGTGGAATAATTATATCATTACAATTTCTGCCTGATAAAAAAACTCTACAGTTCGTCAAGTCATCGCTTCGCAATAACTCAGTATTGTATTACCAGGAATAGGAACCCTTGTTCAGGCTTACGCCACGTTTTATTCGACGATTTCACTAATGGTAGAGTCGATTTCAATCGTATGAGCTTAGTATTTTATTCATGATCCCTAAATTGTAGTTCCCAGGATTGTTTCCGACTGTGTGGAATGAAATTGAATGGAGTTGTGATATTCATTAATTTAAAACCTTAAATTGAGGAATATATATAAAGGGGGCATAACGGAGATATTTTAATGATAATGAGCAGTGGAACCATTCTTTGGTTCAGTTTGTAACTTATACTTACACGGAATTTAGTGGTGATCTGGTGATTAAAAAAGTAACTTGAAAAAAAATCAAAACAACTTAGAAGTTAAGAAGTAAAAATTAACAGTATATAATTCTGAATTTAACGTCATTTAAAATTACTACTATCAAGTATTGTCATTCAAATTGTTTTTTAAATTATGAATTAAATTCATATATAGTCTTAAATATCCAAAATATATTCGTTAATTATTTATTATTTTTGAAATTCTGGTTATTCCTCTTATCATGGGACATTATTTGGTGTGAGTAATTTTTGTTATGTTTTTCTGTGTTCCGAATATAAATGGTGATTGGTTAATGGTAACAACACGTTGATCATTTCTGTTTTATTTTGGATACTTTAAAACTTATTTCGAGTTTATCTGCCCAAGTTTTATCTTATTTGGTGATTTAAATTTTGATCTTGTGAAATATTTGAATCTGAATTAAATACATTTCTGAAGAGGTCTAGAGACCGAAATAGCAGCTATAAAATGTTGGAGTTCTAGTTCAATTATTTTTATTTGATCCTTCTTTTTGAGAGTTCTTGATAATATTTGAATAGTGAAATTTTTTGTATTTGTATGTTACTATACATACTTATATAGTTTTTTTTAATACATTTGTAAAAATCGGAAAAAATTGATTGAGTCAGAAATTAATTTTTGTATCAGAGACTTACTGCAAATGTTATCGCTTGGAACTCTCCAAAATGCTGAATAATCTATTTTGGGGTAACTTGCAAATAAATTTGATGGAATGAAACACGTTTCGGATTATTATCAAGTCTTACAATCACAGTGCCTAGCACTATGGTTGTAAGTACAGTACAGTAAAAAACTGGCGAGTTCTTGAAAAAATAGTTCAATCACGTGTCTTTTTCATTTTCCTTCCAATTGATATCCATAAAGTCTTTTTTTGAATAATTAATGCATAATTGACTTTACTGACAACTTTGTTTCCAAGAGCTGAAACTAAGTAAATAAGCACTACAAATGCTGTAAAACGAATAAGAAAATATTCTTTATTTTTATTATAAAAAAAATTAAGGAGCATCATTGAGATTCTTGATATTGTACGTTTTAAATAAACTTGTTTGTTACCTAAGTCTAACCAATAAAATTAATATTGATAAAGAGGCCACATCAGTTCTGCCATGTAGCCGATTCAGCGCAAGTTCCACCCCTTTTAGACCAATTAAATTAGACAAAAAAGTCAAAAATCTCCTCCGATCATACTTTGTTTGGATCGAAATCGAACCCTACTCCCGCCTGCTCCCGAAATACTGCTTAATATATTTCAATTTGATTGTAACTGCAAGACGAATTGTAGTATGAATTGTGGCTATTTAAAAGTGTTGTTCGCCTGTATGTATCAATTGTCAGGGTCAGACTTGAAAAAACTTGAATTTTTTACCTTTGACCTTGAATTAATTTTTTGCGAAAGTAGGAACGAAAGGAATTTTCGACATTTCGAATGTAATGGTTTATTTGCAATTTTCAGCTCTATGAGAAATTTGCCTAGTTTGAATGTCTCTTTTGACTGAACTATTTGTAATATTCTTTCATTAAGAGCTTCATTTCAGAATTCAATACTTTACTGCTTGCGCATCGACTTGCTAGATTTCAAAGTATGAATTAATTTTATTTGGCATCTTTACTCTGCATAATCGTTTTGTGAAACTTTGAAAGTTCGTATATACAGGATGTCCCAGATGTCGACGTCAAGCTGGAATCAGGTAAAAGGTTAAGTCATTATAGTCATCCGAAAAATATAAAAGAAAATCCAAGTCCTGTATTTTTCAATTTATATTGCACTTTCTTTTATTCTATAAAATGCTCATGATTATCAAAATGATGATTTTTGAACTCCCGTTGCTACAATTCTTTACTTTTTTCAAATTTGATTTTTCCTATGTTATCCCGAATAGTGCTTCTGTAACCTGTAATCTTCAATTCTAAGCCAATTGCTCCAGCTTGGAAAATAATGTGACTTTTTGCCGAACCAAGTATTCATAATTAAAATTTCGCCAAACTTCAATTGACTGTACTGAAAAAAAATTCTACTACATCAGTTTTGCAAGTTACTTCAAAAGTTATCACATTTAATAAGGATTTTAAAATGCTATAACACTAGCTACATTCTTTTCTAGATTGGACAAAAAAAGGTTTTTCTTAAAGAAATTCAGTTTCGTTTTATGACAAGATGTAATATTAACAAAAGATGGTCAAACTGTCCTCCTCCAGCCTCACTACATGCACGACATCTACTTCAAAAAGATCGGGATATCAGACGGGCGAATCTTCCGCTATTGACGAATTGCATTACTTCCCCAATTCTTTCCTCCCGAAGCTACATTTTCAATAAGTTTTTAATAAATTTTTTTCTTCACTGCTCCCCAGTAAAAATCTAAGGGATTCAAATCAGGCTGGCCACAAGATTATACCAGATCCCACTATCCATCTGATCGGATATTCTTCATTTGGATATTCTCTAACTGAGAGGGGATAGTGCGTTGGGCAGCCTCTTGCTGAAACCATATTTCTCTGAAAATACTAAGTGGCAAGTCTTCAAGTAAATTTGGCAACTGATTTCGTACAAAATCTAAACAGATTTCAGCATTTAAAACCTCTGTAAACTCAGAAGGTCCTATGACTACTCCGTTCAAAATTCCAGTCCACATCTTCACTTTGAAACGATATGGAAATCTATCTTGTCTCATTAAATTCGAATTTTTTACGGGCCACTCGTGTAAATTGTGTAGGTTCATGTAACCATCTTTTTTCAAGAATTGTGGGTCTTCTCAGTTCTCTTGTTATGGTTTGGCAAAACGCAACCCGAGGTTCATAATCCCGAGGTAACATAGCTTGTACTCGCTGTAATTGGAGCTTATGTTTTTTCAATAGTCGGTGAGTTGTACTTTTGGGCACGTAGCGAAGTGCTTGGATCTTCCTCAACTACTTGAAGCACAATATCGTCGTAAGGTAAGGAAATTCATCCTTCACCATGCACTTTGTTTGAAAGTCGGCCCGCTGTGAGAGTAGACGGTGCACATTCGTAAAAACTCGATGATTTGGATAACGATCAGTATAAGGGTATCTCTCGCGATACATTCTCGAAGCTGCACTGGCGTTACATCTGCATTTACCATAAATGAGGTGCATGTCGACATATTTCTGTGTGGTATACCCAGACATGTTGGCAATACACAATCACAAGTTAGCCCAGGTAAAATCAAAGTTCGTCGTAAAGAGATCAGAACTATCCAAATCACAAGCAAACAAATCTAATAAACGAAGCCAAAAGTCGTAAGTGCACAAATAACACCATCAAATACAGAAATATGAGCAGTAGAGCAAGGGGCGTAGCGTACTGATCTGTATTGCGTTTACGTGCGCCAATACCAAATAGTGGCGTCACTATCTGTCTCACTGACACTTTATAGAAGGACTCACCCCATCTCATTCAAACCAGATTCTTAAAGTATTGGATGCACTAGAATCATTTTTAGAAAGTTCGAAGAAATTGTTCGAAACTGTGTTTCTTTAAGAAAGACCGTTTTTTTGACCGATCTAAGAAATAATGTAGTAAGTGTTATACCATTTTAGAATCCCTAATAAATGCGCTAATTTTTAAAGTAATTTGTCAAACTGATGTAGTACAATTTCATTTCAGTATATTCGGTTAAAGTTGTGCGAAATATTAATTTTGAATACTTAGTTCGACAACAAGTGACATTATTTTCCAAGCTGGAGTAATTGACTTCGAATTGAACATCACAGGTTACAGAAGTACTATTCGGGATAACACAGGAAAAATGAAATTTGAAGAAAGTAAAAAATTGTAGCAACAGGAGTTCAAAAATCATCACAGGGTGTGCATTTTCTCGAATAATAAAAAATGCAATATAATTTGAAAAGTAGACGACTTAGATTTTTTAAAATGATGACTACTATGACTCAGCATGTAACCCGATTCCGACTGACGTAGACTTTTGGGGCAGCCTGTATGAGCTTCACAATCGAAGGATAAGTCATCAACTAGCATACACACAATTTCGACATGATTACCATACGATTACGTCTCTAGCCTAAAAAACACATCTCCATAACGACTCATCACTCTTCTACATAACTGAAACATAACTAATTTAACACAGGGCGCAGTCTAAGTAATTAAGTATCCGGCAAGTACCGAAAACAGCTGTGATAACACCAGCGGAGTCTAAATTACAAATTGCAATATAATCAGATTCCGAGTATATCGATTATTAATTCCATTATTTAATTTCCAGTGGAGTAGAAGACTGGAGACGTAGTCGGATGAACCAAGAGGTTCATCCGAATCCAATTCTGACTGGAACACATTAACAAATTGTTTTCTAATTGGATTGGGCAGCTATCTGTCCTATTTTGGACAAACTCTTGCTATGGTTAGTGAAAGGGTTTCGCTCAAGTTATTGGATGATAACATCATCAATTTGGGCGGAAAAAAGTATTTAAAAATAAAGTGTTTCCAATAAGAGGTTTCATTTTGAACATCCCGCTATCTGCTCAGCTGTCACTTTTGAAATTTACATCTTTTGACATTTGACAAGTGAAAACTACGCCATTACTAAAAATGGAACGATACCTGCCTCAACAACGGAATGAAATGGTTAAAATCCACTATAAAAATTGGTTACCATAAACATCCCCCAAAATAAGATAACTTTGGTTAGCCTTTTTCTTCTTATTGAAGTAAAATTCCCCCCAAAAAAACCTTACTCGGTACAAAAATTGACTGTTTCAGTGTATACAAAAATTATATTGTTTACTCTTCAGCGAAATGACATATACTGCAGAATTTCATGATGACACTCCAAAATGAATAATTAAAACAAGTTGTAGAAATTACTATGTTTTACTACCAATAAATTGATATTTTACACATTTAATTGTGACTCGAGTTTCGGGAACTAACTATCCCATCTTCAGACAACTGAATACTCAACAAGCAGTACAGGCTATTTATGAATATACAGAGGTAGAAGAGGTAACAAAAACAGGTTAAAAAGGGTTTAAAATGAGGGGACGCTTAACAACTTTTAAAACGTCAAAGAAGATTGGTAAACAGATGTTACTTATTTAAATATCTCAAGAATTTTGGATTCACATAGATCCGTACAGTCATTCATTATTTTTATTGTGAACTAATTTGAAAATTTCAACAGATTCAAATTAGTTCACAATAAAAATAATGTAAAAATTATGAATGACTGTACGGGTCTATGTAAATCCAAAATTTTTGAGATATTTAAATAAGAAACATCTGTTTACTTCTTTGACCTGCCGACGTTCTAATAGTTGGATGGATTAGTACGATACTTTGTGATAGTTCATTTTAATGATGAAATAAATGAAATTACTTTGTTTACTATCACTATTTTATTTTGAGGATACTGTGACTCGGGTTTCATAGGTTTTATAGTTTGAAAATGTATCTGGTGTTTTTTTTTACAGTGATAGAACTTTGTATTAAAATAAAACACATTCAGGCCTTATTTCATCAATAACACTAGTTATGTTGGCTTCCAAAGCGTCTATTGTTTCTGGTTTAACAGTATAAACCAATGACTTGACATAACCCCAAAGAAAATAATCCAGTGGAGTTATGTCGCATGATCTTGGAGGCCAATTAATTGGACCATTTATCGAAATGATGCTATCGTCAAATCTTTCTTTCAATAAATCAATTGTTACGATAGCAGCATGAGGTGTAGCACCATCTTGTTTGAACCAAAACACTTCTGGTTCGATACCATTCAAATTTTGAAATAAATAATCATTGATCATTGATCCGTAACGAGCATTATTCACTGACATTAGTTCCAGCATCGTTTTTGAAGAAATATGGACCTATGATGCCTCCATCTTGTAAAGCACACCATACAGTGTATTTTTCAGGATGCAATGGAACCTGCAGAACTTCTTGATTATTGTTTTCACTCCATATACGGCAATTTTGTTTGTTTACATAGCCGTTCAACCAGAAATGAGCTTCATCACTGAACACAATTTTACGATGAAAAAGTGGATCAACTTCAAGCTGTTCTAGGGCCCAATCAGCAAACAAACGACACTTATTATGGTCAAGTGGCTTTAGTTCTTAAACTAGTTGGATCTTTTATGGGTGTAGACCAAGATCTTTAATCAAAATTTTCCATGTGGTGGATATCAATTTATTGATAGTAAAACATAGTAATTTCTACAACTTGTTTTAATTGTGATCAACTACCAAATAGTAACGGCTGAAACAGTTCAGTATCTTCAAAATGAAGGTGTTGCCGGATGGAATAATGAACTAGTAGCCACATCTGTTATCAAAATCCCACTTATTTCTATTCCTGATATTTCATTTAATTAAAATGATTCTATGATGTGAAGATCGAGTCCATTAAATTCAATATAAGTATTTTTGTTTCATTAAGGGATGTTGATAGATTTGAATTCAATATTGTTCATAAATATTTCATCCTGCAAAGGGCAATGATTAAATGTTTAACTACCATTTTACAGAACAACATTCAATACACTAAAAGAAACCAACAATTCGAAAAAAAACATTTTTTTTTGTAATTCTTCATCAAAAATAAACTCCCATACAAATATGATAAAATCTTTTCAATATTTTCTCAAAGAATCAGCGTAGGATATCTCAAAGTCGATGACGCGAATAAATAAAATGTCTCCCCAACCCCACCTTGAAGAGCTCGCGTATGCTAAACCTCTAATATATACTTTAAAAGAAATTTGCATGCAAATCTGACACACGCTAAGCCGAAATCGGTATGGAAAAGTTCTATCTCTGATCGTCTGAATAATAATGTATTCAGAATGCAACCAGTCGTACGCCGTTCAGCGTTGTTCGTTATTAGAAAACCTTCTTTCGAATCGTGTTTTCGTTCAATCACCAAATTGCTTTATAATGCCTGGAAATATATTGCCGTTCTAATGTTTTTCGGGAGGTAGCTTTTGTATTAAAATCATCAATTGCGTGTTATCTCTCAGAGTGTGGTTTAGAATGGCTCAGCAGTGCTGTTTAAATAACGAAAATTGGTGTATTCGTTTATCCATTTACAGGGGATATAATTGATAACCTGAAACGTATTGGGTTTTAATTGGCAGAAATTGTACACTTTAATCAAATAATACACATATACATATTACACCGAGTAATAAACACCATTTCAACAAACCTCGAAGAAAAACATACAGAAATGCTGTATTTTTAGACTCATCTCAAGCTTTTGACAAAGTTTTCAAAGTGGATTACTCTTCAAATTAAAAAAACTTCTTCCACAACCCTACTATCTGATTCTGAAATTCCTATCTATTCTATCGATACGTTGTTATAAAATATTTATATACCTCAATTTAAGTTAACTCAGGGGTTCGACAGGGAAGTATATTGGGTCCACTGTTTTATCTGATTTATACATCTGACATTCCAAAAAAGCAGAACATTACACTAGCCACTTTTGCAAACGACATAGCGACATTGACATCTCATGAGAATGCAGCAACAGCTTCCAAAAATCGTCAAGAATATCTGAATGAACTGGAACAATGGTACTGAAAATGCCGCCTTACCATCAAAATGAAACAAAATCCGTACAACTAACATTTACCAACAAAAGATATATATATCCGCCAGTTAAAATACATGAAAAGCAAATTCCACTTAAAACAGAAGCAAAATACCTGGGTATTCACTTCGGCCAACTCCTCACTTGGAAACAACACATTTAAGCTGAAATGACACAAATAAATATCAAAATTAGACAAATGTATTGGCTAATGGGCAGAAAATCGAATTTATTTCTCCAAAATAAGGTATCCATCTATGAAGCCATTATAAAACCAATATGGACGTAAGGTATCCAAGTCTTTCGATGTGCTAACACTTCCAATATTCAAATTTTACAGCAACTTCAATAAAAATACTACGTTCATTAGCAAATGCACCCTGGTGTGTAACACATCTGGTATCTGACAATACATAATGATTCGAAAATCCCTTTTGTTAGTGATGAAATCAGAAAACGTTTAAGAAAATACCATCAAAATCTGGAAGGACATGAAAACAGCATAATAAATCAGCTGGCAGAAAACTCATTCAACATAAGAGGATTTCAGAGGACTTAACCATCTGAATTCAATTGAAGTACTGTAAAGAAGTATCAATAAAGTTTGATAACTTCCACACGTCGGGCAGTTTAACCGTAGGTTTATTTAATACATCAAATACATAGAAGTATTCCGTATTCTCTAAGGGTCATATGAGTGACAGAATCCCTCATATATTATATTAATTAAATCATTACAACACGGTACTTACCCGCGTTATTTGTGTGTCAAATATTCTGTGGCACTGTAACTTGACAAGTATGTGATCGGTGACAATAACACAGAGAAATCCTTATGGCGTCCCCATTGTATTTTGAAGCGGCAGAGGGAAAGCTTTTTGGAAATAAACTTCCTGAGCGACTTAAAAATATACAGGAGATGAGAGTACTTATAGCACTACCTCTTGGTAACTTTTGGTAAGTAAACTTCTTCTTCTTCTTCTGATTAATTGCATTCTTTACGCTTTGAATACCACATTAGTTCTAACGAAAAATTAGTGATTGCAAGCTCGTTTATTGTAGTTCCACTCATCGCTCGTCATTCTTGTATTTTTGCTTCAATGTTATTTAATCCGATCGGAATGTTTCAATAGAATGCATTGCCTTTGTATATAACTAAAGCGGCACGACCCTCACAAGTTATATTAGTAGTATATTAGTAGTTATACTGTATACTTTTCTCGGTGCCTGGTTGTTGTCTAATGTTTTTATTAAAAGTGGTTCTTTATTTCCACTTTTCATTGTATTCGCAGTGCCTGATATGTAACTGATTTGCATGTACTCTTGTGTGATCCCCCGGTTACCTATTTTTTTGTTTTTTTTTTATCGTAACGTCCTATTTTCCTGCCACTAGATGATCATTATATGAACGCAAATTATCCACTTCAATTTATTTCGCTGTTTAGATAAGCAACTATACACACTTTTAAATTCGTCGATAGTGAATAACTCCATGTTTTTTTGAGTTCATTTGCATTGCTTGTAATTAACTGTTCAATAAACTCTATTATTATCATTATCATTTCAATTGAAAGTTGATATTATCGCCTTACAAAATTCGTCTTTTAAAGGGTTTCATTTTGAATAGCTCGCTATCTAGCCATCTGTCACTTTTGGAAGCTGTCAATTTTGATATTTGACAAGCGAAACTACGCCATGCCTAGAAATGGAACGATATACGCTTCAACAACGCACTGAGACTGCAACGTGACACAAGATTCGAAACAATTGCAATTTTTCAAGAAAAGTGTCCTGGCCTTGTTAATTTTCGAAGAGCTGATCAGAATTGGTGACTGAGATCGCCCCGCAATTTGTGTCTGTACCTTGACGTGGTGGGGGTGCTTGTCATGAGATCCCAGTTTTATTTCGGTGAAATGGAGGATTGAAGCTTGATGCCTAAAGCAGAGACTTCGTGCTGTGTTGAGTTGTCCAACACAGGGTGTCTTTCGCAGCACAGGGCTTACACCCTTAAAATTAGCGTTACTTTATCTCCGAGTTTTTCTGTCCAATGGCCGAGTGCGTTATGTATGATACTGAGTTAACTTGGGATGGTGAAGGCCCTCGGGAAGTATTCGTACGACCTGGTACGACTAATTTGGCGTTGGACTCGAAGGGGCATTGGATGAAAATCTGCATGCTAGAATGGAAGGGTATTCCATCTAGCTGGCCGCAGTAACTCATGATTCAGGATTTCTCGAGAAGTGGGACTTGACGGTTCAACCGACCTTGTCCTGAACCAGAATCGATTGCGAGACGTTTCCGGGGCTTTTAGATCTTGAAGAACCGGTTTTAGACCATTGGTGTTTGAAGCTAGAACCAATTGAAAGACTTCACAAGGCTTCGTGGGTCTTGAAGTACGAGCCGGATTGACGGTGCTTGTACCAAGATCAATTGAAGCATCGATTCTTGGGATTTTCTTGTTTCTTGTGTCTGCGTTCGGATGGTTAGATAAGAAGCCCCTTCGGCATGTGAGTTGTGTCCCAAAAACTCGAGTACTGACACTGCAAAGCCAGTAATGGTTGGATAGTGCTTCGCTGCTACCAGTCACAATGTAGGTTTTTGAACTGAAGCCGAAACTGAAAGCGGGGTGGGTTTAACTCTTCGGAGTGGTTCTCGTTTTGAGCGATGATAGGGCTTTCTCTTATCGCACAACTTGCTCTTGGGTAGATTGTGGAAAGTTGCCGAGTAGTCACCTGGTAAAAAAGCCATGCTCGTATGCCACTTACTTTATCCTGTAGAATTTACGATGGCCACGGAGATCTTGCGATTTAACAACTTTAGATATTTTTCTTTGGTTTCACGGAAAAGATAAGCTCTATGCCAATATTCCATAATCGATTCAAGACCTTAAAGATATAATTCGTGAAATTATTGAGGACATAAGCCGAAAATGTGCGAATTGGTCTTAGAAAATTTCAGGAAAAGGATACGGTGCTGCAACTGTAGCCATAGAGGCGATTTGGCTGATATCGTTATTCATTGCCAATGACAAACCTTCTTCTTCACAATGGAATAAACATCCATTGATTTCTCCTGAAACATACTCTTTTTCATAATTTTCAAATAAATTCGAGACTGTAAAACAATAAAGTCACCATAATTTCGTTCCGAATCTATAATGGAGCACAGCAAATTGCGTTTACCGAATTCGACGGATCAATCAGTCAGACCATTCGGAACGGGGACTGGACCACACACCGTCTGTGAAAGAAAGGACAATACCCCAAGTTTTTTATGAAAAATGATAGATCCAGAAGCGCGACAGTTGTTGACAATAGTTCGGACGTCGATCGTCAGCTCTGCTTTCGTTTCCGCTTTTTTAGTTACCCCAGGGATGCCGCAATATGATTAATTGGTTTTTTATTGATAAATATGTGTGCTAAAACATGAAACTGATATTAGAAGTGTCACTGGAGGAGAGTTTAATTGGAAAATGTTATTGATGCTTAATCCCCTATATGGAGAGTTTGGATTGATGTATGATTAGGCCGTGACACGATGGAAGTTCAATGAGGTAAACTGGGCACAAAAAATAAACAAAGTTGGAAAAAATACGAACAATTAAATTTCCAAAAATAGGGGGGATGGGACACGGACCTTCAAGAATAAATGTTATCAAGGAATACTATATGTATATGTTCAGTTCCGGTTATATTTATTTACATACAATTCATCACATTTCTTCATTAAATCCAATTTTTTAAGGTTAAATATAATGAATATTGAATAAGGTTATTCTGATTTTCACAAATTTTATTATCATTATGATACAACAAATGTTATGTTAACACAGTAGTTTCGTCAGATAGGTGTTATAGGTTACATTTTCGAAAATATTTTTAAATATACAGATTTATTTTGTTAACGTCCTACAAATTTCAATTTTTTAAATAATTTTTATTCAAAAACTTTTAGAATTCAATTAAATGAAGGTCTTCAAAACACACTGTGTCAATTTAGTGGACATAAAGAATTTTCACTTATTACACATAGAATTCAAACGAATACAAATTGTCAATTAAAAAATTATTAAATGAATTCTTGAAGAGTACAAAATTTTGTTACGTTCCTTGTTTTATGAAAATGAAATTCCTTTCCAAAAATGCAAAACATTACCTCAAGAACTTCTTCAAGAACGACTTGCTCAAAATAAGATCCTTTGGAAAAAATTCCTAAAATATGCAGAAGATCTTCAAAAAGCAATTTAGAATTATCACAACGTAAACTCGTCAACTCCTTTTCCTATTTAAAAAATAAAAATGATCAACAAAAAATATCTTATCAGACAAACTGAATTTAGTTATTTAGGCAAACACTAGAATGAAGTGATTTTTTTTTATTCAATGTTTTAGGAATTTTTTTGAAAGGAACTTATTTTGAGCAAGCTGTTTTTGAAGAAAGTTCTTGAGGTTATGATTTGCATTTTTGGAAAGGAATTTGATTTAGATAAAACAAAGAACGAAACAAAATTTTGTACTGTTCAAGTATTTATTTAATAATTTTTCACTTGACAATTTGTATTTCTTTGATTTTTTTTTATTGCCTTTGATACTGTTTAATAATTGAAAATTTCATGTCTACTAAATTGACACAGTGTGTTTTAATGACATTTAATTTGATTCTAAAAGTTTTTGAATGAACATTTTTTGAAATTCAATTTGTGGGGGGTTAACAGATTGAATCTGTATGATATTTAAAATTTTGTAATAATCCTTCCATCAGGAAAAAATCTCTCTTCATTATTTTATTGTATAAATAATAATTATATAATTTGGTTTACACCTATATATTATCATTTGGTTTTAAGGGAGTCCATTAAATACCTTGCAAACTTTATGTAATTTCTGTGACAAACATATCGGGTGTTTTTTTTAGGGTGATAGTACTTTAAATTGAAACGAGTAGAGTCGATTGATCTATATTTTTCGATCGATCCACCTCGAAAAAACCAATTTTTTTTAATAATTTTCTATAATTTTAGGTGGGATCTACTTTTCGTTGAAATTCCGTCTTTGGTCACCCCCGTTTGGTTATCCCTACGCGGCATACGC